>CM043000.1:18026728-19226728 GCA_023678885.1 Pogostemon cablin
AAAAATATAAAGGAATCGAAATAAGGAAAAAGATATCTGTTGAAAATATAAAGGAATCATGAAAGATTGTTTGATAAGGAAATTAATTGTGCTCCAAGGAAATAGGAAAGATGGAATAAATTTAGGAAAATTCCTATCTGCAGTTGAGGGACCTCACCATTTTAGCATAACTTCCTCGTCCAAACTCCGATATAAGCGATTCTTGTGCCCAAACAATCCACTTTTCCTTGGATTTCAAACCATGTATCACACCACCAGTTTTGTTTTCCAGACAAATACAAAAAACTTATGCAAAGTGAACGTGCGTTTTTCAGCATTCTTGTACAAGTTGCACCTTTTTTCCAATTATTCATTTTTTTTATCATTTTTCACCTAAAACACATAAAACACCTCAAATGCATATTTTCTCGAAAATATGAAATATAGAGATTTGTGCTAATATATGACAACAATTCTAATAAAATATATTAAATTGGACACTAAAACACACAAATTTTCACTCTCAACACCTCTGAATTAACGTTATATATCCTCAAAGCTGAGTTTGAACAAGCTTAAATAGAAGATCCAGCTCAACACACACACGAATACCTGAACACTCCAAAACTTCTAAAAATATTAAAATACGAATAATCATCCTTCAAGATCTTCAAGCATATTCAATTCAAGAATAGCTCACGATCCGGGATCAAGGTGCTAAGCCCCATATCAAGTATTCTTCGCATCAAGTTCTTCAGCGTTCTTCGTGGAGTCAATGGTGTTCCACATTCAATGGCGTTCTTTATGGAAAGCTTCAAGGATAACGTTTAATCCGAACAAAGGCTCAATGCTTTCGTATTAACGTTATAAATCCTCAAATTTGATCTCAGACAAGTTTCAATCGAAGATTCGACTCAACACACAATCAACACAAGTCAAAGTCAAGTAAAATTGGTTCGAAAGTAGAATCAGATGATTAATTAGAGATTGTACCGTTTATAAATTTTTTATATTAAATCCTTCTGAACTATATTTGTACCATTTTTGTGTTTACTCCATCATAAATACAATTATTGTTGTTATATATACATATATGTATGTGTAATATATATATATATATATATATTATACATAGGTATATAAATGTCAATATACGTATGCATGTAAATATGTCAGTTGTACTATAGAATGGATGCTAATTTCAAGCAAAAAGTCGTTACAGATCAGGCTGCTGGGTGCTTATTTTAGCTCTTGAAATTGTCTGATGCTGACATCCCTTGCTTAAAGTTGTTTTTTCCTATTTTGATATGAAATGTTTCATCTTTGGGTTTGGAAACCACAAGATGGGCATTAAGCTGCAAGATATCTTTTTTTAACGGGGTTTGTCCATCTCTGGCGACGTATTGATCAACTTCAACACCGGAGAAAAGAATAAATTTAGATGGATCTTCTCGCTTGAGGTGGACAGAAAAGATGACCAATGCAGTACTAGAAATTTTAAAGTCGGGCTTCACCGTTCGTCTCCGACTATTTTTCTAATGTGACCAAACATGGCCACACAAGGCTGCTCTCGAATGCCCTATCAACATATGGGCAAATGTGCAGTTCTGAGTTGCTGCTATTTTTCTCAATTTAAGCAACCGCATGACTTTCTTTTAGGCAAAATCGTTTATGCCCCCAGCCTGATAAGACTTGAAGGTCTTGGTATAGTATAGGCATACAAATTTCTTCTCCCTTCTTGAAATTCGGATTCATGACATGTATGTTTTTGTTTTCTTGAACGCTTATCAGAAAATCCATTAACAACAGTGTCAGACACTTAGCCATTGTTTTCTTGAAACCAATGGTCTAATGTTTGATTCATGTTTCCAACTTCTTAATTTGCTTTTCTATTTTTTCTATTTTTTCCTTCAAACATTTAAATTAGCGTTCTTATTTAATTTTTTTCTTCTCAAATTTAAATTAGTAATTCTTTTCATTTGTATTTTTTTATATTTAAAGTTATACTTTTCTTTCTTATTTATTCTATTTTTTCCTACCTAACATTTAAATTTACTTTTCTCTCTATTTTTTTCCTTCTAAAATTTTAATTTATGTTCTTTTAATTTGAATTTAATCTAGAAGTGGATGTATAAATAAAAGTTATATAAATTTTATTTAAAATTGCGAATATTTTATCGATATATCCTCAATAATTCAAAAAAAATAGATCGATATTGATAAAAAAAATTCTGGATATTTGAGATAAAAAAATCTTTCTGCTCAATATAATTATCAATATTCTTCAAATATGGATTGACCGTGCAAATATCAGGGCTATTTCGGTAAATTTTATATTTTTTTTGTATGCACATACATATTTGATACATGTATATATGTGATATATGAATGTCTATATACGTATATACATATTTGTAAATAGCAGGGAGGTGTGGGTTGAGTACCAGCATGGACATCGAAATATTGCTCATAAATCAATAAAATGTAATCTGAAATTCAGGTACATATTTTTACAAACACACTGTTAGCATGTAACTATAAGTAAGATAGAAATATATTAAGATATTTACACAAACACATTGAGACATTTTTGCAGGTGTTAACTGGTGACTCCGGAGCGATGCTGTAAATTACGATACCGGTCTCCATTGCCGAGATGATGGGCTTTCCTGAAATTCTAGCGAAGTTTAGGGAGAGAGAATGTTTTTTCTAGAATAGAGGGGAAAGACTAATTTATTTGGACGTTATTTATAGATCATTGATGAGAGTAAAAATAAGCGTATTTTAATGTCTAATTTAATACCTTTTTGATCGGAATTATCGTTATATATTATCACAAATGTCTTATATTCAATATATATGAGAAAAAGTGCGCTTGAGGTATTTTATTGTGTTTTAGGTGGAAAAATGATCAAAAGTGCCAAGTTGGAGAAAATGTACAACTTTGGCAGGAATGCTAAAAAACGCACGTCCAACTTGTGTAATTTTTTTGTATTTGTGTGGAGCTATATAAAATATAAGTGTGATACATGGTTGGAAAGCCACAGAAGAGAGAATCGTTTTGGCATAAGGAACACTTCAATCGGAGTCCAAACGAGAAAGTTATGAATAAAATAGTGACGTCGCACAAGTTATGCCGAACAGAGCGGCTGTGCCACTTTTCATGGCTTGTTACACCTTCAAAGTTCAAATGTTGGAGGTTTTATGATCTCTTTATATGGATAGAAATCCAAGAAAGAGAGGATCACGTGAGCGCAATAATCACTCAAATTGGAGTTCAGATGTGAAAGAATGCGCGAAATAGTGAGACTGCGTAATGCCGCTCGACCAAGACTATTTGGTCGAGCGATGGTCGAGCAGGTCGAGTGAGACATCGGAAGAAGTTTTAGCTTACAGACATGTCGCTCGACTTCCACTCGACCAAGGTCAATCCCGCTCGACCAAGACCATTCTGGTCAATTGGGGACACGAAATCCTATTTTTGGTAATTTCATACCTCCAATTGTGTGTATTTTCGTATTCTCCAAGAAAAAGCACATCCAAGGTCCATAAGGAGAGCTTACAAGTGTAAAAGGGGATGCAGATCACATCAATATTGATGTAACCGCAATACAATCTACAAGGGGGGATCACCCCCAACCATCATCCACATCCTTTCCTCCATCCATCTATCACTTTGAAGATTCGTCTGTGGAATCAAGAAGAGAACCAAGAGAAGGATTCAAGATGGAGAAGGAAGCGACGACGTCCACATCTAGGGTTTTATTTATTTCTTAATTTATCTTGTATTTTTCAGACATATGGGTAAAGATCTATCCAACACTCATGATTGTTCTTCGTAACATCATGGGCTAGAGCCTTTTTGGTAGATTTAGGATTTTGAAGGTTTTTATTAATTAATTGAACATTCGTGTGTATACTCCGTACAACGCTACTTGTGGTTTATTTTATATAAGACTATACTTTATTAATTCATACTCAAAGTTATTTTTTGCATCATTAACTGTTATATAGAGTCTGAATACATATCTTGGTTATTGATTGAGTGCGTTCATTGCTGAGCATAATTCCATGTTATGGTTCTAAGTGAGGGGACTCTGAGGCTTCATTAGAACTATCTTATATAAATACTTATTAATTGAATTGAATTCGCGTTAGTTAGTAAGTAGGATAAAGAGGATGATTGCATAGTACTTATAAAGGGATCATATTAGGTTAGAGTACCAATTGGCCAGGGAAATAATTGATACTGATAGTAATAAAAGGGGGAGTGAAGTTATATCTCTTGCTCCAAGGTTATTCACACATGTTACATGCTTATTTACTTGTGTCTATAAAGTATATTTGCATGGTTTAGTGATGCGTCCATATTTCATAAGGTAGAGTCGGACATTGATACACGAAAGTGAGATTAATGAGTGAAACTGGATTATCCTAGAGCTACATATTCTCTATCTTGATCCACTTTCGTATTCTTCCATTGATATTTATCTTAATTAATTTAGTAAATAATTAAATTGATAATATGACGTCCTTTGGGTTCGATATTTCACTTGGTCGCTTATGTAACTACAATAACATCCTTTATACTTGAGGATTAATTGTGTGTTGAGAAAATGCTCATCAATCATTATATTTTCAACAATAAAAAATGAGATAATAGAGTCTCTCAAATTTGTAGTAGGCAGTAATGGAATATATAATATATATCTACAAGTAATATATATATCTCGTATTCAGGAAAAACAAATATCGATATTGATATAAAAATTTCTCAATGTTATCCAACATTTTTGGGATATTTGAGAAGATATATTTTTACCTAATATTGATATCATTACTCTTCAAATACAGAGATATCGTGCAATATCGAAGATATTTCAATAATTTTTTAATTTTTCATGTATGTACATACATATATGTATCATGTATGTACATACATATATGTATCACATATGTATGTGATACATGAATATGTATCTACGTATATGTATTTACGTATACAAGAAGTTTAAAAATTTTCACACATGTGAATCGACATTGTTATGAATTGAAAATTTTTGTCCGTATGAATATTTCAATTACAGATGGAACTTGTCTTGGTAATCCGAAAAGGATGAGAAGCCCTCCAGAGATAGATCCTCCCAAAACTCAAAGTCTAGCAATGAGAACTTATTTGCGTGATAAGACGAAGGAACTGTGTTTGATGAGTATGATTGAGTATAGAGTTCGAAATTAAAAAAATTGTTCAGAAACTTACTGTCCACGGTTAAGTACTGACTGGAATTAAGATTCGGGATTGACATAGTGTATCTCCTGATTCAAACAAGCGAACAAGTTCTACTCGTGACAGAGGCTCACTTATTTTTTTCATCATCTTCTACCTATCCAAAAGGGTAGTTGATGAAAAAGATTCTACAACTCGTTGTCGTAATCATTCTTTTTTCCATACATTTGTGTATATATATATGTGTGTGTGTATGTATGGAGTCGCTAACCTCCATGTTATAAAATAAAATTTTATTTAAAATTATGAATATTTTGTCAATATATCCTCCATATATCTCGTATTCGGGAAAAACAAATATCGATATTGATAAAAAAATTTCTCGATATTTTCTAGCATTTCCGGGATATTTGAGAAAATATCTTTCTACCTAATATTGATATTAGTAATCTTCAAATACGGATATATCGTGGAATATCCGATATATTTTGATAATTTTTAATTTTTTCATTACGTACAAACATATATGATACATATATGTATGTGATATATGAATATGTATATACGCATATGTATTTACATACATGAAAATTTTAAAATTTTCCAATCGTGTGAACTGACATTGTTATGAATTGGAATTTTTTGTTGGAATGAATCTTTCAATTGCGGATGAAATACGTCTAGGATGAGAAGGATGAGAAGTCATCCAGAGATAGGTCCTCCCAAAAATCGATGTCTGGGAATGACAACTTATTTGCGTGATCAGAGGAGAAACTGTGTTTGATTGTATGATTGAGTATAGAGTTCAAAATTAAAGAAAATTTCCAGAAACTTACTGTCCACGGTTAAGTACTGACTGGAATCAAGATTCGGGTTTGATTTAACTCTTTTTTCATACATGTTTATATATATATATAGACAATGATTTCTCTAGGCCAGTCTTTTTTTTAAATTGGTGCAACCGGATTTACACGTGAGCTATTCTAATATGGGTCAAATGACTCAAACGCATTTATCAGTATAATTTCCTCTTTGAATCTAGGATCTCTCTCCTCTTATCAGATTCAGAGATGTAAGGCCGCCACAGAGATTTTGCTCATTGCTTGCCTCCATCACCTCGCTTCAGTGTGCCGCAGCCTGATTCGGAGTTCTCCAATCTTGCTGGCGTGACCTTAATCTGTCTCATCTTATTTCTCGCTAGTTTTGCTGCTTCCTGCCTTATCCTATTTCTCGCTGGTATTTTGCTACTACCGGCCGATAAGTTGGTGGTTGCTGAACCCTGCTAGCCACTATTTAACCTCTTCCTAGTTTTTTTGCAGTTTCCCTTTCACATATTTTTCTTATTGTTTTTTTTTAATTTTTTTCCATTTCTAGAACTCTGCTATTTAGCTTCCTGGCAACCTGCTCCTTTTTGCTTTTTGGCTCATAGCCCTTTAGGAAATGATGATTTAATATTTCCCCCCTTAGATGTAGCACTATGTTATTATATTAATATGAAAATTTCATGAATTCTATAGGTAATAATTCTCATTCTCTTTGGTGTATTTGCAGCATCCTTATGTTTATGGTGTGCTTGCTTAAGACACAAGTTCTTAAAATCAACCACGAAGATAATTCCCCACCATGTAAAAATCAAAAAATTACTCCATAAAAATGAAACATGCACTTTGCGTATGGGACCAGTGTAATTTTTCCATCAAAGACGATTTATAATACTCCAAAAAGGATACAATTTTGATTAGAAGAAGTATTCAATCTTAACCCTCAAAATATAAATATATTTTATACAGATCCATATTTTTAAGTGGGTTAATTTGGCCTGATTCGCAATGCTAGTTTGCAAACTAGTAAAAACAAGAACCCAGAATAAAGCAGAGTCCAATTATTTAGGATGAAATACAGAGATTGCATAATATGTCACCAATTAAGACAAGGTGTATTTCACTTACGTGGTTGTGGAGGGCCTGAGTCCTCAAGAAACAGCTCATCTGAACGTTTGGAAAATATCCAGCAACTTGGAGTCTTGAAAGCATTGTTAATATCTCCCACTTAAAATCTATAGTATGGAGAGAAATCTATAGTATGGAGAGAGTGCATATATTTAGACTTTAGTATCAAATATACTGATTGGAGATATTTTTGTTCCAACAATACCATTCATCACATGGCATGCTTAACAAATATCTGTATATTCTCATATGGCATGCATGCAGCAGCACCTAAACCCTCTACACTATATGTTACTACTTTATCTGAGTAAGTTTTCATGGTTGACTGAAATTCAACCAAAATTCAACCATCACCATTCTTGGTATTGTTGAGTTGCTGATAGGAAATGACAAAAATCTCTCCCATCAATATATTTGATGTGTGAGATATTAATTGGACTGAAGTATTGATTAATTGGACTGAAGTGAAGTATAGTACTTATTCTTTGTGCACTCTCTCCCACTTTCTCTCTTCATTTAATTAAATGTTTTTTCCATTCCCATTTTAATTCCACCACCTAACCTCATTTTAAAATATACTCGGTATTATGTCTCAAGATGGTTTCACATATTATTGGATATATTTAATTTATTGAAACTTTTAATTTTATAAACAAATTTATTTTTGGTTGGAATTTTTCTCTAATAATTTGACAATTTTTTTTATAGTGGGTTTGTTTAAAAAATTTTTGCTTTTCATTTATATTATAATAAATTATTATTCTTGAAACAATTTACTTGAACAATCCCGTTAATCAAAATACTCTTCATTTTCTAGGATAAAATTCATCACGTATAGTTGACCATAATTGGTGTTGTTTGGGCCTCCTTGTTTGTCCAAATTGTTTTCTTCTCCGCTTTTATTTTCTGGTCATTTATCTTTTCCGATTAAGACTTCACATCATAAAAATAAAAAGAAGTAAATTATAAACATGTTTGAATGATGAAAAATATGATATGACTTTGAATTAGGTAAATATCATGTTATTAACTAAATTTTTATGAAACAAGGAATATGAGATGCTTTTAACATAGTTTGGTTTCAATTGAGCAATAGAGGATCTCCAGTTACGTTTTAATCAAGATTTAAAATATATCGAAATATCCTTGATATTTTCATGATATATTCATTTTTGGAGAATATTGATATCGATATTGGGAAAAATATTTCTTTTCTTATATTGAGAAAATATCAGTATCAATATTGACATCGAAATGTCCAATTCTATTTTTTCGGATATCGAGATATATCAAGAAAATATCAAGAATATATTGAAAATATCGAAAAATTATTCATAATTTTAAAGAATTTTTTAATGATTTTTATGTTTACATTTATCAACTAAATACATTTTTTGTCATTAATTTATTTAATTTTAAAAAATAAAATAAAAAATAGAACAATACCTATGTGAGACAATCTCATAGTGACAATGTTTTACGTTTTCTTAATTAATTATTTTTTATTAAAATTTTTTCACTCTTCATTAAAAATAATATAACTAGTAAATACGAAGGTTTCATGTACCCAACACATTTAGAACTATATTCATAATTTCTCTATTCGATGAGCTGGTACAATATTATTTAGATTAAAACAACATAACATGTTTTACATTTGAGCCTTATAATTTTGGTATTAGTTATTATTATGAAATTGTGACACCCTAATATTTCTTAATCTATATTTTTCAAAAGTTATAAATTTATATGTGTGAGATGTGTGCATGAAATACTTGATCCAATTAAGCTGGTGCATGGTAGTTTTGGATTGTATAACGGCATGAGTCTTCTATTATGATGCATTGAAGAATCTGTTGGTCCTTTGTTCAAAAGATCAGCTACAACTAAAGTTGGTAGTTGGAAGAGCTAAAATTAGCTCTTATGGATAATGACAAGTTGTTACCTTGAGATTGGCTCTATTGAAGGTGGTTATAACTGGTTATAAAAGCTGGCACATCTTATTATCTATCAGATAAAAGGATGGTAGTTATTCTGGTATCAAGAAAGCTATTGACAGCTCATTTACTAGCCTATAAAACACCCCATCAGATCAAGTTCGAATGTCAATTCATCATTCATCATTTTCTGTTTAGTTTAAAATATATATATATATATATATATATATATATATATATATATATATGCATTTAGTTGGCTTCCATTCTCTCTGTAACCTTGCTCAATAAAAGTTTCATCTCCTCCCCGTGGATTATGGTCCATCTAGAACTGAACCATGTAAATTCATTGAGTACCTTTTTTATATTTTGCACATAGAATCACACACACACAAATCGTATACAAACAGAGTGATTGTGAGTGAGTCTTGATCTGGTTTTAGAAGCTATATTCTGACAATTGGCGCCGTCTTGCGGGAAATGGGAAGGTCAAGATGAATACAACAAGGTTTGATGTTGAAAAATTTACAGAGAAGATAGATGCTGCTCTGATGCAACAGAGTCTTATGGATGCATTGAAGCCACCTCCACGGGAAGACATCGATAATTAAAGTTCCTCAAGCTGCAACTAGTGATATAAGGGGCTAGGTAGATGATAAGGTATTGCAGAAAGCATACTCCACTATTATTTTATGATTAGGTGATAAAGCATTGAGAGAAGTGGCTAAAAAAACTACAACCATAAGAGTATGTGTGAAGCTAGAATCTATGTACGTGTAAATAAATTGAAAACAGGCTACATCTGAAACAAAGACTTCATGCCTTCGAGATGACTGATGAAAAGTCTCTGATATATCAAGCTGATGAATTCATCAAGATAGTAGATGATCTTGAGAATATAGATTTCAAGATAACTAATGAACATAAGGCAGTTATGCTCTTGTCAACTTTGCTAAGATAACACAGACACTTCAAGGATAAACTACTTTATGGAGAAAGGGCACCATGCAATTAGAACATGTTCTATCACTCTTAGGTCTAAAGATCTAGAGATAGGGGGCACCATGTAATTAGAACACGTTCTATCACTCTTAGGTCTAAAGATCTAGAGATAGGGGCTGATAACACTATAAGGTTAGGTGGAGAAGGTTTGTTTGCAAAGAAAGACCGAAATCAGAACAAGAAAAGTAATAAAGGGAGAGCTGTTGATCACAAGAAAAAGGGAATCTAGTTTAAAGAGGCAAGATGATAAAGATAGTGATTTACAGGAAAAATCTAAAGTTAGAAGCTGTTTCTATTGTCATGAGCCTGGTCATTTCAAGAGAAATTGTCCAAAATTAAAGGAATCCAAGACTACAAAGGTAGATAGTTTCAAGAATGATAATGGGAACTGGGTTAATCAAGTTGCTGATAATTCTGATGGTTTTGGATATATCTACAATGAGGCATTTTCGGTTACATCATCTAGAAACTCAAGTGAATGAGTTCTAGATTCTGAGAGTACTTGTCATGTGACATCAAGAAGGGATTGGTTCCATGAGTTCAAGGATCAAAATGAAGGCTCAGTTCGTCTCAGGAATGATCAGATTTGCAAGATAAAAGGAGTAGGATCATTGTTGATCGAGTTGTGTGATGGTGCTGTCAAATTGTTAAATGTAAGGTATGTACCTGAACTGAGAAGAAATCTAATTTCTCTTGATATGCTTGAGTCTTTCAGTTATGATTTTAAGTCTTAAGGTGGAGTTCTCACTGTTTCGAAGAATGGGAGAGTATCACTTCAAGATTTAAGGAAGGATGACTTGTATTTTCTAAATGGTAAGACAGTGAAGGGGCTGCGAGATCAAGTGAATCACAGTCCACTCGATGGTGGTAACATTTCAAAGCATGAAGTTTGTGATAGTATTACAGAAGATGAATGGGCTGATCAGGTTCAAGGTGGAGTTTTAGAGTTAAAAGGGGTGATTTCTGATGCTATAACAATTGAGGTGGAGCATGCTAAGGAATGGAAGAAGGTTGATCAGATTGTGCATACTTTGTCTAATTGATGAACGCACGTTCATTATGTTGAAAGCTATAAAAAGGACATCAAATTCAAGTGTAGAAGAGTGTATGCTCCTGTCAAAGTATATGCACTCAAGTTGAGAAAATGGACTTGCAACAATAAAAAGGAAGGAAGCTCTAGCAAAGTTAAGTCAACTACTAAGTTTGAGCCATGCTTGAACTTAGTGAGTGTTTGTTAAATTTTTTTTCAAGGTTGGATGGGTTGTTGTTCCCTTTAAGAACAGTGGTAAGGTTGTTGATCCTTAAAATCAAAAAGAAAGGTGTAAGATTGTTGTTTTGGTGGAAAACAGTGTGGGAGGATTTAAGGTTTGATTTTATTGGATACAAATCTTTAGGTGGAGATTTGTGAGATGTATGCATGAAATACTTGATACAATTAAGCTAGTTGTTTAGTGTGAATCTGCATGTTTTAGGGTCCGATTTAGCACCGTTTTGTGAGATTTATATTCGTATTTTAGCAATAAATGGTTCATTTTCATATATTTAAGATATTGGTGTATTTGAGGTGTTATTTCGTATTTTTAGGTAGAAAATGGATTAAAAGTGCAAAGTTGGAATGAAGAGTGAAATTGTGGAAGAATGCTGAAAAATGCATGTCCTCTTTGCATAAATTTTATGTATCTTTGTGGAAGTCCAAATTGATCATGTGATATATGGTTGAAAATCCATGGAAGAGAAGGTCATTTTGGCTCATGAAACAACTCAATTGGAGGTCAAATGAGGGAGTTATGATCAAAACGATAAAGTCGCGCAATCTGCCGACGAGTGGCACGACCTGGCGGCCCAATTTTCGACTCATTCGTGTTTTTGATGTGAAAAAGCCCTATTTTGAGGCGGAGTCCAAATTTTAGCAGCCCTCAACTATAAAAGGAGCCCTTGGGGAGTTCCACAAGAACCATAACTCTCCACCACACCCTTTGGGCTACACAATCTTACAAATATTCACCCATCACCTTCCGTCATCCATCTCTAGCCTTCACCCACCTTTCACCTATAACCCTCACACTCAATCACGGTGTTTGCTATTTGAGAAGGAAAACGAAGGAGGATCATCAATACGGAAAGAGAAGACTGAGAATTATTCAAGACAAGGGTTTTTCTTCCTTCTTTAATTTCTTATTGTTGATTTATAGACTCATGGATAAGTTTTCATCTTTAACCATGAGTTTTGCTTGTAACACCATCTGGATAGTTCTAGGTTTTGAAGGTTGAATTTGATTGAATTGATGATCTAGACTAGGTTATGGATTTCTGCAGTATTCTAATTACCTTATTAATGCTTTGATTGAGACTTATATTTTTGTCTTATATGGTCTGCCCTCATTTATGATATATTATTGTCTTATGCATATGTATGCTTGTTGCTTGTGCCATAAAGGGATTAATTTTGTCAACCTGTTATGGGTAAAGTGGTCCTGCCCATATAACCTTTATTTATTAGAATAATTAATATTGAACACTTAATATATCTATTAATTACCATTCTAGAGGATTTGGTTTCTTAGATTGTTAGGTGAGGATTTGGTTTCTTAGATTGTTATGTGGGAATTGGGGGTTAATTCTTAAGTACCTATAAATGAAAGTGTAGTGCTCTAACCTTTAATAGAATTTTGAATGAAGTACCTAGAAAGGGAGTATGAATTATTCTTCTGGATCTGAGGGTTTAAATCACATTTATGTGTTAAGTTTACTTCACCAAAGGGATTTAACATAATTAAGTGATTGCTTTCATAAAATCTGCAGGAATTCTAACCGATTGTCTAGTGATTTAGTTTGACCAATTTAAACTGGATTTTCTATATCTATCTTGTCTTCTATCTTGAAACACTTGTGATTATGGGTAAATATCAAAATTGATCCGGCAAGTATGACATTTTCCAACTTTAGTCCTTTATCATTTGCAATTCTCAATTTGGTCATTTTTTGTCTAGTTTTAGTCATTTTGGTCCAGTTTTGGTCCTTTTTCCAAAAGTTTGTCCTTTTTTTGTTCCACTTTTGGTCCTAAATGTATGCACTTTCAGACCATTTTTAGACATTTTTTAATATAAAGGACTAAATTTGGACAAAAATGACTAAATTTGGACCAAAAGGACTAAAAGTGGACAAAAATGATCAAAATTGAGAATTGCAAATGATAAAGGACTAAAGTTGGAAAATGTCATACTTACAAGACCAATTTTGGTATTTACTCTGTGATTATTTGTGATTTTTATTTTTATTTGTTTTATTTAATATTTATTTTTCTGCATAATTAGTTTAATAATTTTCAAAATCAGAAAAGATTACTTTGTCTTAATTATTAGTGGTGCGAATTAGTTAGTGTGTATCTTATTTAACGCTAATCCCTTGGGTTCAATATTTTTACTTGGTCACACGCTGAGCTACAATTGATTCCATACACTTGGAGACACATGCAAAAAGGTGAACAAGTACTAGTGCATGGCAGTTTGGATTGGATAACGGGTGCATGAGTCTTCTATTATGATACATGGAGAATCTGTTGGTCCTTTGGTTAAAAGATCAGCTAAAACTAAAGCTGGCAGTTGGAAGAGCTAAAAGTAGCTCTTATGGATAATGCTGAGTTGTAACCTTGAGATTGGTTCCACTGAGGGTGGTTATAACTAGTTATACAAGCTGGCTTATCTTATTATCTATCAGATAAAAGGGTGGTAGTAATTCTGGTATCAAGAAAGCTATTGTCAGCTCATTTACTAGCCTATAAAACACCCCACCAGATCAAGTTCGAAGGCTATTTTTTGTTTATGCTATACCATAGGTATTAGACATTACTAGATTAAATATGATCTTTTACTATCACACATTCAATACTCAATTTCACTTTTATATATATATATATATATATATATATATATATATATATATATATATATAAAATAATATTTATGTAGCGTAATTCACGAGTAGTATAAATAAATAACACACAAATTCTCCACTTTGCAAGTGTGTTCGAGGGATAGAACATTAGAACTTATTGCTGACATCAGAAACTTTATCTTTTCTCTCTTGATCATGTACGTGTGTGTGGTATTGAAATGAATTTGTGTGTTATTTATTTATATTGCTCGTGAATTACGCTACATAAATATGCATGGTTGATTGTGATATTTCAAGGGTAACGAATCGCGATGTCTTACCAATATTATGTTCATGTGGAATCATTAAGGGATTAAGAAAAAATTATGTTTTCATGAGATGTTCAAGTATGTGAGTATTTTGTTTCTTGCGTAAATGTATTTAATACTTGATGAATATTATTTCCCATTGAACTGTGGTCGCTCACACCCTTTCCACTCCAAACCCTTTTCAGGTTGAGACTACGACAACGTATTGGAGGAGGATACATTGCGCAAAAATCCTTTTATATAAAATTTTTAATGATATTTTTTATAATAATTTTAATATATAATTATTTTATTAATTATTCATCCTCGTTACGGGTTTATATTATCAAGTAGTGTGCAAAAAGTACTATTTTAATGGGCTATCTATATTTTCTTTGTGGTTGTTTGGGCTTAGTATTACTGTTTTGTTGTTTGGGGCTTGGCCATCTTCAGAGGTTCTTTAAGCAAGCATTTTTCCTTTGGGCTTGATATCTGTTTGTGGGTTGTTTATGTTTATAGATGGACCATTCTATCTAATGCCGCTTTCTTCTCTCAAAAAAAGAAGGTATTTTATTTCAATGGGCTGATCATTGATAAGACGAGACCTGACTCATCGTCTCCTTCGATTCGCCTTCCTCTCTACCCTGCTCCATTCAAATCAACTGCCTCTAAGGCCGATTCCATCTGCAGAAGATGTCATTAATGTTGGGGAGATACCTGCATTCGCTTCGTCGGAAGGGAAAAGCTACGGATCCATGTTTGAGTTACCTGAGCCCTCGCGGTCAACGTCTCCTCCACCTGATGAAGAATATGAGCCCATTGACGCACGTAATGCCCTAACCAATGAATTCTATATTGAGTCTGCAGAGCATCGATACTCACGACTGATGAGATGAGGCTTGCCTTTACTACTGAGCGAAATATTGATATTGAACAATTCTCTGCTCATAATGTGGTTGAAATAATTGAAAAAGCTAGGGTATTGAATGCTGCCTCTAGGTTTGATTCTTTGTTTTCGTTTGTGACTACTCACCCTGTATCAGGAAGATTTGAAAAGGTTTACTATAGGAATAGGGTCATTTGCTTCTCTTCTGCTTGAGTTGGATGTGGCTACAGTGTGCTTAGCCAAGAATGCAAGGAATACCTTGCCGAAAGGTGGAGGAGGCTTGTATTCTAACTAAAAGGATTGAAATCACATTAGTTTTTGCAATGTCTGCAAAAAATAAAAAATGGCCCAGTTTTTCTTTTTTCAAGCGTTGAACTGTATCACATGACTCAAAGAGAGGTTGTTTAGGGAGTGGGAGACTTTTTCAACTGCTTGTGGTTATATATATGATTAAAACTCTATTGTTGATTGTGTTAGAAACATGTTTCAAATAAGAGTTGTACCTAAAAATTAATTTATTTCTTATGTATTTTTACAGATTCCTTTACGATCCCTCAGGACAGGCTAATATAAATGGCGATATTGAATTAGTGGAGGGACCAGTGAATAGGGGAGATCAAGGCTTGGAATGTTTCTTTAAGCAGGTGGTACTACTTGCCACATTAACACTTCATTATGATCGGCATTTCACTTATTTACTCAGTGGCCAAGGACTGTAATGTTATGATTTTATGTTAGGCATGTAAGTTAGGGAGCTCTTACTAAATCCAAAATCTTGGTTGAAGTTAAAGGGTTGACCTTTACTTATATGTCCTTCAACATGAAAATGTGTGGAACCGTTGTGGATATCGTGACATTTTTTTAAATGGTGCTAATATTGGAAACAGCTTTGACTTGCCTCTTATTTTGAATTCTAGGTTTAGGATATTGAGAAACAGTATGAAAAACTCAATACCCTACTGAGAAAGCTTCAGGTTTGTCCTTCTGTTTCCCTTTTCTTTTTTTTAAACTCGATCCCTGTTGGTTTAGAATGTTCTTTTTGTTTATATTTCTTCTTTTACGAGAACAACCAAATGTTGTCATAGGATACTTGTTGGAGCTGTTAAATTTTCTCTTTGCGGCCAATAGAATTCAAGTTTCCTTCTACTTGATTATGACATCAATGTTCTGTTTTTGGCCTCTGTTGTCTTTTACATTTGATACCATCTTAATGTTTTACTCCAATGCTTGAATAATGGGCATACGTACAAGTTATCCTACTGTATATTCTAATTGCAGATTTGGTGATTTTGTCATTCTCTGCATGTATTTTCCTGTCATGTTAAATATGTGAACGTGTTTACTCATGAGTTCAAACTCCCAGATTTAATTGATTTTGACACAATTTCACTCAGTTGCTCTTGTTCGTGGAAGATACATGATTTCACAGGATTCTTTGCTTGTTTATTTTACTGTGTCAATGGAGTTATACAACACGTGCTATTATGTTGGGTTGGCTAATTTCACCCACTATTAAACTAGTAATGCTTAGACATTTTTCTGGTGACAATATTACTTTTTTTTTTATTAATATACTTATGTTCCAACTCCATTCCCTAAAAGGCTTGTTACCAAGGCTGCTGCAATGAAAGGTAAACTTTTATGAGTTATGACTCAATATTTATATACAGGTGTACAAGGTGTGAATTTTCTGTTATATTTTGAAGCTTACTTTTGTTAAACTCTTCTCATGGTCATGTTTGATACCTGATTTGGAGCAGACATAGTTCCTTTTCTTAGCTTGTATTGGTATCAGCACTCTGAATTTATAATTTTTCTCTAGTACTCTTTTTACTACCCACCTCCCTCTGGAGTTTCTGATGTCCCAATTCAATTATGTGTTTGACTGGAAAGTTTTGTTATCTGGATCTTAATCTTCATGATTGATATTGTTACTCTAGCAATCAAAAAGCGAATGGAGAAGGATGTTGATGAAGTTGGAAAAATTGCACGTTCTATCAAATTAAAAATTAAAGAACTTGACAGAGAGGTAAATGTTCTATGACTTATTGCATTTTTTTTTCGCCTTATAAAATTTCTTCCAGTAGTGATATTTGTTATCCAATATTTCCAGAGTTTAGCCAATTGGCAAAAACCTGATGTGGAAAAGGATCAGGCGTAGACAGATCAAGAGCAGGAACAACAGTGTAATTTAAAACCCTTTTTATATCCTCATTATTAATATATGATAAAAAACTGATTTACAGTTCTGGGCATATGTTCTCAATCTTTAATACTTTGACTGATATATTGGGAATTAAGAGAATTTGATCATTAGAATCCATAGTCCTCCTTGTTCTATTTAAATTTAGATTGTTGTTGTCTTGTTGGTGTGTATATTTCTACGATGCTTCCCTGTGCCCGGAACGTACTTGCTTTTATCTCTTAATGTTTTCAAAAGCTCAAGTTGATAGAGAGGATCATCACTTAAAATATGACCACTTAGGTCTACGTTGCCACGATATTGTAATGAAGAAATGTGTGAATTCTACCCTCATCCACTTTTAAAACTACTTAGAATTATTTGTACGTTGTATTGGAAATTTGAGAGGATCATGAACTGAGATTTGAAAAGATTTAATTTTTCGCCCCATTGAAAGGTTGAGAATAAACATGGAGGCAAGTATGCAAAGGGAGAGAGAGATTAAGGAGAGAAGAAGTTGGAACTTTTGCTACTCTTAAAATGTAAGAGTGCTAGAAGGATATTTTATGGAGTATTTTAACAATAGTATTTTTTAAATTAATAATCTAGTAGCATAATATGAATTTCTATTCTATCTAGTTTATACACATTTTTATTTTATTTTATTAATTGGGATATTGATACAAGTGGTACTATATCATATGATTAATGAAAAGATGATAATTGCTAACTGAAATTTGAGGTGGGAAAAGTGGCAGAATCGAATGCCGATAATTTTAATTTCTAATATTAACTTCAGGACAAATATATTTTAATTATAGGATTCTTTCTCAGATTCTCTTATCCTTGTGTTGTCAATTTGTTGTCTCCCTCTCGTAAGTTACATTATTAAGCTCTTCCCAGTGTCCGTTTTCTTTCTGTTTTTGTGAGTTCTAGAAGCAGATTTCTCCATTTTAGCCTTCCATTTCAATCGCAGTGTAAGTTATTTGCGGTTCTCATTTAATGTTGTGCTATATTCTTATGGCCATTGGTGTTCATAGAAGCTTGGGTATTGGTGGGGGATCTGAATTTGGTGGAATGAGCCCTAATTTAGATGGCCATGATGTGTTAAGTAGTTTTGATTGCCTTCTGGGATTCTTATATTTTCCCATGGATTTATTGGTGCAATGTTGTAATTTTGGACTGATTTAAACAGTAATTGTATGGCAGCTCTCCTTTTCTATGACTGCTATATTAAAAGGTGGTGGCCTATTTACATTAGACTTGCAGTTTATTTTCCTTTGTTAATATATTATATTAAAGACACCATGAATGCTAAAGTTGCAAGAGTTAGTCTCCTTTAGCCGGGTTTACGGTGTAAACCCTGGTTCCCCTTTAGTTTAAACTCCCTAGCAATGCATAGGGTGTATAGGATTGGAAGGGGGGACCATAGGGTTTAGCGTAAGAAAAGACCCGAGTTCACATACTAAGCTATATAAACTGGGTTTATAAGAGTGTTTGTGAAATTACATTAGGACTTGTGAGGATATTCCCCAGGATCAAATGTGGAATGCAGACCCCTTCCTCTTTTTTTAAAAGAAGGAAAATGATAGATCTTTAGCTGACAGGTGCTAACTTTCCCTTGCTTTCATGAATAGTGTGATTGAGAGCTGTTGTTGAGGCTTTTTGAAGAGTGGTTCAAAGAGCTCTTATTCTCCTTCATCTGCAGCCTATTATCACTAAACCAGCAGGATCTTGAATAATTAGGGAGATAATAAGTAGTTTCCCTTGATCTAATTTCGAGTGATGAAGGACAGTTAATCCTTTTTAGACGATGTTAGTTTCTGGTTCTCAACAAATGGATTGAGATCTTAAATTCGACACCCTTGTTCGTCTCGGAGAATGTTACGGTGGATTTCAAAATTCATTTTCTTCCTCACCACATTCTACCCTCACAACTTATATATCCAAGCACACTTTCTATCCAAATTCACCATTCAAGAATTTTCACTGTAGTATTTTCTGTGGACCTCTATGGATGCAAACAAACACATTCTTAGAAATAGGGCAGTTAACTCAATGGCATTCAGGCATTATAAATTCTTGAAAAGAATTATGAGTATATTTCTTAGAAACCGTATAGGTCCATTAAATTGTTATCTTATATTTGCTCTATCCATTTTTTTTCTGAAGTCAAGGTGTGAATGAGAACTCTTGTCGAACACTTATTATGGAGTATGTATTTGAGTAGAACATCATCACCTTGTGTGTATGTTGGGTTGAAGTAACATTTGTATCTGCTTATATGAGGAAGTACTTGGTAGTATTTACAACCATGTTTGGACTTTGTGATTTAATAAGGTTCATTAACTCTGTCATAAAAACCTACTTTATCCATCACCTTCCAAGTCAAATATCACATGATTGATGCTTGTGTTATCATGCTATTATGTAGTGATATGAGATATCTCATGGAAATCCTGCCATCTTGGATTCTTATTTGTTCCTCCTCCCATAGTTCTCTTTATTATTTCAAAGTTAAAAATTTTTTCTCTCATAACTTTTTAACACTTTAAATTTGTATGTCTGTCTATATATACATATATGTTTCAATTTAGTACCATAATTGTGTTTACTTTTAATTTTGCTCATTTTTCGTTGGAAACAATCATGTACATTGCATGTGACCTGGGAAAATGGCGATGTATGCTGAAGTGGTACTCCAAACGAAATTGAACTAATGAATCTGCTACATCACACTTTAGTTAAAAAAAAAATAAATTGAAAAATGCCAACCACCTGTACTTGAGGAGATTGGTTGGGAACTCTCGAGACATCTACTTCTACCATTAATCCCTCAATCCCTTATTAAGAGGATCTTTTACTTTTTGGCATGTGGATTAAGAAGTATTATTATTTAATGTGTAGTGGGTAGTTGTATTAGTCAGAGTGTGAGTCTCATATTTAATTGTATTAGTGGGTGTGTGTGGGTCCCATATGTGTAAAAAAGGAAATAGAACTTTTAGGGTGGAACGTCCAAAATGGAAAAAAGATCATCTTTGAAAGGGATTGAGGGAGTATATAAAAGAGCGAGTTGGGCGACTTTGGCACGGTAACTTAGTCGGTTGCCCGCTCCCTCCCACTCCAAGATGTGGCAACATGTACCTTCGATTAAGCCTCTGACATCCGCGTGGTTATTTCTCTTCTATCATGTCCATCTGTCTCTCCCTCTTCCTGTTTCTTATCCCAAACTGTTACTCCTTAGTAATTTATATCCCTTAGTTGCGATCTTCGTTTGGAAACCAATTGTCGGAAAAAATTTGAGATTGCATTATGCCAGGAAAACGTCCCTTTAAACGTGACATTGGATGTGAACTACATAGATTCAAAACTTTTAGAAGTAAACAAGGCTTGTTACTCCATGATCATAACCCTCCTGATGCCATAACCAAGAGTGCTAAAGTAATTTGGGATTTTTGTGATGAAAATGGGGATTTATAATCCAAACCAACCCACCTAATAAATATATATATTACTATTTCTAATTTTTATGTTAAAAGAATATATGGCATATATTCATCATTAAGAGCAAGTTATAATATATATTTTATGAATGAGATCGATGTGTGTGTATATGTGTTCACATACAGTTAATAAAATGGATTAAAGATTGCAAGCGGAATAGGCTGTCACAATTAATACAGGGGTAGGTCTTGTGTGAGACCGTCTCATGTGAGACCATTTTATACTTTTTAAAATAGTTACTTATCACTTTCGTTATAAAATGTTATTACTTTTAATTTATATTATAAATCGTTCATGAAATAACATTATCACTTTTCATCAATTTAATATCACTTTTCAGTATACAAGTTTCTGATCGTCTCACGTGCAAGTCTTTGCCTTAATACAGAGTACAGATATAAGAAGAAATTTTCTTTTGGTTATCAAGAAATACATAGTAGAGGTTTATTTTAGAGTTCGAGGAAGGCGACCACCATCATCACCCCTACATGGACTTGACAGGGCAGTGATAGGATACACATTGTCGTCGGGCACACCGGATCTTCTGTGTCATTTTGGTGCATCATCTTCTGTGCCACACGTTAGGTGATTGACACGTAAGATGGGGAAACAAATCCAACATTGCCCCTAGGGTTTAAGGATTATGGTATAGTTTCTCTCTCATACATGTCGTCAATCTAACTGTGTGACATTTGAGATGGTGTACCAAATGACACAGAGAATCAAGCCGGTCACCGGGTACCAACGACAACCCCTTTGCATCCACGTACTTTACCTCTCATGCTCAACTTCACTTTGCAACTAAGTTTTTCTTACATCTGCTATGCCCCAAGCAACAACATTAATTAATATAAATAATATAATTTCAGCTATGATTTTTTGATGATGTATACATGCTTGCAGGAAATTGTAACTCAAAGTGCACATCCTCTACAAACTTTTCGAAATTGGCCTGGTACGGTTAGGGATGTCAGCTTAGACTCGGTACGTGGGTACCTAATCTGACCAGCATGTTTTGGGGGACCCAAACTAGACCTGTAGCAAAAATGGGGCGGCCTGACCTAGACCCGCAAATATACGTGACAGGTCCAGGTATTACTTTAGCCCCAGCTCGGCCCGCCCTGACCCTCGAACACAATATAATTAAAAAGATTTAATTTCTTAAAAATTCACCACCTTATTTGGAGATTTTCAGATCTATCACAAACTTTTAATTGTGTCAATTCAATACACGATTTGTTTAATATTTTCAATTTTATCACGACATTTTATTTTTGTCAATTTAATACACGATCTATTTAATATTTTCAATTCTATCACAACTTTTATTTTTGCAATTTAATACACCACTTATTTTATATTTTCAATTCAATTCATTTTTATTATTATTATTATTGTTATTATTATTATTAATAGATTTATAATAATAATAATAATAAAATAATAATAGTAGTAGTAGGTTTCCTATGCAAAAGTAGTATGTTCGACATTTTTTTTTATTTTATGTTTAATTTTTAAAAATTTGCCAGTTAAATTTTATTAAATTGTTTAATTATTTTTAGTAATTGTTAGTGTGTTCAATATTGGAGTACAAATTTTATTTGATTTAGTTTTTTGGAAGTCATTTTTTTAATTTGTTAAATTATTTTCAATTTTAAAATTTGTAAGTCAGACTTGTTAATCTTTAGGTATTTTTATGTTGCAAAGTGGAATAATTAAAAATAATAATAATATATTTATTGTTATTATTTCATTATTATTATTATTATTTGATATGTTTCTTGAAAATAATAATAATAATAATAATAATGTATTGAATTGAATTGAAAATATAAAATAAGTAGTGTATCAAATTGTAAAAATAAAAGTTGTGATATAATTGAAAATATTAAATAGATCACGTATTGAATTGACAAAAATAAAAGGTCGTGATAGAATTGTAAATATTAAAAAGATCGTGTATTGAATTGATAAAAATAAAAGGATGTAATAGATTTGAAAACCCCCCAATAAGGTGGTGAATTTTTTGGGAATTAACCCTAATTAAAATATAAATAATTTTACACATATAATTATATTATATGATATATATATATATATGTATAATTATATTACATTATTTATTGTTTGCATGTGAATTAAGGAGTATTATTATTTAATGTGTAATGGGTATTTATATTAGTGGGTGTGTGGGCCCATATTTTAATTGTATTAGTGGGTGTGTGTGGGTCCCATATGTATAAAAAAGAAAAAATGACCCTTTAGGTGGGACACAAAAAATGGATAAAAGTTACCCTTTAGAAGGGACGGATGGAATATATATATATATATATATATATATATATATATATATAATTATATTTTATGTTATTAAATTATTTATTGTGTATAATATCATTTATATTGGTCTAATGAAACTTATTTAATATGCTTACAATTTATTTATTTATATTTTTTTAATTTTATTGATGTTGTTTATATGTGAGCTTATGTTAAATTAATATTTATATGATTGATTGAATAAAAAACTAAAATAAAAAAAGAGTGAGGCTTGCATGCGCCAGGGAAACACATTCCGTGTGCTTTTAGAAATTTAGTATTATGGGTAAGAAAACATTGTTTTGGTCTAAAGGGTATACACTTTAATTAATAAAAGGTACACCATTTTGTTTTAAAGGGTATACACTTTTCATTAATATTTTTTTCTTTATAAAATAAAAGGTACACATTTTTATACTAAAGAGTATACAATTTAACACAAAATTCTAAAGGCGCACGGAGTGTTGTCCATGCGCCCAGATACACACAATAATTTTCTTTAGAAAATAAAGGGTACACATTTGTATACTAAAGAGTATACAATTTAACACAAAATTCTAAATGCGCGACCGGGTACACAGGATAACAAAGCAGATCCGGGGGACAGGGCTTTAAATAACGGTGCGGGTTCGGGTAGCAAACTATCTGCCCCAAACTCTACTGCGATGCAGTATCTGGCCCCTCGCTGTCCTTTTTACTTAAAACCAGAGGATGGCCTCTATAGCTCCCCCCACTCGCGATTGCACCTAGTGCCTGAGACACTATCGTGCTGTATAGGGAAGTCCCCTTACTCCGCTCGGCTATGGATATGTCTCCGACAGCACGAGGAACAAGTCCGATGACTCCGAATTCCGGGACCATACTCAAGAGATAGCCGGAGGGCCTACTTCGCACTCCTTCAACTTGTTGTAATCAATGTCGAAGTGCAGAGGATCCCGAGCCTCTTCGCGGTGAAGCGCAAGATTGATGGGTTCGGTGCACACTTGGTGTAGTTATCGTAGAGCCTGCCTCTTCCAGCCATATTACTCTGCCCTTTTAGGGCCACTGAATTAGGCTTCACATATGAAAACAAAGAGAGGCAAAAGTCCAGCTGACTTCATGTTTTGGTGGATTGAGAGTGTGTAATATTGATCTGATCAAATTAGGCAGAAAAAAAAGGTAAATATTAAATAAACATGTTTTTTTTTTTTCATAAAATGGATAAGCATAAAAAAGTGGAGTACTCCTCCGTCCCAGGAAAGTCTGCACCCCCTTTCTGGTACGGAGATTAAGAAAGTGATAACTTTTAGGGGTATTATGGTATTTTTTGGTAATAAATAAACGATAAAGTATGTTAGGTGTATTAGGTATGAGTGATTTTTTTTTGTAAATAAAGTGTATGAGAAATTGTGATTATATTTGACTTTTTATTTTTTAGGAAGGCGCAGACTTTTGTGGGATAACTCAAAATAGAAAGCGTGTCATCTGAAATGTGACGGAGGGAGTATTATTTTCTAGAGGGGCGGCTATTCACTCCCTCAAAATTACTAACATATCTCAAAAAGAATTTAAATTTAAATACTTTAATTCACATGACTTAAATACC
The DNA here is from genome assembly GCA_023678885.1 of Pogostemon cablin. NCBI lineage: Eukaryota > Viridiplantae > Streptophyta > Magnoliopsida > Lamiales > Lamiaceae > Pogostemon > Pogostemon cablin. The sequence goes on from CM043000.1 coordinate 18,051,480, forward strand.
CTTTTAGAAATGAATATTTCGAAAAGGGTATTTAAGTCATGTACTCGCACGCTAAGAATTTATTCACATACATTTAAAATGTGTTCGATGAATTAATTGAGAGGAAGAGTACATAAACAGCCAAGAATATAAACGTAGGGTGGATTATATAATAGAGATGGTGGGATTTTCGCAAATCGTAGAAAAGAGAAGGGTGGGATTCTCTAGGGTCTTCAAATTGATGAAATTAAGAAACACATCTCAAAAAATCGAAATCAAACCCAAATTATTTTAATAGTCAGATTCAGTTTTTTTAATAAAATTAAGAAACACATCAGCAAAAAATCGAAATCAAACCCAAATTATTTTAATCGTAAAATTCAATTTTTGTGTAATTGTTTGATAATTTGATGAGAACTGACGAACATCACTACGTGTACAACTCACATTTATTATTAAAAGACTGCGGTAGTGGTAGGGTATGTTTAGCAATGTATTTAAGTGGTATATATGTTTAGTAATGTATTAGGTTATGTTCGTTTTCGAATTTTAAATCCAGGTTTTGGTTTTCCAAAATCCACATTCAAATTTTAAAAATCTCCCCTATATATACCTACTACATTCTGTCTTCAATTAATACATTTTTTATCTTTATCTCTCCTCTCTCATTTAACTTTTTAAATAAATTAATACATTGATTTGACATAAAGTTAAAATCTAACCTACTCAAAACAAACATAGAACACACTATTCATGGTTTTCAAATCCCACATAATCCCAAACCAAACATCACCTTAAGAAACATACATTTATAAGGGTATTTAAGTAATGTGAATTAAAATATTTAAATTTAAATTCTTTTTTAGTAAGTTTAGTAATTTTGGGTGCGAATAACCACCCTTTTTCTAAATTCGTCGAATTCTACATAAAATAAGGAAATATATTGGTGGAAAAAGGGAGAGTTAAATATAATGTGTTTCCTGTAATCTTTATTTGGTGGACTTGTATGTGTATGTATGAAATATGCTTGTTCGATTGTTTTAGGCAGAGTCGGCCCGTAAGTTTTAGGGCCCGGTGCAAAGTTTTTTAAATTAGTTTGTTAATTAATATTTTTAATTATGATAATTGCTTACATTTTTTATTAATTTAAAATATAATTTATTAACATTTTATTAATTATCTATCTTACTAATAAAAAATAATAATATTTTTAGTAAAAAGTTATATACATGATAAAAAAATGATAATCTTACATTAGTTTAACTATTTAATAAATAATATATAAAACATATATGATTACATGAGACCGACTCACGTGAGACCAATTTTCACTTTTTAAAATAGTTATCACTTTCGCTATAAAATATTATCACTTTTTAATTATACTATAAATTGTTCATGAAATAGCATTATCACTTTTCATTAATTTATTATCACTTTTTTGTGTAAAAGTTATCACTTTCTGGTCGTCTCACGTAAGCACTTACGTGAGATGGTCTCACACAAGTCTTTGTCTATGATTAAATGATGATGGATCAATCAAATTATTTCTTGAATAATCAATAGATGAATACAAAATAATAATATTTTTAATGAAAGTGATAAATGAAAAGTATTAATTATTTGAGAGACTCTATTGTGAGATGAGTTATTTGTGAGACTGGTCGACCCATCACTAAAGTATGCTTGTATAAATAAAGTATGTTTATTTGTAGTTAAAGTATGTTAATAATAAATCATATTATAACACACTAAAATCATACTTTAATGCATAATCTAGCATATTTTAAAAAACATACTTTAACAATTATTAAACATATTTTATCTACTCTATAAGCATACTTTAGTGATGGGCCGATCCGTCTTACAAATAACCCGTCTCACAAGAGACTTTGTCTAATTATTTAATTAAATTATTTTATAAATAATTCATTAAAAAAATCTTAAATTATAACATTTTAAATAAAAAATAATACATATTAATAAAAAAGTGATAACGTATTTTTTTAAAAATATATATTATTTTTAGAATTTTCAAAATAATTAATTCAATAATCTATTCTAAAATGTAAATAAATCTTTAATATATTAAAGGAGAGTTTAATTTTGATGAGGTGTCGTCACCAGAATTAATCTCAATTATTTTAATTTTTAATTAAAATTAAAAATTTTAATTATTAATTAAAATTTAATGTAGATAAATACATATATTATTTTAAGATTTCATATGATATTATCAAATCACTATTAATTAAAAAACACTTATATAGATAAATACATATATTTACTACTCCTATAAGATTTAGAAAATTTATTTCCTTTCCACCTATAAATAAAACTCTTTATTCATTTGTTTTACATACATAATTTATTTGTCACGACGAACTAAAGTTTTTTTCAAATTTTAAAGAAAGTTATCCATTTATTATTATTTTTGTTGTTTCTTTTATATATTTAAAATTTTAATTATTTGTTTATGATTTCTTTTTATTTTTTTTATTTCTTCAAATTTATTTATAATAAATTTATTTTTTATTTTTCAGAATGACCCTTAATTTTATTATAATTTTTCTTTTATATTTTTCTAAAGTCTTTTTTAAAATTATCTTTCATTTATAAATTTTATTTGTTTTAAATTTTTTATTTTTTTAATATATTTTCACCAACATTAAAATTTAATGATATGTATAATATATATATATATATATATATATATATATATATATATATATATATATATTAATTTTTGTTTTTTTATATTTTTTAAATTCTATATTATCTTTTGATTTTTTTGTCTTTATTTAAATTTTTTTTCTTTAAGTTCAGTTTTTTTTACTGTAATTTTTGAATTTTTACGTAATTAATTTTTTTTAGTAAATTTTATATTTTTTTAATTCATTTGTTATGGTTTCACTTTTGATTATATATATATTTTTTTGGTTTTAATTCTTTTTTTTTGTTTAGTATGTATTTTTTACGTTATTAATTATTTTTTCATGGTTTTACAAATTTATTTAATTAATTTTGTTATGATTTCCTTATATTTTCTTATTTCTTCAAATTTATTTTTAATATTATTTTTTATTTTTAATATTATTTTTTCAATGGATTGAGTATATGCCCATAGTTATATATGTCAATCCTCAATTCTCCAATTCCCGGAAATCACAAATTATGGTATATAACTTTAATAATTTTAATGTGAGGAATGAGGATAGGTCAAGAAGTGTATATTTATTGAGGGCAGAAGGTTATACCGCTAGGCATTTTCAAGGAAGATTTAGTAAATGTGAAATTTTAAATTATAGAGTATTGTCATTTTGGAAAGTGTTTCCAATAACTTTCTTGCACTTCCAAATTTAAATGTTTACAAAGTTAGTGAAATTATCTACTCCATAATCTTCTATATAATCTTTAAAAACTCAATTAAATAAATTAAACATAATTAATTAAGATTAAAAAATAACTATTAATCATACAATTACATTTTTCCGAGTCTATATATTTTTAGAACATTTAATCTTCAAAATTTATTTAGGTGTCTTGGTTTTCACAATCAATATTATTTAATCATTTAAAGTGTAAAAAAAGAGAAAAAATAAATAACCCAGCATCTTTATTCAATTTCTTTTAGATTACCCAAAATACTAATGCATCATCTACACAAATGCTATATTTTCTTAATTTTCAGTTTTTCACGAACTTATAGTTTTATATATATGTGAAGGAATACCAAAATCATATATCATACTTCGTTTTGTACTAACAATATTTATTCATGTTTTCTATTTGAATTTTCTAAAATACTATTAGTTTATCTTACATACTAACAATATTTATTCATGTTTTCTATTTGAATTTTCTAAAATACTATTAGTTTATCTTACATAATACTCCCTTCGTCCGGCACAAAAAGCATTAAGGAGTATTATTATTTAATGTGTAGTAGATAGTTGTATGAGTGGAGTGTGTGGATCTCATATATTAAATATAACCCTAAACACATCCACTTTAAAATCACAAATCTTAAACCCTCACCCACTGCTTGACCACAGCCGGACGGTTGCCGGACCACCGCCGACTGGTCGCCATACCACCACCGGACCTCTGCCGTACCACCACACTTTTTTGCTGCACACACTTTTCTTACTGCACATAACTTTTGCTGCACACAAACATTTATCATGTGCACCACATTGTAAGGGTAATATTGGAATATTATTATATATTTATGTAATTAGTAGTATTATTTTTATATGTTTGTATCTTATAGTAATTAAGGAGATTTCAATGTAGCTAGTAATAACTATTCTTATAAATTAATACATTGTTACACATTAATTAGATTTAAAATATTCCCTACGTCTCTCATTTTTTGATTTTAGCCGTTCGACTCTAAGGGCCTTGTTTCTCTTTTTACAGACATGGGACCTACACACAGCCACTAATACAATTAAAATCTAGAAACCACACACCCATTGATACAACTACGTACTCATTATACATTAAATAATAATATTATTTAATCCACATGTAAAAAGTAAATAAATCTATTTGAAGTAGATGGAGGAGTATAACTTATCAAAAACTCTAAACAAGCATATACTCCTATCATTATTCAGGTTTTCAAAACTTAAATCTAATTTCCCAAACCTTATCCAGACATCCCCTAAGTCAATTAATCTATCTTATTAATTGTATGTACTACTCCCTCCGTACACTCCAAATGTAAGTATTAATTTGTATTTAAATTTTTTATTTGTATTAAGAAGTATTATTATTATCTTATGTGTAGTTGGTACGTAGTTATATTAGTAGTGAGTGGTGGGTCATATGTGGATCTCTACTACTGAAAAAAAAATGTATACCTTTAAAGTAGACATTCAAATTAATAAAATTAAGAATTTGACTGTAGTGTAGTCATCATGTAATTCTTAGTTGGATCTTTTAAATCTATATATCTATTTCTATGTACCTAGCTAGCCAAATTGTACGATCCTAATGGAGTCTCACATGTTAGAATGATAGAATCTTCCTAGGTGTTTGGGGTGTAGGTGGGGTGGGGGGCATCACATGTATTTTTATTCTTCAACTTTTGAACTCCATAAATACCCAATTCCCCATTGAACTATAACCCTACAACAAATTAAACACACCTACTTGCCTCAAACTAATTTCCTTCTCCCTCTCATCTTCCTCTTTTAAATTCTAAGTAGAGCTACCCCTTATAATGGCCAAAGCTCTAGCTTGTCTCATACTCATGCTCGTCGTTCTATCGAATCAACCGCTCTTTCTTACACAAGGACGGCATATCCTTGCAAGAAAAGTTTCGCCCGATTTAAAACCAAGTCATGCCAACGCTGAGAGCCACGCATACAGATTGATCATTGAAGGAGACGTCGATTATTTTCGACCTACTACCCCTGGTCGTAGTCCTGGTATTGGGCATTCTAAGCATGACTAGCTATAGTAGTTCATTATTTCTATCAAGAATATGTATTACTCAATTCTTATTAGTCTCTCAATTTTTTTTTCATGTTTTATTACATGAGTTCGTAGAATGTAAATTTCATCAAACTTAATGTAATTTAAATGAAGTGTATTTATGGATTTCTTTTGTGATCTTTCTGCTTTTATTCTCGGATTTATTTGTTGTTTCTGTAATACATAGTACTCATGCAAATTGCTTAATGTATTATATCATGCCAATTAATGTAAATATCATAGATTAGGGGCGTGGGATTGTCTGTTCCCCACCCTGTTACATCTCATGTTTCACAGGTGGGGAGACATGTCTCACTCCCCACCTGTGAAACATGAGATGTAACAGTGTAGGGAAAAGGGGATTTGATCTATAGATTAGGAGTCAATTCAGAGCCAATTACTATATGTGTCCACCTAGTAATTATGTACAATTTCACAACTATTCGATTATTTTAATTTTCGTTTCATTTTTTTTAATTATGCATGGAGAAAATAATATATAGTAGAACATAAGAACAATGTTAATCAAATAGTTGTGATATTTCTAGTTCGATTTTTTTAAGTTCCATTTTAATTAGTGTCTTACCATAAATACATACTTATCGTCTTTAATTTAGTTTTTGACATTCTGATAGAATCTTAAGTCATTTCATTTTAAAACTTTAAAGTGAATTTTTAATTTAAATAAATAAATAATATATCAACTGTTTGACCGAAAGCGAGCTCATGCAATTTCATTAACCATGTGTTGTTTGATTAAGAATTAGAATTACTATTAACATATGGATTTGGAAAAAATTAGTAGTTCATGATCATTAGGAATTAGAATCTTCCATTTTATTTAATTAATTTATTGTGCCATTGATCAAATTATAAATAATTAACGTTGCTGTTTTAGCAATTTAAAAATAATTAATCATTTCATAAATGAGGAACATAGATTGTATTATTAATTATTTATTTATAATAAAATTTTAATCGGGCTAATATAGCCTACCCTTTAAACCAACGAACAAGCCCTATAGGGCTACTGACTAACCCTGAATTATCGGACTAATCGATTTGAGCAAAAAAAAAACTTATTTAAACAGGACATTATTTATATAAATCTAACCCTATATTATTAAGATTAACGGGCCGCTCCTATAGGCTCGACCCATATTAACATGTGCATCAATTATTAAACAAAATTTAAACAACGTACATATAATTTTCTATCACCCTCAACTTTTAAGAATTTTTAGTATATATGTGATAATAGTTTCCATATCTTCTTGTAGTCAAATTGGTAAGCATGCTGTCATCTGATGGCTGAGGGTTCAATTCTCCTGCATTCCTTTTTTTATTTTAATTATATTTTTCCTATTTACTAATCTATTTCTTCTTTTCCATTTTATTTCTTATGTTTTCCATTTAATAATATATTTCTTTTTTATTTTAATTATATTTTTCCTATTTACTAATCTATTTCTTCTTTTCCATTTTATTTCTTATGTTTTCCATTTAATAATATATTTCTTTTCTCTGTAAAATTATGCTTCTTTAATATATTTATAAAATGTATTTTTAAATTTTATTTCTTTTAATAATCTCTTTCTTTTCTCTACAAAATATTCCTATGAAATATTGTGCTTCTTTAATATATTTATTTTCTTCTTTACCATTTTATTTCTTATGTTTTCCATTTAATAATATATTTCTTTTCTCTGTAAAATTGTGCTTCTTTAATATATTTATAAAAAAAATTAAATTTTATTTCTTTTAATAATCTTTTTCTTTTCTCTGTAAAATATTCCTGTGAAATATTGTGCTTCTTTAATATATTTATAAAATGCATTTTTTTAATATTTTTATTTTTTTAAATAAATTATGTTTTTTCTACCTTCTTATAAATTTGCAATTTATATTGTTATTTAATATTTTTATCTATTTGCTACTTTTCTTTCATATTTAAATACAGTATATCACTTTGTTACTAATTATCATTTTCTTTCATATTTAAATATATCACTTTATTACTAATTAGTGGTAATTTCTCTGTAACATATTTTTCACACTTTCTTTTTTAATCGTCCCGCATATATTTATGTGTTTTATTAATAGTAAAAATATGTTAGACATTAATCTATTTTTTACACTTTTTTTATTTAAATTATAAAGCTTACTCGTACTTTTTCTTACATTATATACACTTAAAAATAATATTTTTAATCTATATGCCCATATACTGTGCAATAAACCCGAGACAAAGGGAGTACATCGAAATTATACGTATTTTGGGCCCTCTCACCAAAAATCCTGGAGCCGTTATATATATGCAAAAAATTCGAAACAAATAAAGTAGATTGAAATTATACGTATTATTTGGGCCCCACTCACCTAAAATCCTGGCTCCGTCCCTGTGACACTTGGGTTAAACTTTTACTCTAAATTACAAAATATTGAAATAAACCATGACTTTACTTTTGAACATCACCTAAAATCATTTGTTAAAATCAAATTAATCTTTGCAGCCACCCCATAAAAAAGTAGTCCACCACCATATATTGTCTGAAGAGAGTATTAAATTAGCTCCATAAGCCAAGGAGACCAGCTTTTAAGGACTGAAAATCCTTGCCCATGAGTGCAAAAAGAATTGTACTTTAGCATATATACACAACAACTACTACTACTACATAAAAAGGAAATTAAAGTGTGATCTCTTGAGGCTGTAAAGTACACCACACAGTTCAAAGGCTAATACCCCCTTATTTAAAGGGATGGTTACAAATAAAACAGTATCAGTATCTTATTTTATTTATGGAGTATTTATTTACTTATAAATGCATGTAATAATTAATATATAACTTAATATCTATATATAATGAGTGGGGAGGCGCATGCATTCGTCCAAGTTGTGAGGTACTATATTATTCACTAATTTAAAGGTTGCAGTTAGGAAAAGTGCAACCTCTTATAGCATGCATGTCCTAATTTCCTATTTTTATTTATTGAGAGGCTCTTCAGCTCTTGAAAGGCAATAGGGTATAATATGACACTAAACATCAAGTGTAAGTAAACTAGATTTATATAAGTATTTGTTAAAAAGATTTTAGACTAAAGGAGTATTGATTAACCCATTTATCATAAGTAAGTAAGAAGAATTAAGTTGTGTAATTTGTACATATTTTCGTTTTGACAAATTCTATTGTAAAATGATACTTATGTGAGACGTGTTAATGAATCTATGATTGTTATATATATGAAATATGTTAATTGTTAGTTAAAGTATGATTTTAGAGTGTTATAATATGATTCACTACAAACATACTTTAAAAACTAATAATTACTCCCTCTGTCCCATTAAACTTTTCACACTTTCCTCATTTGTTTGTCCCACAAAAATTTTCACACCCCAAAAAATGCACTTTATCTAATTACAATCCCAAAAGTAACTTTAATTTCAAATTTGTCACTCTTTTTTCACAAACATATCATTATTTTATATTTTTTTATTTCCTAAAAATACTACAATATCCTCCAAAATCAATAAAATTGGTCAAAAAATACAATTTTTTTAAACAACGTGAAACAATGAATGTGAAAAGTATTATGGGACGGAGAGAGTATATAACCCGCGTTGATCGACTTGTTTCGATCATAACCCATTTCACATATACTTTTATTTACGGTATACCTTTTGTTTTTAAGTCGATCGTCATCCTTAACTCGTGAGAATATAAACTCAGAAGAAAATTTATTAATTTTAGTTCACCAATAAATTGATCAATTTAATACTTTTCTATATATTATAGACAATTAATAATGATCATTAGAAACTAAAAGCACTTTTGAAATGTAAAGTGCTCGAATTAATAATGTTTGTACACAGTTAAAATATTTTGTACAAACTAATTTTATTTATTTATGTAATGAATAGGGCAAAGTAATATATAATAAAAGGTTTAATTAATATAGCTATTTATAGTAGTGTTGTGTACTGAAAGAGAAGTCTACCAATGGAAATTAATGGCGATACAGAAAATATCAAATAATATTCTGTTTGTCTGCAGGCAAAGAATAAAACCAATTCTGACCGAAACGATAGCGTTTATTTTATTTGCTCCACCACTTCTTTCCCTGCCAACCAAACACCTCTTTTATTTTATTTATAGAATCCAAACAGATTCCTTTGCTACGTGTATATTTATTTGAGAAAAAATATCATAATTGGTGTCCTAAGTATTTGCTGAATTTAATCGTAGTACATTTATATTTGCTTTTTTTTTTAATTTTGGTCTTTTCGGTTCGAATTTAGTCTTTTAGTTATATTTTTTTCCAAAATTAAGTTCTTTAGGTAAAGATTTGTCCAAAATTAAAAAATAAAAAAATAACAAATAAACTAAATTGGGACTAATGATTAAAATTGGATAAAAATGATCAAATTTGAATAAAAAATTATCAAATTTGAGAAACTGCAAATAAAAATTACTCCTACTAAAATTGGAATCAACTGTACCTACAAAACGAATTGTGATATTTTCCTATTTATTATTAATATCTCCCACCACTACCTACGTGCACACTTTTTTTTTTTTTTTACAGATATAAAGAAAAATTATTATCTTCGTCCCCTTTAAATATATCCATTTACTTTTTTATATTATTTAATTTTTAGTGATTTTTTTTCTTTTACGGATATAAAGAAAAATTATTATCTTCGTCCCCTTTAAATATATTCATTTACTTTTTATATTATTTAATCTGTAGTGAGTAGTTGTATTAGTAGGGTGTGTGAATTTATATTTTAGTTGCATAAATTATGTAAGTTAATCTCATATTTCTTTTTAAAAAAATATATTATACTTTGTTATAGATCAGACAAAATTGATGCTTTTATAAGGGACATGGGTACTTTTTACTTAATTACTTTATTGACATTTATTAGATTAGTTTACTATTTTTAATAAATAAATTATAAAATATGTTATGTGAATTGTAAAATGATTAAAATTTTTGAAATTAAAATGTATTGTGATGATGTTACAATATTCAATGGTATTAATTCTTTCTTTAAGTTTGGACATATGTATTTGACGGATGAAAATAGAAAATGTGAATGTATATAAGTTTTGATTCTATTGAATGGAGAAGGGGTATTTTTTTTCTCTTTTGTGTTTCATTCATCATCAAGCAATGTAGCACCGGAAATTATACTTCATAATGACAAAAAGTAATGAATAAATTTAAGGATATTATTAAAATGAAATGATATATATACAAAAGCTAAATATATTAAAGAAGAAGCCAACTAGATATATAGACACTACATCTATCTCATTACATTTTCCGTCGTTTTTTAATTAATTTGTCACTATTCTTTATCCTTAATAATATAAAAGTTTCAGAAAAATAATACCTCAATGCATTATATTTTTAAAAAAAATCATTCTTATTTAACATACCTAACTTATTTTATATATTTTTTATTATTTAAAAAAACTATATTACCTTCAAAATCAATAAAATTTATTTTTCATATTTACGATAATGATAAAGAAATTTACGAGATGGAGTTAGTAACTAGTATGTCACTATTTGAATATTTTATCGATTTTTAACCCTCTTTTTGTTTCTTTTTTCATATATTTTTTCTTACTACTTTACATATTTGTTTTTGTATAAATATTCCGAATGATATTAAGAATGCATAAGATTAATGTATACTAGTAAAGAGTTTGTAGAGGAAGTATCATTTAGTATTATTTAATTATTATTATGACACTCTAATTATATTTCAAGTTTATTACAATCCGATGATATTAATGTTCACACTTGAAAAAACCTAACAAAAAATCCATCAATCACAATATTTCTATAATCGTTTATATTTAAATTTTAATAACAATATATTTTACCCTTTATATAATAATTAAAAATACTAAATTATCCCAAAACAAAATGAAAAGAATATGCAATAAAATTATGTTAAAAATAATTAATTTCAGTTTACTACTCCTTCTATGTCATGACACTTTACCCTTCATTTGTTAATTAAAATTATAATATACTAAGTATTATGAGAATATAAGGGCGGATCCAGTATAGGTACATGGGGTGCAGCTGTACCCCAAAATGAAAAATAATATATTGAATAAAACAACTAATATACATAGTAGCTTAGTGGTTAGCACCTGTAGTGCAGTAGTTGAGTTTGAGAGTTCAAACCATGGGGATCCCTTTTATTTTATTTTATTTATATTATTATTATTTCTACAACTTTATTTATTATTTACCATTTTCTTTATTTATTCCTTTTTAAATTTACATTATTCCCACAACTTTAGTTTATAATTTATTCATTTCTTTATTTATATTTATATAATTTCTTTGTATTCTCTATTTTTTTTATACATCATATGTTTGATTCTCTAATGCTATCCTACACCTTTTCTTTTTATTTTATTTTTAAACCTTGGTATTTTTTCTTACTTTACTTATATATACACACAATATATTAATATTCATATTTTATAAAAGCATTCATATTTTCATTATTCACTTATTACTTAAATTATTAATTGTAACATAAATATATACATTCAATTCATTACTTTTTTTTAAATATATACTATAAATGCATGATAATAATACGTTAAATTTCTTTTTATAAAAGAAAATTAAATGGTGTCAACAACAATTAAATTTCTGCATTTTAATTTATTTATATATAATTTTAAATTTTAAATAAATAATATTTTATAATTACATGTCGACTGTACCCCAAAAATTATTTTCTGGATCCGCCCATGTGAGAATGGTGCAAAATATTAAGAGATGAAAAGAATATGTTTGAAGGTATAATGTATTATGTATTATAATTAGAGTGTATAAACTCAATTTCTTATACTTAAATATATAAAAATATAAAAAAAATGCATCTACTAAATTTAGAGAAGCAGAGGAAATTAAGGTAAAAGTGCATGTTTCCTATGTGGGTCGACTGCTACAGGGTTTGGGGCATTAATCAAGTGCAGACCACCCCACCCCCACCCCCACCCCCACCCATATATATATATATATATATATATATATATATATAAAGAGTATAATATAGAATTTATTTTGTCCACTTTTTCCATGCAATTGAACCAGAAAATTTAAATTTAGGCCTATTTTTATATTTTAATTAGGGATGGCAATGGGACGGGTATTTCCGAGTATCCGGTCTACCCGAACTCTAATGGGTAGGGTACGGTAGTTGTAAACGGGTTTGGGACGGATACTGGTAGTTGTGAAAAATACCATTAAGGTTTGAGACGGGTACGGGTAATACCTCAAATACCCGTGAATACCCCGATTATGTATTTTTTTTTATAAAATTTAATATTCCCTCTGTCTGCCCGAAAGAGGGCGTTTTGCTTTTGTGCACTTGATTAAGGAGTATTGTTATTTAATGTGTAGTGGGAGTGTGAACCCCCTATTTTAGTTGTATTAATGGTGTGTGTGGGTCCCATGTGTGTAAAAAATGAAATTACCCTCTTTGGAACGGACGACCAAAATGGAAAAAAGACCCTCTTTCAAGCGGACGGAGGGAGTATATATTATATAATTTATATATGATAAGATATTTTATACATTTAATTAATAGTTATAAGTTTTATTTAATCATATTTATTAAATATTTATTTAAAATAATACAATTTATATTATATTTATTTTATATTTAATTAATAATAATGTAATTTTTATTAAAATACTTATTTAGACAAATAAAAATATATAAATATATATAAAATAAATTAATATTAAACGGGTATAGAAACCCGTGGGTATAAAAAAGGTAATGGGAGGGTACGGGTACTATAATAAATTTTTTAAACGGGATAAATACATATACGAGTAGTTGTTTTTTTAATCGGATACAAGTACGGATACTCCAAAATAAATGGGTACCCTACCCGTTGTCATCACTAATTTTAATCACTAAAATTAAAATATAATTTCTTCTAATTGTCAACCCAACTATATAGTATTCTAGATTCTAGAAATGTTAACTCCCTTATATTACTATTTTAAAATTACAATTTTCCTTCTTTACATAATTTAAACTTCATCTTAAAGCTTATATTAATTATTAATACTATATCTCAAAACTCATTCACTCATTTTAAAACTCCTTAAATTCAAAATAATTTTCACAATTTAAATCTTATACCGAAGATAATATATCAAAAAAAAAGTTTGCTTTCAAAAAAATATACATCGAAATAGGTTTTTTTTTTTAACAGAATATTAAAAATAACTTGCTCAGAAAATTGAAAGATGTCACAAAAATAAAAGTTAATTTGTAAAAAGAAATGGAGAAAGAGGTATGAAGATAGAATACACCTAAAATGGGTTATGCAAATTTAATCCAAGGATATTTTAAAGCCCATAGATAAATATATCACTTTTGGGCTTCATATTGATTTCTTATCTATTAAGTATCATTAAGCCCATAAATAGTAGTGCAAGTCTTAGGAGTAACAGAATTGTTGACAATTATGAACTTATGGTTTAATTTTATTTCTCCAATACTTTTTTTTTTTAAAACTAATTGTAATAACATCAAGAGTGCTGCATAGTAAGGATTTAAGGTCCGTTTACAATGGGTGGGAAGATTCATTAAACTTAAATGTAGAATAATAAACTAACAAACATAGCCAATTTTTGTGTGTTTTGAAAATTTAAATCTGGTTTATAAAACTGGTTTCACGTTTAAACAAACATTATTTTAAAAAACTATGAACATAGATAATCTATATTTGTTTTCGATTTTAATGTCATGAGTTTTAAATTTATCTCAATAAATATGAAGATTGAGTATTAATTAAAGTTAAAAGAAAAGGCCGAGGAGGAGAGATAACAAAAGAAAAATACAAATTGAAGAGATTGAATGTAAAATGTGGGCGACATTTTGTAGTAGGGAGATATTGTAAAGATACAAATATTATACTCATCTTAATGTATTCAATTATTTTTTCATTTGTATTAAGGAATATTATTATTATATGTGTAGTAGATAGTTGTATTAGAGATATGTAATGGGTCATGTGTAGGTCCTTTTTACTATAAATGAAAAATAGATACATTTGAATGACGTTTAAAATAGTAAAGTTGATATCTTTCAACTGATCGTATAAAGTATGATATTAGAATTTTCAAAAAGGTGCATAAAAGTTGGGAGATACGAAAGTGAAAAAATTGCAAAAATACTTAGAATAGATGGGAGTAAAAGTTTCAATTCAAATAATCTGTCAACGCTAATTTTCGAAATTTCTACAACACCGTTATTATACTATTTATTTATTATTAGAATATAATCTTTAAATTCAAATTAATAATTAAAAAAAAGTGTTACGGTGAGTGTAAATAAACTTTACAAATGGAGGGAGTTAATATATAGAGTATTCCTCTCTTCGTTCAAACACTTATTGTCATTTTCTGTTTCGTTCATCTCACATTTATCTTCACATTCAAAAAATAGTCATTACATCAATTAATAATTTCATAAGTTATTTTAATTTAAAAATATATCACTTTCATCTAATACGCATAATATACTTTTTACTTTATTTATCAATTAAAAATAACATAATATTCTTGAAAAGTCAATAAATTTGATTAAATAATACATATATACAGTGTAGGTAAAAATAAAATACAAAATTCAAGAGTACTACGTTATAGATAACTAGCATTTTATTTAAAATCATGTATCCAATGTGACTACATTTGGGAACCATATTAATTCCTAGATGCTTCTTAAATATTGTGGTTGACATTAATTTATATATATGTGTTGCTTCATACTTGATCACTCCCCTGTATGTTACCACTGCGAAATAGAATCTGCACAGCTGTTAGTGGCCCAAAGGAATCTATTTGAATATTCAGCAGAATTATTTAAGTCAATTGAGATTTGAATATTTAATTAAATAGCCATTATTAGATTAATTATAGAAACAATTATTTTTGTGTTTTAATTGGCTCCTGCACAATTTTTCAATTTTGAGTTTCAATCATTCAATGTGTCTCAATTTTGTGATACGAAATACTTGGTCGTATCACAAAATTTGTCACGATTTTGAAAAATGCTGGAATTTTTTTTATTATTTTTAGATGAACTGATCAATAAAATTAATTATTTAATGACTTTAATTTGAGATTATATGTTTACACTCCCTTAAATTAGTTATTATTATACTTCTACACCTCCTAATAAATTTATCATTTTAGTCCTTTTCAAAGAAAATTTTATATATTTTTTTAGTGGTAAATGTAACACATAATCTTACAAAAATAATTAATCTAGGTTCACGCACCTCACTAATATAACTATTAATTTTATATTAAAATATTATATCATATATATATATATATATATATATATATATATATTAAAAAACAACTTGCTTTTTACCCTTAAAAACAATTCATTTATTTAAATTAAACTGCAAATATGAGGGACAAAATGGTACTTTGAGCTGACAAACTTTACCATTTATTCTCTATATTATAGAAATCTAAACGGCGTATTTTATATTATCTCCTTCCAATATTAAATTGGACCGCCTATTCGCACATCCAAAATTACTAAATGTACCTCAAAAATATTTAATAAGATATAATTACTCTTATAAAACTTATATATGTTTGGTTGCAACAATCAAACAATCATCTATATTATTTGTTCAATTGTTGCAACAATTGAACATATACAATTTTATAAGGTAATTATGTCTTATTAAATATTTTTGGGGTACGTTTAGTAATTACGAGGTGCGAATAGCCGACCTCTATTAAATTTCATACTTTTTGTTTTCATTGTCCAATATTAAATTTCATCATCCAAAAAAATAAATATCACATCAATTTCAAATCTTAAAAATAAATTTTAATTACATATTTATTACTCTTCTTATCTAATGTACGTAATATACTTTATAATTTATTTATTATATAAAAATATTACACCACACTCTAAAAATTAATTAAAAAATAATTTTTAAAACTTCTATCAACAGTAACTTTACAAATAAAAATGAGAGGAAGAGAGTACTTCTTCCATCCATCAAAATGTTTTATTTCATTATATTGGGTATTCTATTCTAATATCCATAATTTCCGCTATTAATAAAACTAAATGAGCCTCATATAGCCCACCATTCACTACTAATATAATTATCTGATATATAAAGTAATAATACTCCTTAGCCTAAGCATAAGAAGTAAACATTGAGGCAGCGTTCATTTTTGGGTTTCAAACCCAAGTTTTTGTTTTCAAAACCCACATCCAGATTTAAAAATCACCCTTATATATACCTAATACATTCTCTCTCCTTAATTAATATATTTTCTCTCTTTATATCTCTTTTCTCATTTAACTTTTCAAATAAATTAATACATTAATTTAATATAAAGTTAAAATTTACCCAACTCAAAATCCAAAACAAACATAAAACATACTCCCTCCATCCCAGTCAAATATTATCATTTAACTGTATAAAACTCTCACAAAAACTACAATAAATAATAACGTTTGAGCAAAATGAAAAAAATACTTTTCAAATCCTACTTAACAGAAACCACCACGGGAGCATTGTACAAAAGTGCAACCATCGGCTAAAAGGTCTTATCAAACACTCCTTCAGATTAAAATAAGGGTGCCACTCCTTTAATTGATGGCAGTCAAGTTGAATCTTTCGCTTTCAAGACACGTGTCTTGTCCAACACCTGATGGGCCCCACAAAGATTCATTAATTGCCTAAAGATTCTAACGGTCGTTTCACGGTTCATTGACGGAGCAACCGTCTGATTCAGCCGCTACTCTCTCTCTCTTAGTGGTAGCCCACCATCGACGATATTCGCCGTCACATTTGTTTTGTAAACCACGCGCAGCCGAAGCTGACGTGTCACCTTCACCTACCGCGTTCCTGCCACGCAAGATTCTAGGAAGTGGGTTATCAGTGCCGTGTTTCATGCTTGCGCAGTACTGTTTTTTTAATACGTATTACACTAAGTTTTAATCCAAATGTACTCCTCCGTCCCGTCCAAAAGTCATCGTTTACTGTAGTTTTTATGAGAGCTTTATATAATTAAACGATAACGTTTGATTGGGACGGAGGAAGTATTTAACTGTGAATATGTATGTTAGGAGAAATTCTTGAAGACATCTCAAAAGAGTTTACAAAATTGATATATGACCCAACTTTAATGTAAAGTTTTTTAATGCTCCATTTGACAAAAATAGTTTAACTTGATTGTTGAATTGTTTAAAATAAATAAATGATTTGATTGTACATATTAATGACTCAATTATACATATGAATGACTCAATTATGATTTTTTTTTACTCAATTATACGCATCATGACTTGATTAGAACTTTTAAATTAAGTTAAGTCATAAATTGAGTCAATAATATTTTCGTCATTAAGGACATTTTAAAATTTATCACTATATATAAAACATTAAAAAATATTAAATTTATTTGGGCATTTAAAAATTTAACCCTGTATGTTATTATCCAAATTTATTCAGAGTACATTTTTTGCTTTCTCTTCTTTAAAATAAATAAATAAATATATAAATAATTCCTCAAAATCTTAAAGTGTGAAAGGTATTATTAAACGATTTCTTAAAGTGAGTGAACAGTGCACCCGAGTGTACAGAAAAATTTGTCAAAAAATTTTGGGACACTTATCACTAGGTACAATGTTTAGTCTATATCTATCATAAGATACATACCAAAATATTTATTACAATGAGATACAAAATAATTGAGTAGAATTCCCTAATTACCCCTTTATGAATTTCATGTGGCCAATTTTTAAATAGGAAAATATTTACTTTCTAAATTAAATGCTAATTTCCTAAAGCAATACAATGAGAAAAAAAATTGATTTTTTTAGAAAGAACGTTAGCAATAAAAAATTTGATTTTTTGTATAAAGAACGCGAGCTTATATAAATTTTATAAATTAATGGGATTTCTTTAATATTCTTGCTATTTTTTTGGATTAAGAAATTTTTTATGAAATCCATATTTTTGAACAAAATAATTTCACTTCACTTTCAAATTATATAACAAAATTATTATGTGCAGTATAAAAATTTGTATGCGGCATAAATGTTATGCAAATTATGTGCAGCGAAAATGTCATATGAATAAAAAAGTGTTTTGTGGATGTAAATGTTATTTGAATTGTAGGTGTTATGTTCAATACAAAATATTATGTACAACTTAATTGTATGTGAATAAAAACATCAATGTACAACATATATATTATGTGAATCATTAATTTTATGCTGCACACAATATTTATGCTGCACAATGACATTTATGTTTCACACAATCATTTTTTTATGCGCAACAAAAAAATTTGTGTGCAGAAAATATTATGTGCACCGTAAATATTATGTGCAACAAAAAATTATGCGTGCAGCGTAAATGTAATGTACTTTGTGAAGCCGAAGCCTAATTGGTGTGTAAAGCAAAAAATGTTATGTGCAGCGTAAAATGTTAATATTAAACGTTAGCGTAAAATGTTATGTGCAACACTAATTTTTGTGTAGATGTTATATGTCTATTATATTAAAGCTTCTTCACTGTGAGTGGAAACATATATTCAAATTTCATTAGTTTTGTGAACAAGTTTTCAAATAAAATGCAAATTTACTTGAAAACCTTGGCAAGTCATAATAATTAAATTATATTACAAAGAATGAGCATCCAATATGGACATTGATAGTTTTTTTTTCTAATAATGCCAATAATTGTTGATCTATGTGAATAAGGAAGGGAATTTATTGTGATCATTGATCACAATTAAATTGAATTGAATAAGGGTAATGTAGGTATGTTCACGTGAATTTGTGTAGTTATAAATTAATTTTTAATTTCTTTGTATCTAATTGTAATTAGGTATTGAATTGTTTATCTCTCAATAATTATTCCAAAAATTTTATATGTAGAGCAAAACTAATTATAATTAAAATATATAAAATGAATGCTCTCTCTTTCTGCTTAGAGGGAATCATTTTATTATTTTTACATGAATTACATAATATCAATATTATTTTATGTGTAGTAGGATATAATTACAAGTATATATTTTTATAAATTTATCCTTATTTATAATGTAAACAGATGAAATTAATTGTAATTGTTTTAAAATATTAATTGTATATGTAGGTCCCTGGTAAAAAAATAAAAGAATTATTAACTTAAATTCTTTGAATTGAACATATAAAATGGTAAGATGAGTATCAAAATTGTAAAAGACTAACATAGTGTTAAGAGTATAAAGCGTGTGTAATTAATTAATATTGAAAAAAGAAAAATGAAAGTTAAATATAGAGAATATATTCAAAGAGGTTAAAAATTATAATTCTTTAAATTTAAGATAATCTCTATTTATAACATTCGTCTTTAACATTTAAAGAGTTTTTTAGGATTGTTCTTATTTTATCCATTTATTTAAAAAGGATCGTAGCCTAAGATATGCTTAAAAATTTCTATAAGTATTCGTCCTCATTTTAGAGCTAGTAATTGGCATATAAACTTTGATTTTTCCTAAAAAAAGAAAACAAAAAAGCAGTTCTTAAATACTTTATTTTAAATAATAAGTAGCGATTAAGAATAGCACATCATTTTTATTGAGTTCTTTTGTAATACGAATTTCAATAGAAAATTCAATGGAGCTAATTCAAAAGATTTTTTAGTAGCTTTCGGGGAGAATCGCATGGATAAGTGGATTGGATTAATTTTTAATTTTATAGGTTAGAATGAAGCTGGTTTATATATGGTTACATTATTAACATGAGGAATTTTATTAAGGGATAGAATATATTTGTAATCTTTGATTGATTGTATCACATCATGAGAAATTTTAGGAATTTGATAGCTATCTTCAATCAGTACATTCATACGTTAAATAAATCAAGAAACATTCTTATCATCTGATAATCTCATTTTCACCGTTTTTCTTAAAATTTATAAAATAAACCTATAATAAATATTGGAATGAATAATTGAAGAATACTATTAGAAAAATCATAAAAATTAAATATTTTTGGAAATCAACTTGGTGAATTATTAGTAGGGTGGGCATGTGCGGGGAGTCTATAAATATATTATTGATTAAATCCGTAGTAGTGTAGATTAGTTAATCTAGCCAATAGAATTAATTTATGTATATTGAGAATTTAAGTATAGGAGATTTAACTTTAATTATGTCAAAATTAATATATAAGAGTAAATGATATTATGGGAGATTTAACTTTAATTATTCTACTCATTCATTGTGAAAAAAATAAATGATAGTACTCTTTGGGTGAATGGTGTGAATATTTTTATAATTTTAATTATGATGATGTTATTCAATTTATAAGTTAATTAATTAATTAATTAAAACCTAATTAAGGATATGTTAGAATATTATTAAATTTTGAGACATTTAATTATGATTTTTTTAAAAGATGCGGAGTGAAGCAGGTCCAAACCAATGGGTTCACGAAACGAGTCATATTTCCTACATTCAAAAATATTCTAAATTTCTAACAGGTCTTCTTGTTTTTATCATTGTGTACGCGGAATTAGGTCGGCCTTTATTAATTCGCATCATAAAATATTTATGTGAATCGAGTTTAACTTATATACCTTAATAAATGAAATACTCTCTCATTTTAAGATTAAGTTCACAATTTTCTCATGCGTCTATCCCATATAATAAGCTTTAACCCTAAAAATGAAAATAAAATCTCATTCCATAATCTCAAAAGTGTACTTTAATTTCAAATTATCATTACTTTTAGGCAAAAATTTCTGCGCTCCTAAGGACACGGAGGGATATACTCTGTGTCCCTATGTGAACACAACTCTCCCCTTCCAATTCTATTTAAATCTATGTATTGCTAGGAGTTTAAATTGCAAAGGCGCACGGAATGTGCTCAGTGCGCCTGGGTGCACAGGAATCTCACTCTTACTTTTAACACGCACAATATACTTATACATGACTATTTATCAACTAAGAATATCATATTTCCTTAAAAAATCAATAAAGTTAGTCAAAAAGTAATTTATTTATAACAATGTGGAACAGTAAACGCCAATTTATATCCGAGACGGTGGGAGTAATACATAAAAAAAAATTACATTTAGAGTGATAAACTATTATACTTCTAATAAAAAAAAATTCTCCTCAATTTTTGATATATTGAGATAAATAATAATTTTCATTTGAAATAATAACCATTCATCTCTAACCCATAAATTTTCATTCACTAAATTTAATTTTATAAAATAAGAATACATACATAAAACTCCCTCTGTCTCACATTTCTTTTGTAATTTATAAAGGAAGTGTGAAGATAAGTATGAGACGGAGGAAATATAATACTTGCATCATAACTAGGGTTCATATGAGACATAATATTAACTTTTTAACCACACACTTCATTTTTATTCCTTTCTTAAAATTGATACTCTTATGAGATGAGTCGAGTGATTGTTAAAATATAGTTGTTCTATGGATGAAGTATGTTTATTTATACTTAAAGTATATATGTTTGTAATGAATCGTATTATATAATCGGTTAAAAACATACTTTAATTCATTATTCATCATACTTTAAAAAATATACTTAACTACGAATTAACATAACATATTTTAACAACGAATCAGAACCATTTTACAATTAATTTTGCATAAATAACGTTTCACAATAAACTTTGTCTTCTTAAAATGGTGTCCGGCCCACCAATTGCGACAACACCTCTCTTAGGTTGGGAATTGGTGAAATAGTTGAATAGCAAGATGTATTTCAATTGGTTTTATAGCACACTGGATCTTCTGCGCCATTTTCGTGCATCATCTCCTGTTCCACGCGTTAAGTGATTGACATGTAAGAGGGGAATTAAATCCAATCATTGCTCCTATGGTTTAAGGATTAAGATATAGTTTTCTCTAATGCCACAGAGAATCCGAGAGCCGGTTTTATAGTAATTTGATGGCACTTACTATGATTCAAAATTTATTATAAAAATCTTGAAGTCGTATACATGTGGTAATGTGCTAATGTTGCATGTCCGAAGGTTAATTGAAACTAATTTCTTCTTCTTTTTTTTTTAAGTTGATGTCATGTGCATTTGAATGTACTTCTTGCATCCATATGTTTATAATTTTTTATTCAATAATGTGTAAAGTACATATTTTATTTAATAACTGTATAAGTTTTTTACATTTCAATTTTTTATTAGAAAAATTTACAAATTATTCACTAACAAAATGTATATATATTTATTTATAAATATATAAGTTTTTTAAAGTGGGTGGATTGTGCACCCGAGTGCCTAGAATAATTAACCAATTTTAAACTTGCAGAGGAGGAGTTTTATTTTTAAATACTTAGAAAAATTAAATTTTCTATTAATTCAAGATTAAAAAATATAAAACTATCCATACCTAAAATCATAAAATTAATTAAAATAATATAATAATAACTACATTAAAATTTTATATATTAAACTAGTCTTTTAAGATAATATTTTATAATTTATTATCATTAAAAATAACATACTCCTAATGGCAATTTTATACAATTATAAGTATAATGTTTAATGATTTTATTAATCTAGCTCTTGAATTAATAATTTTATATCTTTCAGATGTAACTAATAAAAAGAAAAAATTGAATTCTTATTTAATAGTTAACTTATTGTTCATTAATAAAACTCTAATTTGCGACACATAAGAATAAACGACTTTGTCTACAATTTCCTTATTCATTCATGAAGAAAGAACTTCAAACGATTTCTTCCTTTATATTCAATCTAAACGTCTTACCTTATATAAAAAAGCTTGAAAATTTTATCAAACATATTCATGTAAATGTTCTTTCATCAAATAATTTTTTTTTTAAGTACAAGATAGCTTCATTTCCATTTAATATCGAAATCAAGTCGTCCCCAGCAATCTAATTTGCATTTGAATTGAAAACTTTACTTCTAATTATGAATATTAATTTTTGTGATAAATAAGTAGACATGGCAAAATTTTCATGGTAAATATTAAAATTAGTCCTGTAAGTATGACGTTTTCCAACTTTAGTCCTTTTTTTTGCAATTTTCAATTTTGGTCTTTTTTGTCCACTTTTAGTCATTTTGGTCCAGTTTTGGTCATTTTCTCAAAATTTAATCATTTTTTGGTCAACTTTTAGTCCTTTATGTATACACTTTCGGACTATTTTTGAACTTTTTTAACATAAAGGACTAAATTTGGACAAAAATGACTAAATTTGAACTAAAATGACTAAAAGTGGACAAAAAATGACCAAAGTTGAGAATTGCAAAAGAAAAATGACTAAAGTTGAAAAACGCTATACTTACCGGACTAATTTTGATATTTACCCAAATTTTCATATAAGGTTACAAATTTTTATGTATGCCTCAATTTTGAGCTTTTGTTTTAAAATTTAGAAGCCAAATTTTCATATAAGGTTACAAATTTTTATGTATGCCTCAATTTTGAGTTTTTGTTTTAAAATTTAGAAGTGTCAAATTTGAAGACTAATTTTTCTCTCTTAAAGTAAGGCTCGGTCATAATTTTTTTTTAGAATTCAATATATATATTTTAAAACAACACAAAATATTAATGAAAGTACCATAATTTGATTTAAGGTGCATATTAATTTTTTTAAAAAATATCTAGTATGATTTAAAATTTTAAAATGAGAAAATAAATTTTATAGTGAGTAGTGAGAATATATATATATATATATATATATATATATATATATATATATATATATATATATATATATATATATATATATATATATATATATATATATATATATAATCTTGGCTCCTAATTTGAAAAAAATAAATTAAATATAAACCTTACATATAAGATTTGATATCTGTGCATCCAATCTAAAAATAAATTAGATCTACATATGCCTTGTCTCACAAGTGATCGATAAACTCTAAAAATAAGTTTTACTGTATTTTGCTTGATTTAAAGATTTTTTTAATGATAAATACTTGTGTGAATTCACATATAAACGTGACATGTTTATATACTATTATACCCTTATTATGGTTCAATATTTATTTTTAGATTTTAAAAAATTTTATGTTATAATTATCTTTATAATTTTTAAATAGAAAGATAATGAAATAGAGTTCACACTTCACACTAAACTTTTTTTTTTGTATTATCATAAATTCATTTTTATTTAGAATAATTTACTATATATAAATTTTCATCTTTTAATCCTTTTAATTTATGACTTATTTATTCTTAAGGTTTATCGCGTTGTGTATTTAAATAAGTTAACATGAATTAAATTAAATAAAAATTAAATGAGTGAATCTTATGTAATGGATGGATCCATGTTTATATACACTAAATAAAAGCATATTAGAGTCATCAGTCATAGAGTGTACTCCTTCCATTTCAAATATTTTCCACAATTTTTATTTTTAAATAAATGGTAAAATATTAACATTATCACAGCACTGCAATATCGTTAAGTCTTACTTCCTTTGTCAGAATTGCAAAAAAGATTTAATGATTAATTGTATTAGTATTATGTGTCAGTTCCATAAAAATATAATTAATTATTTTGTGTGGGTTTTATTTACCAAACCAAAAAATGTACCCCTCATATTGGGATGAATTAAAATGACAAAATTAAGGAACGAAGATAGTATGTATCTTTTACACTTTATTAAAAAAAACATATTTTCACATTGAATTACCCAAAGCACCAATACTTTATCCTACATTAACATCTCAAAGGAAGTACACCCTCCCTCTCTCATAGTTATGCAAGTGTATGTGGATACGTAAATGGAGAAAATTTTTATTTAAGTATACATGAAAGATAAAATATGAATATTTTGGATAATTAAAAGAGAGGAAAATAAATAAAGGTATTGAATTTGATAAATAAAATATAAAAGATAAGTATTTTTCTTTTAATTTGTAATATTATAATATTTTAAGGATATTAACATTGTGCTGTGTTACATTATTGATAATATATAAATTTTGATGCCCCACTTTAATAGTTAATTTTTTTTTTGTATATGAGACAAAATATATATATATATATATATATATATATATATATATATATATATATATATATATATATATATATATATATATATATTTATAGAATTTACACAATATTAATACACTATTCATTATACAGTAAAATACTATAATTTTTAATTTCTGGCAAAAGATAAACGTAACTATTGGAAGGAGGGAGTATATAGCATAAATAAATAAATAATAATAATAATAATATATATTTGAAAAAATAGCAAGAATAATGAATGGACTACTAGACATTGTTCTAATGCTCTTAATTAAAAGTATAAATGGTGGGACATATTCCATGTAGTATTTCTTTCTAAAAATTCACTCCAGTCAAATATTGTATTCAGAGTTTTATATAGTGACGTTTAAAAAAAAAAAAAAAGAAAGAAGTGACCAATAAAAAAATTAGCTTTTATTCGATGATGATAATAATGTCATTATCAAATGCAAAACTTGTTGGTGATGTTGAAAACCATGGCAATTGGCAAGTCTTCATGCATTTCTCGACTGCTTAGTCATGCCTCACATTTTAAACCCCTAATTAATAACGTCTAATCTCACCACTTAATCATAATTAACTCAAAAGTCAGCGTACTACGTCTGGGAGGGGCAAAGCCGTCAATTCACATCGAGGCCTCTCCTAATATTTTTTTTTATTTCCTCATTCGTCCTTCCGAGGCCATTCGTTGTCAGTGCGTGTTGTGTGTGTTTTTCAATAGCTGCATATGTTTTCGTGAAAAAAAAGTCGTGCAAATTCAACAAATCCCAGAAGCGTTAAGGGGTTTTGTTTAATTTGTTTATATGATGAGATATTTCTGCTCCCATAAATTCTCCCACAAACCCTAATGATCGAAGCTCACACAAACAAGCTCTTCTCCATGTGCAGCCTCCGGTAACTCCACTGCCTTCGTTTCTTCATAAACATTTTTTTCTTTTCTCTTGATTTTTCGACATACTTTCTACTCCTCTTCTAACCCTTTTTCTATTGATTCATTATCGAGTTGCGTTATCCCATCTTCAAAATTTTTTATTTTTTTTCAAGTTTCTGTCTTTAGTGTGAGCATTGGTTTCTGCTTTGGTTGTTCGATGTTGAGGAAGAATTTCTTCATCTGGGTTTTCTTCTTTGTTTCGAGTTTAGATATGAGAAAAGTTGCTATTGTGATGGGAGTGAGTTCTGAGGCGTTTTGGCTGTGTGTTTGTTGTTGTTTACTGTGTGTTGAAGTGGCGTATGAATTTGTTTGTTTTTTGCGGTTTGATTTTGTGGAGCTTTTGCTGATATTTTGGAGATGGATATAAGAACTGTTTGTGGTTTTCTTGTATTATTATCTTTCCTTTAAAGAATTAATTGTTTTGGTAACTGACCTTCCTTTACTATTATTGAAAAGACCACTACTCTGTTATTGGTGTGTGTATGAATGGAATGATTGTTTCGTGAAAGATCACTCTGTTGCTCAGTTATCCTATTTTTCTGGTCCATCTTTTTTGTCCTTTTGTGATTTGGTTTCCAATTAATATTTGTTATGATTTTGATATTTCTAGGCATGATATGGGTTTTATGTAATCGATACTTCCTCCTTTTCTTCTTGTTGTTTTGCATGAACTAAGCTATTTCTTGATCAAACTATTCTTTTCACATTGTTTAGGGGTCTTTTCTGCTCTGCCAAGGATTGTTACTCTGTGGTGGTTCTTTTGTGTGCTATTTTAGTTCTTGTCTCATGCAAGGGATGTTCGGTAAATGAAGGAGACACTCAGCTAGAAATTGACGCATGCAATCCCTACTCAGGAAACTATCCTACAAACACTCCAGGGGAATTCGGTGGCCACATATCAGTATCAAGATATTCTGTTGAGCAGCACAGTATTGAAAATATATGTCCTGATTCGAATTCCTTCTGTTTCCCATCAACATTAACTGAGTTTTCATCTAATGAAGTTGGTGAAGCTTCTTGGTTTGAGTCGGAAGGTTTTTCATCTGGGCTGGAAGAAGTTAGAAGTAACTTGAGCTGGCCAACTGACCATGTAATCTTCCAGTGTTTGAATGGCAGAGGTATCTTGTGTTCTTCTTATGAGGGAGATGATTTTCATGAATTCCCGTGCGCTGATATCAACAATCTGAATGGAAAACAGTGGGATCTTTCATCTTGTTTTAGTGCATTAGTTGGCCATGAAACTCACAATTCAAAATCAGGGGAGAATGCAGAGACAATCAATTCAGGCTTTTTGGATGGCTTCACCAAACCACCTGTGGAGATAAAACCTACTGTGCTTGATTGGGGACATAAGCATATGTATTTTCCTTCCCTAGCATTTTTAACAGTGAAGAATCTACACAGTGAGAGTTTTTTAAGTATCCATTATCCTTATAGTAGTGATTCACAGTTCTATCCATGTAATTTTAGTGAAACTTTGTTGGCTCCTGGAGAAGTAAAATCACTATGTTTTGCTTATTCCCCTAGAAAGTTAGGTTTATCCTCAGCTCAGCTTGTTTTACAGACTAGTTTTGGTGGGTTCTTGATTCAGGCTAAAGGCTTTGCTGTTGAATCACCCTATTTGATAAAGCCTCTAAGTGGTTTTAATATTTCTTCTACTGGAAGGTGGAGAAAAAACTTGTCTTTGTTCAATCCTTTCAATGAAGCCCTTTACGTAGAGGAGATAACTGCTTGGATATCTGCATCCTCAGGAAACACTTCCCGTTTCTCAAAAGCTATTTGCAGCATTCATAGCATGAAAGATTCTGGTGAGCTGTGCAGTAAAGAATGGTTAGATGTTGAAAGTGCTGAAGGCTCTCTACCTGAAATTGCCATCAGGCCACTTAAAAACTGGGAGGTTGGTTCTCATAAAACAGAGTCTTTAATGGAATTAGATATTTCAGACGATTTTGAGGGAAAAATTGTTGGTTCTTTCTGTCTACAGTTGATGAGATCTTCAGAGAAAAAGATTGAAACTGTTCTAGTACCTCTTGAAGCTGAGTTGAGACCAAATCCAGCTTCAGATACTGGCTATCTTTCTTTAACTTTGAAGCCCTTAATTCCATGTAATATGAGTGTATCTAATGTTGCTCTCTCGGTGAGAAATGATGGCCATGATGTTTTAAGTGTTATCAAGGTCTGGAAAGTAGGGGACAGTTCAGAAAACTTTCGAGTAAAGTCTATGGAAAGACTTGTACTTTTTCCTAGGTCTGTCACGCATATAGCGATTGTCAGTTTTGCTCAACTGGGTTCTCATGAGTCAGACATGAACTGTAAATTACTCGTGCAGATAAATGACACTAGAAGTTCTCTATTGGAAATTCCTTGTGTTGATGTAAGGACGGTTTGTGGAGGAAGTAATTTAGGTACCACTGTTTCACATACTCCGGGGATCAATAATGTTGATTATAGAAGTGGTAGAGATCAATCTTATGACAGCAGCTTGCAGTCAGATATTATCGCTAGGGTATGTAAATGCTGGTCTATGTTACTTTTATGAATTACGTTGTTTGTGTGAATTGCTTTTGCTGCATGTTCTTATATCATCAATACAGTTGTCCTTTTCTTGGGGTGAAGTGTCTTCCTGTTGAACTTGCAACTGGAAGTTGTGTTGCCTGCATCTTGATATTAACTTTGTAACTACTAAAAGTCTAATACAAAAAGAATTAAGTGTGACATACAAATTGTTTGACTTACTGTGAGAATTTCAGCTTCAATAGGGATGAACTGGAAAATAAAGTTCAAGCTCATATTAGGATTAACAAGGTACAGAATGATTTGTCTTTTGCTACTTAATAGACGAATAAATTTTGTTCAAGTACATAATTGACGATTCAAAATTTTAATATTGTTCTTAACTTAGAAAGTCTTGACATAAATGATGGTTCACTATTTAAATTGGTGATTAAAAAATTTCTTCCTATGTTCACTTGAAACATTTGAGTCAATTGTAATCATAATCATAAATGTGGTGTACTTTTGTTTTGGAATGCTAATTTGGCATATAGTGTGCATTCATTCTTTTCTATAGCTTTTACTTGTGACATTTAGGGCATGAATTGTTGAAATCAAAATATTATTGAAAATTTTAGTCTCAATTTTCACTAGAACTTCGTATATGTCCTTTTACTGTCCGTTAATATACGATTTTTCAGGGCTTAAAAAATCTTTAAACCTTAAAATTTTGCTACTGTAGTTATCCAGCGAAACCTCATTATGCCACATTTCACCAGGTTTTTATTGCAACTCTAATTTATGTTTGAATTCATGTGCTTTACGTATTAGTTTTGTTAGCAGGCACTATGAAATTCAATAGCTTCTAGGCCTTACTTCATTGTTGGAGCAATTACATGTCACGTTCCATTAGCAGTACATCATTACTTTTTAAAGGTAATAGAAGTTCAGTAATTACAATGCATTTGGAGTTGGTAGTCTTTCTGATGACATAACCAAATATTTGAAATCTTACATGAAACTGATCACTAGCTAATATGCGATGATATCATAGTAATGCTATGTGCTTTTCTGTCTTGTTTCAAGGTGATTTCCTTAATGATGTTTTCTTGCACTGGTTTAAGTGATCTTTTTAATATAATTCTAAAGATTGAACTTCTTTCTACAACAGTTATAATTGTGTTCATTGTTGTCTGAAGGCAGTAGAAACAAGAGAAGATGATGAGTTGGTACTCCAAAACTGGAAATCTCAATCCAGAGTGAATTTCATGTCTGTTCTTGATGATAGTGAAGTATTATTCCCGCTGGTTCAGGTTGGAGATCATGGTTCTCAGTGGATATCTGTTAAAAACCCTAGCAGAGAACCGATTGTGGTGCAGTTAATTCTAAATTCTGGACAAGTCATAGATAACTGCAGTATAAGTGAGATGCTTTTACAGCCATCTTCATGCAGCATTTTGGCTCGCAATAAATCAATTGCTCCAACAAGATATGGCTTCTCTATAGCAAAAGATGCAGTGACTGAAGCTCTTATTCGTCCATATGGTAGTGCACGTTTTGGTCCAATTCTGTTTCAACCTTCCAACCGCTGTGAATGGAGAAGTTCTGCTCTCATTAGGAATAATCTCTCTGGTGTTGAGTGGTTGTCTCTGCGAGGATTGGGAGGATCACTTTCTTTGGTGTTGCTAGTGGGGTCTGATCCTTTGCGAAGCTTAGAATTTAAGATGAATTTGCCATCTCAGCTAAATTTTTCATCCCCGGAGATTCTATACTCCATGGGAGGAAAGAGGTCATCATGTTCCCATCCCTTAATTAGAGAGATCTATGCCAAGAATATGGGAGATTTTCCTTTGGAGGTCATACGTATTAAAGTTTCTGGGTCAGAATGCAGTTTAGATGGGTTTCTTGTGCATAATTGCAAAGGTTTTACTTTACCACCTGGAGAATCTGCAAAGCTTCAGATTTCATACCGAAGTGATTTCTCCACCGCCACCATACAGAGGGACCTTGAACTGGCTTTGTCGACTGGAATCCTTGTGATACCTATGAAAGCAACTTTGCCAATACACTTGTTTAACTTCTGCAAAAAGTCTATGTTCTGGACGCGTCTCAAGAAAATTATGATTGCGATCCTATTTGCTGCTCTATTGTTGTTTTTCCTGTTTTGTCTCTTGTTCCCCCGACCAACAGCCTTAACATTTCATGACTTCAAAAGCAGGAAGAGCACGTCTGTTTTGACCAATGTAGTCAGTTATTTGAGTATGCATTTGAAAGGGAAAACCAGTGGCACCATGCCCCTGAATTTGGATGACTTTGTGGGATCAATTGTAGGGGAGGAAGCATTGCTCTTGGAATCTTCTGGTGGATGTCTTGATGGTCATGCCTCTGATAAGGATTTACATCCTTCCGAACATCAGAAGCATAAACACTCTGCGATAGATAGTATACCAGAAAGACTAGTGTCCTCTGTCCTGTCCAACTTTGCATGTGTTGAGAATTCTGATACTCAAGCTGAGTCAGATGCACGAACTCTTAGAGTTAGAATTGGAAAAGAGAAAGCAAGAAGACGAAGGAAGAAAAAGAGTTCTTGTGTGAGAGTCCCTGGACTTTTTGAAGTTTCAAGCAGCCAGAGTAGTAATTCTACCCCATCATCACCTTTGTCACCTGCTACATCTATAACACCAAAACGACCATGGCCAATACCCCTTGATATGGAACACTCTGCAGAAGCTAGGAATCTGTTTGCTCGGTCGCCTGACCGACAAAGTGATAAACTGGAATGCTCCAAACTGTGCTCTTCTGAACCTTCTTCCAAGGTCAATCTATTGAAAGACAGTTTTCCTTCCAAGAATGTGAGAGATTGGGATGTCTCTGCTGAGGAGCAGTCTAATTTATCAGGAAAAGCTACTGGTAGAGCTGTTCTATTGCCTTCTGCAACCTTTCCTAGTGCTGTGAGGGCTACCCCATCTTGGACATGCCATTCTCCCATTTTGGCTTCAATGTCTACAATTGCTCCTCATGCACGGGCTCCTGGAACCAGACTCCACAATCCAAACTCTGGTGAATTTCAGGAAAAGATGGGTGCTGATGAAAAGTTTACTTATGATATATGGGGAGATCATCTTTTCGGACTTCCTCCGGCTCATCAGTCTAAGAAGGCATCATCTGCAACTCATGCAACTGAAAAAATTTCTGAGAGCTTCTTTGTGAGGGATCCACAAACCCTCATGACAAACTCTCTACTGAAACCTGTAAGTTCAGATTTGGAGGGAAATAAATAAAACAAGTTATTGTTAAACCCGATGCTCTGATTTTTTGCGTTTATTTGACGTTGCTTAATGAGGTTGCATCTTTAGAAGGGAAACAAGATAACATGGAATGAACATATAACCTGTTGAGAAAAATAAATGATAATCCTTCAACCACCGCCACCCCCCCCCCCCCCCCCCCCAACCCCCACCCACCCCAAAAAAAAAAAAACAAAAAGACAATGTTTCTCTTAAGTATAACATTTCGTTATAATAAACTAATCTTTTACTATTTATCAACTCTCGTGCCCCTTCAATTTACTAGTTGGTTTAATTTATTCAGTCACAATCAGTTAACCATTTGTATCTCTAGGATATATAGTTTTCATTTAATAACCAACATTGACTTTTAAAGATAACTGTTTTGGGATTTCATGACATTTTTTGGGATGAATACATCAATTATTTCGGTTGCTTAATTATTTCAGCTATTCAGTAGAGGAATGTTTATCTTATAATGAATTTGAATAGGATTGCACTAACCTGTTTCCTCAAAGATATTGGGGACTTCCGATAAATTAATGTGTATTAATTGCGTTTTAGATCTTGTATAGTTGTATTATAACCACTAATACTGGAAAATAGAACTCTTGTATATATATTGTCATCATTCTTTACTTATTTGACATGTCAATCTTTAAGTTGTTTAAAGGTTTTAAATTTTATTTTGAGCTTAATACAAGCAATTATTACTTTTAACTTGCAATTAGAATGAAGAACACATTCTTCATTTCTGCTGCATATTTTTTAAGCTGGTGTCCTCATTCCTCGCCATTAAGCAGTGTTGCAAGTCCTCTCTCTGAACTGAATCTCTATAGTTAGAAATTTCTTCTCTGATTGCCTTCTTTCAGTATTTCCTTATATAAGTTGTTTTGAAATCAATTTGGGCATGCCATTTCTTTTAAATTGTGTGTAGTGTCACAATTTTCTTCAACTTCCAGCAACTTTTCTGCTATCTTTCAACATCAATACAGTGCTTTGCATGGGATAATAACTCTCTTGAGCGTACTTTATATATGGGGTTTGTGTTTGTTTGCGCACACAGTTTCTAGACATCAGATAATGGGTGTTTAACTGTTGCTGTTGGCTTAATTGCCAGGCTGAGATATCTATTGTGTATACAGTGCGACAGATATGGTGTTTCTGCTGATAAATTACGCCTGCCTTGTATTTCTATTATATGGAGAAAGATGCATCATTTAATTGACCAATTGTGTCACATTAGATGATTTATTCCTGTTATACTTGTACTATTTATCGACTATTTTTTTTGTTTATACAACAATTTTACTTTTTGAAACCATATTAGTTAATTCTTCTTGACTTGTACTTTGTAACAACTAACAACTAATTACTCCATTTGGTTATATTCGAAGTACATTCCTTTCAGAAACTATGAAGTTATTTGCACTAAAATAAGGCTTTCATATGATATGAAGTGTGCACTGTACACTCAAAATTTGGCTTCCTTATATATGAAAATGTCCTTATTAAAAATGATTTGACTTATAGAAGAAACTAATTCTGCTCTTTCCTTCCAAATAATTTTGTTATCTTTGCTTACAAATGTTTTTTGATGGCTTGCATGCTTGATCATGCAGAGTTGTTGCTGTATATAATCTGCTTCAGTTAGGCATATTTAAGTATGAGTTCCATAATTGTTATGTTATTACTATGTTCTTTGCTGCTTGTGTCTATATCTCTTGTTTTCAATTGTCTTTGGGAAACAGGTCAGATGAAGTAACACATTTGATGTTTCCACGGCTGGCTTGGGTGAGCCCAGGTGAATCTGAAACTCATCAGTCCCTCATCTCCACGAATCTGTACTTGTATATTTTAACAGAAACGAAAACTCCAATTCTCAGGTGTAAAATTCAATATTCTGTTTATATATTAACAGTTGTTATACACTTGTCCCATCTTAAATGGTTAGGATTCTGTAGCTATCATCCTATTGTGTTATAATGACAGGTTATTACAAGGCTGCTAGTTTCAGTATGTTAATGGTACTGTAGGGTCAGGCAAAGATGAAGCAAGCTTCTAACTGTGCAACTCTTTTAAGAATGACTTTGACAGGTGATAAATGGTACTGGTCCATGGCGCTCAGAAATTGCTGGGGATCTGAGTGGGCGAGGCAATCGTTTAACCATTCTCAGCATATATGTACGAGAGCTGAAGATGACAATTTGCCGATTTGAAAACAACACTACCATGACAAACTCCACTATGTGTAAGGTATTTTCTCGTGTATTCTAATTGGGATTTCTTGATCGTCTTTGATTTTAGTCATTCGCACAAGTGACTTCTGAGGTCTGAGGCAGGTGTTATGATGTCCCACATCGGTTCCGCACGCAAGTGTGGAAGGGCATATAAGTGGGGGTCAACCCTTCACCTTCAGCCATGGTTTTGGGTGAAGTTAGGGCTCCCTAGCTTATGTGCCTAACAATTTGGTCCGACCTGCCGGATCCGGACGGGCCATGGGATTGGACTACCCGATATGTGGGCCCAGGGTTGCCACCCCGGATGTGGGCCCAAGGGAGGTTGCCACCCGGAGTGTGCCGTCCGTGGACGTCCGGTTCGAAGGGGGATGGATTGTTATGATGTCCCACATCGGTTCCACACGCATGTGTGGAAGGGCATATAAGTGGGGGTCAACCCTTCACCTTCAGCCATGCTTTTAGGTGAAGTTAGGGCTCCCTAGCTTATGCGCCTAACACAGGGGTCTGGAATGTGGTCCAAAGAGCTAGTTGGACCACAATACTGAGTAACATGGAGGATCCCCACAAGTACCAGTACCATGAAGCAAAGTCCAGCATACTGAATTGTTTGCAATTTTCTTACCATAAACTTGTGCTTGTTTATCCATTATGCCTCAGTACAACTTTATTATGATTATTAAATATTAGAAATGAAATAAAACATGTCCTTTTAATTTGCAGATTACAATAATGGTGCTCTCAGGTAAACTAGAGGATATGGAGAGAAGAATGTGCACTGTTACCACTTCCAAGAAAGCATATATTCATCCTCAATCTCTAAGTTTGAGTTATTTAATAAAATATCATTATTTTGGAATTATATTGCTCTATTGATTGATTCATTTGGTTATATATCTTGATTGTCTGATCTAGTTTTTGTTTCTTATAAAATGTAATCCTTATATTGAATTAATGCATCTGTGTGACTGTTTGGGCTTTCTTCCTCCACCCCACCCCACTCCAACAAAGAAATGTGTAGTAGTTCTTACAAAAACTCGCAAAATCCCATTTTACTTGTATGAAAATATGGACAAGCAATTCTTTAATTGACATGGTTGTAGGGGAAGAAGGAGTTCAAAGGCTGCAAATGCAAATCACAGCCGTCAGATCAGAGAAACGCGACGAATCATCACCGTGACAGAAAACTGGCATTATTTCAAGATGTACTAGAATTATAACACTCTTGAAAAGAATGTCGAACATTTCAGTTGTGATTAGTGTTGAATTGGCAGGTTGATAATCTAAAGAAGAAACTGATGCATGAAGAGGATGTCCACAGAGCCCTGAAGAGAGCTTTCAGTCGACCGGTTGGATCTCTGCCGCGCCTCCCCTCTCGTCTCCCTCGACATGTAAGCATTGTACACATATCACCCTTAAACATCCATGCGTTTCATTAGGGAACAACAAGATAGAGATAGATGACCCCACTCCATTGAAATGTAGATGATTGAGCTTGTAGCTGAAGTGGCTGTGTTGGAGGAGGAGATTATTCGACTCGAACGACAGGTGGTGAGATTCAGACAATGGCTGTGCCATGAAGATGTATGCATGAGTAGAGCAAATCTAACACAATCATGTGAGGATCAGAGGTGGTGATCAAGATCAGGTTTGTCACATGATGAAGACTTACATTTGAGATGTTTAATGCTGCTGAACATGGATCTGATAATTAAGGAATGAAGCATGTCTGAAAAAGAGTATTTTGAATCCCCTGAGATGAAGATATGGAGATTTTTTATATTAATTAATGTGGAATTGAGATTACAATTAGAGGTGTGAATATGAGTTGATTTGTAATATTGAAAAAAGAGTAATAATTTATATCTTTAAAATAGTAATTTTTGAGGAGTAATCATAAATTAGGGTGTGAAAGAATTTGAAAAATAATTTTTTTTATTTCGAAAAGTAATAGTTAGATTATCTCTCAGAAGAATAATTTTTCATGTATTAAAGAGTTATAAATGAAAGAGGGTTCATGCGTGAAACTCGGTTCACCCAAGTGTTTGTCAACTTTAGAATCTTAATATCTTTACTTATAATTTTGTGAAAAAAGAAAAATAAAAAAAATATTAAAATTATATATTAAAATGTTAGATCGCTATATCACTATAATATCTCATTAATTGAATATTACTTTTCGTTAAAATGCTATGGCTTCTTATTAGTTTCACGGAAGTCATTCAGTAAATCTTTGCCATTAAAAATAGACAAATTCTCTTATAAGACATTATATATGTGAGACAAATTCTCTTGTGAGACATTATATATGTGAGACGTGCTAAAGTATTCATATTATATAGATAAATTATGTTTAATGGTTGTTAAAATATGTTTTTTTTAAGTATGATAAATGATGAATTAAAGTATGATTTTATGGTGTTATTAATATGATTCATTATTGACATACTTTAACTATAAATAAGCATATTTTACTTATATAATTAACATACTTTAATAATGGGTCGACCCGTCTCACATCCGTTTCACAAGAGAGTGTCTCTATTAGTTAAAGTTTGTTATACATAAAAATAACAATTTTAGCGTATAAAGAGTTCTTCAAAATCCCGTTGGAAATAAACTGTTACATGAAAATTTCTTTTGAAATACTACATCCGTCCGCCGGAAAGGTATACATTTTACTATTTTGGTCGTCCGCACCAAAGATATACATTTCACTTTTTAAACACATGAGACCAACACACATCACTAATACATTTAATATATGAATCACACGTCTCACTAATACAACTACCCACTACACATTAAATAATAACATTCTTTAATACAAGTGAAAAAATAAATGTATACTTATTGGACAGAGGGGGAGTTTTTTTTTTTTTTTTTCATTTCAAATTCGATAAAACAAAAACACAGTGCACCAATAGTTTTTGGTACATTTAATGATCTCATAATTAGTTATCACATTCTTTTTAAATTTGGTCACGTATCATTTACTCCCTATTATAAATTATTCATAAAATAATTTACAATACCACTATTATTTTTATCAATTAAATATTACTTTAATTATAAAAATTATCACTTTCAAACAATCCTCTAAAAGGCAAAAGAAAATTTTCAGAAATGAAAGAAATGCTTGCCTTGTAGAAATGGATACGAGAATACAAATATTACAAGGCATGTCAATCATCAAATGAATCTAAGACATAGCAAAGGAAAGAATCAGCCCAATAGTTCCAAGATCCCAATTTTAATGGCACATGCTAAACTTAATCATAAAGCAATTTGCTCTTCAACAACACATATTTTGTAACTAATCTACCTTATACACAACTATGAACAAACTATACATATATATATATCATAATTTAAGAATAGATATATGGCTCCAGATCCAAAAAAGGGAAGTCTTGTGACTATCCTAAGTATTGATGGAGGAGGTATTCGTGGTATAATCCCCGCTACGTTTCTCAAATTTCTCGAAGCCCAACTCCAGGTATAATCAATTCAACACACATAAACTACAAGAATTTTGTAATAATCTAATCATCAAACTTGTGGTTTAATAATTAGGAACTAGATGGACCAGATGCAAGAATTGCAGATTATTTCGACGTGGTTGCTGGAACCAGCACAGGAGGCTTGCTTGCGACGATGATCACAGCGCCTAATGAGGAAAAACGGCCCATGTACGCAGCCAAAGACATTATCAACTTCTACTTAGACGAATGCCCCAGCCTGTTTCCCGGTTGCAAGTGAGTAAATATGTACATTTCATTATCTGTAAGTTTAATTCATGTCATGTCTACATGAATTGCTTATACAACGTTGGACTTGAAGTCGCCATAACTTGCTGAAGACGATAAAGAATTTATTCGGGCCAAAGTACAACGGGACGTACCTGAGGTCCTTGTTAAGGGAGCTACTGCAAGATCTGACGATCAAGGATACCTTAACACATCTGGTGATTCCAGCCTTCGACATCAAACGGCTGCAGCCGGTTATCTTCACTACAACTGATGTACAAACATTGTTCAATCCTGTCCATTGCAATCTTCTGCATTTTTGGTAAACATTTTTGGTTTACTTCAAATTGACTCATATCTACAGGCAAAGGTGAAAGCTTACAAAAATGCAAAACTATCCGACATTTGCATTGGCACCTCTGCGGCGCCTACCTTTCTCCCGGCACATTATTTTGAAACAACAGACGAACAAGGAGAGGTAACCACGTATGATCTCATTGACGGAGGCGTTGCAGCTAACAACCCTGTGAGCACTTCCCATTCTTTAGAGACTAATATACCCCTTTCTGTAAAAGAAAGTGTTGTTCTACCATAGCAAGGTAGGAATAAGAAGAATAACTGATATTTAAAAATGTTATACTTTTGAAAGAGTATGGCAAAATAGAATCATAATGCAAACTCAAAGTAGGCACTACCTTAAAAGTTTTCTAGACCTTAAAAGTTTTCTAGACGTAAGAAGACTACTCTAATCGTGCTGAATCTAATGAAAGACCATAATCGACAGACTGGAATAGCAATATCCCACATTTCGAGTGGAATATTAGCTGGAGACTCTGAATACGTGAAAATGGATCCACTCGACAGTAGCAAGGTTTTGGTGTTGTCTTTGGGCACGGGTATACCTAAAGAAGCAGAGAAGTACAATGCGCACGCAGCTGCAAGGTGGGGGTTGCTCGGGTGGGTGTACAACAGAGGCAACACACCGTTGTTGGATGTTTTTGGCGATGCAAGCTCTGATATGGTTGATATCCACGTTTCCACCCTCTTTCAAGCCCTCCATACTCAGAAAAACTACCTCAGAATTCAGGTCATACCAATATCTAACTTTTGGCTAAACTTTGTTTCTAATTTCACTAAGTTCAAGTCCATGCATGCATGCATCAAGGACAGTCTGCCCTAAATCCATCACCATAAAAACTTCTGGTCCATATATTACATAATCTCTTATACGCAACATGTTTATAAGTATGTAGGACGACACGTTATGTGGCGACGAGTCGTCTCTAGATATGGCAACCCCGGAGAATTTGCACGCTCTCGTGGAGGTTGCGAATCAGAGGCTAAAGAAGCGAATGTCACGAGTAAATCTAGAGACGGGGTCGTTCGAGGAATTAGAGGGAGAGGGTACGAACGAGGAAGCTTTGATTCGATTAGCCGAACAGCTCTCAGCAGAACGGAAGCTGAGAATGGCAGATGAAACACACAGAACACTCCATATTCACTAACTATATATGCAACCATCCAAACAACAAGTTTATTCATTGAATAAATTAAACATTTGAGACCATCGAATATAAACCTTGTACTGCATAATAAACTGGACTTCTCAACTACTATGCTGTCGTATATGGCACATGATAACGAATGTTGAATTGAATAACCAAATAAAACGATAGCAAATTAAGAGTTAGGCACTTTATTTTAGGCAAAAGAGAATGCATGCACCATTAAGGTGAGTGCTACATTGTTTATAGATTTTATATTAGGTAAAGTTTTTTTTTTTTTAAAGATCTTCAAAATACATTTAAATATTTTTTAATTATGAAGTAGTATATTTTATTTTAATAAGTCCTTGAAATATTGATATGTTATTTAATTTATGGAATCCCTAACGACGTCATTTGCACTTTAGTCTTTCGAGTATCATTTTAAAAAAACTTCAAATCATGTATATAAAGTATAAACTATATAGATATGTCGTGTGTATTATTACAAAATTCAGACCGAGTAATCGGAATAGACCAAAATTCACCGTCCATACTCCATGAATCATAAATATTGTAGCACGATTATAAGTCAATAGTCAAACAGAGTCTGATTATTAGTCAATAGTCAAACAGAGTCTTCATCGTGTGTGTGAGAGAGAAAGCAATACGTGTGTGAGAGAGAGGGCTAAAAAGGTTAAAACACACAGTACAGCCACACATACAC
This sequence comes from Pogostemon cablin, assembly GCA_023678885.1. Classification (NCBI taxonomy): domain Eukaryota; kingdom Viridiplantae; phylum Streptophyta; class Magnoliopsida; order Lamiales; family Lamiaceae; genus Pogostemon; species Pogostemon cablin. The sequence continues at coordinate 18,091,985 of CM043000.1, forward strand.
ACAGCATGACAGCAATCTGAGAAATGGAATGGCGAAAATAGATGAGAAAAGGAAGAAGAAGGCGCGAATTGTCTTTGATTCAAAGATCGTAAATTGAAAAGCAGATTGGTGATTATTGTACAAAAAGAAAAAGTAAAACTAACAGAGATCGCAGAACAAGTAGTCGAAGCAGCAGTCCGTACAGTCGTAGAACCACGAACAACTGCAAAATCAGAAACCCTTGGTTTTCAATAATTCCTTCCAAATCGAAACAAAAATGGGGAAGGAAGAAGGAGGCGATTACCATTGGTCAACAGCTTTATCTTGATCGTCTTCCAATGGAGGATTCTTTGTGGAGGAAACGTCGATGGATTGAACTTCCGGTGGATCCATTCCCTCTTCTTTTCTGTTAATTTTGGGTATACAATTCAATTGGAGTGCAGTGTAGTGGAATGACTTGGATTATTTATATACTACATCCAAATGGTGGGGTTGGGGTGGGAGTGGCTCAAGAAAGATAACCATTACCAAACAATACTTTTCACTTTCCATCTTCTGCTTTGCTCATCATTCTAAAATCTTAATCCTTCCATTCCATTGACCCATTGGAATTTGTTATCACCATTATTTTTAATAAAAAGCAAATATAGATAATAAATTGTACTCTTCGTACCATTAAACATTTGATAATTAGAAAAAATGGTGTACACATCATTAAGGGCCTTCACCGCCTGTTCTAGGGATTGGTGGAGGTGGTAAATTGTAGGATGTGCTTCAAGTGGCTTATAGACAGGGCTCATGGTTAAACTTGTGCTTGTAATGGACCAAATTGATCATAAATTTTACTCTCCATTCATAATTATCTATAAATTTTGTGTTCTTTAGTTGTAAAGTAATTTGCACCACCCAACCAATCTATTGGTTAGATCGAAAGAAATTTAATACTCCCTCCGACCACTCCAAAGATGGTCATTTATTTTTGTTCACGTTGATTAAGGAGTATTATTATCTAATGTGTAGTGGGTAGTTGTATTAGTGAGAGTGTGGGCCCATATTTTAGTTTTATTAGTGAGTGTGTGTGAGTCCCACGTGTGTAAAAAAGGAAATAACCCTCTTTGGAGTGGACGACCAAATGAAAAAATACTATCTTTCGAGCGGACGGAGGGAGTACTACGCTATACTCCATTCGTCCCACTTAAAGAGGGGCTTTTACTTTTTATACGTAGATTAAGGAGAATTATTATTTAATGTATGGTGTGTAGTTGTATTAGTGGGATTGTTAGTCCCATATTTTAATTGTATTAGTGGATGTGTGGTTACATGTGTATAAAAAAGAAAAGGAACTCTTCGGTGAGAAGCCTAAAATGATTAAAAAAAAATACACTATTTGAAAAGGATGGAGGGAGTAATACTCCATCAAGTTTAAATATGCATTTAATATTTTGGTTAGTTTTACTTTAAGGTACAAGTTTTTTTACAAAACACAAGAATGGAGCCCCAAAAAAATATTAGTATCACTTAAAAAAAAAATATTAGTATCACTTAAATAATTATACCTGCTATTTATTAAATAATTATATCACTTAATAGGTGAAAAAAACAAATGTATATTTATAGGAGTGGGTGATATAATAACTTATTTTATGAAATATCAATACTATAAATAATAATTGATAATATTTTTAATGAAAATTGATGAGTAATATATGTTTAATAAAAAGTTATCACTGTGTTTCACATTTCACCCAAGTGTCTTACATATACTAATTAGGAAATTTTTTTACTCCACGTTTTGTATACTCCACAATTCTAGGTTGATGTGGCAGTCTATTGTGCATTCACACATTTCTTTTAATATTTCTTTTAATCTATTTAAGTTTCTAAATTTGAAACTCATTAATGAATTTTATTTTAAATTGAATAACTATATATTTACATAATTACATACCATGATTTATGCAAATCTTTAATTAATTTATTTATAGAAATATTTGACTTAATTTATAAAATAATTAAATTTTATAAAAAAATATTATAAGGTTAGGAATTATGGAAGTTTCTCTTACACGACTATTTACAAGTTTCTCTTACCAAACTTTTTTCATTTGTTCATGAAAATGTTTAACTTATTTTACACATTTCTATTTATTTATTTAATTAATATTTTTATTTAATGGATTCATGCTAATTAATATGAGTATGAATTATAAGATGTGTCTTAAAGTCTATATAATCTTACATTTAAAATTATCATAATCTTAATATCTTTTATTTATTTTTTTATTGTATTTAATGTCCTATATATAATCTTAAATTTAAAATTATCATAATTATGAGGCAAAAGCTTGTGTGTGCCTGGGCACATAGAGCATATTCCGTGTGCCTTTAGAATTTTATGTTAAATTGTAGTATACCCTTTAGTATAAAGATGTGTACCCTTTATTTTACAAGGTAAAATCTGGGCGTACGGAAGCACATTCTGTGTGTCTTTAGAATTTTGTATTAAATTGTATACCCTTTAGTATAAAGGTGTGTACCCTTTATTTTCTGAAGAAAAAAAATATAATAAAAAGTGTATACCTTTAGAACAGAATAATGTACATTTATTAATTAAAGTGTATACTCTTTAAAATAAAATAATGTACATTTATCTATAATATTAAATTCTAAAAGCAAACGGAATGTACTTCTGTGTGCTCGGGTGCACGCAAGCCTCACTCTAATTAAGATCCTTCTATTCTACCCCTTTCCTTATTAATAGTTCATTGTTGTAGTTAGAATTTTTGTTACGTTACAAAAGTTCAATCATTCTATTTATATGTATGGTCTTTTATTTCCATATCATTTTATTTTATTTTATTTTATTCTCAAATACATTGGAATTATTTTTTATTTTGAATTTTTTTTAACTCTTAAGAATGGAATAAGGTTTTCACCTTTGTCAGCTTTAAATATAAGAAAATAAACTTGGAATCTAAAGATTAAAATTGTTCATATAAGCATATTTGCACACTGGAGATCTACTCTAAAATTTAATATATTTCCTAAAATAATTTGTATTATTAAAATTATTTAATTTATTATATTTCCCAAAATAATTTGCATTATTAAAATTATTTTATTATTACAAAATTATTAATTAACTTGATATATTATCATTTATTATCATTTTTAATGAAAGACATGTATATATTTATATTTTATTTAACTTTACATACATATTTTTTATTTAAATTAAAAATTATACTTAATTTAATTTAAAATTAATATATTTTCCAATATTTCACGGTAGGACGCTAAATGTGCTCTTTATAATTCTCTATGCTCAATGGAATGCAATATTTAAGAAATTGTACTCATTTAAGAAATAAAATTAATAGAGAGGGACCATTCAATTAAACTAGTGAAAATGAGTACAACTTTATAGGTCCAATTTCCGTAGATGTAATGAAATGGGAAGACTAGTCGATCTTACGCGTGAAAGAATGAACCCCAAGGTAGACATGCACCCCGGTTCGGAACCGCCGGTTTCGGTTCCGAACCGGCGGTTCCGGTTCCAACGGAGGGGGAACCGGAACCGAACCGGGGAATAAGGAGGACGGTTCGCGAACCGGCGGTTCTGAACCGGAACCGCCGATTTTTCGGTTTTTTTTTGTTTCTTTATGTTATATTTATACATCATACATGTGTTATAAGTTATTATGTGTAATTTATTTATTAAATAAGTGAAACATGTGTAATTGAAAATTGAAATATTGAATTTAAATTAATATAATAATAATATCATTAAAATTGAAAACATGATAATATGATATTGATGTATGCATTATGCAATATTCAATAATGCAAGTAAAAATTTAAAAGTTGATATTAAATTCACAATAATCATACAATATTAATTAATGTGATCACATAAAAATTTAATTATTAAAGTCTAAACCATTACAATTTACAAATGTAGAAGTGTAGAGAACACTACAAGTTTACTTCCATGTCAACTACTCTATTGTTACACTTCAAAAATTTTAAAAATACAAACTTTATAAGATAAAATACAACAACATAATAGAGGAGGGGAGGACTTGAGCTTAAATTTAGGGTTAAACTTGAAAATTCAAGGTCAACTTAAATTTAAGTTGCCTACGTATTCTCGAAAGGAATCAAAGCCCACATAGTTCTCTTAACTTATCTCAACTTACATCTTTGGCTCGGTGGAGGTGAATGGTGATTGCCTTTTTTGTTTACTCTACCAATCTAACTCGGTTCCATATTCCGTAATTTCATCATCTGATCGGTCTTCTTCATTTTGATTTTGAATCCGTCTTTCCGCCTTTGACCAATCATCAAACAAACACAAATTTTGTAAATTTGTCACACTTAAATTGGATCGTGTTGGATCCAAAGTGAGATTACCAAGACTAAATGTTTGTTCGACGGCAACCGTAGAGGCGGGAGATGCAAAAACCTCTTTTACAATCAATGATAAAATAGGGAATGACTTTGTTCTCCTTGACCACCACTTCAAAATATCAAAACTAGTTCCGCTTGTTTCAAACTCAAAAGTGTTAGTAAAATAAGAATCAAGTTCTTGAAAAGGATTAGATATAACCCGTGCACGTTTTTGAGATCTAGCATCATAAAAACTATAAAATTTTTGAAGAGCATCATATTTCCTAGAATTATCAACACTATTACTACTATCATCACCACTAGATTGATCATCGTTCGTAGCATTTTGTTCTTTATACTCCTTAAAAAGATCCTTTAGTAGATTATAAGTACTTGCAACTATGTCTTTAGGATTAGGAGCTTGTTGTCTAATAGGAGAATCACAATTAGCATACAATGAATCATAGTAAAGCATTAACAATTCTTCTAAACCATCCGTTCTAATACGTGAGTCCAACAATTTAGCAACTAAATACAAGTCCGGGATTTGAAAAAAATATTTTAACCACTTAGATTTCATGGAAAGAATAACATTTAACAACAACGGGTGTGCTTCATTAGCACTAAAAACCATAGCAATTTTAACACAATTATCAACAACTAAATTTGAAGTAGGATAATAAACACCAGATAGTTCTTCCGTAGCATCATTAAAAATTTGCAAAACATCACATAGAGTATAACATGTGTCCCATTGATTAGCAAACAAGATTTGACCACCCGCATCTTGTGAGTAAAAAGCACAAATATGATCTTTATAATCAAAAGAGTCATGCAACATTTTATACGTCGAATTCCAACGAGTTGAAGCATCTGGGTGAATGTTCACAGATTGACAATATCTTTTCCACTTTTTAGTAACGGAAGGGTTTCTCATTATATACCATATAGCACTTTTAATAGGTTGAATGTGTGTTTTCAAAGCACTTATACCATCTTGAACACATAAATTCAATATATGACAAATACATCTAACATGAAAAAATCTACCACCAATTGAGGGTTTGCAAATATCAATAAGACTTTCTAAACTAGTCGTATTAGCACTAGCATTATCAAATGAGATTGTAAAATTTTTGTAACTAAACCATATTCTTGCAAAATAGTACTAATTTTGTGAGCAATATTAACGGCGGTATGAGGAACATCAAATGATCTATAAGCAATTAATCTTTTTTTGCAAATTCCATGAACTATCAATCCAACGACAAGTAATACCCATATAATCCGCTTTTTGCCAAAAATTGCTCAAAATATCCAAACATATAGACACTTTATGAGGTAATTGTTGCAAAATTTATTTTAAAACCAAACCATACTCTTTAACAACTTTAGCAACACCAAGTTTAGATTTATTACGATGCAAAGGTGGGGCTTGAGGATTTAAAGTGAGATTTACCCAATCTTGAAAAAAAACATTATCGGCAAAGTTAAATGGCAAATGTTTGATGCTCATAAGTTTAAGGTATAATCTCAAATAATTAGATTCAAATTTAAAAATAGTGTTACCCGACGCCGATGAACCTTCTCCTCCGGAAGAGGTCGTGAACCCTCGTCCTATTTGTGTTTGACCGGTTGAGATGCCAATTTTGTCCGGATGCTTCGAGTTGATGTGCTTGATGAACGTTTCATATCCTCCGCCATGCTTGAATTTATACTTCGTGCCACAATAGTTGCAAATAACTTTGAATTCATTCGAATTCTCAATCGTCTCCTTCTTAAAATGAATGAAAAATATATCGGAACGTAACACTTGTGGAGAACTTCGAGTAGATCCTCCGCCTCCGCTAGAGCCTCCAGCTCCGTCTCCGGTGCCCGTACCACCCAAGGTTGGTTGACTTCCACTCGCTTTTTGTTGTGATTGACCTTGAGTATTATCGTTATCGTCGTCGGAGGGGAAATCATCTCCAAGTATCTCCCTAACATTCAAGTTGAACAAATGAGGGGAGATTTCTTCATCCGAAGGAATATTTTCAAGTTCAATATCTTCTAGAGTTGGTGGAAGTTGGCGTGGAGGTGGTGGAGGACAATTTAAGGTGTTTGGTATGGATTTTCCTCTAGAAGAAGAAGGTGAGACACCGGATGAAGAAGAACCTCTTCTAGGCATTTTTTTTAGATTGAAAAAACTAAAGGATGAATATATAGAATTTATGAACTAAAACTAAGAGACTAGAAGTAGAAGTATACTAATTAGTAGTATATGTGTGAGAAAGAATAGAAAATGATAATGAGAGAATATAAATAAAAGTGATAATAAAATAATTGAAATAAAAGACTACAACTTTTTTTTTAGTTTGATATATATGAACCAAAAAAAGAAACTTGAGAGTTGAGATGAGATTGAGAACTTGAGTAGTTGAGTAGAAATGTATAATCAATCAAGAATATGGAATAGAAGAAGAAGTAGTATAGAGAAGAGAGTGTAGTAATAGATTGAATGTGAATGTTGTGTGCCCAAATTTATCACACTTGGGGGGTATTTATAGAAGATTGGAAGTGATCTCATCAATCCATTTCAAATTTTAAACACAAAAAAATCTCAACCCTTGAATTTAAAAAAAAAAAAAAATGGGCGGAACCATCTCAGCCGTCGATCTTCAACGGTCACACGATCTCGGCCGCATGTTTGAATTTTCAAAATTCAAAAATTTCCGCTCCAAAAAAAAAAAAAACCCTGAACCGCCGGTTTTAACTGTGAACCGACGAACCGGTAACCGGTGGTTTGAACCGGCGGTTCCGGTTCGTGCGCGGCTGGAACCGAAACCGAACCGTGTTCTACCGGTTTCGGTTCCTTTTTTTTTGGTTCCGGAACCGGCAGTTCCGGTTCCGGTTAAAACCGGCGGTTCCGGTTCGTTTGTGCATGTGTATCCCAAGGGACCAAAGATATATATTGGTCAATGAATAAAGAAAGTCATATTAAAAATATATTTTTAAAACTAAATTCAAAAATTAAAACGAAATTAAAAAAATAATTTCAATGGCCCAGATGCTATGATTTCTTCTCACCCTCTTTCATATTTTGTAAATTAACTGCTCTGTTGAAACCATTTTCACACACAGAATTATTGTATTGTGAATATTTTTATGTTCAATGGAGACCAATATAATCAAACCAAAAAATGCAAATCTCTTGCTCACCCAATTGCCATTAATCGGTACAATTTTCAAGGAATAAAATTTGTAATATCATATTACAAAAAGGTAAATGATACTCCATCAAAGTTTTTTATGCATTAGTATCCATAGACCAACTAATATAGAGAGGCATAACTCACAGTCCACTAGTTAGAATCTTCATTTCAACTCACAGTCCACTAGTGAAAATCTCCATTTCAAGACAAAGCTTTGCACTCTGTATTTGATTAAAAAGAACATTACTTTTTATTTATTTATTTTATCTTGCCATAGATAATACTAGTAATTCTATTCTTTTAAAAATGGGAGTGATGTGGAGTAATTGATTTTGGGAATCTAAAAAGAATCAGACACAGTAAGCCAGAGTTTTTTTGTAACGGATTCCTGTAAATATAAATTTACACATTATTAACAACCACTTCTCTATCCACATTCCTCAGGATAAAATTTCATGCCACACATTAGTGTAGGCAGCACTTAACATCCCCAGCAAAGGGAGCACCACCAAAGCAAAGATTGAGCATTCCATACCATTTACGACAGCGTTGCACACGACCTTTTCGAGGAAAATATCAAGGATCGAATGCATCCCTTTCTCAACGCAACATCTCCAGACAACAGAACCTTTGCCTCTGCCTCTCTTCAACAAAATGTGCACATATATGGATGGCCAACAGGCCAAGAGAGTCCATCTCAATGGTAATGCCAAGAAAAAAGTGATGTTTTTGGAGCTCTCATTGTTTTCATGATAGAACTGGGAAATCGTGCTTCAGGAATGGGCTATCAAGGACGACGCTTCAAGCTTGGTGGGGGCACAGTCGTTAAAGCCTCTAGTGTTGAACAACTTCTTTGGCTCGTCACACTGGAAACTCATTCATGAAGCTGAAGCCGCATTCATTCAGTTTTAAATGCACAAGATAGCTCCTACTTGCTAACCACTTTCCCTTTCTTGATCCGTTTGTCTAATAAAGTTGGCGCTTTTTCAAATTTATGAAGCGACCGCTCTCTCCGACAGTGCAGTGGATCCTTCTAAATTATGTATACAGAGTCTATCATCAGAGAGAGCAGAAGGAGCATAACAAAATACCCTATTGAGAAAAGTACTATACCGTTAATCTAAACTCTTTATTAGACTGGGGGCTAGCATCATGCTGCGACGAGTGATTCACAAATGGGTGATCGAGTAACTCGATAGCTGTTGGCCTCTCTGCTGGATTTCTGCGGAAGCATCGTTGCAAGAAATCCTTGCCTTCTGCTGACAGTGTCTCAGGTATTGGTGGACTCTCCTTTAGAACCCTGAACAGTGCTGCAGCCTGGAATACAATATGTGCAGACATTTTATTGACAATGTTCACAAAAAAGGCTCAGGCAGAATTACAAAAACAAAATAAAGCGTCAACTTAAATAAAATAGATTTAATATGAAAATTAATACATGGAATCAAAGCAGAATAAATTATTTGTTGCCACATTCTTATTCCGCCACTCTCAGCATTAACTGAAATGACTCATGGCATTCTCTCAGGTCAAACTAAGCTCAAGCAAGAAATTCACATAATATACACCAAAATTCGCAGATTTAGAAGTATTGTGGAAAAAAACATAAAAGTTGAATCCCTTAAGTAACCAAAATGGAAAAGATGTCTGTAACCTAAAGGAAATGCATACAAGTGTAAAAGACCAACCCAAGCAGGAACGGAAGGACAATGACACTCAATTTGAAGTGAGTAAAAATATTATATAGTCAATCTCACAGCTACAATAGCTTTCTGAGGAAATCATGCCATCTCTTACTCACATGATTATGGATCAAAGATAGCAGATATTCATGTTCTTCATATTCTGTTTGGACTAATGTTTAGGAAAGTTACATGTCATAACGACATGTGAATCTAGAAAACCTCAGAATACATCTAGTTAAGCAACTTCAGAATCAGGCCTTAAAGCTTTTAACTACCAATCGTGATAAAAAAAAAACAAACTTGTATAATAGGTTTTATGGTAACCACTAAAGCACATTAAGCCCAGAGCTATCTTAAATTGATCTGATAAAGCATCCAGTAATCTAATTAAAGAGTTTGAGCTTAACAGTGACTTTATATATTAAACATTCCACAAAATAGCTTGAATATGTTATCACAGACTTAATTAAAATATCAAGCCAATCCAGGAAACAATCTGTGTGATGCAGTTTGGCTCCAAATTAACCTTTTAACTGTGTCAATATTTTAAAAATTTTATTGGGCGCCTCTAACATGATAGTCTAATTCCCAGGGAGATTACCCCGGGAAACCATGTCAAATTGCAATATTAGATATAAATATCAAATGAGAACATTTCCCAGAATTTATTTGCTTACTCCTTCATACTCGCTCCAAGGAGGCTTCCCATTCATCATTTCAATTACTGTACAGCCCAAACTCCATATATCAACTGCTAAAGCAAGATTAGCACTAGCATCCTTTGACAACACAGGCTGCAAAAGCTGCAAGAGTTAATTTGATGTTAGTACAAATAGGCAACAGTTGTCAGGATCAGTAACTTGAGGTTGCTGCATATCTGTACACCTCTGGAGCAAGCCAATATGGACTACCCTTTAATGAAAGATTTGCCGCTTGCCCATTCAGCTGGAAATTGCAAGAAAAATACAAAATCAGATAAGTACCAAGCATATACACAAGACAGATAAAATGATCAGCCCAAGGTGTGTTATCATATCTTCAGAGTTTATGATTATTCCGAAAGCTCAAAGTGTGTAATGAACTTATGCATGAAAAAGAACTTAGGATACACTCTGAATTTTGGTATGCATTTATTGCACCTTATGTAAACAAATGGTTTTTACTGTGCATTTGAAGATGTGGAAATATAATAATTGCTGTGATGACTTTCTCATGTATACTGAAGCCATTAAAAAATATCGGGAAATAAAAACTCACATGTTTAGCCATCCCAAAGTCCGCGAGCTTGACAACTCCATACCCATCAACAAGTAAATTAGCACCTTTGATATCCCTATAAGGATTGACCATCGTCAAAGCAGGTCAGAAGAATTTTACTCTCCATGGAACACTAGAAAATACTTTAAATAAGTTTTGGGAAAACCTTAAATCTTTGAGTCTTAAAGATATTATGTCCAAAGAAGAATGAAAATTCTCCTCTTGAATAGTTTGACCAAGGGTTTCAGGAAACAAATCAATCAATCCAGACTATTTTTATCCTAAATTACCAAGGTCGTGGCCTCTGGGGCATTATAATTCATCTGAATGGCATATTAAAGGGAATCTGAAACATATCCTATAATTTAGAAATAAAACATTATTTTGAGTAATACAGTATCATGATTATGTAGAAACAAATAATGGTTTATTCACCTTAGAGATTTAAGGGAAGAAAGAGTGATTGGAAAAAAGAGGAAAAGGTTGGGCAAAGAGAGAACATACAAGACGCAAAGGTAAGAATTCCCTATACCATTGCATAGCTACATCAAATGTGATGGATTGAGACAAAACAAAAATCTTTGCCTCCATATTAATGTTCCTATCATCTGTATTCCACTGGAGAGGTTCACATTTTGACAATAATCTGGCAGAAATATTATTTTGCTAGATTTTATGAACATTATAAAACACAAAAAAAATTATTACCTGTGTATAGTTTTTGTGCTGTGCAAATAAGCCAAGCCACATAGAATATGACGCGTAAAGTTGCGAACAACAGATTCTGTAATTGCTCCACAGTTACAGTGGTCACTGATAAATTTATTGATTGAACCGGGATGAACATATTCCAGGTATATATAAAACTTGTCACCAACCTGCATGATCAAACAGAAAGTAACATGCCAAGTGAGAATCCATGCAAGACAGCGCAAAGCTGATGAACTTGGGAAGAAAATTACATACAATTTCGCTACCGTAGTACTGCACAATATTTGGATGTTTTAAATTGCTGAGAACTTTGATTTCCTGAACAAATTCAGAAGCATCAGTGTAAGGTTCAGACATTCATAAATATTCACAAATATAAGCAAACATGCCTAAAATAAAGTAAAACTTTACAGCCCAGGGGAAAATCAGAAGAGGGAAACAGTAATGTCCATTAAATTATCAGATTTCAAATACAGAAATGCAAATAAATTTTTTTGCTTACAATCTATTTAAACTGATGCCATGATTCTTATTATAATGTCATAGTATTCAAAAGATTCAAACTTTCCAGACATCCTTTTCATTTTCTCTGTTCAAAGAAACCATATATTGCCCATACTGCAACGAGTTTAAAAGAACCATAATTTCCATATCCTCATAATTAACAAGGATCAAATATATCCCGAATTACTTCACTGTTATCAAAGTGGAGGTATGTTTTGTACACTTCCATTTTACATACGATGAACTTGGCAAAAAAAAATTGTAAAGAGGAAAAATAGTAAATAAATCATAGAAACGATACATGACTATATAAAACAAAGAAACAATACTTAAATACCAAACATGAGCAGCGGTTGAATTAGAACCCAACCTGCTGCAACTGTCTGATACACTCCGCTGATTTTAAATCATCTGGTAAAATTTCAACTTCCTTCATTGCACACAAGGCTCCAGTCTCCCTGTTGACATGAAAATGTAGTTAACAGAGTGTGTATGATGTTGAAAAGGGTAAATATATGTTCCCACGCGTACCTGTTTGAAGCCACATACACGCTTCCAAATGTCCCCCTCCCAATGAGCTTTCCTTTCTGCCATTGAGATTTAACAGGCATAAGTTCAGGTTTACTAGAAACCTGGGCAGGGAAATTAGCTCCAGGGAATTCAGGTATAGCTGCAAGAGGAGAAATTGGAGAGGGATGCAAAGGCATGGGAACTCCTGAAAAATCAGAAGTTGAAGAAACAGGGGATATTGAAGTGGGATGTGAAGGCATGCCAGCTCCTGGAGGAAGAGGTAAAGGATGTACAGTTGCTTGAGCATTACTTTCCCAGCGTGCCACCTGAGTTTCTGAGGATACTTTGGTAGGTGGACTCGCTAAATGGTAGTTAGAACTAACTCGGGGACTATGATTGGGAGAAGTATCAACACTTAGTGCATTGTTTTCAGAAGGCAGTCGATAATTAAAACTTAGTTCCATATTCCCATCAGAATAGTGCGTATCTGGCGCAGACCAAACATGAAAAATACCAGGAGGCGTCATATAATAATTAGGTAGAATATCACCAGGTCTGGGACTCAGTGCAGGGCTTGAATAAGGACTAGTTGGAGCACTGACAGGAATATTAATATTTCGACTACTGAAGGACCTCTCTTTGACGTATTGCTTTATTGGAGATTTCCTATATAACTGCATTTCAAACTGATCCACACTTGTCTGCGTATCTTCTCCAGCTAACCTGCTAATTTTAAATAAACAATACACAAAAAGAAAATATGAATCCATGAATTTATGACACAGAAATTGAGGACAGAAGGCAAACACACAACACAAAATTCAACAGTTTAAAATACAGCAACACGTGTTATGATATCACACCCCACTTATATGTCCTTCCACACTTGCATGTGGAACTGATGTGGGATATCATAACAACATGCCAACATCCAAAGGTAATAAAACTGCAAAATCAGAGGTCAGAACAACTTAAATTCGATATAAAAGAAAAAGGTTCTATTTCAATTCAATTTGAGCTGAAGAAGCCTGTTCTCAAAGTAACTTCCATAATATAAATTACTATACAAATTAGAGTAGATAGAGTTGACGTGATTTAGGAGATTGATTATTCAATACAGATTGTGTTGTGTTGCCTCAAATTGTCCTAATTCAATAAAAAGAAATTAAGGTAATCACTTTAAACTTGTTATGACCAAAAAGATTATTGATATGCCAAAACAATAAGCTGATACCTATGCTATCAAATGCCACGAAACAGACACGATCCAGTTTCAAAATGAAATTAATTGGCATTCAACATTTATATAAACGAATTTTTGAGGACAAATTTATAAGGTGATGTAGCGTACAATGCATGAAAAATATGTAAATGACAATCGCAATAGGAAAAAAGAAAAGAAAAGCGAAGAACAATTAACATTATTTCTAATTACACGTTCTGCAATACCTGTTGAGCCCATATCCACAGGAACCGCCGGCATTCAACCCCTCAGGAGCCCCCCTTTCTTTATCTCTTCCTCTCTCTTTCTTCTCAGCTACTCTCCTAATAATCAGATTCTTATCCGGCGAGGGCAAGGGCACGTTGTAGGAGCTGGAGGATGAGATTTTGGGATCATTCCGCAGAAACGGATGCAATTCAGGCATAGGCAGCGGCTGAGGCAACGCCGACGACGACTTGGAGCGTGAATGCTCGGAATGGCTATGCACCCGCCACGAATCAACGTCATTATTTCTCAATTTCCGAGCGCGCGCGATGTTACGGCTCCACCGCGAGGAGAAGAATCCGGATTTGACCGACTCCCTGCCGGCGCCGACGATGATATCGTCTTCCGATTGCGACTTGGAGAGGGACGAAAATGCGGTCTGCCACCAATGCATGATTACCAAATCGAATGAATGAATCCAATTGGCATTGACGAGAGAAGGGAAACCGAATTAGGGATTTTCAACCAAAGAATTTGGGAATGTGGCAATTAGCATCGCGTATATAGAAGAAAACCCTGGGTAGGGGGGGGTGGTGGGGGGTGGGGCATCGGAGGAATGTCTGGAAATGTAAACGCTGCCACTACGCTGTTTACATCAACATATCCAAAATATTGTTTTTCTCGTTTCTTTTTTTTGGAACGATTCAAACTTAACGGTTAAATAGTATTTAACGTAATTTTGTAAAATATATAGAACAAGTCCAACTGTTTTTTTTCTTATATTTCCGTCGCATGTTTATTTAATTTATTTATTTTAATAATAATGATGTGGCCCTTGTGGAAATTATTATGAATGAGTACGTATATTGGATAGTTGTATTAGAGAAAAGTGGTGAGTCATGTAGTATATTTTTTATTAAATAAGTAATATAAATATTTTGAAGTGGACCACAAAATAGTAAAATTGATACCTTGTAAGTGGTCAAGTATTAAATACTACTCCGTATGTATTGTGTAATACACCTAATGATTGAATTTCACCTCCTATTTTATTTTTTAAGTTGATGACAGATTATATAATTCATTTTCTTGACTAACGCAAAGAAGCAATGAATTTAATTATTCTTTGGTTTTCAAGTTCATGTTTAGTATTTATATATACTAATATTAATAAAAATTATTTTTTATTTGCTTTTTTTAGGATAATTTAAGTATACTTTAATAATAAATAAATTTTAAAGCGTGTTATATTTTAAAGTGAATTGTGAGAATAATAGTTAGGTATCTTTCTTTAAAGAAAATGTGTAGTTAAAGTTGACAAAATAAATTGAATGGGATTAATATTTTGTAGCATGTAGTACTATTTTAATAAGAAAACATATTTTAAAATATAAAAATAAAAAACCATTATAAAATAAAAAATCTGCACATAACAAAATATTATTCCATTCGTCTATGCCTAAGTATTTATTCTACTTCAACGTGTCCATTTCTGTTTTAAGGAGGGCGTTTCATAAATGCATTGAATAATAGTAATTACATGTAAAAAATAAATGAATAAATAAATAAAGCTATGGAAGGAGTAAAACAATTTTTAATTTTATAAAATGGTTAAAGTGATTTGGTGTTGCGTTGACCATTTCTAGAGTGGCAATTATCCAAAAAGATGAATAAGATGTAACATTATTAAATAATTTCTCGATTAACATGTTCCCGCGGTCGGAATGTCTTCACGACTTGACCTTTTTAGGTCTTTCCTATAACACTGTATTCCATGCTTGAAAATTATAATATTATTTTTTAATATTATTGTGTTTTTTTCTTTTTAATTATTTTATATACTAGTATTAGACAAAGCCACAACTTATACTCATGTGAGACGTGTTAAAATATGTTTATTATATAAATAAAATATAATTGTTAAAGTATTTTTTTAAATTATGATGAATGATAAATTAAAGTACTTCCTCCGTCTCATAGTTAAGTTCACCGACACTGTAGATACGGAGTTTAAGAAAAAATATTTTTTGATCAATTGTATTGACTTTTTAGGGGTATTGTGGTATTTTTAGGTAATAAATAAATTATAAAGTATGTTATGTGTGTTAGGTGGGAGTGCTATTTTTGAAATTAAGATAACTTTTGAGATTGTTGGTTAATGTGAAGTTTCTTTTTTGGGTGGTGAACATAAGTGTATGACGGACAAAAACGGAAAGTGTGAACATAAGTGTGAGACGGAGGGAGTATAATTTTAGGGTGTTATAATATAATTAATTATTGACATACTTTAACTACAAATAAATATATTTTATCTGTATAATAAGCATACTTTAGTAATGAGTCTATCAGTTTGTTTTAAGTTAAACATTTATAAACACTGTTCAAAAGTAGAAACATTTCTATTAAGTCAACTTTATTTTATTTAATAAATGTGCCAAATATGGAGTTTGAGGGGACATACTTAAGCTTCATCTTATAATTAATTTGATTATACATTTTGCACTCATTCAAGAGGATGTTGTTGAAAATAACATTTGTAATTTAGGGGAAACAGTTAGCCTGTTTTTCGCGATATGTTAAATTAAATTACTACATACTATAAGATTTGATTAATAAGTAAGTAATGTGGATTACATTTTATTAAAGATTTAGTCAAAGTTTGAACTATTAGGGTGCATTTAATTTCTACTTTGAGGAGGGTCATTCTTTCATAATTCTTTATCAAGATACATGTACTTTTTATTTATAATCAATCTTAAAACTCGGGCCCTTGTGGTGTTATTTCCGTTGTTCGATTCTAGTGACTAAAAAAACCAGAGTTGGAGGAATAGGGTTTGAAGAAATTACATATCTAATGAATGGTTATGTGAATAGACTTCCATTTGTACACATTTCTATTTATGTTGGGTTTTGATAGCTTGTTGAATCAATTGTCTCAAAGTATTCCATCAACTAAGAGTTTTGTTCTGTTAACTGGATCGAACTAATTTTCAAAATCGAGAATCAAACATAATTCTTTTAAAAACCGAAAACCTAACTGAATCATTTCTTCTGGTTATTTTGATTAATCGAATAGAAATTTATTAAATTTATATTTTTATATTCTAACTTTTGTTTATCATTTAATTTTATTCTCACTGCTAAAAAAAATATTTAATATATATGGTATTCTCTCCGTCCCGTTGAAAGATAAGCGCATGTTTTTTGCACCTAGATTAAGAGATATAATATTTTAATGTGTGGTGAGGAGAGAGAAATAATAATTTAATGTAAAGTGAGTATGTGTATTAGTGTGATGTGTGAGGCCAGGGAAATAGAAACAATTAAATTGTGTGGGTCTCTTTTACCAAAAAGGGAAATGCACATTTTGTATTTGGACGAACGAAAATGGAAAAATGAGTACATTTCAATGGGATATATACTTCCTCCGTCCCACCACAAGGAGTGCATTTTACCATTTTCTCTGCCCCAACACAAGATGTGCATTTCTCTTTTTATTAAATGGGACCCACAAAAATAATTAATATATCACTATGGGATCCACACACCACACTAATATACATATCCACTGTATATTAAAATATTATTTCTCTCTCTTCATCTATACATTAAAATTATTATACTCCCTTAATCTACTTGCAAAAAAGTTTCTCCACCCTTATAGTGGGACAGAAGGATTACTATATACTACATGCCTTGTCACATGTGAATTAAAATGAATATATATTGTACCTTTTTTCAAAATAAAAATTTATACGATGAAAGAAAACATATAGAATCATGTGAATTAAAAATGAATATATATTGTACCTTTTTTCATAATAAAAATTTACACGATCGAAAGAAAACATTTAGAATCAATGAAATTAATGAAATTATTTTAAATATTAAGTAAATTTTGGTTTTGAAAATTAAATCTTATTAATTAAGCGTTAATTTAGTTTAAGATAAAAAAAATTTAATGGTTGGTAATTAGTTTTCGGCAAACACTTGTGTAAATTACTCCTACTTTTTATAGTTCTATCATTAATGCTTTAGATCTTGATGTTTATGATGATTTGTGTGGTTTGTTGTTTTAAGCATGTTATTAAATTGAAAAGTCAATGATATGTTTAGGATAATTGATTGAATTATTTTGTCATACACTTCATGTGCATTATAAATTGTGAAGAGATTGAGAAGTCCTTCATAGTTTAGAACCATTTGGTAGGACATGTAATTGGTTTGATCGAGAGATTAATTAATTATGTGAAGGGGCTCTCATTTAAGCTTAGTACCTAGTTTGAATTGTTTAAGTGAGAACCAATCGTTTGAGTTGTGTATTGATTAAATCCTATGCATTTCGAGATGGAGTTTAGGTGAGTTAGTATTGGCCCTTAATCATCATTTATTCTTTATAGAGTGAAACTACTACTCTTTTAATTGAAAAAATTACTTTTCAAATTATTATAAACCTTAATTTATCGATTACTCTTTATTACATGAAAAGTTACTTTTTAGATAAATAAATTATTATTCTTCAAAATAAAAAAATGATTCTTCAAATTATTGTAAATCATAATATATCAATTACTCTTTAATATATGAAAAATTACTATTTAGAGAGATTAATTATTTATTTTTTTATATAATAAAGAATAGTTTTGAAAATTTAAGATTTACATAACTCGATTCACATCAAACTCAACCCCCGATTCCTACTTGATCAAATTATTTAGATCAGTGAATTTTGGATTCTATTGATATGATTATAATTATTATTATGATTTGTAGTGTTAACAAACAAATCAATTGTCAACATCCAACGAGAAACATAAATGTAGGAGTAGAACATCATTTCAAAGGTAATCAGTTTTTTGTGCATTTTCATCCAATTCTGCTAGTGCACAATCTGAGAGATCGATTTCTCGCATAATTTTATCCTTTTTTTAAAAAAAAAATATTGGTTGACAAATTTCTTTCATATATTTTATTATATTAACATTCAATTAAATAATTTATATTTATATAAGTTTAAATTAATTGTTGATGTAAAAGAAAGAGATGATATCTATAAGATTTGATCAAGATGGGAAGATATATTCATTAAGCGGTCATAGTATATTAAAAAAACATATTTCCTTGTGCAAATCTCCCCAGACGTATTCTTTTGTATTCTTGGGTCTCCCCAAACATATTCTTTTGTATTATCTCTCAATTGTTTTTCACATAACAATTATATTAATAGATTTAGAATTAATTTTCTCTTTTGTATTATTTCTCCATTATTTTTTACGTAACAATTATATTTGGAGTTAGAATTAGTTTTCTTTATTCTAGTTAAGACACGGTCATTCACATAATACAGACGAATTCTGTAATCGTTTAACAAGTTCGGGAGATCTCGTAGCAGCGATTGAGGGAGTTCATTGTAACTGTCAAGTTCATGTGGTGGCGAGATAAGTAATTAGAGTTGTAGGTATTATCGGTTAACATAGAATAGAGTTTATAGATGCTAGATTGAAATATTTGTACAATTCTAATGAAAGAGATTCGAAGGATAAGGTGGAGCATATCTTGGATCTCTTAGCAGCGGTTGAAGGAGTCCATTGTACACAGTCAAGTCCATGTGATGGCCAGATAAGTAATTAGAGTTGTAGGTATTATCAGTTTGCATTTAACAGAGTTCATATATGTATTATCAGTTTGCATTTAACAGAGTTCATAATGAATGAGATCTAATGGATGAGACAGAGTCTATCCCTATTTGTTTTAGATCAATTGTTTTCCACTAAAGTATGTTCTCAAACGTCAATTTCGAATTCTTACATCAATAAAAGATCAGCATAGAGTCTATTTTTCTATCAATACAGATTTTATTTCATCTAGATTAACTCATCTACTTTACACATGAATGGAACACACTTTAAATGTACATATTCTATTTTAATTTGTCCCAAATTAAAATTTATATTTATTTTTTAACTGAAACATACACAAATCAATTAATTATTTTACATGTAACTAATACACAACACTAATATAACTATCCACCACATATTAAATATTATACTCTCAACCGTAGAGAGAAATATGAACATTAACATAACATAAATGTTTGCGTTTTTTGGATTGAAGGAACTATATCAATTAAAATGTTATATCTTTTAATTTATTCTACGTAAAAAACCAATATAAATCTTAATATGCGACGAAAGATTATATTATAGAATGACCAAGTCGAGGTGCGCTAAAAGCGTGGTGCACTCACATCATATCATATGCAACACGTACCCACCCATTTAATACCCCCCTATAGAGAGAGATACTTAGTTAATTAGTTGATCAACGGCGTTGATTAATTGCAGCACATGGTCAAACAAATACATGATTTAATTTAATATTCAATGGGGACCACCTTAACCAAGTTTTATGCACTACCGTCTTATGAATAGCGCCTTTTTTTTTTTTTGACACATTTAATATGCGTCTCTCTTTATTATTTTGTTAATTTTGTACATTTCTTTTATTCCACATCATCCAAGATTATCTTTTAAAATTTAATTAATTAAATAAATAAAATTTAATGGTGAGTGATGTATCAAATCGTGATTGGTGTAGGTGATTGATTGTTAGACGAAATTATGTAAATTGAGAGAGTACAAATGGAAGGGGCAATTTTTTTTTCTTCGTCTCTTATCTCTTAATTACCCACGTCGTTACACGCGACCACAATTAATTACTCTCTTCATCTTAGATTATATTTCACTAATAATGTAAATATAGAGTTTAAAAAAAATATACATTTTAACTACTAATTGTATTGACTTTTTAAAGTGTAATGTAGTTTTTGATAAATAAATTATAAAATATGTTGCTATAATGTTAAACGAGAGCGATATTTTTTTAAAATTAAAAATAGCTTTTGAAGTTATGGAATTGGTGTAATATTTATTTTAAAGTGTTATAATATGGCTCACCATGAACTTTCTTTAATTATCAATAAACATATTTTACTTATATAATATAACAATCATATTTTAAAAATAAATCAATCTATTTCAAAACCCATCCTACAAAATAAATAAAATATATATATATATATATATATATATATATATATATATATATATATATATATATATATATATATATATCAATTATCACGGTATACTTATATTATTAAGTACGAATTTCACTATTATGAGTGAGTCATCGAATTCCCACACACACCCCTGTTTTTACAAAATTATTTTTTAGTATATAAAAAATCATTCTTTGAAAATTAATATTTTTTATTTAAAAGAGTAATAATTCATCTCTTTAAAGAATAATTTTTCATATATTAAAAAGTAATCGATAAATCAATGTTTACAGTAATTTGAAAAAAAATTTCATTTAAAAAAAAATAATTTATATTTTTAAAGAGTAATTTTTAATGTAATAATAAAGAGTAATGATTAAAAACAAGATTCGCTATGAATCTTGATTGAAATATTTATTATGTTTTTTTTAACAGATATAATGATTTCTATTGTATGAGTAATTAAATATTGAGTTTTTGTGGTTATTTGGCATTAACGTTCATATAAATGCAGCTTCAATTGTTTTTTTTTTTTTAAGAAAAAGAAGAGGAGTTTTTACAGTTTTTTTTTTAAATTAATAGTATTATTTTTACTTTTATTATTATTATTTTTTTGATAAGAGAATAGAGCCCATAATGTTTGACGATACATGAGAAAAAGTGAGTAGGACTGCATTTTGGAGTATTAAAAATTAAAATTGATTGGACACAAATAATTTGTCAGCGTTGAAATTATACTCCTATTAGTATTGCACTATTTACTCTCCTATGGAATGGGATGGACTTTGTTTTCCCCCTCCCATCACTCCTAACAACACCACTTTCAACTATTGACAATAATACTCCTATTTCTAAAATACCCTATTTGAACCTTCTAACAGTTTTATTTATTTTTTCTATTCATTCCAAATTTATCTACTCTCCATTCGTCTTTTTTCTATTCATTCCAAATTTATCTACTCTCCATTCGTCCCAAACTTTCCTATTCGTCTTCAATTTGTCCAGTCGTCCTACATTTATATATTCTCTATTCGTCCCAAACTTTTCTATTCGTCTTAAATTTGTCCAGTCGTCATACATTTATATATTCGTCTCAAATTATCTATTAAACTAAGACTTTTCACATACAATTTGAGAGAAACTTCATCCGTCTCATCCTAATGGTTACATATTTTTATTTTGGGCGTCTCATCCTAATGGTTATATTTCCCTTTTTAGCATATGAAATACACACAAATTAATTAATTCTCTCTTCATGGCCCACACATCCCAATAATACACATACACACTTTACATTAAATTTTTATTTCTCTCACCTCAATATACATTAAAATACTATATTCATTAATCTTGTACAAAAGACAAACGTAACCATAAGAACGAGACGGAGATAATATACTCTATCTTTATATTTGGAACGAAGATTAATATTTTAATAGATAGCGGATATATTTTAATTTTACTTTTATTTTTTTGTCTTTATTGATGACAAAGTGTGTAATATTATGGGGTAGAACTTTTATGGAAAATAATTTTAGTATGTAAAATTCTATTTGTAAAAACAAAAGTAAAAAATGCGAGTATACTTTATTTCGGAGAGAATATACTCTCTTTATATTTCGAACCAAGATTAATATTTTAATAGATAGCGGATATATTTTAATTTTACTTTTATTTTTTTTGTCTTTATTGATGACAAAGTGTGCAATATTATGGGATAGAACTTTTATGGAAAATATTTTTAGTATGTAAAATCCTATTTATAAAAAAAAATAAAAAATGCGAGTATACTTTATTTCGGATGGAAGAAGTATTATTATTATTATTATTATTTTAAACACAAATTTTCTTAATCTTGACACATAAAAATAGATGGGTAAGTTATCGATATGGAACTATTGATTGTTTGCGTGATGCAGGACCTAATCCCATATTGAAATTCAAATGTGTGAGGTTTTTTATTGATACATGTGAGACTTGAAAAATGATACTTTCTCCACTATCTTAGAAGAAGAAAAAAAATCACTAGAAAAATCTCGACACAATCTCAGAAAGACTACAACTAATTTTATTTTATTTTTCACTGAAATATAGAGATAGAAATTGTTTAATATGATAATTAGCTAGTTAGAAAAATTGATTCTGATATTTAATAATAATAATAATAATAAATGTGAGTTTTTAGAGTACTATTTTCACTTATGTGATATTTTAATGTAACTGATCATTAAGTCCTTTGTCTTTTCCCAGTTGTTGCAACTGGATAATTTAAATCAACAAATTTGAGGGATATAAAATCCTATACACAACTTAAGAATCTAACAAAAAAAGAAAAAAACTAAATAGATTATGATAAAATTATATTTTGCGAGAAGTGCTAGTATGCTTCAATAATATTATTAAAACTATTTTTAAATTTAAAAAAAATCCTAAAGTATTAAAATTTTATTACAAAAACTCATTTAAACTAATAATTGAATCAAGAATTTAGAGAATCTAAAATTATAGTATCACAAAAAAAATCACAATACATCAAAACAAACATAAGTTTCACAACCTAATAGTTCAGTGGTTCTACTTATTCACAAGTAATACATATGGAATTTTCCAAAATGCCCCTTTCCATTTTAATTTAATCATACATTATTATTATTAGTATCATTATTATTATCATCATCATTATTATTATTATTCAACCTCACCTATAAAATGAAATCACAAGTTTAGAGCGGTGGGCTTCTAAGTGGGCTGAGGAGTGGACTTCTTTTGGGCAAGGAGATGGGCTCCTAAGTGGACCGAGTGGGAATTCGAGTATGCATGGTGTTAAATTGGTGACTTCCAAGTGCAATGAAACACTCAAGGCCCAAGGGTGAGTTTCCAAGTAAGAAGGTCGAGGTGAACTTCTTGGAGAGAGAATCTTCTCAGATCCGAGGACCTCTTATTATTGTATCAAGGGTTAGGGATGTAATCGATGCGAACCGAGTCTAATATCACGAGGCTTGAATTTGATTCGTTTAAGATTTTAAGGCTCGAACTCGATTTGACTTTGGAAAAATAGTGAATTCGCGAATAATTTGAGTTCGGCTCTATAAAAGTTCGATAATAATAATTTAAGTTCAAGCTCGAAATTGTTAAGGATTGGGCTCGGGTTTGTCACAACTCATGATATATGGTTCTAAACCTATACGAGAGCCTCTAAGTGAACTTAATCGCATACCTTCTTGCGAATTTTCAAGCCAAAAATACTTGCAGGCTCAAGTTCGATTCAATAAGTTCATCAAACATGACATTTGGACTCGGCTCAACTCGTTTAACTTAACAAACTAATTTGAACAAATATTTTATTAAATCAAGACCCGAATAATTAACGAATATCTTGGTTTCGTTACATTCCCATCTAAGGGTAAATTGGTGCTTTCCATGGGGAATGAGGGTTAGAAATGAAAAGGAAGGGGTTTCATGAATTTCCTTATACACAAACATAACATTGCCTAAATATTTAGACTTAGAACTGCACATATTAATATAGCAAATCCATCACCTGTCGGTTAACAACATATCCTAATAGTTAATGAGTGAGGCTCTTGTGACCTCGAGGACACCGTGCCCCTTTGCAATTTAAACCCCCTAGCAATACATATGTTTAAATAGAATATGGAAGGGGAGAGTTGTGTTCACATGGGGACACGGCGTGTCCTTGGGGACACAAGAGCTTTTGCCATAGTTAATATAGTAAATATACCAATTAAAGGTGAAAGCAATAGCTTCTGATAAAAAAAAAGAATCACATGTTATATTACATGGCTGATTCATTGATATCACCACCAAACTGCCCAAAAAAAAAAAAGTCCCAATAACTAACTCAAATACCCACTTTGTCATGCTAGTCATAGAAAAAGACTTGGTACACATTCCTAACCAGTGATCCATAATTTCTATGATGTATTTTCCGTTTTTTCTATGTATGTTGCCTTAATCTTACAAATAGGTAGGCTTTCGTTCTTACTAAGAAGCTTCAAGCTTGAATGAACCACCACATCATGTATAGACACTTTGTCCTCAATATCAAAATTACTCACATCGACTTCAATAACTGGAGGAATGTGCTGAGATGGGCACAAGTACTTCAAACTAGATCTTATTTTACGTAGGGTACCTCCTGTTTATATAAAACAGAAATTCAGTAAGCTACAATCCAACTTAACATGAATAAATAGTTTACAGGATACGCTTTCTGTCTCATTGTATGGTGAACAATTAGTATATCATTTGATTTCAACTCTGGTATCATTTTTAAATAAGATCTGAAAAAGAAAAGAATAAAATAAAAAAACTAATGCTAAGAAGCACTGTAAATCAAAAAATGAATGCCAGCGTTTATGGATAAAGATATTGCAAGGTGTCAGACGATGGGAAGGTAATTGTGAGCACAAAACTTGGATCCATAATGACAAAATCATTAATATCCACACGTGATAATTAGCTGAAAACTCAGGGAAACACCAAACCAGGGAGTGTAAAGTGGATTCCTTACACTCAATGGCGAATTGGGATCAAACTTCATGGACTTCTCTACATTTTGTCTTAAGTTGTTAAGCTATTTCACATCAAGAACTATGGTAAATCAACTCAATTAGCCAAAAGTCATCACTCTCAATTGTAAAAAGAATGAACACACCCCAGCCAAGTAGCCAACAACTATTGGGGATCTTGCAGTTTCTACTTAACTTGAAAAGTCACCTTTCCATGCATTTTTAGGCTTACAGAAGTTTACAAACTAAGGTACAAATCAAGTACGTGGGTCCAATGAATATCAGATACCAGCTTATTGTGCTAAATATCCATGAAAACAAAAAAATATAATTGAAGCACCATTCAAGTATGAACAATGGAAGACTAGACATAGAACACATATGAGGCACCAGAAGTTGAGCATTCAAGAGAAGCTAATAGTGGGACAAGCCATCCATCACTAAGGCTATGCTTGTTTTGGGGATCTTGGAATCCAGTTTTGGATTTAAAACCCCCATTAAATCCAGATTTGGGTTTTCAAAATAATGGATTTCAAAATTGCATTACATCTAATCCTACTCATAATCCTATAATATCTATCTACTCTATCTTACTTTATTTGACATAAAACTATATCTCAACATATTCAAAATCTAAAAACAAACTCAGCCAAGCCTCACTATTCATTGGATATATAAACTAAATTTCAAAATATACTGAACCCCAAGACCTAAAACCCCAAAAAAAAAAATAGGTGTCAAGTAGAGTTCTCCACCATTATAAACACAACAACAGACATGCTACCAATAAAAAGTGATAGCTGCATAGTTCAAATTCTATCAAAACACATCAAAAGCATTTAATATTAGAAAAAAAGAAAAACAAAAAACGAATAAGATTAGAAGACTGACCTTTTTTTATACCAGGGCAAACATCTTCTCCTTTATAAACAATGGGCACATCCACCACCAGCTCGGTGCCGTCCTCGGCCCATACAAACACTATATTCAATAAGTTCCCTTCCTCATCCCTATGTAGCTACACATCAAAATTCAAAACCCCCACATAATCAAATAAGGAGAACACCGTTTCTGTCTAAATTGTGGCTGATAGTATAGTAATATGTAACTGAAATATTTGAGCATAGAAATACTTCATCATCATCAATTTTTAAATATAACATCATCTAATGGCATTTTCATTAACACGCATTACAAAATGAAAGCACACTATAAGAACAGCCAATAAAAGGAATAAGTACCTTAATTGGAAGAACCGTTCCGTTTTGAAGTATTGTGGAAGAACCTGACCCGGCACGGATCTGAAGCGGGAATGTTGTCGAGCAGAAGAATGGAAGCTGAATATCCTTCAGGATAGCCTTGATCTGCTTGCGCTCGGTGGTAAGGAGCAGTTTCTGAGATACTGAAGTGGTGGCGGCATTAGAAGTCGCATCGCTAGGGTTTTTTTGGATGTAGTTTTGGGAGAAAACAATGGCGGGAATGCGACCCTGAGCTCGTTCACGGGCGGACATCCGGTTGCCGGAGATTTCTCTCGGTACCGCTTGGATTGTATGAAATGAGCGATGATTCGGTGTCTCCGCCACGCTTCTGAAGACGCCGGCGGTCGCACGCCACCACTTTGACATTTGGACGTTGAAATGAATAAACTGGAAGCAAACTCAGGCGAGGGTTACAGCTTCGTTGAGTATTGATCGAGGGTTTAGCCGATTACAAGTGGATTGGGCTATTCTGTCTTAATGGGCCGCAACCGGGTGGGAATCCAAATACCCATATACATTTAATGATTGTTCTTTAATAAATCTAACTTTTATTTTTAGGGTTTATGTTTCTTTAAAAAAAAAATTAAAAATTTATTCCTTTTAAAAATGGTGTACCCTATCGCAGGATGTGCTTCAAGTGGCTTATAGGGAGGGCTCACTGTTAAACTTGTGCTTGCAAGGGACCAAATCCATGCCAAAGACAGGATTAGTACCCCCACCCTGCAGCAATCAAGCTCAGCTGGAAGACCTTTCCACCTTCCCCTCTACCACTTGAGCTATGTCCTGGGGGCAAAATTTATTCCTTTTATCCTACATATAATGTTGTTACGATTTGATATATATGGTGATGAGTTGATATTAGGTGCACCCGGATACAAAGGTGCACTCATATGTGTATAACTTTTTAGGTAAAATCTCATGTGCCCTCGGAGACACACCATGCTCCCATGAGAACATAACCCTCCCCCTCTATATTTTATTTAAACTATGTATTGTTAGACCATCTCCAAGAGATTATATATAATTTGGAGAGGATTTTGAGTAAAATAAAAAATCTTTAAAATATAATAAAGGGTTGTATTTTTATCCATCTCCAACAACTTCTTTATATTTATTCTTTTTTCAATGCTTATTAATTACATTTATTATTTTTCATATTTTTTGTTTCTACTCCTAATTAATTTTATAATTTCTCTCCATATATATTTATATATATTTTTAACATAAAATAATGATAGTTTTATAATATTAAAAAAATAAAATCAACATACTATTCCTACCTATTTTTTTTAAAAAAATTGGATATTTACTAATACTAATATTATTTAAATACAATCTTAAAGAAATTTGAAAAGGATTTATCTTTCTTTTAACAAAAAAATCAAAGTGAAATAATAATATTGGATTATAAACGAAAAACAATAAATAATCAATTGAATATTTAAAGGAATAAAGTATTGGAAATAGTGAAAATCTCAATCCATTTAATTTTACATATTTGGTTTGGCTCTCTAAATATAAAGAGTGAAAACCATTATGTAAAAAAAATTGTTATTTTAAAGATGCTTTTGGAGGTATATTTATAGGTATGATTCTTTAAATTATATATTATTTCTTATTTGAAAAATCTTTTGGAGTTGCTCTTAGGGGTTTAAATTGCAAAGGGACACAGAAATTACAAAGGGACACGGGGGCATAAGAGCCTCACTCAACTTTTTATTCTATTTTGTATACATGATATTCTATTTTGTATACGCGTTTCTTAATTATTGTATACTTTTTTCACGCTAAGTTTTTCATTAAAAAAACTAGTATCCATACTTGTATAACTTTTTATTCAATAGTGTATACATGTTTTTTAATAATTTTATATCTTTTTACACTCAATTTTTCATTAAAAAAACTAACAATTAAATTGTATACATTTTTTGTCATAATTGTATATGTTTTTTTTATATCTGTATATACATTTTTTAAAGTGGTGCACCTTATCTTAGAGTGCACCTGGATGTACAGTATAATTAGTCTAAGATGATATATATTTATTTATATTTTATATATAAAATTACCTAAAAGTCAACTTCTTTTTCCCGCTTAAAATTTTGGGTCAAAATCTCTTTAATTTCTCACTTCTTCTCAATTTCTCTTCAAATTCTCACCACTCATTTTATTATTCTTATTTCCTTAAATAAATACATTTAGGTGCTTTACTATCACATTTTTTAACCATAATAATTTTATGTCCAACAAAATAATTAAAATTAAAGACATTATTTTTGTATGCTTATTTTTTTTTTATCAATTAACATGTTGAAATTTGTTTCAATTTGAGTTAATTATAAGGAAAATTTGGGTTGTATTTGAAAATAATGTTAAGTAATTAAAACATTATTTAGAATTGTTTAGAACATATGATTACGTAATGAAATATAAGTATTAATAAAATTTTTTAAATTGTTAGTTTTTTATAATTACATTAATTTATTATACATGAAAAACGAATAAGGGTCGTATAACGTTGATTCAACTAAATACTATTTAATTCATTATTCATAAAGAACTAAACTAAACATGCATACCATCACAATATAAAACATCATACATATGTAAACCCTTCGTCCCATTCTAATAGTTATATTTACTTTTTGCACGGGGATTAAGAAATTTAATATTTTAATGTGTATTGAGGTGAGATAAATAATATTTTAATGTATAGTGGATGATTATATTAATGTGGTGGATGAGTCACATTGAGATATTTTAATTATTTAATTGTGTGGGTCTCATACACAAAAAAAAAATGTAACATCGTTAGAATGAAATACCAAATTTAAAAATATATAATTATTAAGATGAGACGGATGAAATACGTAATTATATATGTTTATGTGTCAACGATATATATATATATTATTATTATTATTATTATTATTATAAAAAAATCTATATTTATATAATTTTATTTTTTTTAAATCTATCCCCGTACAACACACGGGTTAGTTGCACGGGTTAAAATGTTTGTTAACATAATAAGGGAATCTAGCGATTTAAAAAAAAAGTGAATGTATTTATAATATTTGCCTAGTATTATGGAGATTGTAACTTTATTGTCTCAAAATTAAATTGTGTCACATTAGAATCTGAAATGGTATTTCACTGTTCATAATGAATGAGACATTCCCAACAAACAATAAAATTTTGATCGTTCGCAGGTTTCTTAAACAAAAAGCATATAATTAAGATAACTCGAATCAAAGAATTCTAATATTTAAAAAAACAAAAAATTGAAAAGTTCTTCGTTCTTTAATGACCACTCAGCCCCTATACGACATTATTCCTTGCTTCCGAGGCGAAAACTCAAATGAACGAAGTGAGAGTGAGAATATTTGTAAATAAAAAAAAATATCACTTTAGAACTTATATACTACTTCATTTAAAAAAATTGCTCACTATAATTTTATTTTATTTTATTTATTTTTTAAACTACTACTTTTTTTTATTATTTAATTTTGGATATCACTATTTTTAGTTTAGTACGTCTCATGTGATTATGCGTGCAATTCTATATTCGATTTTTTTGTGTAACACTATGCTCAACTATGTGAGAGAAAGTTTATTAAACAATAAATGTGTAAGCTCACACACAATTGCGATTCTATTCGACTATGAATTAGATATATAGTTATATTATTTATAAATAATAAAGGGTATAAAAGTTAAAAGGTGGTATTTTTTCATAAATATATATAAATAAATATATATATATAATTTTTTTTTTTTACATTTTTCATAACCAACTATTAATTGCATTTTTTCACCATTTCTAAATAATTAATGGCAAAAATGTGTGTAAATGAAATCGCATGGGTTTTTTTTAGCACAAACGCTTGTTTGAATTGAGTTTACAGTATAAACTCTGTGGTTCTCTCTTACAATCCTATTATATCATATGTTTAGTTAAAGCGTTTAAATTAAGGGGACTATAGAATTTACAAAGAGACCACAAAATTTACACTGAAAACCCAATTTATAGGAAATTAACTCTTTTTTTAAGATGGATAACATTTTGTTTTTAATTAAGTATCATTCTTTTATAAATGCAATTAATGGTTTATAAAATAATTTAATTAAAAACATCGAATAAGTCGGTCTCAGTATTAATGCTCGATTATTTAGTTTAACATTACTTTGTTTATATCTTATGAATATATATGTATTAATTTTTATTCAATATATATGCGTTCCTTATAAATGAATAATTTTTTATATTTATTTTTTTATTAAAAACTAATAGAAAATTTATTAAAAATTAGTTCATAATAGTATGTATAAATCCTTATTATTAGTGTATACTTTTTTTTATTAATAGAGTATAAGTTTTGAAAGTGAATACATGAATTTGAATTTGTGTAGACGAGCGAATTAGAGAATTTGACTTTGTATCTTTTCATTAATGGCATTATTCCACTTACAACTCCTAATGCTCCCATCAATTTATTCAAGAGATGAGACCTCTAAGAAATATTAAAAAAATCTGATTCCATCCCAACAAAATTAGTGAATCTTGAACTATAATTGACTACCCAATGATGCAACCTTCCAAGTATAAATGCTACAATCTTATTTAAAAAAGAAAAGATAGGACGTGTGTAATACGCAAGTGGGATGCTATATATCTCTGTTTATATACACTCAATTTCCCAAATTCAGTTTTGGTGATATTCCATAAAGTAAAGATAATATGGGATGGGTAGAATCACTTATTTAATTATGGATAAATATAAACGTAAAGATAATATGGGATGGGTAGAATCACTTATTTAATTATGGATAAATATAAACGGATCAAATGGATCGGATCAATTGAGTTGTTATCGTAAATTTTGAATAAATAAAAATAATCAAAGACTAAATTACTCTTTTAACATATAAGGTAGTATATTAATTAAAATTTAAATGAGAATCTATCATATTAATTGAACTAATGAAATGCATTAATTGTTTTACTTTTCTTATAAAATAATATTAATTATAATATAAATATTAATCTATATCTAATTTATTATTATTAATTAAAAAAATTATATATATATATATATATATATATATTAATATATAAAATATATATGGGTTTATAATTATTAGTAAATAATTATATTTATAATTTTAATGATTAAATTCTTCATTAGTTATATTTATATACTAATAATTATATACACATATATTTTAAATATATATAATAAATATATATCTTTATCTACATTAAATTTTAATTAATATACTAATAGACATTAATTATGGGGATTCAACATGAAATACATTTAATATAAAAATATACTCTTTTTTTCATATATATAAAATGTGTAAATAACATAAAAATAAAAAACTCTCACACCTAAAAAATAATAAAATAATAATAATAATAACATAAAAACTTAACATGTTAAAAATTTACAATTCTACATAAAAACAATAAAATTATCATATGTAACATAATAAATAAAAATTTTTTAAAAAAAGTTCACGACAATAATAAGAGAAAAAATAAAGTTCTCATGAAAAATAAAATTAATTAGTTAATTAAATAAATTGCATACAGTAAATTCTTTAAAATATAAAGAAATTTGGGAAAAAAATTTCTGTCGGGAGTCAAATAGATGTAGGAGAAAAATATTTGTGACCTTATTTATACATGGTGAAAATTAAATATTTTTTTATTAATATTTTATATTAGATTTAAAATAATTATTCGTACTTATCTTAAAATAATTATGTATTTATCTACCTTAAATATTAATTAAGAACTAAATTTAATTATTTGATAATATTTATAAATCCTAAAATAAAAATACGTACTCCCATTATTAAATTATAATTAATAATTAATAATTAATCAATATAATTACCTAATTAATAGCCATATAAATATAATCATCCATAATTTAATTTAATTTTTTCTATTGTACGTATATATATATATATATATATATATATATATAAAGAATTATAAAATGATGTTTTATAATATTGTAAGTTCATTTCTGGTGATTTAATTTATCATGATGTCATTGATGGAACTCAAAATGAGGATATAAGAAATTTTATAAACCAACTATTTGGTTCAATACATGAAGATAGCATGATGGAAGAAGAGGTGAGAAATCTTATGAATTTAATATCTTTTTAATATTTATATTTATATTTAAAATTTAAAATTATATTCATTTCCAACTAGCTTTAAATTTAATAACACTACAAAAATAATGAAGTATTTTTTACCAAAAGAATATTTTGTTGAGAAAATTCTTAATTCTATTGTTAAATTGGTACCAATGGAATCCGTTGGTAAAGTGGAGGTTGGTATATTTTTAGCAACGAAAATTCAATTCCGTTGGTAAATAATACCGTTGATAATTTATATAAAGATTCTCTTGGTAATCTGTTGGTAATTACCAACGGAATTATCAACGGATTAAATTCCGTTAGTAAAATAGAGAATAAATCCATTGACATTCCGTTGCTAAAAGAAAAATGTCATTTTTGTTGCTAATCAGCCGGTAATTACCAACAGATTGAATTTCGTTGGTAAATTTCATTATTAAAAATTTATTTTTTTGTAGTGTAAATCGTCCATGTCTTTTTTTATAAATAATTATTAATTAAAATTAATTTTAAATATAATATATATATAATTTAATAAATCGTCCATGCTTTTTTTTTGAATAAATAATTATTAGTTAAAATTAATTTTAAATAAATATATATGTATAAAATATTCAAATAATCTAAATTAGTTATAGTTTATGTATGAAAGAAAATTAATGAACTCTAACAACCTAAATTAATAATAAGGATATAATAGTAATTAGAGTTTGATAAAATGCTATTAATCCGGATCAAATTGATCCAAATAGCAATATCCTTTAATTATTCATCATTCTCAAATAAGGTTATGGTGATTTAAAAAGAATAAAGCATTTCGTGTCCAAATTGTTACACCATGTAAATTTACTTCTCCCAACTAAGTGTATGTTTGATTTCTTTTAGGTTGTGAAAACATACACACGTTTTTATATTAATTAACTAGTAACTACAATGTACACCTATAAATTCTAATCATTCTCAAACTAACATTTTAATTATGGTAAATACTTGTATGAGATCGTCTCACGTAAGCTCCTACGTGAAACGAATAAGAAATGATAATTTTTATAATAAAAAGTGATACTCAATTAATGAAAAATGATAAATATTATTTCATGAATAATTTATAGAATAATGAAAAGTAATAATATTTTATAGCAAAAGTAATAACGGATTATAACAAAATTGATAATATAAAATGGTCTCACGTGAGACAATTTCACGCAAGACCTACCCTTTAATTATTTCGTAATGCCATAATTCATGCATCCACAATCAATTCATA
Source organism: Pogostemon cablin (assembly GCA_023678885.1). Classification (NCBI taxonomy): domain Eukaryota; kingdom Viridiplantae; phylum Streptophyta; class Magnoliopsida; order Lamiales; family Lamiaceae; genus Pogostemon; species Pogostemon cablin. Next base: position 18,125,920 of record CM043000.1, read on the forward strand.
TACATTTATTAATAAAAATATTATATAATATGAATAAAAATTTTACATAATTTGTTGCCAAATTTATTTTTACATATTCATTATCATAATCATTTATATATTCATTTGGTATAAAGTTAAAACATTTAAAAAAAAACTCAAAACAAATACTCCATACATTACCATTATTCAATTGGTTTTCAATTTTGAACATTTTAAAATTTGCATTTTCAACACCTCAAACAAAAACATCCTGAATTTATCACCTCACACATTAATTTCATGTAAAATTATAAAGAGAGATACTAGTATGCAATAAGATGTACTATATTGTATCCTATCTTAGTTACATTTTAGAATATTGAACATTATTATTCTTTAAAATACATAGTTACTCTAAAAAAAGAACTCATTAACAATAATAGCATTACTCTTTCTACCAAAAGCAACTCTCCATTATCTAAAAATTAACTTTAATTCCACCATAAAATTGGTTCACACTAAAATTATGAAAAAAAAAATCATAAAAAAACTCAAAACAAACATAATTCAATTAAAATGATTTTCAAATACTCAAAATTTTTTAGACATAAACCACTAATATATACTTTAAATTTATTAAATCCCAATTGGCAAAAAAGACAAGTTTATCCTCATCCAAAGCATTAGTGGGGATTAGTATCACCCCAAAAGCTTTTACCCTTTATAGGAAATCTTGTAAAATGAGTTAAATGAAAAAGATTAAAAAAACCCATCATAAAAAAAGGTAAAAATTATTTCCAAGAAAAAAGAAAGTCAAAAAGATTCCATAACTCCCGAATTTGACTGTACTTAAACTCCATTTTCACCAGAAGTTAGGACTCGAAAGTGTGAACTGGTTTCAAAGAAAACATAAAAAAATTGTCGAATCTTTTTATTCCAAGAATCACATTGTCCTCATTTCTTTTTATTGCCGTATTTGCCCCTCCATCATCTTCTCTATAAATCACAACCATCCATCACACATCCCATGCATGTCTGCTTGCCATCACAGGGTGATACGCATCAACAACAATTGGGATCTCTTTATGTTATAATTTGATAGTGTGTGAAGGTGAATGAGGATTTTAAGGAAATGAATACAGATGTGGGCTCTGAGTTTTCCTCAAGGACAATCTCTGATATTCTTACAGAGGTTTCTGGGATTCTTGATTTCTCCAAGAAATCATCTAAGGTTGATTTCCATGTCCAACAATTGGAAGAAGAAATGAAAAAGATTGAAGCTTTCAAAAGAGAACTTCCTTTCTGCATGCATCTGTTAAAAGATGGTCTTTTCTCTCTCTCTCTCTTCCCTCTCTCTCATGAAATTATTATGTATATCCTGACTGGTTTTTTATTGCAGCCATTGAGAGGTTGAAGGAGGAAAACCAGAGAGGAAGGGGGGTGGAGGAATTTATTCCATTGAAGAAAGATGGTGGAGGAGGTGGGAGGGCAAAATCGTCAAATGACATCACTGAGAAGAAAGATTGGATGAGTTGTGTGCAGCTTTGGAGCACCCCTATTCACTATGAAACCACCACAAATCAAGACTCTGTTTTTCATCCCAAATCAGTAAAAAAAAAAAAAAAATCTCTTTTTTCTTTTGAATAATTTTCTTGGATTTATAATGTATTAAAATTAATTTGCAAAAAAAAAATTTCTCAGGGGTACGAAGAGGGATGCAATTTCAGGAACAGAGTAGGGGCATTTGCGGCATTCAAGAAACCATCAACGGTGGAAAAAGAGGGAACCGCAGGAGGCGGTGGCTTATCATTGTCGATTCCAGCGTCTACAGAGTTGGAATCAATTGAAAACAGCGATTCTAAATTTAGCAGGCTGAAACTGCAGCAACCGAACCAACAGGAACAGCAGAGGAAACAGAGGCGGTGCTGGTCGCCGGAGCTACACAAGAGATTCGTCGATGCTCTCTACCAACTTGGTGGGCCCCAATGTATGAATCTTCGCCATTCTCATTTAAATTTAAACCCGACCCGACCCATCATCATATGACGAACCCTACCCTACCCGTTCTGCAGCTGCTACGCCGAAGCAGATCAGAGAGCTGATGAGAGTAGATGGGCTGACCAACGATGAAGTAAAAAGCCATTTGCAGGTTTACAAAAAATTCAAACTCCTCATTTATCTAAAATCGGAATTCAATTGCGAAATCTGATGTTGAATTTTGATCGGAATTGCAGAAATACAGGATTCACATAAAACGGGTGCAGACGCCATCGAAGCCCGCGGTTGGCCATTCGGGCTCGCCGCAAGGGCCGTTGAATCAGGGAATTAGGGCGGCGAAAGGGGGTTCCGCAGCCACCGGCGGCGAAAGTACGGTGGAAGAAGACGAAGAGGAGGATGATCGATCGGGAAGCCATGGCCGACGGAGAAGTCGAAATATACAGGAACCAGAGTTTTGTTAGAATTTTTCTTGTTTTTCAATATATTAAGCATTATTTATTGCTAGAAAAATATTTACTTATTTATGTATTTCGAATTATAGAGAAAAATATATACTTTCAGCAAATTATTATTATTATGTGAGACGCAGTAGTCCTATATTTGATAGTAAAAATATTATTATAATTAATTATGAAGGTTGAGTGTACCTGCAATTATTATGTACAGTTGGTAATTAATGGGTGTATTAATTAAGAAACAAGGGCATATTATGAAACCCAAATCTTTTAAAAAATTAAATGAGCCAACTCTTTAAAAAGACCATATTATTATAAGAAAAAATTTGGGTGACACTGAGTTATTTAGAGTTAAATTAGGGTGTACTTCGAGCATCACCGAGTTAATATAAACCGTTAGATAAAAATGCATTCCATGATCATCATTAGATCAAGCAAAATAATTAAAATTTTTAAAAAATAAAAATACCATATAGTATATCCTAAAAAACTTCTCATTAACCACATATATACCGGTGTACCCTAATTTTATTTTATTTAATTAATAATGTATGTAAGTCTTAATAAATTATTACTACATTTTTTTATTTGGGTTTTTATTAAAATATGTATAGAAATTTCATTAAAAATTTGCTAACAAACGGTATTATTTATTGTTCCTTCTATTCCCCTTGAAATGTAACGATTTGTTTTTTGCACATAAATTAAATAATAATTTACTGTGTAGTGGATTGAAAAATATACTTCCTCCGTCCAATCGAAAGGTTGTTTTTGTTTTTTGCATGTAGATTAAGGATTATTATTATTTAATGTGTAGTGGGGAGTTGTATTAGTAGGAGTGTGGACCCCATTTTTTAATTGATTTAGTAGGTGTGTGTGGTCACATGTGTGTAAAAAGGGAAAAAGAACATTTTGGGTGAGACGCCCAAAATGAAAAAAATGGACTTTTGGGTGGGACGGAGGAGTAATATTTAATGCTATTTGTATTAGTGTTGAGTATGAACCCCATGTGTAGTGGGTTGGATATAATAATTAATTTTTGTGTGTCACATCAACCCAAAAAGAAAATAGATACTTAAAAGAAATTATATTTTTGACTAACTTTATATACTTTTGTTGGGAAATGTAGTCTTTTTGAGTACTCCTTCCGTCCGCTTTCAAGGGTATCATTTTTTCATTTTGGACGTCTCTCCCCAAGTGTCTCATTTTCTTTTTTATCCACACCCACCCACTAATACAACTAAAAAATGGGACTCACACATCCACTAATACAATTACCTACTACACATTAAATAACAATACTCTTTAATTTCCGTACCCAAAAGCAAATGACACCCTTGAATCCGAATGGAGAGAGTAATAAATAAATTATAAGTAGTAAAGTATGTTATATGTATTGGATGAGAATTGTAAATTTTTAATTAATATGTGTTTTTATGGTTGAGATATGACGTGTTGTTTCATATTTGAGAAATTTGTAAAAATGTCATTTTCAATACTCTTTTTTTTTTAAATACCACCCACAATATTTTTTTTTTGAAATATGTTACTTTTGAATTTCTTTTTTTACACAAATACCTTTCATTTTCCTTAAGATTAGAATGCCTCTCTTTTCACATATATCTACCTATAAGCTTGTATGTTCCGACATTCCGCCCAACGAGGATAAAACCTTATAATGTTATATCTTAAAATGTTCGTCTCGCAGTATATATACCAAACACTAAAGTCATTTGTTGTTTCGATGTCTTAAATGTTAGATATTTTCCCTTGTAGTTTTACATGCTTTAATATCAACTTTTTTCTCGGTGAACATGGTACCTTTAATTATATACCATTTTGAAGCACTAACAAGGATCACAACCGTATAACTAGTTTTGAGTTTGGACATCGGAATTTGGGACAACAAATAAGCTTATTTACGTAAAATTTTATGACTTTTGCATGTTAATTTTGTTATGAAAAGTTGGTAGGGTTGAGACCCTCGTCTTCCTAGAAACCCAACGGTACTTTCGGATTTTCAATACGAGTTATATAAGTCTAATTGAGACAATTTACAATAAGATTAAAGTTTAAGGAATGTAAAATGAGAATTTGATAAATAGTAAGAATTAAAGTATAAATATAATAAGTTATTATTATATAACTTTTGACCAAATATTTTAATTCTTCATTTGTTTTATGATGATGATAAAATTTTATTGTTGTTCGATTTTTCTTAAAAATTTATAATTTCTTGTCCAAACAAATATCAATAAATTCATCCTACACGTTTATTAATTTAAGTGAGATTTTATTTTATTAACTTTTATACATTTATTGTAGGTCACTAATATCAAGACAAGGTGGGAATTTACTTAAACTCTTCACCGAGTTTAACCTTCTATGTTATGATTGTCCTTATTAAATTTCATTATGTACGTAATAGGTGTTGGGCCTCGGCCTACACTCTCAGATTAGATGGTTAGTTTGGCTCTGCCAATCCATTCATGTTCAGAATGGAGTTTGGCTCTACCAACCCAATTAATATATGGAATTTGGCCCTACCTATCTAATCACGTTTAGAATGGAGTTTGGCTCTGCCAACCCAATTATTATGTGGAGTTTGGCCTTACCTACCCAATCACGTTTAGAATGGAGTTTGGCTCTGCCAACCCAATTATTATGTGGAGTTTGGCTCTACCAACCAAATCATGTTTAGAATGGAGTTTGTTTCTACCAACCAAATTATTATGTGGAGTTTGGCTCTGCCAACCCAATCACGTTCAAAAAGGAGCTTGGCTCTGCCATCCCAATTATTATGTGGAGTTTGGTTCTACCAGCCCACTCATGCTCAGAATAATGCCGGCTCTGCCGATACACGTATGTTATATGGAGTTTGGCTCCGCCAACCCATATAGTGGTGACAGATTATATGGTGATCAGTTTGGTTCTGCCGTCACCACTTCATGCTTTACAGTCATATTATTTATATTAATAACAATTTAATTTGTGCAATCATGAGGTTATTCCTACTGAGTGTATTTCACACATTCACCCCTATTAAATATTGTATTCAGGATTTCGAGACGGACTGTTGATCCAGGATGATGTGGCCAAATTAATAAAAGAGAATAGTTTATATTTTTCAGAAACTTCTATGTATTGTAATAATACTATCAAAATCAAGGATTTGTAATATTTAAATAAAATTCTGCTAAGATTTTATTCTATCTATATATATTTGTAAAAAAAATTATTGTATATTTTAGTCGTGTCGTTACATATTAATTTTAATTTAATAATTTTTTTATTTGCATAATTATGAAATATATGAAATCTTCAATAGATTATAATTAATTTAATTTTTTAAATAATTTATAATTTTAATTTAACATTATAAAAAGACAAAGCCTCTTGTGAGACTGTAAGTACATGAGACGGGTTGTGAGACGGGTCGACCCGTTATTGAAGTATTTTTACTATATAGGTAAAATATGTTAATTTGTAGTTAATTAAAATATGTTTTCTTAAAATATAATGAATAATTAATTAAAGTATATTTTTAATGTGTTATTATAGTATGATTCACTACAAACATACTTTTACTACTAATAAGCAACTTTACCTATATAACAACAATACTTTAACAACGAATCGACCCGTCTCACATAAACCCGTCACACAAGAGAGTCTCTCTTATAAAAATAAATGAGAATGGAATTAATTAAAAGAATGTATTATATTACTCGAGTTAAACCTAAATCATACCAATTATGATAATTAATATTTTTAATCATTCATTTCCTATCTTTATTATATTCATGGGTTCATTTCATTTTTTCGTTATTCTATTCAATCATGCCAATCAAGTCGGGCCTAAACAAAACATAATTAAAATAAATAAGTTCTGCCCACGAACAATGGGCTCAAGCTCAAAACATAAATATAATTAAAATAAATAAGTTCAGCCCACGAATAGTAGACCTATGCCCGCTCCTGTTGACAATGAACTCTAATTTTGCTCTCTATCAGTTCTCCAAGGAGGGTATTCGGGTCCAAACAGATGATCATACTATCTCTCAATTTTGTTTGGGTTAGTTACTTGTAGATACAAAATATAATCTATATAACTAAAAGATACATGGTAGTAATTATATTACTAAGATACAAAATTGTAAATGAGATTCTCATATTTACCCTTATAGTGCATGTTCGTTTATTATCCCCTAAAATCCTCATTCTATATTTCATTTTTAATGCAAATTATTTCCCCAAAATAATTTATTCCATATTTTTTTATTCTTCAGTGTATTTTTCTCCATTTGTTGTCATCACTTTGCAACACAAAAAAATTATGTGCAATAAATATTATGTGAGTCGTAAATGTTATGTGCAATAAAATTGTACTTCTGAACGTAAATATTTATTGAATCGTATGTGTCATGTGCAGCAAAAAAAAGATAATTATTTCATATTTCATATAGTGTATTGCAATATAAAAGTTTGTGCGCACTGTTATTTGAAACCATTAAAAATGGATAATTATATTATATTTTATGTGCAGAAAAATTTTTTATGTACAGCGTTATGTCAAATCATAGTGTTATTTGAAATCATTAAAAATGGATAATTATTTTATATTTTATGTGCAGAAGAAAATGTTATGTGCAGCGTCATATCAAACCATAAAAAATGGATAATTATTTTATATTTGGTATTTAATGTGCACAAGAAAATATTATGTGCAGCAAAAATATTTGAAATTTTTACACATTATATATGATAGGTAGAAAGTATAATATATTGAAAATGAATAAGGAACATTGAATAATTAAATAATAAATAATTTTTAATAATTTAATTTGTATATAATCATTAGATGTCGTTACTTATGGATAACATTTATTTATTTTTTAACAAAGAAAATTGAATAATTAAGGAATGGTAATGAATTTAATTACGATGATATCAACGTTTTCAAATAAGGAAAATTAGGTATATCTTCTAAAATATAACTGTGCTTTTAATATAAATTGAGGTTATATTAGGGATATCATTATAATTTTTTGTATCTTGAAGTAATAATTTATCACGTACGTATTTAAGAGTAATATTGTTTATAATTGTGTACTATACAACAATTAATCCATTTAGTTTTACCATTGTAGTTCTCAATGCAATTCACTTTTATAAGTGATATATATTTAGGTATAGAAGTAACACTTAATGTTTGAACTCTTGCAAAAATTTTCAGGCATTAGAACTAAGCATTCTTGCTTTGCAGTAACTTTTTATTTTTTGGCTTTAACCAAATATGATACTATCCTAATATATATACTCTGCTTCTGATTATAGAGCACGTCCTTCATTTTTTTTTATGAATTTGTCTCCCTTATTTGGGAAATTAGTTGTGATGGGTCAAACAACTTAAAACTTTGTCTAAATGGCCTTTGACCAAAATTGTTTTATAATATTAATTAAAAAAATAGTAAAATAAAATTATTATTTACAATTGAGAATTAAACTTTCCTTTAATTAAAATTTGCCCCAAATCTTTCAAAATCAAGAGTGTAGTGAAGTCTTCCATCGTTGGTGAAACAAATCTTTCAAAATCAAGAAGGATGGTGAAGGCCCAAGAATTTTTCAAAATCAAGAAGGCTAGTGAAGACTCAAACATCAGTCGTTCGTTGGTGAAGACAGGCTCAAGACAAACTAATTCTTCTTCTCTTCTCAGGTAGTGGGCTCGAATTTTCTATGATTCTTCTCCCTCCCCAATTCTCCTATTTTTCTATGCTCTCAGGTTGCACTTGATATGAAATTACTGTCCGATAGATTCTTGTTTTTTATGGTGAAATTTTAGGCATGACAGTGATAATAATGATATTGAAAACTAAGCTTTGAACTTTATGCCTAAAGGTATTCGATGAAATGCTTGAGTGAAAATTTTGGGTTAAATTAAGTCTTCCATTATGAATTTGAGTTTGCAACAAGGCAATTGAGCAGACTGTTCCAGAAACATATATGCTTATATGCACTTGTGGATTTTTTTAATCTCTACGATTTGTCACTCACGCTAGCCATAATTCCCTGTAAATTTGATTTTTCTTACATTGTCGAGGCAAATTATAATTTTGTACTCTTCAATTACATCTTCAATGTTTAATCCCTTTTTCTTGTTCCTTTGTTCTTGAATTTTTTTTGACATTAGATTCCATTAATAACCCCAATAAGTCATCCTTGAAAAATTCTTCACTATTTGGTTGATGATACACATTAGCAAGGATTTAATTTCATTTCTAATGGCTTTCATTCTTTAGATTTAAATCACTCTTTTGACCACTAAACCCCCGTTCAATATTATTATTATGATTAATACAGAAAATGTAATGAATTGAATAGATAAATAGTGGGAAAGACACAAAATATCTCAAACACATTAATTTGACAGATTCTTGGATGCATCTGCCACCTTTTAGAAAAATGAACATAACTCCTTGTAGAAAATTCCAAACGACTCTTTGCTTGTTGCGTTAGAAACTAGACTGATAGGACTTTCCATCCGTATATTATTCATTGTCTAACTCTCTTCTGATCAGTACCAGTCTTTTTCAAAGATACCCTATGTGCTGAAATATTTTCTTCATCATCTATTCTCTAGTTACCTAAGTGTTTGTCTTTCTCATATATCTCCCTATCTCTTGAAGAAGATTGTATTTCTCACATGTCTCCATATCTCTTGAAGATGAGCCATATACTTTTGCCAATAATTATAGGATCATGACTTTGGAGTTTGCTTATAAAAAAGAGGTTGTGGGTCGAGCGAAGATTTGACAACGATTGTTCTACAAATATTTTTAATTTTGAGAAAGTTATGAGTCCTCAGTAAGGAAAGGGTAATCATGTTTAATTTAAGTTTTTATTTTCCTTTAAATTATTTGCTTATAATTCTAACACTAAATTTAAATGCAGATATGATTGTGGTATGTCCACTGCAGATATTAGTCTAACACCCAATGAGTACTTTCTACCTGCCTGCCAAAGCTTATAACTGTTATAGATATCTGCAATTATCTCAATCTAAAACATGTCTACATGCTATTGATGTCATCTTCCGAATTATAGTTGTGATTAGTGTGTTAAAATGTGAAAATATTTTGATCCATAATTAATTTTATTTTTAATTATAGTAATTCATAAAAATATATTATTCTATTTTAGTATTTTCTTGAAATATTATAATTAAATCAGTTTGTTTTGGATATGTATGTAGGGGAAAAGAGAGATGATGGAGAAAAAAAAGGGGGGGAAACTTATTTTGAATTCTTTTGGTTTATATGTAAAGCAGTAGTGTTATATATAGTTTGACTACAAATTTCATCATCACTTGTTTAAATGAATTTCGTTTAATGTTAAGTTGTTTTTCTACTATTTTGTTTATTTTTACATAACAATATAAAAATTGTCAAATGGAATTTTATAATCAAATCGAAAAGACTATTAAATTTTGGAAGTTCCCTAAAATCACTCAAATTTTGAATAACGGAGTGCAAGTTGTTATAACGGAATGGTTCCGTTATGGGGTCAGACAATACAGAATTGGCTATTCATTAGAAAAATCAGTTAAAATAGTATATAATAATGGTAAAAGTGAAGTTCGGTTACTAGGAATGCCCCAAGAATCACTCCAATTTCATATAATGGCGTGCAAGTCGTTATAATAAAATGATTCTATTGTGGGTCAAAAATGTTATATTGATTATCCACTAGAGAAATAAGTCAATGATGTTTAATAATAAAGGTAAAAATGTGAGCTTTTGTTTAGGAGGGCCCCAGAATCACTAGGATTTCGAATAACGACGTGCTAATCGTTATAACAGAATGATTACTTTATGGGGTGAGACAATGCTAAATTGACTATTCACTAAAGAAATCAGTCAAATAATGTACAATGAAGGTAAAATAAGAAATTTTAATTGAGACGACCACAGAACAACTTGAATTTTGAATAACGACATACAAATCAGTATAACTATATGATTCCATTATGGGTATAAAATCTCATATTTTTGTACGTACCAATCAAGTAGTGAATTAGGATAAAATATTAAACACCTACTTTGATTTCATCATATTGCTACAAGCTTATTCGAAAATACAAGTGTATTCTTATGATCTGTAATAGTTCGCATCCAAACTTATCATATGTTACTTAGAACATTTATGAGATATTTCATAAGTGAGTCAATATCAGCATTCTTTTGTTACATTATGATAATATTAGGCTTTATATCTATATATGGAGATCCGAGCAACTCTAAGGCTCCTAAAATCACTCGAATTTCAAATAACATCGTATAAGTCGTTATAACATAATGGTTCCGTTATGTGGTCAAACAATGATAAATCGGCTATTCACTAGAGAAACAACTCAAATGGTGTACAATGAAGTTAAAAGTGAGAAATTTTAACTGAGGCAACCCCGGGATACCTCGAATTTTAAATAACGATATACAAGTGGGTATAACAGAATGATTCTGTTATGGACATAAATACACATATTTTTGTATATACCAATCAAGTAGTGATTTTGACCTCATTTTAAACATCAACCTTGATTTTATCAAATTACTCCAAGCTCATTTGAAAATTCAAGTGGGATACTTCATATTTGTAATGTTTCGCATCCAAACATTTATACTTCATACACTTATTCATATGACATGTATGAAATAATTCATATGTGACTCAATATAAATATCCGTTTATTAGTTTATCAAAATATTATGTTTTGACATTGTACGTGGAGATCTAAGCGAATGAAATGCCCCTAAAATTGCTCGAATATCGAATAACGACATGCAAGTCGTTATAACGGAATGATACAGTTATGGGGCCAGACAATGCTAAATTTTCTATTCACTAGAGAAATCAGTCAAATATTATACAATGATGGTAAAAGTGAGAAACTTTTACTGAGACGACCCCGGAATAACTCGAATTTTAAATAACGACATACAAGTGGGTATAACAGAATGATTCCGTTATTAGCATAAACACTCATATTTTCGTACATGACAATTAAGTTGTGTGTTTGGACCTCATATTAAACACATGCCTTGATTTCATAATATTTCTACAAGCTCATTCAAAAATTTAAGTGGGATACTTCATATTTGTAATACTCCGCATTCAAATTGTATACTTTATATACTTGTTTTATTTAACATGTATGAGATATTTCATATTTCCATTTGTTAGTTTATTAGAATATTATGTTTTAACATTGTATGTGGAGATCCAAGCGAATGAAAGGCCCCTAAAATCGATCAAATTTCGAATAACGGTATGCAAGTCGTTATAACGGAATGATTTCGTTATGGGATCAAACAATGCTAAATTTGCTATTCTCTATAGAAATCAATCAAATAGCATACATTGATGGTAAATGTGAGAAATTTTAACTAATACGACCTCAGGATAACTCGAATTTTGAATAACAACATACCAGTAGGTATAACAGAATGATTTCGTTATGAGCATAAACACTCATAATTTCGTACATGACAATTAAGTTGTGCGTAATTTGGATCTCATATTAAACACATGCCTTGATTTCATAATATTTCTACAAGCCCATTCAAAAATTTAAGTGGGATACTTCATATTTGTAATACTTTGCATTCAAACTGTATACTTTATATACTTGTTTTATTTAGCATGTACGAGATACTTTATATGTGACTGAATATTAACATCCATTTGTTAGTTTATTAGAATATTGTATTTTAATATTGTAAGTGGAGATCCAAGCGAATGAAAAGCCCCTAAAATCGATCGAATTTTGAATAACAACGTGCAAGTCGTTATAAAGGAATGATTCCGTTATGGAGTCAGACAATGCTAAATTGACTATTCACTAGAAAAATACATCAAATGGCATATAATAATGTAAATGTGAGAAATTTAGATTGAAACGACCCTGGAATAACTCGAATTTTAAATAACGACATACAATTTGGTATAACGAAATGGTTACCGTTATGAGCATAAATGCTAATTTTTCAAAAATCCATAAAATATTAATAATTTAATAAAATCCCCCATTTTTTTATTTTACAAAAATGTCCCAAACTTTTATTATTTTCTTAAAAGTATCTAAAGTACTAATAATTAAGTAAAAACCCTATTTTTTAAAGGGAGGTCATTTACACAAAATTTTATAACCTTAAGCCTTTTAAATAAGATTTAATGTTGACTAGACCTTTTAAATGAAGATCCTTTAAAATAATGTCATTAACCATTAGAATATATAATGTTATTTAAATGTAATAATTGAAAATAAGTAAAAAAAATAAAAAAAAAGATGCAGATTTCACTGTAGCTACATTTTTCAAGCGCTATAGTGATTTTCTCTATTTTGTAGGTGGATTTGCGGCTCTGCTGGAGGGAGTTTCCGTCTGCAAATTACGGATGCAGGCTGACATCCAGCACTGCTGGAGAAGCCCTCAATGAATTTAGCACGGTAGAATAAAGATGGAGAGTTTCATGAAATTAGCTATTTCAATAAAAATTAGGATGTTACAGCAACTGTTTTGCAGCGCACTATCTACCATAAGATTCGGTCTAAACATCGTTAACCACAATGCCAAATTTGAATCACACGTAGCCTTTTAAGTGATAAAAAACCAGCACTTTGAAGGTTGCTACCTACCACGAGTTGGGCAAGCATTTGCAAAGTGTGATGGATCGCCACAAACGAAACACCTTCCGGAGATTGGCTCACCAGTGGCAGACACGAACGTTGCGTCATTTGCCCTTCCACCACGGCCACCTCTCCGACTGGTGTTGGATGTTGATCTGCCAATGCTTCCTCGTTGCACTGTTCCGCCACCATTCATGCTGTCTTCCCAACTGCATTGCAGACAAAAGCAAAAAACATTGCTAAAATATTCAGTTCTTTTCACCACATTCAGGACTCTCGAGTCTTATCAGCAAAATTTTAAATTATCTGCCAACCATGCAGGTTATAAGGTTTACATACTGAAGAGAAACAATTTGATTATCTTCAGGGCCCTGATCAGGCAACTATTTAATCTATTCAGAGTAAGGTATTATAAAAAACAAGTTCTACGATGCAGAATCAACGACGAGCCATCAGACAGACATTACCCATATGAGATGATGACATCATGTGAATTTGCACTGAAAGATGTCAAAATAAAGACTCCTCCAACCATTAAAGCACAGGAACAAAGAATAACTGCATTAAACGTGAACTCCAACAACCAATGTTATGAACTTATGATCAAGATGTGTAAGATAGCACTTTCTATGTTATAAGAAATATCTGCATTTAAGAGTACATTTATAAACCATAAGTTATACATACACAAAAAAGTTGCATCCCTGAGCTTGACATGCCATTAAAGCACAGGAACAAAGAATAAGTGCATTAAACGTGAACTCCAACAACCAATGTTATGAACTTATGATCAAGATGTGTAAGATAGCACTTTCTATGTTATGAGAAATATCTGCATTTAAGAGTACATTTATAAACCATAAGTTATACATACACAAAAAAGTTGCATCCCTGAGCTTGACATGAGTAGAACTTCCTCCCTCTATTAGCTTGAGTATTAGCTGTCCGCAAATTGCAAGGTGCACCGCATGAGGTGCATGGGAGTGTAGATTCTCCTGTGGCATCCAATGAAATGGAAGGAAGATTAGATATGATTCAAACTCTGGAAAAGAGACAATCACTCACACCCAAATACATAGTTCAAGTTAACTAAGTATGAGGATAATGCAGGTTCAGTTGATGCAGTTAAAATTCTTGTTCAACAAGAAAACATTCAGAATGCAATTCTTTCAAACGTCAGATAGAGAGAATTTATGAATGCTACTGAACACTGTAATTAAAAATAAAATACAATCCTATTTTCAAAATCACTGTCTTCAAGAGGATAATAAAGTGGAAAAAGTTCCTAAATGTTCTTCCCATTCCTATGCCAAAGGGTGTGAAACTTAGGGGATTTTCTTTTTCTCCCATTCCTTAGCCCTCTGAATTTAGCTCATGCAGAGTCGGGATTGTTGCTTCAAATGTTAACATTTATATTTATATCTTTAGCAAGGGAAGAAAAACTACTTAACATTCCAACAGGATAAAATATGATCTTCTAATTCATTCACGAAAAAATGAATAAAAAAATTATCTAGTATGTATTGTAGGATGGAATCTTGTTCTTTTTAGACCATGTAGGAGCACAAGATTGTCTCAATATTCAAGTCTATACAATCAATTCATGGGCTCAGTTTTTCAACCAAATAATGGTCCTTTGTGGTGAAAGCCTTAGTAAGTTACTCAATTTGATCAGACTGAAAGAAGAGCCTGCTATAAGAGATTGGCAAGATTGACACTAAATTTAGTAATCCAACTGATAATAAAGAGCCTGCTATAAGAGATTGGCACTAAAAAACTTATAGTCCCTTTATTCCTTCTTTATACCTGCCTTTGCTCCCAGAAAATAATCCGTTGGGGTATCCCTAGATCGATTATAAGAAAGGTGGAGTATGATTGTAGACGTACCAGGAAGGCAGAAAACAGCTGGATGTACATTATTATCTACACAAAACTAACAGTGTTTTCAGAAGTAGAGTTAGCATGAAGCATAAGGCTTTATAAACTAGTCCAATGTATATTCCATCTGTGTTTAGTAGTCTTTGGCAATATCAACTGAATGTTGAAAGTATTTACACAGTCTCTGAAATCAAGACTACCAAAAATCTTTGACCCGTGTGCTGGCCACAAAGAAATTTCAAACACGTTTTTACTCTGGCATATCAGCTGGATGTTAATATAAAATGAGGTTATACATCCAGTTTGCCACAAGGATTTGAGATGTTTGGCCTAGATAAAATCTGTAAACTTGAAAAGAATCTTAAAATTTCATAAACAATCCCCATAAGAAACAGTATGGGCTTTGATGATGATGATTATGATGGTCTTAAAACAATCTCTAAGAAGGTTTGAGTATTTAGGAGTTTAGTCTGGGGTATGGGATAAATGGGGTGGGAAATGGGAATAAAAGAATTGTGTTTCTGATTCCTCGCTTGGTACATAACAATGAGAATCAAAATTCCATAATCAATCCAATGTTTGATTAACCGCTCTCAACCAGTCAGTCATCAACATTGTGATTGACATTATCATTTGCATTCCCGAATTAGAACCAATTGGCTCTCAATGACACTCATTGTCATTCTATTCTCATTCCCAAATTAAAAACAAGCAGCCTAAGACTGCTCTTAGTCAGAGTCTGCTCCCAAATTAAAATGGACCAAGACTGCAGTTGTAATTTATAAAGTGAATACATAATGGTGCTTGGATATGATATAAAAAATTAACTAGACTGGAAAACATAAAAGAAAACATTAATAAATGGTTAATATATTAAAGTAACATAGGCAGATATAACAAAAAAACATGGGAACAACAATAAGACATGAGATAAATAAAAAGGAGAGTGGAGTCTTCAAACCATCTCGTGGAGCAGCTTCATGTGGTCGTGCATTGTGACCCCGAGAGCTCTGAGAAGAACTAGAAGATTGCCATGTTTGCGTTGCCGCCTGATTTCTAAAATGACTTTGCTGGGGAGTGCTGGATGGCGTAGGTTGCCTGGGTGCCTGATTTCTAAAACTACTTTGCTGGGTAGTGT
This sequence comes from Pogostemon cablin, assembly GCA_023678885.1. Lineage (NCBI taxonomy): Eukaryota > Viridiplantae > Streptophyta > Magnoliopsida > Lamiales > Lamiaceae > Pogostemon > Pogostemon cablin. Next base: position 18,142,034 of record CM043000.1, read on the forward strand.
TGGATGATGTTGACCTTTGTCCTCTTCCTGGAAACCATCATCAAAATTTAATGTAGTGATAATTGGTAATTATAACTCTTAAACAAGCGGTAATCTGCGAAATATACAAATCATTATAAAGTAATAAAACTTAAAACTTGATGTAATAAATTGGTACCAATGACTCTTGATCTAGACTTTAAGGGTAATCTGTGAAATATACAACTCATCACGAAGCCTATGTACACAAAAAATCCTAACGAAATATAGGAAATTTTTTTACCATTTTAATCCCCAAAAACTGATGACTTAGTTAAATGGACAAAAAAATGTAAGGAGCGTGTGTTTTTTTCCTGTTAAACAAGTAAATATAATTATTAAGAAATTATTGCATGTCATTACCATGTTATAATAATCTTTTTACATTATACTATCCTTCAGTTCATGTTGTGCTTGGGTCCACAAAATGCAATAGCTAAATGTATAAATTTAAGATAACTTTTTATACTCCCCACTTCAATATACCTGGAACATTGGAGTTAACGTTGATTCGGGATCCAGTTCCACATATTTCCACTAGTTGTCTCAAGGTATCATCACAGCCACCAATGCAGCCTGAAAAGTGATCAAATGAGTTTAGGTTGCTGCATTTTAGGTATTCTAGATTGCCACATACAAATTGATCAAGCATCATAATCTTAAGGCCAGTACAAGATCCTCAATTAAAAGGGATGTCCTAAAAAATAAGGCCTAAAGAATACCCAAATGATTAACATCAAAATCCGGTGGTATTTCCAGCCGACGAAACTTGAATTGAATCTTGTGAACGGGTCCTGCGGACAATATTATCATGTGGCATGTCAGAAAATATACAGACTTTGTGCAATAAAAAGAACTTGTACGGTTAGAAGAAAAAAAAATCCAGTATCTATAATATATAGATAATAGAAGAAAACAGATAACTTAAAGGCCAACAAAAAAAAAAAGACACCTCAATATTAGCAACCTGGAGAACAAATACTGCAAATGTTTGTGGTAACTATAGCTTCTGATATAGATCCCGGAAGCCAGACAACATTCCTGCACTGTATCATTACAGGGAAAATTTGAAAGCTACCATAGAGATAAAAAAAAAAATTGACTTCAATCCTAAAAATTGCCTTTTGAATTACTTTTGTTTGACTCAGCAAAACTATAATACAAAACCATACATCAATTTAATATTGTAAAACCATATATCAAACGTCACTCGTAAGAGATTAAATGATCATATTTATATGTGAGGAATGCTGTAATTATCTTACACTAAATTGCTAGGGTCAAAATAGCCCTGGAAAATATGCTAAGGAAAGAAATCCAAGAAACCAACAACTGCAGAGTAAGGAAAACACCTCTACCGTAATCATACGACATAAATACAGAAATAAGATGATTTAGTTCCAAAGCAAACATAGGTTGAATTGTTCTGTCTTAATACATTATTTTGATAAAAGTATATATCAGTAATCCGAAAAATTATAAATAAGATTTAAATAAGAAAAAAAAATCCATCGAAATATAATGGCATACTAAAAATTAAAAAAAATGATAAACAAAAAAAAAAAAGGAAGGCAGAAGATTCCTTGGAACGTTCCATAGAAACTGTGGAACATTACCACCCATAGCACCCTTGTACGTTAGAAGAATCATCGTTATGAATGACAACCACTACATTTCTATATGACAAACTATTACCCTTCTAAAATTGATTTAATTTTTCTGATATATCATGATTTTTGAAATATAATAGTTGTAAAGCATAAGGGTAACAATTGTCATGCAATAAGGTATACTCTTCAGAACCCGGTTGCATGCAATACCTTCTCAAAAAAAATTTAAGAAAAAACCAAAATAGAGGGTAATTTTAAAATCAAGGAGATTAATTAAACGATTGAAAAGAGTAGAGAGAACTAGATACATATTAATTTATTTGTATTACATTCTTTTGGCATATTTTATCATCAAAATATTAGTTTCTAAACAATCCTTGAATTAAGAATTTTACTATTAAGCAAACCAAAGCTCTAGTATCGAATTTTACTTGATTATAAAATCGTATTATAAATATTCTATTCCATATTAGTCTAATTACTACTGGAGAGATTATGCTGAGAACAAAAATTCTATTTATCTATTACTCTGGGCCGACTATTCATCCTCCCGAAATTACTAAATATAGCCAATACTATTTAAATTAAATAAACCTATATATGACTAAAACTATTATAAAAAATATATTACTAAGCATACCCCGTACATTAATTCCTTAAATATCATCTTCACGTAAACATTTTCTTTCACCTAGATTAACTGTAGTATAAATTATTGCCTCCTCACTGAGGTAGCCCAAGTGCATGCCCAAACTCATGCAAACTCTCTCGCCAAAGCTTCATGTAACATTTTTCTTTCACCTTGATCAATTGTAGGATACATGACAGCCTCCTCAAGTCGTTATGAGCAAGCTAATGCAAACTGTCTCGCCAAAGCCTGAACGACGAGCATACGTTAAGGCTCTGGTTTTTTTTAACTTTTTGTAGAACTCAAACAAATTCTACGAATCATCTCTCTTCTGACTTTATAGCCAACTTTTTTCCTTGAAATTAGTTTGGGGTAGTTCAACCCTTCAATTAAATGGATCCCTATATTACGTGTCAGATTATTCATTTTATTTTATGACATTCGCCAAAACGAAGCTTAAATTCACTACTTTAGTCAATGTTTATTTCCAAAGAAAATTTTCCGTCTGAAAAAGTTGTTGCTTTAAAAACTTGAATTTGACGGGCTAATACCAATATCTGAGTATCATCTTGATCTCTTGCAAGAATTAATAGAGACAGAATTGCTCCTGAACACACCTGTGGGCAGAACTCTGCGAACATACTATGCATGAAATGTACACTGCACATGTTAAAATATGGGAATGGTGGAAACATGGATGAAAGTTACAAATTTTACAAGGCGGTAAAAAGGGTTTGGAAGGGAAAATTTGAAAAAGAATGAAGAAAGAGAAGGAAAGAGTGGAGCATATAGCAAAAAAACATTCCTAAAAAAAAAAAAAGCGGCCTTGCTTCTGAATTTATACCCAGGGCAGATTCACAATTCATAGACATCCATGTGGCTTGTTAAGAGAAAAGGGGAGAGAGTTTCACCATAGGATATAATGTACGGTGCATTTTTAGGAATATTGAGGTATGTTTGGTAATACATTATTCATAAGGGTATATAAGTCATATTTATTAGAAATATTTTAATCTAAAATTTTCAAGTATATGCAGCAATTTTGGGGTATGATTATCGACTTCATGTGAAATCGTGATACGGTGAAATCTTGGATAAAAATCAATTCAAAGTGAAGTGCAAAAATAAATAAAGGGGGTTGGCTATTCATACAGCCGAAATTGTTGAATATACTCCAAAAAATTTGATTATAATAGAGTAGTGCTAGGATGAACCGGTGTATAGTGCAACCTTCCGGAAAGGGTTACTCTTTAGAATATCAAGGGTAACTCTATATAATACCTAGTGTTACTCTTCTCAATAGAGTTCACACACAATAGTAATATTACTCTTTGTACAGAAGAGTAATCATCTCTTATACAGAGGAGTATACGGAACTGCTGGTGACACAGTGCAACCAATTCCATACTAGCATTTGCCATTATAATATTTCTAAATAATCTGACTAAAATACTCTCACGAATCATGATACATTGGAGAAAATTGATTTTGGATTAATAAAATCAATTAAATTTGATTATTCAATAACAATTTATTTTAGGGCCATAAGTTTAAGTTTGGAGGAATTAAATGGCATAGGATTAATCTACATTTTGTGAGATAATTCTTGATATATTTATAATCTCAAAACAAAATTTTGGAGTGAGAAATTGAGTGTTGGAATATGCATCAAAATGACTTGAAGAATCATTTGGGATTAAGGGGAATTAATAAAAATTAAAATCCCACAACAACTTATTCTACTCATTCATATGCCCCAAGTCAATGTGGACATTCAATTTAATGTGGAATTCAGAACATTTCTAATTACCACAAGCCACCAAGTCAAGCCGTGGCATAGGATCTTGGCAATTGGAGTATGAGCTAGACTTGAGCCTTGAAGCCCGAATACCTTTTTGGGTAAAAGTTCGATGGTGGGCAGCAAAATCACCAATTTAATTTAAAAAATATATAACTACACCAACATATTTCCTAAATGCAAATGAAATTCAAATCTCTAGTTTCAATCTCACAAAAAACTCATATGTTCCTTCAAACGACATACACCAAATCTTCCTCCTAAACCTTTCCATCTGTTCATTTGTGAAACCAATACCTTTTCTTGGTCAAGAATTTGTGATTTTTTTAATCTAAAAAATAAAAGCTCAATTTCTAAGAAAGAGTTAAACTTGATAATATTCTAAATTTAATGCAACTCAGTAGCATTCATCTTACCTTTCTTATCCTTGTTGCAGGTCAGGTTAAGAAAGGAGTTTTCTAATTTGTGCAACAAGAATAAGATAGGCAAGAAAGATGACTGATATTTTCATGTTCGACTTATTCATAGAGGCTGAGCTTTTTCTAAAACTGAAAAATTCATGAATTTATGACCAAGAACTAGAGGTACTCGTTTCACAAATTCACAGATGGAAAGACATAGGAGGAAGATTTGGATTATGCCATTTTAAGGATGATTTGAGCTTTTTTCTAAGAATGAAAGTAGATATTTGAATCTCGTTTGCATTTAGAATGGAAACCGTGAATTGATTAGTGTATGGGTTACGGACAAATTTGTTGATGTGGCTATTTATTTTTAATTAAATTGACAATTGTGTTGCCATGCAAGCCTAGTAGCCAAAAAATAGAAAAATCCCCATATTTTATAGACTGTGGACATTTCAATGAATTTTTTTTTTTATCAATTTGAACAAAAAGGACGAAAATTGGATTTTAAAAAAATGACTAAAATTGAGATTTAAAATATTAAATTAAAAGGACCTGAATAGGTTTATGACATACTACCGGACCTAATGTGAAATATCAGAGATTAAAAATTTTGGGCCAAATTGGACCAAAATCAGACAAAAAAAAGTACTAAAATCAGATATAAAAAACTCAAATAGAGAATCTGAATGTATAAAAGACTGAAACAGGATTATGACGTACTAGATCGTTTGCAATTTTTTTGTCCAGATTTCCTCTTACTACCTTTTTGGATAATTTACATTCCTATTCTTACCAAATCTAGAGTGATCCTATTTCCTACCACCCAGAGCCTCTCCGATTGAAGGAAGGTTAGACTTGCCATTCGGGCCTCTCTGAACATTAGACCTACCATGTGGAGCCTTCTCCTCTAAAATTTATTGAAGTGCATAGTTTTTAAAGAAAGGAGCTGCTTTATATAATTGTAATTGTTTGTTATTTATTTCCACCCAACAAGTTTTAATTTTGCATTGTTTGGTGACACTAAAATTTCCAACAAGAATATATTACTAAACATATCTCAAAATAACTAAACATTCCCCTTACATTAAATTCTAAGGTGAAATTTTCTCCCCCCTCTCTCTACACAAATCATGCGATTGTCGCAGATGTCTATGAATTGTGAACATATGTATAATTTCGAAAGTGTCGGTTTATGTTTCTCAGAAGAATGCCTTCATCTACTGGGTAGGGGATAAGCTAGGTGGTGAAGTTTAAAACATAAAAAAAATATAAAAAATATGTATATAATATTATATACTATTTTTTAATTAATTTATTAATTTTATATATTATTTTTATATATTAATATATCAATTACACAATAACGGAAGGATTTCAAATGACACGGTTTCAGTGAGGATTTGAAATCCATTAAAAAAAACTAAAAAAATTCAAAATCAAATCCATTGATTTAAAATCTTGGATTTATAAATCCATTGATTTTTAAGTGTTATCCAAACATGATGGAGGAATTTGAGGGAAGAATTTATAAATCCCTCCTCAAATCCTTCAATCCAAACACAACCTAAAGGTATTTAATATATGTGATATGTTTAGTTGGGGGTATGGTTAATAATATGTTTCTCATTAGGTATTTAAGTCATATATTATTTAGGAATATTTTAATCTAAATTTTTTTGGTATATTTAGCAATTTCGCGAATATGAATAGCCATATTCTACTATTTTATTTAACCTATTATAATAATAATTGAAAACATTTAAATTTAGTTAACTGAGTCACATAACTTGGCAAATCAATTCACATCTCCAGCAGCAAAGATAAATGGTCAACCAAAAGGATCAATGGACCCCAAACCATGTTGCCACCCATTTCCAGATGGGTTTGCTAGATATGGCCATTAGTTATTTAACACCCACCACATGATATAAGATGAAGCATTATAAATTAAGCTTAGTTGATATTTTCCTTAAAATTTTAAAAGAAGCACCTACTTGAGGGAAGCTTAAGCACCCGACCATGAAATTACCATCCTGCAAATGACACAAGGAATCATTAGATGCTGAAAAACAAATTAAATAAACCTTACCTACAACCAAAAGTTGGCCCATACACGACTCGGAGAGGGAAATCAGTAAAATACTAAAATAGAGTTCATAAATTAATTTACAGCAATAGAGCCACTAGATATGCTAATGAGCAAGAAGCATCAATTGCACATGGAAGAAATAGGATAGTTTAAAGTTCCAACATTCCCAAATAAGCAAACATTTAAATCCAAAAATACAGAAATATGATTTTAAAACTGACAAAGGCTATCATAGAAATATATTATTAAGAGAATGAAAATAAAAGTGGCCTCAAGGGAAACCATTATGTGGAGCTAAATCCGACACACTGCCGCAATGAGCATGCATAAGACCAATAAGAACACACTAAATCTGCAATATTCATAGGCACTTCGACATAACTCTAATTAGACTCATTAATATAGAACAAACCACTAAAAAGGATATGACAAATACCGGCTTTTTCTTGAGGATCATGTTTGATTCCTGGCAGAGATTACATTTTCTAATTACTTCTCCAATTGAATGTTGTTCATTTCTATTAGGTCTGTTTGATCTGCATATGATAACAGTTACTTGTCATACAACATTCTAAGATCACGTGGAGAAAAAAAACTACAGATACCTCTCAAAGAAAATACCCATGGCTTCAAACAACTTTTCTTTATTGAGCCTAGCCTGTAAAAGAGGATATAATTAAAAGGAATGGAGAGAATCATCTAATAAAGAGTAGAGCTGTACCAATCAATAAAAGAAATTATATAGTACTAAATGTTATGGACATTAACTAGACACAATCAGATAAACATAACCATGCCTTGCTTGACATACAAAAAAAGAATTTCATATGCCTGTCACTACATATCAGATTAATGATATATGCAAATGTTCATCATCAACAAATATAACTGCAACGCATGCTTTAACATATACAGATAACACATCTCGCACTTGCAGTCCAACTGCATTATTCATTCTCAAGACCATAAAAGTTCCGCAGGCACAACTTTTTCCACCACATTATAAATGTGCCATTTTAATACTGTAACACACAGTAGCGCATATTAAATTCTTATACCCAGAAGGTAGCCAATAGAAGTAAACATTAGACACAGGTCCAAGAGTGAAGAAGAACAATAATAAGAGAGATGATAATAACATACTGGGACTTACATCCACAAAACACTCTTTCATCTCCTGTTGCCAAGTTTCCAGAACTTCAGCCTTTCTCTTTGTGCCATCCTTAACTGCTTTCATATCATTCTCCATCTTAGCACGGAGCTGTGGTTTCCACAGTTCATAAATGGTCCTACGAGCACCAACCATCAGAAAAAATTATACATTTCAATTGAACAGGTGGATATTTCATGGTCCACTATTAGGTCTCATTTGCTTGCTGGGAGTTTACATTGTCATATGGTATTATGCCTGAATTTCAGGTACCAATGTCTAAGCCAAATACAGATTATGCAGTCTGAGGCTATCCTAATGTTTTAAGAAGAAATCACAAGCAAAATAGGTACATGTATTTTACAATAAAACAATATGGAAAGACAAGAAAAAAATACTGTATTGAATAGGCAACTTTTTGTCACCAACAGATCTTGCATCTACTTACTTCCAACATGGTGTAACTCCACTTTCCCCCCACCTCTCCACCCCACAAAACCCACCAACCTCAAAGGGCATAAGCATGTGCAATCCTGTGATTAATGTTATATAAGCAGCCATGACTAAATGAGATTCAAATTCATATATTATTGTGTGAAAAATGAATATTTGCATCTAATTTGTTGGAAGAATTTATTTTTCCTGATTCTCTTTAGTACAAGATGTGAAAAGCTCGATAAAAAAAATATACTTGATACATGAGTCATGACAGAAAAAAGAAAGTCCCTAGGAAGGTATTGGAGTAAAAGAAGGAAAAAAATGTGAAATACAAAAAAGATCCAATTAAGTGTAGCATAAATGAGAAGTTGGCAGTTCATTTCTGGTGCTAGAGAAGAAAAATTAATTGTATCATCGAGTTACGTCATTAAACATACCCATATTTCCAATGAAAAGAGCACTTCAAGAGACCAATATGTGTTTTATCATAGTAGAACTAGAATCATTATTTTATATTTCAACTCCGACGCGTGTGTTGCACTACTCTATAGGAATCAATCACATAATGCATACCAGTGACGTACTTTTAAACAAATATTAACTATGTTAACTCACCCCATCTCATCGTATCCCATTACAAGTGCCTCACCCTGCAATTACAAAAACTAATATAAGAAGTCTGGCACTTGATTCAAGTAGCATTCTTCATGATTTGAAATAATAAATTGACAAATGGAGACAAGATCAGAGCTGCTATTAGAATATTAAAGCCTCCAGAAAAATAAAGCAACATTTTTTTAATTTTAAACTGAAACTGGAGACATCTGCACTTATTGGTACTATAGATGAGAAACTAAAAACATAACCAGGACCTCTTTAAAAGAGCTGAAAAAAATAATGTCATTTTTCACTATCATCTGAACAAATTCTTCAAGAAGCTCAGAGAAACAAAGCATAGTTCTCTACATTTCTTGAAGAAAGCATAATCCATTACATTGGTTCTAACATTTAGAGTGCAGATCATGTACATACTTTTCAACATGTGAAGAAGCACAATCCATCAAAACTTAACATATGTAAATAAGACATTACAAGCATCATGAATGCAGATAAATCTTCATAGTGAGTAAACCTCCAATGAGGCCCGAATAAAGCATAATCCATTACATTGGTTCTTACATTTAGAGTGCAGATCATGTACATACTTTTCAACATGTTGTGAAGAAGCACAATCCATCAAAACTTAACATTTGTAAATAAGACACTACAAGCATCATGAATGCAGATAAATCTTCATAGTGAGTAAACCTCCAATGAGGCTCAGGCCTGTGCACCTATATTTCCTAATTTTGACTAAAAATAGGTGATGTTCAAGAGGTGGTCACCTCTCTGGCCTTTCACTATATCAAGGGGAGCGACTTACATACTGTAACATCCCATATTTTCACCCTTATAATTTATTGTGGCCCAAATTCGTCAAAACCCAAATTTTTCCAGCCCATTCTTTCTTATCATCCGTGAGTTAAAAGAAACAGAAGCAAAAATAAGATTCCTTGCTCCTTAAGAAAACAAATCGTGATCTTCGTTAAAGAAGATATCTTTCCTCTTATCAACTCCCCCATGTTAGGGAAATTTGTTAAATCCTATGAAAGGATATGCATTGTTATTTCATCCAGCCGTATCGATATAAGTCCAATTCTGCTGTCTTCCTTATAACTTACTACACACAAAGTACTCGTCTTTTATCTTTCACACGGCTGCAACCAGAAGAAAGGTAACGTACAGCCCTCTCCTTTCCTTTTCTTTACCTTCTGCGTTCTTTTCCTTCTTCTTCCCGCGTCCATCAGGGGAAACCGGAAACCTACTTCTTCTTTTCTTTTCTGTTTCTAACCATAAACCCTAACCCTAATATTGTTAGTCTGCAAATCATACATGATTCTGCAGATTAGTTTTACGATAGTATGGTGATATTATATTAATAACGATCGGTCATAAATTTATAGGTTTTGAAGGTGACCCTGATCGTGACGTTAGTACTCGAACTTAGACTTCACGCGGTTAAAGGTGGGGATTTTCTCATTCTTATATGTGTTAAGTTATTTCATATGTGATAGTTGAAATAAATTGGAAATTGTTATCAGACTGTGATCGTACTTGAATTTTATGAAATCATATGTTACATGGGTATGGGCTGTAATGGTGCCTTACTATTATATATGGGTATGGGCCGTAATGGTGCCTTACTAACAAATCGCGATGTCGTATCATTACATGAATTATGGGCCGAAAGGTGCCTTATTGACATGACAGGATTGTATTGCAAGTGAAATTTAATTCTCGCACATGAATTACTTGACTTATGTAAGCATGATTAAGTCTTCACTGAGCTTGTGGTTAAAAGTGGCGAAAGCGTACGAGCGGGGGCGCGTAGGCAAGGGGACTAAATAAACGTTTTGATAAACTGCAGTTCATAGACTGCATACTTGTTTTAAATTTGAAAATTTTACTGAACTTGGAGTTTGATGGCTTGCGTGTTTGAGCCTCTGTCCTCGGCAGAGTGTTTGAGATTTATTTCATTGATATTGTTGGACGAATTTTAAATTTGGGTTCGAATGCATTATGGAATTTGACTTTTGAATCGGAAGTGTATTTGCGTAGTATTATTTGCTTTATTTGGGTGTCGGTTACCATACATGTTAAGGTTGCTGTGTATTCTTGTTGGATAGTATGCATGTAAAGTACTTAAGGTAGACTACATGGGCAGAAGTTGTTAAACGTAGTTAGAATCAAGATTACTTCAAATAATTCTTTACTGATAGTTTATGCAAATTGGAATTTAATGGGTCAGTGTTAGTATTTTTTATTTATTAAAAACCTAGTGGTTAGTGGGTTTAGCAGGTCCTTGTTTATTATCACTGTACTAATTATTTCTACGTGGCAGATGTATAAAATTTTCTACTTTAGTTTTTAGTTTACATATTGGCAAGTCCTGTAAGTTTGTGTGTCAAATTTTGGGAAATATACTTGTAGTCCTTTACTTTTAAAAGCCTGCAATAATATTTCAAATTGTCTTTTTCAGAAACTTAAGGGACTTAATCCTTATTTAACCTCTTTTCACTTTGCATCTAAATGTTTAAAGTTTGTTTGAAACTTATAAGACTAGTTCCTTATTTATTTACTTCTTTCTTATTTGCATTAGTACATATTTATTTATTAGAGTAAGTTTTGCTCATGCCCTATTCGATATTTTATTTCAAATTAATATGGAAACTTCTCTTTATAAAAAATGGGGTGTGACACATACATGTTCAAATATGCTTTAATTTTTTAAGTTTTGTAAGTTGTTTAACTTTTTCTTAGTAAAAAAACGTTTGTCCTCTTCTCAGGTAATGGGGGGAATTTGATTTCTATCTGAAAGAAATTATTTGAATTAGACCTAGGGTTTCTACAAACAACACACAAGGAGAGTGAAAAATTCTCCGAGACCTAAGCAGCCCCAGCCGCCACCACCCAGCTGCCCAATTATTTGCTTATTGTCTATTTAAGTTGAATATTTTAACTTTGAAGTTGATTATTGTATTGATGTTCAATATGTTATTATGTTATTTATATATGAGTTATTATGAATTACTATATCATTTTATGTGATTTTAACCTTTATTAAGTAAGGAGGTTGTACACATGAGTTAAGTAAGGAGGTTGTACAAGAGGGCTCAGGCGCCAACAGGGCCCTTGTGCCTTTGTCTTGACCTCACCCTTATCTACTATGGTTATTAGAGAAGTCCATGGTTATTAAAGTATCCACAACACCCATTAATATACCAGTTCGATAGTTTCCTCACAACCTAAGAAAATTTTCTCAATTTCTGTCCCCTTAACAAATTGATTAACATTTGGAATATAAGTCATCCGCTCAACCCCTTGGGGCTAGTATGGGCAATGCATTTACCCACTGGTCGAAATGACAATACATGACCAAGCAAGTGAAGAGGGAAGTAGGATTACTCTTTAAGACTTGAGGTAAGCAATTTGTTTCTATAACATTTATTTATTGGAAGAAAAGTAAGTCCCCCTTTGTCCATTGAAAGAAAAGTAAGTCCACCAACTCTTCTCTTTGAAAAGATGGACTGAATAAAATGCCTAAAGACATAAATGAGATTAAAAAAAAAAAAGATACAAACCCTGAACTCAAAAGTCACTCATTTACGCCATAAAATGGAAAGAGCTCCTACCCTAGTCTAGGAAAGCAGGAAACTAGCTTTGACTCTGAGTCAAAAATGATAGAATTGCAAAAAGATGCACAACTATTTCTCTGACCTTTACAATTTACCAAGTAAGAGACTGGCTCTAAACAAAAGAAGAAAGAGAAAGAGAGAGAAAAATAAAAAAAAAAAGAAGCTAAACATTTTCTCAAGACTAATAACCTATTGAGTAGGAAACTTGCTCTGAATAAAAAAAGCTCAGCTATTTTTTAAGACAATACAATTGTAGAATTGTAGAGTAAATTTCAACAATGATTTATTTAGAAGAGATTTCATTTATTTCTGGCATTATTTAATTCAGATTTTAGGTAGATTCACATAATTTAGTAAGATTTTCTCTTAAAGAGAACTTCTACTGATTTGCTTCCTTTTTTCATGGACCGACATATTTTCCATCTGATGTATATAAAGGGTGTCATTCCTTTGCTATATATGCAATGAGAATATATATTACCTCATCTCTTTTTTCAATAACTTATCAATAGCTGTTGATACTCAATTGAGAGTAACATTTATTGCATGTTATGTTCATGATATGATATTATATGCAAGAGTACTACAGGTCATGGAATCATGTACGGAGAGCATACTTGACAACAGGTGTTAGAGAGATTCTACTTTAATCTCACCCATTTAATATCTCCCATCCCGATTAATGGTTCTAATATGTAATTTATGTCCCACAAATGCTGGTAATGAACCTACTTAGATTTGTTTGTACCAAGATGATTTATTAGGCCCATCAAAGGACCACCAAATTTGGAAGATTTATTTGGCTCAACCTCTCCTTGGTGGGACAAGATGAAAAGTTGGGCTTACTCGAATGGTCTCTGTCATCATGTCATTCTATCACTCTATATATTAAAAACATTTAAGTGATCACTCTACTCAAGCAACTTGAACCAATTACGGAACCTTCATGCCAAACCTACATTTTATTCAGTCGTTTTGTTTCAACATGAGGGATACGGGAGAATAGGGCTTTTAGAAACTGAGAATATGCCATACAGCACTTGAATCATAAAACATAGCTCCCCAAAACAATCTTATTATTTTGAATCCCTAGAACATACACATGATAGGCAAAGAGTCAAATACACGATGTAAATTAACTCTTGATGCAAAGCAACTCATTTTAAGGTAAGGGTATATTAGTGTTATTTTTATCATAAAACCAAATACACACACACACACACACAGACATATGCATATATATAAACACACAAAGAGAAGGAAGAAATTACAAGTTTTGTTGGTGAGAATCGCATGTTTGAGTCTTTAGTGGCATAAAATCGGTCTAGAAGCTTTTTTATGTGATCATGCATTGTCGCATCCGTTCCAATGCCCTCCTATCAAAGTTACACAAAGTAAAAATAATGACAATAATAAGCTCGAGCGTTTATGAAAGTTAAGATAAACAGATAAAAAAAATATGTTTGCCTCCCCAAATCTAGACATTCCCTACCTCCTCCATACGACTTAGTAAATCAGCCTCACTTAGAAGAGGCGGAGGTCTAGTAACCCCAGAATCAAGAGTCAATGTTGTAGGTGTAAACTGCAATAAAAAAAATTAAACAGTAAAATGCATTCTAAAATCATGAATTAAAACAGTTGGCCAAACTCTTATATTGCAAGTGTTAAGCTTTTCGAACATAAAATGTCACTGACCTTACCCTCTAGTTAGAACAGTTCCCCATTTTTTATATCAGGGCATGGCTAATGTTCTATTTCCTCACTCATGACACACATATACTGTAAGGGCTAAGTTTATTTATAAATACCAATTTAGGTTTAAGGAAATGGTTTAAATCAAAAGATGACTGAATATGCAAATAAATGTTGATATGTGAATGTTTTCAGACATGAAAATTAAAAATTTAAAGTGCTTTTAAAAGTACTTAAACATGCAAGGGTCCTAGAGGTGCCGGGATTGGGAGAGCTCCTTATGGAGTACCCACAGTGCCAAGATTATATTGACTGATCATATTAAAAAGACATAATAAGTACTTGTGACATGATACAAATTGTTTATTTTGTTTTTGAGTTTATGCATAAGTATTCTTCACTGAGTTTTAAATGCTCACCCTCAACTAAATGTTTTTCAGATTGAAGAAGAGGCAGCGGTTCAAGAGGTGATGGAAATAAGACTTAGCTGATATTTATTATTTTCTTTTGGCAAGCACCAAACAAACACATTATTTACATTTTATTTGATATTAATAAGTTAAGTTTATTAAAATTTCTCATGATTATTAGGTATTTAATTCAGGAATATAATATCCTTAATGATTGTTAAATTTTAAATTAGTATTAGATTCTTTTATTAATCTTATGCTTCCATGATTTCTTAGATTAAAAGTTCAGATTTCAAGAGAAGTATTTTCTTAAAAATTTAGGAGGTTACATATACTATTGCAAATGTTTATTGAGCCAACTTACAGAGAACACTACACTATACTATCTATACATTGTTAAGTTAGTTTTCCAATGTGTCTCAACAAAAAAACAAAAAACTTTTTTCCTACAAAGTACTCTACATTCCTGTTAGGCATATAAGTGCCCTAACTTTAACTCAAAACCATGGCTAAAGGTAAAGGGTAGACCTGAACCCCACTTAGTCCACACTTTTGTGTGGATTGTGGAACCAATGAGGGATGTCATATTAATCCATCCTCCTTCAAATCTGACATCCGCAGACAGCACAATTCTGGGTGGCAACCACCCTCCTTGGGCCTACATCCAAGGTGGCAACCCTGGGCCCACCACCATCAGGTAGAACTGATCCACTGCCCGTCCAGATCCATCAGGTCGGACCAAATTGTTAGGCATATAAACTAGGGGGCCCAAACTTAACCCAAAGCCATGGTTGAAGGTTTCCCATTTATATGATCTTCCACACTTCGTGCGAAACAGTTTCTATTTTTTATTCTTACTGAAAGAAAATATCCAGAGTTTGGCAATTCTACATATAACTCTATTTAATTGTGGTGGGGAGGGAGATCACACTCATAGTTGTTAAAGGCGAAAGGCGCAAAAAGGCACAAAGGCCTTGTTGGAGCCTGAGGCGCAAGGCGCGCCTGAGGTACAAGATACTTTAGAACATATATACATCAATATATCAAACTCAACACATAATTTTCCAACTAAATAAAGGTAAAAATAAAATAATATCACATAATAACTCATAAATAACATAATCACAATTAAAAAAACCCGTGCACAATGTCATAATGAACTTCACAATTCAAGTTCTAAACACAAATAGACAATCACAAAAAGCAAATAAGCAGAATCTCAATTTTAAGAAAATATCAAATGTCATTGACACAAATGATTACCAATGAGATAAAAATCTTAATTATCATGGTCTATGGTCCTTATAATCTTCATTCTCTACTTCACCATCAAATTGATCATTGTATTCATTAAATTCTTACTCTTCATGAAAAACATAGGAAAATAAAATAAAATAAATAAAATAAAATAAAATAAACCAAAGTTTGGAAATGTACTCAAGGCGCGCCTGAGGGGCGCCTTTTTCATCAAAAAAGGCGCACAAAGGCGAGGGTTTTTTGAACATCAACCGAAACCCCAAAAAACCAAGAAACCCAGGCGATCAGGACTTCCGATTTCGCCTCGCGCGCCTTTAACAACTATGATCACACTAAAGGATTTATATAACAGCCTATCAGCTCAACTTGCAAGTAAATTTTCAACAATAGGACGCTAAACACGACCATAGGTAGTTAATTTGTGTATTCTAGAAAAATGTTCAATAGCCTAAACAGACAAAATGTTTCGGTAAGTTTTCTTCATATAGAGGAAAGAGAAGAAATTGCATCCAATTAGTTATTGACAATCAAGTAGAAACCAGAGTACATCAAGAAATTATGAGATTAAATTACATAACTTTGCATGAGTCCATTAATTAAATGTCTAAGAACCAAGACATGTTATGAATAAAGCGTCTTGACATCGAAACCAAGATTACTCAAGACAAAGAAATATACATGCCTTCAAAAAAGATAAAAGTGATATGATTAAAAAACCTGTTGCCCATATTGGTATGTTGGGATCATTGAACCTCCCCATGTTTCAAACCGATATACATCCAAGTAATTTTTCTGGAAAATAAATCACCAAAAGTTCATTAAGCCGTCAAAAATATTAATAAAAATAACATATGCGTTTAGCATTAAATGTGGGAAAAACAACAATGCAAAATAGTGGAGTGCATACTCGAGCTACCCCAAAAATTAGTATATAGTTTCTACATAGGGATGTCTAATTTCTCTAACTGCCTAAAATTTCCTATTGAGTGGAAATTACAGTATATGGACTATTTTCCAGAATATATCAAATACTTATCTGATATTCTTTGACAAGATTCTCTCCTGAGTTAAAAAGAATGTGTTGTTTACAGCTTAACACAGTTAAGGCATATTAACTGATAATCCTTTTGGAAAGACCTGAATGGATATACTTTAAAACAAGAAAACAGAGAGCTTTTTAAAACACATATGGCTTTACAGAAGAACAGATGTAGGCTCAGGAATAGATTTGAAAACAAAGATGCAGAGTGAAATCTGTTGTTCTCTGAAAATATAAAAAATCAATAAAAAGTTCACTCGGTCTTCTCCCTGCAAATTTGGAGCTACCAATTCAAGAATCAAGTCTCCCCTGGACATCCTTCCAAGGTAGAGAAAAAAATAATCTGCGCCGAATAGATTATCTTGCAATCATAAAGCCACAGAAAGTTGATAATTGAATTAGGGAGGCTGTTAAAATTACGAACGTCTTGTAATAAAAAAAAGATGGTGTATCAAGATTGGAAGAGTGAAAACACCATCATATTAAATACTGTGTGAAACCTGGGACGCCAAAATGGTCATTTGAAGAAATGGTAATTTTTCATATTTATTTACAACTTTCAGGAGGACTTAAAACTTGAATTGTGGTCGTCATTGGATTTTGTATGAGTCCCATCCTTCATTGTTGTCTATTTTCAGTTTCTAGAATATAACTGTTTTCAGAAGATCAAAAGCCGCACAGCTACTCTTAAAAACTGAAATCAAGAAGACCTTCGGCCTCTTACCCAAAAAATGTTAACGCAAAAAAGTACCTGTTTTGAAAAATGCAGTATCGAGTATTTAAAACTGATTAGCAGCTCTACGAGTCAAGAATTACAAAATTTTACCAGTTATACTCATAGAAATTGCTTAAATAACTGATTTGGAGTTACATGGTAAAGAATATTAAGTTCATATGGTATTGAGCAAATGAGGTATATATGCATCAGATGCGCCAAATATAACCCCATAGATATTGCAGCCACTGTAAGCCATATTATAAAAAAAACTTAAGAAGTTGGAAACTCACAGCAATTATCACTCTCCCGGATGCAGAAAATTGTTCACCCGCAATGTCAATTTCAACTGTGGTTTCAGCACTTCTGGCTGGTTGAGAAACACAAGCTAGGAAATGTCGAACAACCAATTCATACACCTTCTGTTACAGGGTGATATTACGCTTAAATTCAGAAATGTCTCCGATTCTCAAATCATCATCATTGAGCAAAATAAATTAATTGAATTCTAACAGAAAATTTCTACCAAATTAACAACTTTTGTCAAAAAGGTCGTACTGACATGGTGATCTTGACTCCAATGAGATTCTCCAGCAGAAAATTTTGTTGGGTGAATAGGAGGGTGGGCTTTGTCATCATGTCCACCACGACTAGGATTTCTCCATAGACCTTCCTCAGGATTTAGCAACCTCTGGGCATATGCGCCCCAAATTGGGTGTCCTTGCTGATCTTGCACTATTGCCTACACCAGATATAAAAGAGAGACTGCTAGAGTAGTTGTGTATATAGTGTTATCAAAGTAGAAGAGTCCTGTATTTTAGTGGGTGAAAAGCCTAGGATTACAACCCGAAAGAAAAGAAATAAAGACGGTGTATACTAAAGTTAAAGATTTACTAAATAAACAAAGATCGACTAAGCAAAGAACATATCAACTAAACACTGAAGTCTCTGAATAATCTTCAAGACACCCCCTTTAGCTAGAGCATATCACAGAAGTGCAGCTTGCCATAGAGTTTGGAACTTTTGAGTTTTGTAGGACAAGCAGTAGATAGAAGCAACCCAAAAGTGTGAGAGATAATTGTGCAAGCATGTAGCAATGGTTGACAAGTCATGCTAGCATGCAGCTATAATTTGAGAGGTTGTGCAAGAAACTGGTATAAAAAGTCATGGTAAAAGGTGCAACTATAATAAAGGACACATCATATTTTAGAAATATTGTTGAGAAAAAGAGTGAGCAGCGCATGAGGACACAGAATATAGACAGCTACACAAGAGTATGTGGAATAAAGCTGGATATTCACTATGACGCAGAGCAGTGCTGCATGTGCATGAGGACACAGAGTGATTGTATGCGAAGTTGCAGTCCAAAGGTAAACAACTTGTGCGCAGATACGCAGAACAAAACCAAGCAGTTAGTGGCTACATGCCAATGGCAGAAGGTTTCATGCACAGTTGCAGTACAAAGGCAGACCTATTTGCAGCACGAAACCAAGTAGTAACTGGAGGCGACGCCTATGCAGATTGTAGCTATACACAAGGATTTTCTTTTTAGTTGCAGCGGCAAATAGATTAGGGTTGAAGAGAGAGACTAGGATTTAGAGCAGGAAACAGAAACTCAGTTGAGTGCTAATCTTTTTCAGAACCTTTTTTTCCATATTGAACACAGATTCAGTAGAAGGAGAAAAAGTCTAACAAAAGCTAAAAGATTTTGTCTACTATGTAAAAAGAGAAGGCTAAAAAAGTTGTGTGTATATGTGTTACTGAAGCAGAAGACTCCCGTATTTATAGTGAAAAAAAAGGACTGGGTTACAACCAATATAAGGAAAATAATAAATAAATAAAGTAAAGCTAAGTAACGCAACAAATAAATATCTACCAACTAAATATATTTATTGAACTAGGAATGTATCAACTACCTACTAAATATAGATTGAATAAACATGGAATTATATCTACTAATCACGGAAGCATAATCATCAACACCAGACAGAAGAGGTTGAAGATATCTAGATGATAATAAAAACATAAGGAAGATGAACTGAGCACAGTCATTTTTTATTTATTTCTTTCTAATTTTTATGTATCGCACGTGATGTAGATAGAATGTACTATGTCCCATAAAAGGTTTAAGGCAGTTTAAAATGTCAATGGACATCCTATTGCTCAACATTTTTGGCTGTTGCACTCTTGTTTACTGCACATAGTTATCCATCCTCCTCGTTTTAGTGCTAAGTTAAAATTACACCATTGAAAGGGTATAATTTAAAAAAAAAAAAAGTCAGCGAAATCCCCCTCAAAAACTAATTATGCACGTGTCTGTTGCATAACTATGACTTTGTCTATTTGCCTTCAGAAGTTGCACCATTAATAAAACAAATTACTCAAAGCCACAAGTGATCAAATTGTTACATACATGCAAATTTGTGTCCGCCTGGAAGCAATCAGTCTCTGTACGAGGATAACTGATAAAACCAGATTGATATAGATCTTCTGCCACCTATTTTGAAAAAAGGATATGCAGAAATGATTATGCCGCATATGACTTGCAAAAAAAAAAATGTAAGACAACTAAATAAATGCCAAAAAAAATACAAAATAAAACTTTTGTCGAACTATATATAATAGATTTAAATAAAATTTTAACAATTTTATCATTTACAACAAATATTACATGTGATTGCTGTGCACTACTCACTCAGGTGCACTAGCATACTTAAGAAGAAGCAAACGCTCTAGTAGCTTTAATATGATACGATTACTGGCTATCAAAAGCTGACCTTCATAGCCTGTGCTGAACTCATCCTAAAGTAACGTGAAGCACGCTTTTCAAGCTCTATTGTACTCAGTGGATGAGGAGGATATTTGAACTTTTCCTGCTGTCTAACATTTGTTACCTAAAGGTGAAAATGATCATTAATATAAGAAAACAACAACACCAATGATTTTATTCTTTAGAATTAATATGTTTTAGAGGGACTCACAGTTGCAATGGGTTCCTGGATACACATTTCATATATTAATGTTGCACATGTGTAGTCAAACAAATGTCCTCGCCTGCCATATGACAGTATCTTCAGAATTCAAATATAAGTAATTTGATTTGAAGATGATAGCAAGTTGTACAATAATTACATCCAATTAAATGTAGCAGTCCCTTCTTCTGAATTATGAGTACAATTAATAGTCCAGAACTCTTCTGGTTCATGAGATTGGATTTCCCAAAACCTCTCCACAACAAAGCCCAGGGTAGGAAACTGTAACATTCATAACCAGCATTAAGCATGAACAACGGCAAAATGCAAGATGCAGCAAAAATGAGTTGAAAAAAGCTAGAAATGATTGTAGAATAAATAACAGTAACAATAAACTGAAAAAATCTAAGCAACTTATTAATCTTCTCATGCATGACAAGGAATAAGGGTGTGCTAACCTGGCAAGGACCATAGCTTAAAATAACGTTTGTTTCATCAGTAGTAAAATCAAGGACAAAAGCATCTCTCAGAAACATAGTCTGAAACCGGGTGAAGGAAGCTCCTATGCGAAGATCTATTTCCTGCATTAAAAAATATCAAATCCATGATTTTTCTTTATATTTTCAGATGATTTATGTGAGGGAAATAGGATCTCAATGATTAAATAATAAAAGGTATTATGAAGATCTCCATTTTATAGCTAAATCCATTCACACTAAATTAGTTAGAGACTTGAAAAATAAATCACGTTTCCTGGAAGGACTGTAGATGTATAGAACTACAGATACAATGTTTGAATAAAGCCTTAAGAAATATTGTTTAATAATCAAACGATGTCAGTTTGCAGAAGCTTACTTGTCGAACATCTATAGCATCAGCAAGCAATTGATCAGGCCGACGAAGGCCTCGAACTACTGTTTGTATTGCGCCTCTAATTTCACTGAGCATCCAAGTTTTCACTTTTCATAAGAAATATATATGAATAAAACAATGTCAATAAACAAGAGTAGGATATCATCCAAGAATCAGACCTATTGGTTAGAGCAGAAAAACGAGCTCTAAGGATGTTGAGATTTCGATTAGCTCTACTGCAAACTTCAACCACCTCAAATGCTATATTTTCTCCTTCTGGGTCACAATCAAGCCACAAGATAAGCCACTGACACCTTCTAGCTTCTTCCTCAAGTGTCTTTTCAATGTCTGATTTATCCTAAATTAACCAAGAAAGAATCACATCTTTCAGATTAATCATCATTTAAGAATAAACTCTAAAATCAGTGTATGGAAATTAGCCATAGTCTGACCACTTCCTCTCAACAGAAGAGTTACACAGGATTTCCAAAGTAAATAAAACATCAATTACATTTTTTCACGTGAATAAAATTAGTATCTCAATTTTTTGTTCGCAAAAGATAGAGAATTTTAGGGATGAAAACTGAAAAGATTTAGCAATTGACCTTAGTCCACAGAAATAGACAGGATATTTAATATGCATTCAACAAAATTAGATATTTTCTGTCATACCCAAAACGTTATTCCCCAATGTTAAATGAGAAGACAGATACTTTGGGTTAATGAGGACTTACTTAAATCTGTGTTCTTGACTCAACCACAAGATATCAATTTATTCAAACCAACTCATGTCTATAAAGTATAAACTGGTGAAAGGTCTTTATGGTCTTAAAAATTAAAGTTTAAACATGGTCCAGAAGCTTGACATGGAACTTTTAGACTCCTCTTTGCATTATCTCAAGCATAAAGGACATTTAATGTGGTAATTGTGTATGTTGATTCTATTAAAGGAGATAATCACTAAATTCATCTCTGATCTTCACCACCATCTAATCTCTCAGTGACCTTGGCCCCCTGAACTATTATCCAGGCCTTAAGCCTCAATATATTGCTATGAAATCTAACTCAAATAAATAAATAAAATAAAAAATAAACATCACTGAAATTTTCTCCAAACTACAAACATGATGCACTCCAAACCAAGTCCTACTCCTTAATGCACAAGTCTCCACTCACACTACATGATAATGATCTGTTTTGTTATTACTTCACTGTTGGCGCGCTGCAATATGTAACACAAAGCCAGATATTTCATTCGTTGTTGAGAGACTTGGTCAGAACCCCAACTCTCCTACAATTAACATCTTAATGGAATTCAGAATCAGAAAATTGCAAATATGGCTGCTGTTAATTCACTAAATAATTTGATTAAAGAACAAAAATCCACGCACGGAAAAAGCAGCTCCAACCCAAAAGATACAATCTTCGAAGGAACAAAGTAGAACAATACCTGGGGTACGTATTTTTTTACGGGGGCATAATAGAGATCGGCAGGGTCACAGGAGTGCCACTTGCGGTACCGCTCGTCGAATTCGAGCTCCATGAGATGGCCAGTGACGGAAGTGAATGACATTTGAAATGGTTTGTTGTCAACGGTATAGTTGAATTCGAAGATCTTGTTGAATCTAGACCGGCCGTCTCTAACTCGAAGCCCGCCGTTCGAGAGTATACCAGCCGCTGCTTTAGCCACGGACGGCTTCTCCGCCACGTTCAGCACCATTATTGGCCGCCCGCCCCCGCCTGCCATTGTCTTTCGAGAGGGTTTTGCTAGTGCACTGTTGGTGGCGTCGCCAAATTCAAAATTCACAAGTTTGCACTTAATCCTTTTTTATTTTAAGTGGAAGGGCAAAGGGTCCAATATGCCCTTAACTTCATACTAACCCTTAATCTATTTTTTTTTTTCTGCCCACCCAATTTCGTTTCTTCATTCAATCTCCACTCTTAAGCAGTGAGAAGCTTAAAAAATGCCTTATATGATCTCCACACTCCAGAAGCTTGCCTCCAACATTACCACAATCCCTCACTCTCGATTACCACTCGCACCATTATCTCTCTCTTTTCTGCCTCATCCGCGTCATCCCCTCTGCAAAAGTCGTCGATCGGATCGACCCTTAAAATCTCTGCAATCAACCTGGATGGCCACTGGCAAGACGTGATGGGCCTTTCGGGTCAAACCCTACTCAAGACTTTGATGAACAAGGGCATAATTGACTGGTTTCGCACTGGCTAGAGGTCTGCTCCGTCGAATGAGAGGTTCACATGCGCAGGAGTGGGTGACAAGTTGCCGCCTCCGTAGTATAATGAGCATTACTCCATGTATTAAGGAAGAATTCTATGGTGCACCCCACCATTAGAGAGGCTCCACGGTCCCTGTCCTGGGAATTGGTGGAGGAGATAGGATGTGGGCTTACTGTTAAATTTGTGCTTGCAGGGGTTAAATTCATGTCAAAGGCAGGATTCGAACCCCCACTTTACAGCAACTAAGCTCAGATTGAAAGATTTTTTCACCCTCACCTCTACACTTGAGCTATGCCTGGGGAAGGAGGAATTCTAAAAATTGGGCATGGTGGTTGCAGCTCCTGAGCCTGGGTAGTGGGATACTCCCAAAGGATTCGATTTGTCAAGCTATTGTTGATGCGCCGGACGTTGTAAGGCTTTTTTGTTACTTTTAAATAAGGTCGATGGATTTAAAGAACAATTTATCTCGATGATGAATATTTGGGAAATTGTTGTTTTCAAGTTAGTGTATAAAAAATCAGCAATTGTTCAGCCAAATTTGGGCCTGTACATGTTAGTCTGCAATATTTTCTTGTTTTTCTTAGTGCAAATCACATATTTTATAATTTATTTATTATTTAAAAATATCACAATATTCTTAAAAATTAATAAAATTAGTCAAAAAAAAAATTTTTCTTAAACTCTGTATCTACCGTAACTACGACAATAATTATAGAACAGAGGGAGTAATAAATAAGATAAGATCCTTTCGGATAATGAAATCGGTAAGACAGCCCACACTAAAAACATTTCCATTTTATTATTATGGATTGACAGCCCACACTAAAAACATTTCCATTTTATTATTATGGATTTCCATACTCCGCATTGTCGAAGAATTAATTACAAGGAGATATAGGGCACGCGGCGGAACACGTGTCCAAACTAAATAGATACGTGTCAATCCACAATTAAGAGCGTCCATGCAAATACATACATGCATTAGTTTGAGCAATTCTATGCCTATCCTCATAAAAGCAAACAATGCACAGACTAGTCTTATCGTGCAGGCCACTGCGACCATCTCTGTTTTCCTATTCTCTACCAAACCAAATTATAATCACACCTGCTATCCGATTTGCACAATCCGAATCCGGCCCGAATCAACCCGACAACGAAATGGATTCAAAGAAACCTGAAGATGCTCCACCTGAATCCAAAACCACGTAAGTAATAAATAATTTTCTTGCTTTATCGACTTCTTTTTTGTTATATCCCACTAAATGAGATAACATTATGCATGCATTTGTTTACCATTAAAAAGAAGTCAAAATATTTCATGAATTGGTTTTTCTGATGTATGTCCCATTTTTTTCTTAGGAATTTTTAGAATATATACTTACTAGTATAGTACTAGTACCCTAGTACCCGCGTGTTATGAGGGATTATAAAAATTTTATTTACGCCTAAAATATTTTATTTAATAAATACCGATGTATTTATATATTATAGTCAACTTTACATCTTTAATAAAAATAAAATAAAATTTTACATATATTGCATGTTTTATTTTATATATTTATTACATTCTTTTAATTTAAATTACTTCCTCCATCCATCCTATTAAAACGTACGTATTTTATCATTTTTGTTTGTTACAATATAAAATGTACATTTCTTTTTTTGGAACCCATACAAAATACTTCATATCTCCATATGATTCATACAACAATAATACAATTACCCACTTTACATTAAAATATTATTTCTCTTACTTTTACGACATATTAAAATCTTGAGGGTTACTTATCTGACCACGAGTTAGCTGTGACCCAATACATCCTCAACCATTAGATCAAGCAAATTTAATTTCAGCCGATAGATTATGTATTACTTTAACTGATACCTGCATAGCTGGTTCAGAGAACATCTCAATGAATGCCTTCTCTTTATCATGTCCACCAATTATATTATTTTTTTAATTTTATGTTATTCCTAAATTTATTTTTCATCAAAAAAATTTAAACTTATATAACTCTTTTATTACAAATTTATTATTAATAAAAAATATATCAAATTATTCATCTTTTAATAATCTTTCATTTGACATCCATTTTATAAATTTAAAATTAAATAAATAATTACATCTTAATTAATTTACTATTAGAAAAAAATACAAAATAATTTATTAGAATTTAATAATTATTATTATTAATGCTTTTAAATTAAAAAAAGTTCATAGTCATATTATATATTTTAAAGATATCTAATCTAAGTAATACTCCCTCCGTCAACTTCTAAGGTATCCATTTCACTATTTCTGGCGCCCGCTTCAAATGTATCAATTTCTTATATTTAGTAAAAATAGTACACAATATGATACACCACTTCCCTCTAATACAACTACTCACTTTACCTATAATAATACTCCTTAATCCAAGTGCAAAAGACAAATAAATACCTTAGAACTGTTCGCGTGCAAAAAACAAATGGATACCTTAGAACCGGACGAAGGGAGTATAATAGTAAAGTGAAAAAGTTAAAATTGAACCAATTTTTAATATATACTATTGATTTTGATTACTAATTCTTTTTTAATCTCATCCATTTATCACATTATTCAATCTCATCCATTCATCACAATTAAGATAGATCTTGACCATTAATGGGGCAAATCTTGGGTGAGACCGTCTCATGTGAAATCATTTTTCAATTTTTATAATAATGATCATTTTCGCTATAAAACGTTATCACTTTCGTTATAAAATATTATTACTTTTTATTTATTCAATAAATTGTTCATGAAATAGCATTATCATTTTTCATTAATTTGTCATCACTTTTGTTTATAAAAGTTATCACTTTCTGGTCGTCTCACGTAAACTCTTACGTGAGCTTACGTGAGACGTCTCACACAAGTCTTTGTCTATAATTAATGACTCTTTTTTTAAAATATAATATGTTAAATTTATTTAAAATAGAGATATATCCGTTTTAATAGAGTATATATTACTCATTAAGATTTAATTAGGAATGTAAATAGATAAGCTAGGGTGGATACTGGTATGATAAATCTATCAATTAGTCGATACTCTGATTATTTTAACTTATTACTCTAAATAAATTTAAGCATTGATAGAAGTATTTAAAAAAACGAATAGTTCAAAAGCTCAACTTGACAAGACTCGAGCTTGGCTTGACTTGTTCATACTCGAGTTTTAACTCGCCTTTTCCTTATTTAGTTAACGAGCCAAGCTTGATCGGGTTGTTAAAGTTCAATAATAATAACACTTTCTTCTATTTAATAGCGTATTTTTGTTTCTCACTTAACAATGCATACTAATTTATATTAATATGAATATTTAATTGCGTATTTTTGTTTATGTCTTAACAATGCATACTAGTATACATTAGTATGGATATTTAGATCATTATTTGATGAAGAAGGAAAGTTTAGGAATTTGCGCTTGGTAGCTCCAATCGTCTATGGAAAGTTTAAAAATCTTAAAACTGAAATGCGTTAAAAGTGGAATAGATTTTATGGGGCATATTTTAATTTAGGATAAAGTTGGTATTTTAACCCTAGATATTGTACCTAAAATTATTTTATTTTTATAGATGTATCTTAAAATAATTATATATAGGAAGTACTCCCTCCGTCCCGTCTTTATGGTTACGTTTGCTTTTTGAACGTAGATTAATGAGTACAGTATTTTAATTTGTATTGAGGTGAGAGAAATAATATTTAATGTAAAGTGAGTAGGTGTATTAGTGTGATGTGTGGGTCCATGAAG
This sequence comes from Pogostemon cablin, assembly GCA_023678885.1. Lineage (NCBI taxonomy): Eukaryota > Viridiplantae > Streptophyta > Magnoliopsida > Lamiales > Lamiaceae > Pogostemon > Pogostemon cablin. The sequence continues at coordinate 18,169,355 of CM043000.1, forward strand.
AGATGAGTAATTAATTTGTGTGGGTCTCATATGCTAAAAAGGGAAATGTAATCATTAGGATGGGACGCCAAAAAAAAATGTAATAATTAGGATGGGACGGAGGGAGTATGTACCTAGCAGTAATTATTTCATATTTATTTGATATAATTATGTCCAAATGGATGCACCTGTGCACCAATATTTATATTAATTATATATATATATAAAATAAATGTATAACTTTTTTATATTAAAGTTTTTATTATTAAAAACTAACAGAAAATACATTAAAATTTATTATTAAAGTCTATAATATTTATTAATATATAAATTTGCACGCACTTGAATAAGTGTGCCCAGAAAATTTGCTATACATATATACCTCCATCCTCTTTAAAAAAATTTTTTTCATTTTGAGCGTTTCATCCAAATAATTCACTTTTATTTTTACACACATAGAACTCATACACACTCACTAATACAATTAAAATATGGGGTCATACTCTCACTAATACAATTACTTACTATATATTAATTATATAATAATATTCCTTAATTCACATACCAAAAAGCAAAAAGTCTCTTAGCGAGGAAAGAAGGAAGTATAGCTTATAATATAATTTTGACAGATAATTTAAACAAGTTTAAATGAACAACCTATACATTGTCTCCATTGGACAAATCCTTGTAGAATGAAATGTAAACTGAAAATGTAAACATAATTTGAAGTTATAATAATATAAATACACAATTAATTATAAAACACCTAATATTAAGTTTTATTGAATAAAAATAAAAAAATTAAATTGAAAAGTAATTTGAATGAACTTTAATTTATTTTTTTTTAAAATAAGTATTACATGATTAACTTTAAATTACAAATTTAATTAAAACATATTAGATGTTAATTTTAATAATATATTAATTTTGTTACATCAAAAATCATCTCAAATAAAGAAAAAAAAGTACATTTAATAAAGTACAAAGTACAAAGAAAATTAAATTATTAGCATTATTTAAATGTAACATTAAATAAATATCTTTCAAGAAAATAATAATTTTATACATGAGGGGTCCTCTTTACCTATGCACTGATGTTGTGCATCTGCTATTCTGCCCCTCAAACTTGTAACCGGCAATGGGTCGTAGGTGACCACGGGTTACCCAAGAATCACCCTAAAATTTTATATCTATAAATCTACCTGAAAAAAAGTAAACGCTCATGTTTCTATAGGATAGAAAGACTATTAATTGATATCCTATATAGCTAAAACGTGTGTGCCCCGAGGACACCGGGCGTCCAGATACCCTTTATATTAAATGGTATAACCAAATGATATAACCTTTAGTATATGCACCCTTTATTTCCTGAAAAAAAATTAATAAAATTGTATACTTTATCAAATAAAATAATTTACCCTTATTAACTAAAGTTAAAACAAAAATTTGCAAGGGAAATAAAATAATATAAAAAACACCCTTTACAATAAAAAAATGGTTAATTGCATAAAAAAACCTCACTTTTAACTCAATTACAAATTTGTCCCAACTTTTAAAATTTGGCAAATAAAACCATCACCTTTTACATACTTTGCAAATAGAGCTCATGGGCAGCATCTAGCTGCCCAAATGATGATGTGGCAATGGAATTCATGTGTCACCTTAAAACGACGATGTGCTATCCTTCTTCAACAAATCTGCACACGTCTATCTTCTCTTGCCGGAGTTCGTTGACAACGGTTGTCGGGGTTCGCCTTCCAGTATCGCCGCCAGACGCCAACAGCTGTAGAGCCAAGAGTTTTCAGCCGATAGCAGCGACAGGAACTCTAGCCAGAATCCACATCGCCGCATGTTCTTCGCGCCAACCCCAATAATAAATAAAAAATCGCAGAGAGATATTGATGAGTCTTCTCCCCACCCCACCCCACCCCACCCCACCCCCACAGAAACAGGAACTCAGACTACTTCACATCACTAACTTATAGCACTTCTGCTCTCTTTCTTTACTCACACTCTCCATCAATCTTTAATCACTTCATTACACACACACACACACAGAATTTCCCATCACTCTTTCCTGCAATCAACACTTTTTTCCTGCAATGTTCTTCTTCCTCTCATCTTCATCATTCTATTCTATTATATTCAATCTCTCTCATCACATCACCAACTACCCACCCATGACACACAGAGGTAAAGCTCTGCAAGATGATTTCAACTACTCAGAAATGGTGTGTAGGAAACACCACCATTCCTCCTCCGTCGGCATCTACCCTCATTTGTTCCCCGGCGGATCTACTCCTATAAAAAGGCCATATTTTTATGTTCAGCTTCGCTCTGTTTCCGGCACCGCTACCGCCATTCCTCTTCTCTCTCATCTTCTCTTCAACGCCGTTATCTTTCTCCTTAACTCCGTGAACATTTTTTCTAAAAGGAAGTCAACGACGAAGTGGACCTTTGTCATGGTGTTGAGAAACTGACAGATGTCAAGATGACAAGGCATGTGACATGAATTTCTTTGCCACGTCATTGATTGGGCAGCAAGATGCTGCCCATGGGATTTATTTGCAAAGTATCTGGAAGGTGAAGGTTTTATTTGCCAAATTTTAAAAGTTGGGACAATTTTGCAATTGAGTTAAAAGTGATATTTTTTATACAATTAACCCTAAAAAGAACTACCATTACCTAACATATTTTTACTGTTTAGTTATAATAAAAATAGCATAATACTCTTAAAATTAACCACTTTTCTTAATGTCCATATTGAATAAGACGTGCAATCCTTTAGGTGATGTTTGTTTTGGGGTTTTGGGTAGTTTAAAAATCATGAATAGTGATGTTGTGTTTGTTTTGGGTTGTTGATAGGGTAGATTTTAACTTTATTTCAAATCAATGTGTAAGAATGTATTAATTTAAGTAAGAAAGTAGATGAGAGAGGGGAGATAAAGAGAGAAAGTGTATTAATTGAGGAGAGAGAATCTATATAGTATATAGATATATAGGGAGTGATTTTAAAATTTAGGTGTGGAATTTGAATTTCAATTCCGGGGTTTCAAATCCGGAAACAAACATCCCCTTAAAGATGGAGGGATCGAGGGAGTGTGTTTTTATTATATAAATAAACAAATAGAATAAAATAACATTAAAAATGAATTCCATTATCTAAACTTATTTTATGTCAAATTTAATGGAGTATTTATTTAATATTTTTAAATAAGAAATTATATAATATACGAAAAAAACTCATGTACCACGATTTTTTTCTTATACATTTATTTATATAATATAATTGTGTAAAATTTTATTTATTATTCATATTTTATAAATAAAATTTTGATTATATATATTATCTTTAGAAAACTTTTAATACTTTAAATTTAAGATTAGAATAAAAAAACAAAAGTTTTTAATACATACCTTAATTAATATTTCAAAGTAATTAATGATATATTAAATTGGATTCAACCAATAACATATCAAAATTTGTATTTTTAAAGTAAGCATTTCATGAGAGAGTGCTGTTTTTTTTTTTAATTATATAAAGAAACTATTTGTTGATTATATATATTAAGATGTTTCCAACTCCATAAATAAGGAAAATCACTAATGGAGAGGAGGATTCACGGTAACCATGAATTACAGAATATATACTCCCCCATCCGCATAATTTGTCCCTCATAATAAGGTCTTTCTTTTTATTTTTTTTAAACTATTGAGTGACCTAATTATTTTAGGTAATAAAGTATAATATAAGTCACGTGTATCGAAAACGAAAGGGAAATGGAAGTTTGGTGATAATTTTAATGGGGAAATATGTTTGTATGTATCATTCATTTACAAGTTTAGATTTTAAGAGTTTCGAGTCTACCCTTTTAATTTTAGGGTTAATCTATAGTTCGGATACACCAATGCGCTTAAGATTGATAGAACAGTTTTTTCGATGTATAATAATTTTTATTTTTAAATTCTTAATTATTATGTTTTATCTAAAGGTAGTTATGAAATAGTATATTATATTTTGGTTTATTAATTTGGTGTACTGGTGCCTTAAATGCACCTTAATTTTGTGAAATTGGTAAATGTTATTTCACTGGAAACGGTTACATCGAGTACTTACATACAATGCGAATACAAGTTCTAACAAACCTATCTCACCTACTTAAGCACAATGCTTAAGGTGAATACCAATAATACATCATGAATTCATATACAAAGATGCTATTTGAATCTTGATCATATCTGCAATGTGGTTTGGTGACAGCATCTTTGTACCAAATTGTAGAGCATTCCTCTCCATCCAAATGTAATAAATCATAGTAGCAAAAGTGATGTAGAGAAGCTTCCTTGCCTTGTTGCTTCTTCGAGTGTCCATGCAAATTTTACGGAAAGCATCCGTGACTGAGTTGATTCTTCATCTTCTCCATCCTATCCATCTCTTGACATCATCCCAGATGTATGTGGTATAAGGGCATTGGAAGAAGAGATGCGCTATGGATTCTCTATCAAAGCAAACCCACATTGTTGATCTTCTCCTATGCACCATACCCTGTCTTTCGTGGTTAGTCTTTCCTGATGTACCATCCATAATCTGAAGTTGTACTTCCTTACAATCCATTTGTGTCAAATCTGTTTGTAAGCAAAGCTGGTATCATCTATGTGCTTGTTCCTCAAGTATGCATACAGTCGACTGGCCCTGAAACTTCCATTCTCACTACAATTCTGTAAAACACTATCTTAAATCTTAACTATTAAGGGTTAGGGTTTATTTTTATCTTTTTTTAAAGGGTATAAAAGTAAATATAACTCTCTCAAAGAGTATGGATATCAAAATTTGGAGTCTTACCATGCTGCACCTGTAAGATTTAAACCGTTAGATTTTATGTTATTTAATCTCCATCTCTAAATTTAAATTAGTAATTAACTTTATAAACTAAGTAATTATTATATTACCCTATATTAAAGCTATAAATCATGGGTGGTGCACTCCAGAATTATCCCAAAATTTGGGATATTTAGTAGGACCTACTTTTAGTGATAAATATATTTTGAAGTTATAAAATTGAATTGTTGTTTCATTTCTTGGTGATCCTGTATGAGACATCTAGCAAAGGGATCACCGTGAGGGTGTACTATTTCATGTAATTTAAATTTTAGATTTTTTTTAAAAAAAGCAAAATTATATTAAAAAGTTTGAATGCCAACACTGATTGACAAGAGGAAGTCAGGAGGGGAGTATCAGGTGTACTCACTCTTTGAACTGTGTTTTGCAAAAAAAAAAAAAAAAGTAAATCCATGAGCTACAATATGTTTGAACGATGAGTCCAAAAAATGACTGAAAAAAAGAATTGATCTTAAAAGAACTCGAATCTCATTAAGTAGTAAGTTATTAATAGCTAAGCAATCAACATCTCCTAAGGCAGCAAGAATGACGTGTTCAACATCTTCTAAAATAGCAGTAGGATGAAATTTGAGAAGTTGCAAAATGAAAAGACATTTCCGTAAGGTAAAAGCTCAACACCTTCTGCATGGATAATACGTACCGGGGTATTCATTAGAGAAATTAAGATGAAATTGTTGTCTTTATCTGTAATGTAGATCCCACATACCGCACACGAAAAACGAGTAGAAATAGCTCCATCAAAAAAGATACGGAATGTAATGGTTGGAGGAGATAGCCAGGGAGGCTTAAGAAGGGTATCTCACAGTTTTTCAGGCCAAAGTCTGCGAGCAATTTTACAACAGAGGCAATTAGAGATCTTTTATCTGGTTTTAACTCATCCCAAAGTTTTATGTTTGCGATAGTACCATATAAAATAGCAAAGAGTGTCAAAATAGCCCACTGTAGAGGGTTCTCCCAAAAGAATAATATCCTGAAACCAGTACATAGCGTGATCTTAGGAATAAGAGTAGATTGTTTCAAAGAGCCCCATCTTTCTCCAAATAGGGTTCTCCCAAAAGAATAATATCCTGAAAAATAGCGTGATCTTAGGAATAAGAGTAGATTCTTTCAATGAGTCTCGTCTTTCTCCAAATGGACTTGGGAAACTCACATTCGAAAAAGAGATGATTGAATGAACCATTGCTTGAAGAGCAAAGATGACAAATAGATGTAATAATGACACCTCGACGAGCAAGATTATTTGCAAATGGAAAAGAGTCATTGCAGTATCGCCATAGAAAATGGATAATCCGTGTTGGAAGCTTGGGTTTTCAAAGTCTTTTCCATGTCTGATTTAGACCAATACTAGAAGTAGAAAGAGGGTTGATTACAGAATCTCTTAGTGCATGATATGCGATTTTACCGTAAACGAACCAGATTTTGTATAATTCCAACTCCATTTATCAGGCATGTGAATGTGTTGGATAGAGATGGAAAGAATGAGAGAGGCATCCTAAGAGTGAAATGTGTAGCAATGAATTTAGTTAAGACCTCAAATAATGAGAAACATGATCAATTAAGGTTGAGATGGGAGAATCATGATCTATTCTAGATTTTATAACAATTACGATGGAATAATGCTATTCAATTCCAACTCAAATATCTTAAAATGAATACATTTTAGTCTATATATATAATTAATTAATTTGGACAAAATATCTTAGGAGATAATACCGATATGAGACTGGTTTGAGACGAGTCGATTTGTGATGGAATAATGCTAGTATTCAATTTCTACTCAAATATCTTAAAATGAAGACATTTTAATCTATATATATAAGTAACTAATTTGGACAAAATATCTTCTGAAACGATACCAATATGAGACGGGTTTTGAGACGAGTCGATTTTTTATGTACTCCGTGTAATGTATGTTATTATTAGTAGTTAAAAGTATATTTTTTTAAAATATGATGAATTGATTCATTAAAGTAAAATTATATGGGGTTATAATATGATTTGCTGTAAACATACTTTGACTACTAATAAGCGTACTCTACTTATATAATAATGATACTTTAATAATGAGCCGATTTGTCTCATAATTATGTCTCACATGCCTGATCTCTCACAAGAGAGCGCTCCGGTTGTTAAATTTGAAAATAGGCATTTAATTTTATTTCGCGCCAAATTTGCTATGGATGGGTACTGTGATTGCAATTTGCAACCGACCAAAATCTTTAAATAAAGACTTATTAGTCTCTTTAATTATAATTAAATACATAGGAAAATAGCATCTGCATATTATGGAACATGCTAAAAATGCCATTATAAACTAGAGAATTTTAAGTATAGGCATATTTTTATTTATAATTATTTATTTTTTAAATGAAAGTTAAATATATATTTATCCGTTGAATAAATCAGTTCGTATCTAATGCGGTGTAAAAAAATAGAGCGTTGGTGAATGAATAACTAGAATTCAAACTTTTAAACATATATGAAATGTGTTACGCCCAAAAATCTAAGTGAAAGTAGAAATGAAAGCAATAATTTAAACATATTACATATCCTTAACCCCATTAATATTATTATAACATCTTGAATCAATTATTCCATTTTAATGAGGCGGGATTCCATTGTTTGATGTCGAATTCTGATTGGATTTCCTAGTGTACGAAACAAACTTAAACTTCATCTTTTGATCTTGTTATATTTTTTTTCTGCTCAAAATACGACAAAATACCTCAAATGTACATTTTTTACAATTATATGCAAAGAAAGACTTTCAGTGATAAATATGACAATTAAACTACTCAAAAAGATATTTAATCGAATCTAAAATTACACGAATTTTCACTCTCATAATTAACCATTCAATATAAGGATGAGGGTGGGTATGACATATATTAAGTATACATAATGAAAATAAATAGAGTAATCACACCATTTAATTGTCAAAACTTGGTGGAGAGTTTATGTAGAAGTACAAACCTTGTCTTGTAACTTTGAGGTGTTCCCGGACGTATGATGAGTGCATAAATATTTAAACATTTTTGTTGTTACTTTCACTTTAATGTTTTGAGTTTAGAGTAAGCGGTTTATATGTTTTAACCAGTTGATTTAATTATATATACTATGTTGTATCTTAAATTAGATTGACGTGTTTGCATGTATGAAAATGTAAATTTAATTTGTATTTGCGATATATAATATGAATTTTGTAAGAAATATTATAAGTGATAATAATTAATTTTAATAAAATATAATTAATAAAGAAAAAGTAATACACCATGCGTCCCAATTACAAAGGAAAGTATGAGAAAAAGGGAGTAATATATATAAAATTAATTGAATTGTTTTATTATTTTATGAAGAATAAGCCTGGTATATGACCGTCAAGTCTTGTGCGTGACCCAATATCTCATAGTTAAGACCATTACTTTTTTTTATAAAATAAAAATTTATCATTAAAAATGTTATAATTTTCGTTTATTACAAATTGTTTATAAAATTAATAGTTTAAACTACTTTTCATCGATTATTTATTACTTTTATTAAAAATGTTAATTACTTTTTATGTCTTATTAAATTCACTGGTTTTCATAGGATGAATAAAAATTATTTATATATATATATATATATATATATATATATATTCATATGTATAGGGATAGTATGTCATCCATGGGAGAAGGATATGCGACAAGATCTGATGAAGAAGGTTTTGGTGGAATATATGGAGGAAATCAGTACGCACCAAAAGACGAGAAAAAAGGCCACCAAGATGCAGTTGGTAAGGAAAAATGCATATTCATTTATTAATTTTTTTTTAGCAATACCTTGTAGTAAAATGCATCTTCATATTTTCTTTTTTAACAAAGAAATAAGTATGTACTAGTTTCTTAATTAATTAATTAGCATAATGCAGACACATATACTTACCCATTAATTACTCAATCTTATATTTGGTTATGAACATATATGCTAGAGTTTGACCACAAACAAGGGTCTGAAGTGAAGGAGAAGGAAAAAGCTCGAAATCAAGAGAAGGTTGGATCTTAATTAGGAAAAAACTAAAAATCAAGTAAAAGTTGCAGTTTAATTTCATGTGTTGTATGAGTTTTGTCTAGCCCTAGCTAGCTTATCTTGGTAAGCATTGTAATAAGTAAAGTATTCTATACCAGAATTCGAGGGATGTTATAAAAGTGTGGATGCTCTTAATTTGTTTTCCTGCAAGGTTTGTGGAGGGGATATGATGTGTGTTTGATCACCTGTTTTATTCTTTATTCGTTATTTTATCATTTAATTTAATGTAATTAATCCTGTGAAAGTATATAATGTTAGCAAAATTTAAAGTACAAAAATCTTTACTCATTTAATTTTAAAGTTATATGTTCTCTGCACACTTTTTATGTAGTTTCTTTTAGAAATTATCCTAATTAAAGGGCACTAGTTTGATCAATTTTTATGGGAATTGGTCTCTCCATTTAATTAGGAGTTGTCTCTTCTGTCTCCTGTAAAGATATAATATTTTGTTTAAAGAAAATATACTTGTATAATATAGATATAATTCTTTTATTGAAAAGATCAACTGAAATATAAATAGTAAAAATATTTAAAATTAAAGAATTATTATTTTTTTTTTCCAAAAAATTTAGGGTACACATTCTTTATTTTACAACATTTAAAATTAAAGAGTACAATTTTTAAAAAAAATCAGGAATCTAGGGTAAGGTGTTGCCATAACACACAAATATTAGTCTTCAATTAGTTATAAATTTCGTGAATCTAGGTAGTTGCTGCCATAGCACACAAATTTTAGCCTTCAATTAGTTGTAAATTTCGTGAATCTAAGTAGTTGTGTTTGTGCTACATAACCTTTTTAATTAATTACTCTTAAATTAAAATCAGTTTCTTTTTCCTTTTTTGTTTCTTTTTTTATGTATTATTATTACTTATAATTTTAATAATAATATTTAATATTCTATTATATTAGTTCATGATCTATTTTAAAGTCATACCATGGTGCACTTGGGGTATCGGTGCACCTAGTTAATAAGAACCATTGGATCAAAAATTAGATTAACCACCACTTTTGATTAAATAAAAAATTAAAAATCAAGAAAAAAACTACATCTAAAAAACTACCTTATAAATCATAGGTGCACCGGTATACTCGTTGCACTATAGAATAACCCTCTATTTTATTCTCAATTCACGAATTTTTGTGGTTTATGGTTTATTTTTATTATAGGGTTTAATATTTATTCCTAGAATTCAAAGTTAATTTGAAAATATAATTATAATTTTATTTTGTAGTTTATAGTTTATTTTGCCCCTAAGTTCTAATATTTATTCTTAGGATTTAGTTTTAATTTTAAAAATATAATTGTAATTTTACCCTTATGGTAGATTGTGTTTGAATTGAGTCATTTCAAATCCAATGGATTTAAAAATAAATAGATTTTAAATCAATTCATTTGAATTCCACTATTTGGATAAATTATGGATATTTGAAAGGATTTCAAATCCATAATTCAAAAATTATTTTTAAAATAGAATTTTATATATAATAAATAAAAATAATAAAATTTTATTATATTAAATATTAAAATCTTAAATTTTATTAAAAATGATTTTTTTGAAAGAGTACTCTACCGCCCAACTTACCCCCTCCCTCACCCTCACCCTCACCCTCACCCTCACCCAACACCACCCCTCATCCCAAAAAAAAATTTTTATATAAAATTTTAAATTTTAATATTTGAATAATAAAAATATTACCACCCTCATTTCATTTTTAGTCCTTTTCACACCATTTTAGTCCCGTTTGAATTTTTTTCAAATTCCGTCCAATAAACTAACTGAATCGTCATATGCTGCTCACGTGTGCTGACGGGGTTAATAGGATTTCTTCAGTTTATTCATTTCTATCATCAAACCAAATCTTGAAGTAATTGGGAAAAGTACCCATCAGGCTTTAATGTTATTCTTTATTGTTTCAAATATAAGACCAACTCTTTTAATACCGAGATGACAAATTTAATCTTTACTTAAAAATAATTTGTGTAAAATAATGCATTTGTATAAACATTCGTGTCAAATAATGAGTTGAGTTTTTTTTTTTAATTTTTATTTTATTTAACACAAATTGTGTTAAATGTACACGAATAGGACACGAATTGCTACACGAATTGTGATTGAATCTTTTGTTTTGATTTTTTTAAAAAAAAAATTGTACACCAATGATGTACTTCAATTCGAATTGATTCGATTGGTTGCAACACGAATTGTACTCCAATTCATATGTTGTACTCCAATATTAGTACACGAATGGTTGCAAATTGCACACGACACACGTTGCTCAAATTTTCATATAAAGGGTATTTTAATTTTTCCCTGATTTCATTTCCATTAAAACCTAAAATTCATAGTAATCCTTCTTCAAACCTTTAGAAGAGGAAAATTAGGGGTGATTCCTTCGCTATTCAACATCAATTCAACCGAGCTTTGATTTGGGTGCTTCGACCCTGCTTTCAGCCGACGCATTTCCGGAAGAGGGTGGTGTTGCGGCAGAGCTCCGAGTTGCAAAATTTGGGCGCTGTGAGTTCGAAAAATGATGAGGCTTTGACGAGTTAGGATGATACAGTAGGAGTGGAGTTGGGAAGAAGAGGCAGAGGAGTTATGAGGATGAGTTTGACGATATGGGAGCTGATATCTCCGCCATGAATTACGACTCCGAAGAGCCCACTGAGAAATTTGGCGATGGAAATGGCGACAACAGCGGCGACATTTCCAATGCGAATAGCAGCTTGGGTTGGAGACCAGAAGGGGGAAGAAGAAGGGGATGTCAGCGAAAAATTTAACGGGCTCAACGATAGGCTTTACATGCTCAGATATGTAGTTATCAAAATCAGCATGGTATATGATCTCCAAATCCCACCACCACCACCACTACCACAGATCTACCGTTCGTCTCCACCACATTTGCCGTTCTCTTCACCAACACCGCAGATCTGCCGTTCTCTTCACCACCACCACAGATCTGCCGTTCTCTTCACCACCACCGCAGATCGGCCTTTTCTCTTGCCTGTGGGTTGTTTTTTCTTCTCTTTGGGTGATGAAACAGTGCGAAGTCATTGAAGTCGTTGTCACTGTCAGGTTCACCGTTGAAGTCGTTGTACGCTCCAGGGGCCGCTCCTCCGCTGTGGGCGGCCGACGTGAACAACATCCCTGATGATACTCTGAGGGAGATCTTCCGTTCCCGATGTGAAGCTTCCAAATTCAGATTGGAAGCATTTTTCTAGGAGGAGATCATCTCCTCCGTGAGTCGCGGCTTATCTTCATCGTGGGCAATACGGTGACGGAAGGCTATGAAAAAGACTGCTAGATGTGGCCCTTTGACCACTGTTTGATTTCTTACTTTGATCAGTAGCAAATTTAAATATCAAAAATAATTTTATGTGTAGAAGGCGATGATCTAAAAATAATTTTATACGAAATGACTTTTTTTTAGAATTAATGTTTTCCATCCAAAATTTGACTGGAGGAACCAAAATTGTAACATTTGGGACTAAAAAAATAGTTAGGGATTAAAAGTAAAATGAGATTCTTCGAATGAGATCAAAAATGTATTTTTCCCAAATTTAATTTATATTTTTTTTTATTTTTTTAAACTAGTATACATTCTAAGGATCTTAGGTATATTTTTGGCAAAACTTGTGTACATCGTTTCATGCAAGAGTTTATGTGAGATGGATAAAAAGTCATATAATTTCTATTATTGAAAAGTACTAATATTTAATGAATTAAAAGTGATCATAATGTTTATAATATAAATGAAAAATAATAACATTTTATATCAAAAATAATAATTAATTTAAAAAGTATAAAATGATTTCAGACTTACCCATATTTTTATTTTATATTTTACAATTTCAAAATTCAATTCTTAATCTTTGATTGATATACTATAATATTTCGTGTACAAAGTACTCAAATAACATTCTAATTTACAATTCTCTATCACGTTTCTAGTTGTCATTTATTCCATTCCTTTTTCTTAATTTAATCTTAATCCGACAGAATATATATTCATATCTATTTGAATGGAGAGATGTAGCAACGAATATTTTACACCCATTTTGATCGCATCATTAAGTTTTTGATTCTGTGACATTTCCTTTTAACATAAAAAAGGAAATGTATATATTTGAAATTTTCAAATGATATATAAAGTACAAAATTTTTTTTTTTAAAAATAAAAAACATGCTTCAATTGTTATAATCAGCACTACAATATATATATATATATATATATATATATATATATATATATATATATATATATATATATATATATATATATATATATATATATATAGATAAAAATTGCGTGTCCATTACGAACCTTTCAAAGTCGTGAACTTCGTTTTAGTATAAAAATTTATACGTTTGATTTTTTTAAAAACAAAAAAGGTATACGCTGTAAAAATAAAAAAGTGAAAATATTTTTAATTTAAAAATGATTAATTATAAGAAGAAAAAGTAAAGGAAAATAAAAAAGGTATAACAGTGCTTACAGACTCACACTAACATAGCTCTATTAAAAAGTATACATGTATTTTATATGATTGATCGTGGAGTGATCAATTAATTGGAATTGATGTACTCATTTACACTCATCCTCAAAAATTAACCTCAAACACTATTAATAGGAAAAGATCAAATTTTGGCTACCCATAAAAATTAACAAAGATAAATATTTGTGTATAAAACTCGTAATAACATTTTAATAAAAAATAATAGTGAAAATAATAATAATGGAGTGAATTATTCCATAAGTAATTAAAATATAAATAAAAAGTGTAATATTTGTAACCAAAAGTAATAATTATTTAAAAAAAAAAAAATCAAGCAGGTGTAGCTATTAACAACTATATTGTGAGAACAAATTTTAACATCTCAATAAGATGAAAATTAGAAACATGGGTGAAAGTTAATTGCATGTGGACCAGAGAGTTCATTTTTATAGACATCCTTCAACACCCATCCACACATAATCCCAAACCACACATCAAAGTAACATCACCAACATTTCTATGTACTCAAATAAAAACACACACGCAAACACACAAGCGTGTGTGTGTGTGAAATTTACTCTTTTAACCTTGTCTTGGCTGCTTTTCCCATTGCAAATCATGGTAATGTGGAGTTCCAAAACTCTGCTGCTGTTGCTCATCTTCAAGCTGTTGCTGTTGAATTTGAGGGTAATGATACAGTGGAACGGGTGCAACCTGCTGCTGTACATGTGGCAGCTGCTGATTGGTCTGATGAGGCTGATAAGAGCCAGCTATCAGCGGCACTGAATGATGATGATGATCGGGTTGAATCCTACCCATCTGATTATAACCCGCACCAACCAAACCCGACCCGCGATCATACTGCAGCTGCAGCTGCTGATGTAGGTTATAACCCCCTCTAATTCCCATCTGATCCTGCTGGTCCCCACCATAAGTCGCCGCCACTTGGTGCACGTGATCCGGTGGAGCCATCATCTGAGGAGGAGCAATCTGCTGCAGCTGATAATTTCTCGTGGCGGCCGGAAACCCTACGAAAGTGTTGTTCTGATGAGTCATCATAGGCGGAATCGAAGACCAAGGACGTGTGGTGTAGTGTGCTAGTTCGGCTCTTGCACTCTCTATAACTTGCTGGAGGTTTCTGAGCTGCTGCTGCAGCATGGCGACGAGGCCAACGCAGCCGTAGATGGGGTCGCAGAGGCGGTATTGGGCCTCGTAGACGAGGGAGTCGGCCGCCTCTTGGCGCTGCTCCGGGTTCAGCTCGTTGAGGATCTTTGAGACGTTGCTGGCGCCAAACACCTTGTGCACGTCGGTGAAACGTTGGGGATCGTCCGGTGGAAAGTAGGGTGCGAAGATGCATTCTTGTGTGCATTTTTGTCTTCGGCATTTGCAGGCTGCACATGGTGCGTGTGAAGAAGTAGACATCCTTCAAAAATTTGCCTACATACATTACATATACTAACAATTACTTATGTATATATACACATCAAACGAAAATCAAGAAAAATTTAGGGTTCATTTACTAAAAATTAGAGTACTACTTATGTATATATACTAACAATTAATTAATTTAGGGTTCATTTGTGTCATTCAAGAATATCATATCATAAGTTCATAAGCTTGAAATTAAATAATTTTTTCAACAAAAATCAAGACAACAGTGTTGGTAAATCACATCACAAGTCAATAAAGAAGCAGTTGGATAATTTTATATTTCAAGAATTGCAATAGACCATAAAATCAAGAAATATGATCATCAAACGAACATAAAATAATTAATCAGATGATCAAATTAACGTTTCTTGAGAAAATGTAATATAGTTCTAATTAATGCAATATGGAAAGAGAGGGAGAAATTAAAGAATTTATAAAAATTAGTTGTATTGTAACACACACAGTAGGAAAGAACCCACACTCACAGAAACACACACACACACACAATTGTATAATAATCACATAAAATTAACAAACAAGACGATGAATTAGCAATTAATCCTCACCTTAATTCGAGAAACCTAACTGGAAATCTGCAGAAAATGAAGAATTAAAATAGGAGAAAGTGGAAACCCTAACAAGCTAGGGTTCTAAAACAGTGAATTAATCTGTGAAGGAAAGGGGAGAAGTGATTATTAATTAATAGTAGAATGGAGATGGATTATTCTATGTGTAGAAGAAGAATGAATTGGGATTGCAAAAATGGAAAAGTGAGTAATTAATGATTATTGAATAAGTCGTCTTATCTAATTACTCTATCATATATACGACTTCAAATCAAACTCTTCATAATTTATTGTTATAACATATCCTAACGGATTATGATTTTTCTTAATTTTATTCAAATATTTTATATTATTTTATTTCCCACATTTATAGCCTATGGGATTTAGAATATATTTTTTTGACTAATCTCACTGTGATACACAAGCGCGGGATTCTAAAATTTCATCTAAATAAAGAAATTTTAATACTAATTGAGGCAATATATAATGATACACGCGAGATAGATTTTTATATTTTTCTTAATAAGATAAGATTAACGATTGTGTGAAATTTCTTACGAGATCGTTTTATTTATAATTTTTATTAAAGTTATTAGTATATTTTTTTATTAAAAATATTAGGTAGAATATTACTATATGTATTCACATCCAATTCATATATTTCATCTTTAATATACGAATTTAATTTGACGAGTATATGTGAGAATTTCTTTTTTCAAAGTTAAATGGTTGGAGTCACTTTCACCTATAAATAAACTTTTTTGATCATCTACTCCTAATTCACCAAAGTCATTCTCCAAACTAAATAGTAATTCGTCCAAGAATATATTCACACTTTCTATTATAGTCCGTTCTAAAAATACTTTCACCCCTAAAAATAAAAATTATACATAATATTAATAACCTTACAATACTACAATATTACAAAAATTTCACATTTCTTTTTACACACAATCTAGTCAAAGTCAACTATATCATATACTTTATTCTACTCAATTACCCAAAATACCCCCTCTTTTTTTACATCACACTAACAAAAATTTACTTTTCTTAAACTCCGTGTCAGAGATTACGCGAATGTATTCCTGGGACGGAGGGAATATTTTTTATTTATGTGTATTCCTGGAACGGAGGGAGTATTTTTTATATATGAGAGATTTATTATTCTTATGTATCATCTATTTTTGAGTTTTTTATTTTACAACAAAGGAGGGTTTAATTTGATGAGGTGTAACCTTCAATTTTTTCCTCAAATTTTTAATGATTATTTTAAATTTTCTTTTCTTTAATTATTAATTATGTGCATATCTCAGTTTAGATTGGCGCTGGCAATTTTTACTTAACCTTCAAATTTTTTCTTAAATTTTAATTGTTAATTATTTTAAATTTTCTTATTTTTTTAATTATTAATTATTTGCATATCTAAATTTACTAATTTCCATTGGCGCTGGCAATTTTTTATTAGTATTTCTTCCACCACATTTCAATGGTTACATATTTTAATTTGAACTTTTTATTAATGAGACCAAATAAAATAATTAATATATTTCAATGGACCCATACACAACACACATTTTATATTAAATATTATATTTTTCAACCTACTATATATTAAAATATTATATTTCTTAATCTCGACATAAAAAGACAAGCGTCAACATTAAAACTGGATGGAGGAGTATTTACTTATATTAATTAATTACTTACACGAAGTTATTATAAT
This sequence comes from Pogostemon cablin, assembly GCA_023678885.1. NCBI lineage: Eukaryota > Viridiplantae > Streptophyta > Magnoliopsida > Lamiales > Lamiaceae > Pogostemon > Pogostemon cablin. The sequence goes on from CM043000.1 coordinate 18,186,518, forward strand.
TTCAAATTAAAAGTTTTCTTTAGATGAATAATTGAGTATAAATCAGTAATATTTTATCATTTTAAAAAAGTAATTATATTCAAAAATAATTTTACATGTATTAAAGAGTGATCGGTAGATGATGAGAATAACCCTTTAAATTTAAAGGATAATTATCGAAACTCTGACTCAAGCCGGAGTTACGACGATAGAGAACTGAGACTCTGACTTAGGTCAGCAAGTCATACAAACTTGGAAAGTAAAAGCAGAAGGACCTTCAATCCAATGATTTTCAAAACCGGTTGGACTGGCTGGTTCAACAGGGAACCGGCATCCAAACCGGTCCAAAACACCTACAAAACCATTTTTTGAGTTGAACCGGTCAAAATCGAAAAAATCGGTTGAACCAGTCCAATTGGTTTTTGAATTTTTTTTGAATTTTTTGAATTTTTTGTTTTTATATTTTATATTTTTATATTATTTCACTTTTATTTTTATTTATTTTAAAATATAATATTTAAATTTTGAATTAAATTATGTGATTTTCCTGAATTGGTGCATTAAATGTATAGCAGTTTGAGTATAAATGATGTAATATGGTACTGAGAGAATATATAAAAAATGTATAAAGTATGAATTATTAACTATAAATATTTTATCTAATTATATTTTTATATAAATTGATTTTTTTCTTTATAAAATTATTTTGGTTATTATAAATTTTTTTAATGAATTGTAATATTATAAAATATAATTGAAAATATATAAAATTCAATTTTTCGGTTGAACCGGTCCGACCGGTTGAACCTCGAATCGCTGCATCCACCGGTTCAGCCTCCCGTCCGGTTATGAAAACACTGCTTCAATCAACCATAGTCCTCTGCTTCATCTGGTTTATTGTCGGCTCTAATCAACCACGCTTGTTCAGATTTACACCTACGTCTGGGCACCAACTTTTCATTCCAGTTGAGGAAAATCCCTTTTTCTCTCTTTTGTATTTCATCACATGAGAAGGTTGAATATCGACTATAATCACTCAAAATCCTTATATCAACACTATCATTTGCATCTTCTTCCGCTAAGAAAACAAAAACTGCATCGTCTTCTTTGTAGAAATCCGATGGGCCTTCATAAACTGTTGTATCGTCTTCTTCGTCGAAAATTAGAGGGTCATCATAAACTTTATCATCTTCCTCGTCAAAAATAGGTGAACCATCATAAACTTCATCATCTTCCCCAAAAGTCGATGAGTCATCACCATAAGAAAATTCATCAATTTCCTCATCAAATATCAGTGGTCCCTTCGTAGCTTCCATAAAAAGCTTTAACTTCCTTGGATTTAGCTTCTTTCTCAATGGAATCTGCTTCCTTGGATTTAGCTTCTTTCTCAATGGAATCTGCTTCCTCCAATTTCTTCTTCTTTTTGCTGAAAATTTTTTTCAGCATACGCTCCATCTTACTCACGAATTTTACTCATTGATTGACTTAAATTTGTGAAATCTGATTCCAATTGATCAAATCTCAAGTTTGTGAAATCTGATTCTAATTGATCAAATCTCACCTCCAATAATCGAATCCTTTTATGAGTTCATACCATGATTGTTAAATTTCAACAATCTCTCTCAACGATCCTCTCAACGAGAGCACCAATGATGAGAATCACCCTTTAAAATTAAAGGATAATTATCGAAACTCTGACTCAGCCCGGAGTTACGACGATAGAGAACCGAGACTCAGACTCAGGTCAGCAAGTCACCGGGTTTGCAAACACTGTTGCTAAAGAATTAATTTTACTTTTCTTAATGATCCTCCTTCTAACGATTACATTCATACTTATAAGCTGAAAATCCTAAAGATCAGGGGAATATCTCAATCTTAATAATTATGTAAAACAAATAACTTCAATATCCTAAACAATATCCTAATATCGAAATATTTATAGATATAATAAAATAATAAGATATCTAAGTCCTATCAGTAGATCAGAACACGCATGTGAACATGGTTCACACAAGTATTTGAAAAGAATAAAAACTTATACAATAAAAACTTATACAACTTGTTAGTGATGTATCACTTTTTATTAAAATATCATTAATTATTTCTTATCTGTATCACGAAACCCATTTTATTGGACAACTCTTACGTGAGATCGTCTCACGATTATTTATTCATTTTTTAAAAGCAAAGTTTTGACACTACAAAAAAGTATTTTTTAGCAATCGAATTTACCAATAGAATTTAATCCGTTAGTAATTACCAATGGATTAGCAATAAAAATAACATTTTTGTTTTAGCAATGGAATGACAATGGATTTATTCTCAGCAACGGAATTCAATCCGTTGGTATTTACCAACGGATTACAAGGGAATCATTATATAAATTACCAACAGAATTATTAGCAACGGATTACCAGCGTAATTATTTACCAATAGAATTGATTTTTCGTTGCTAAAAATTTACCAACCACCACTTTACCAACAGAATTTTACCAACGAATCCCGTTACTAATCAGTTGGTATCTAATTTAACAATGTGATTAAGGCTTTTACCAACGGAATATTCCGTTGGTAAAAAACAGTTTTTTTTTTGTAGTGTGAGTGCACCTGGATGCAATGAGCTAGTTCTGTGCACCCAAATTAAATTTTATACCCTTTATGTTGATATTATACATTTTAGGATAAAAACTCAGTACCTTTTATTTTGTAGAAAAAATTTAATTTTTTTAGTCAAATTTTAACCCTTTGCATATACTCCCTCCGTCCCACATATTTATTAACATTTTTAATTTTGAGGTGTCTTAGGTATTCATGTACATTCTATAAATAATAAAATTACACTTATCTTACCAACTTTTTACACTTTATTCATCGATCCCAAGAATTTTATTTTTTTACACTTTATCCATCATTCTCAATAATTTTATTAATTTTTTTACTTTAAATCACCGACTTACCCTTACTTTACTTACATTATACTCCCTCCGTCCACCCAAATAGTTTTTTTTTGCCATTTTGGTCGTTTCACCCAAAGGGTCTCCTTTTCTTTTTTACACACATACACCCCCTCTAATACAATTAAAATATAGAGTCCACACTCCCACTAATACAACTACACACTACACATTACTAAATAATACTCCTTAATCCACGTGCCAAAAATAAAAAATAACCCTTTCGGCGGGACGGAGGGAGTATATTAAAAGAAAATATTTCTTAATCTTCATGCCCGTATAAATAAGCACAAATACCTGGAACGGAGTAGTATATACAATGTTGAACTTTACCAAGTAGAGTAACCTTATGTTTTAATTCGTTAAAAATCCTCATCTTTATATCAGTTGCAATTTAATCAAAACCTTTAAGATTTAGCAAAATAAACCACGAACTTTAAAGTGTTTGGCAAATTGCCCGATCTCCCTGCCCGATTGCTGACTAGCAATTTTATTTTATCTTACCAACCACACTCAATACAAACGACGTCGTTTTTTTCTTCACCTTTAGATTCTATGCAGTATCACACTCTCGACGATGGTGATAAGTGAGACCACTTTGGCTGCTAAAATTAATAAAAGGCCACGCATTCTCTATTTCATCCAACGCCATTGCTTTCTTTCCCAGTTATATAGATTATGACCACAAATTCAATTGCTCCCAATAACTTTAAATTAGACAGACCCAACAAAAATTAATTCTTGCCACAATTAAAATCTAATAAACTTGCGATTCGTAAAGATAATCCTAAGAAATTAGAGAATAAAACACGATATAGGTCTGACGATCGTCATCTAACAATATCAAGAAAAAGCCATCTTCTGAATTAAAATACAAGCAGCAATGCCAATTATTAGCATAAAAAGGGAGAGAGAGATGTTAATGGATCCAAGTAAGATGGAGTATTGGAGAGTCGGCGAGGCGATTGTACATGGGAGATGAATCTATCCCATGAAGATTTGACCAATTTAAGACTACAGAGATTGGTTTGTGGGTATAGATAGATAGATAGGTGGCGCAAGATAAAAGGAAAAATATATGCAGATATATGTATATTTAATCTAATCTAATATACTGAGTTCTGAAGGGAAGAGAGGAACAAGAAAAGCCTAATAAGAGAAGGGAAGTGAGAGAGGCGCAGCTATGAGAAACAGAGACGTATCTTCTGTATTGTCAGTGTTGCATTCTCGCCGGAGGAACAAAAGGTGGAGAAAGAAAAACGACGTCGTTTGAATTGGTAGTGGCAGGTGAGACAAAATAAAATTGTCGTCAGCAATCGGGCAGGGAGATCTGCCCATTGGGTTTAATTTGCTAAACCCTTTAAAGGTAGTGGTTTATTTTGTTAAATTGCAACTCAAGTAAAAATGAAATTTTTTTATGCAATTAATCCTTTAAAGAATAATTTTTATTGAAAGGGTGTACCATACATCCAACCACTTAAAATGATTTATATTCTAAAGAAAAAGAAATTACAATTTAATTAGAACCTCAAAAATATCTCTATCCGGTTAGAGTACTCCACCTTTGCGGTAACTATCATGTTTATTACTGTTTCAAATTAAATTTATAGTTTGTCTCATATCAAACTTCATCATTAAAAAAATATCACATCAATACTCATATTTAAAATTACTTCATATTTTAATTACAAATTTACCACTTCTACCTAATATACATAACATACTTTATAATTTATTACTATTTAAAGTTAATAAAATTGATCAAAAAATAATTTCTTTTAAACTTCGCATCTACATTATTCTGTAAAGATTAAATGAAGGCGGAGGGAGTAAATGTTAAAATAGTCAAATAAAAAAATATGGACTAAAGTCCATGAAAATAAAGATGAAATAAACATGCATACATGTCCCAATTAAATGAACTTCAAAGCAGTACTTTTGCTATCACATCTAATCTTATGCATGATTGACATGTAAAAAAAGAAATGGAACTATTGTCCCTAAGATTTATACTTTCCTTTTTAGAGTATAGATTTTCTCTTTTGTACGTGTGCCATCCATTCCACGATGTAGTACAAGAGATAATGTACCAAAATGACACACAAAATTCAAACCGTTTAGCCATCATCATATCAAGTACAATACTAATCCATAAGGACCATAACAAGTCATTACGTACGTTGTTCATTTGCTAGATGTCCCACCTTCCCATGAAGAGTAGACCTGATTCAAATAATTTTGTGGCATTCTCTTTGAAGCCTTAGGGTTGCAATCCACTAGTTGAATCTTACAAGAACGTCGTAAACATTGCCAAGGGATCTCCTCCAGCTTGTAGCAGTGTTTGATGGTCAAGAAATGAAGGGATTGGAGATGGCAGTAGTCATCACCTCTCCACCACACAACATCCATGTCTTCCAGTAGAAGGTAGTAAAGACTGCTGAATTCGCCCTCGCGCATAACCCACTTCGCCCCTCTAAACCAACACTGTTTGAGTTTGAGCTCGCGAAGATTTGGCAACGACGCGATTGGCCATATGTCTTCCCATTCCGAGCCCACTCAAACTCAACTTTTCAAGACATGTTTGTAGAGTTGAAGGTTGGGTAACAATCTTGGATTTGAAGTCAGGATTCACGACGACACATTTAAGTGATCTGAGTCGTTTAAGGTTGGATATGTGCTCGAATGAGAATGAGGGTGTTGATCCATCCGGGGTGTCAGTTTGATTCGAATTCCCAACTTCACTAAATTAGGGATCCTTTCGAGGATGCTCTTTGTGCAACTCTCTGCTCTCAAATGTAGAAGTGTTGAGAGATTTTCCAAGATTTTGCCACGATTATGATCGTCCAAGAAGTTGCTTCCCATGATCTGAAGATGCTTCAATGCTTTCATGTCCCAAATCTCTATAGGTAGATAAGAAGAGTCTCCTAGATATTTGAAATATGCATGGCGATGGATGATCAAGAACTCAAGATTTTCAAGTTTGGATATGGAAGTTGGGAGCTTTCCATTATAAGTGAGTGCTACATACTTCAGTAGAGCAAGATCCAATATCCCAGTAGGGAACTCGTAGAAACGGATCGTAAGAGCATCGAGCACCTTGAGGAAGCTCGAACCAAAGCATAGTGGCACTTGATAAGGATGAGGGGGACCAAAACAAAAGAGAGAACGAGCAGTTGAAGGTGATGCCATTGAGTTGAACACATCTTTAATGGCGAATAAAACATTGTTTTGAACACACAAAAGGCGTTGTTTCTGTGTGACATCTCCTGTGCCATCCGCGTAACAGTTTACGATGTGAAGAAACTTGTCATTCCTTGCTTCTCCTACGCAAAAGTGCCAAAAGACCGAATGGAGACGAAAAGTCTTAGTTTGGCCATTGTACTTCTTGTCAAGGACTAGAAAAAGGCTTTTTTAAAACTAGAGTGTTGATATAATTGGATTCAACATTCCTTTGGTAGTATGGATGAAGAATCCCTTCAACATTCCATAACATAAAGAGCTTGGAGAGAGGGATCTCATACCTTAGATGAAATGTTGCCATGTAGAGAAAGCATGTTCTTAATGGTAAGGAGATGTCCTTGTAGCTAGGGTATAAAACCCTAGAAATCTTATCATAAGTTTGCTTGAAAACTGCATTGTGCTTATTCGCTACCTCGTTCCAATACTCTGGCGTCGTCTCATCAGCTTTCACTAGGAGTCTAGCAACCGTGACAATCATGAGAGGAAGACCGTCACATTTCTCAGCAATCGCCTTTCCAGCCTTCTCAAGTTCGCGAGGGCACAACTTTTCTCCAAACACCTTCTTTCGAAGAAGATCCCAACTCTCTTCTTTGTTAAGCAACCTCATTTCATATATTCTATGTCTACCATGTTCACCAAAATGTGCTAATGGCACCTCCAATAGCCTAGTTATCAACAATAGTTCACACTTGAAGTTTGCTAAAAACCTTTCCAAATGAGGCCAAAAGTTTTTCTCCCATATATCATCAAACACAATAAGACATCTCTTTTCAGACAATATTGTGCTAATATGCTTAGACAATATCTCTCTTTCCATATGCTTAGCCAAAAGGTTGGGATCTAATTGGGTGAGAATATCTTTCAATATTCTTTCAAACTTATATTTTGGGCCTAAGGTCACCCACACACGATGATCATAACAACTCAAAGTCGTTGGATCTTCGAAGACTTGTCTAGCAAGAGCAGTCTTTCCGATACCCGCCATACCAACGATTGCCACAACCTTGACGTATGGATAGAACTCATTTGGGATTACACTCATCTTCGTTTCAAAAATTGCATTAGGATATCCAAGAAATTCTTGAATTATATTATCACAACCGGATGTCGAAAAAATATCATTATGATCACTTGTAGTTTTCTTCTCCTGCAAAATAAAAGAAACTACATGGAATACTAAGGATTAACACTATGCATGTAATGATTAGGTATGAGATCACCTATTTCAATCTTTTGTTTCATACTCTCTAACTCCCCTTAAGATATAGTAATAACTATTTTAGTTTTTCTGATCATTATTACAAACAAAGTATATACTCCTTCCAAGTTAAATTTCACCCTATCCGTTTTTGTCCGTCCCATATTAAACTTCATCACCCAAAAAATGAAATATCACATCAATCCTCAATCCTAAAAGTACATCTTAATTACAAATTAACACTCCCACTTAACACACATGTAATTTATTTATTACCTAAAATACTACATTATCCTTCAAAAGTCAATAAAGTTGGTAAAAAATAATTTTTCTTAAACTCTGTGTCTATAATAGGGGTGGGTAAACACGGCATACCGAAAATACCGATACCGTACCGAAATTTTCGGTATGCTATTTTGCATACCGATGTCGATACCGATATTTCGGTATACCGAAATTTCAGTATACCGAAATTTCGGTATACCGAAAAAATCGGCACGGTATTTATTTCGGTTTGACAACGGTATGCATTTTTGTATACCGAATTTTTCGGTATACTGAAATTTCAGTATACCGAAATTTCGGTATACCGAAAAAATCGGCACGGTATTTATTTCGGTTTGACAACGGTATGCATTTTTGTATACCGAATTTTTCGGTATACCGAAATTTCAGTATACCGAAATTTCGGTATACCGAAAAATTCGGTATACAAAAATGCATACCGTTGTCAAACCGAAATAAATACCGTGCCGATTTTTTCGGTATATATCGAAATACCGAAAATTTATCATATGTTGAAAGTTCAATATACCGAGTCTAAAAAAAATAAACCAGAAAATTCACAATTTTTTCAAAATAAATCGTTGATAAAACACATTCTGGACACAAAATACATAAAACAATTTGACAAAGTATTCAAAATAATTCCAGATTTACATTACCAATATTTCAATAGAAAAGAATATCCATGATCCATGGAGCACATTCTGGACACTACCTTACCATCAGTCCATCGCTACCCACCTCGTCATCCCCAAAATCCTCCACCGTCTCATCGGACCCAAGCGCCACCAATACGTCGGAAAACACCGTTCGCCAGTTGTTAGCATACTGGAATAGAGTATGAGGAAATCACGACCTAAATGTAATATGGGCTGGAATGGAGTATTAGAAGGGTTGGAATGTTGATAATGTTAAATGGGCTAGGCTGGTAATAAGTTTGGGCTTAGTAATTATATGTGAAAAGATAAATTGGGAGTCCATAAATACAAACCCAAAATAAAAATAAAATAATAAAAATAATATATCTTTTTTCGGTATACCGATATACTGAAATTTTAACTCAGCATATACCAATACCGAACTGATTTTTTCGGTACGGCGACTATACCGTACTGAAAATTTCGATATACCTAAATTTTAATATTTTTCGATATTTTTCGGTTCGACGAGCTCGGCATACCGAGTTTTCGATTTTTTTCCCTATCCCTAGTCTACAATAACGGTTATGGGATGGAGGGAGTATTTCTTTTTTAGTAAAAATGGTCTCTGAGCCATCCCATAATAATAAAAAAAATTACTCAAAATTATACAATATGACATACCTATACTCCTTCCGTCCCACAAAACTCTCACAATTTTCTTATTTGTTTGTCCCACAAAACCCTTCACACACCCAACAAAAGATATCAATTTATCTAACAACCTCAAAAGTTACTTTAATTTGAAATTTGTCACTCATTTCTCACACATATACTATTATTTTATATTGTTTTATTACCTAAAAATACCACAATATCCTCTAAAGCTAACAAAGTTGGTCAAAAAGTGCAATTTTTCTTAAATAGAGTGGAGTAGTATACGCGAAGCGTTTTATGAGACGGGGAGGTGTAATTTAAATAGTAGGGGCAAAAGGGTAAAATAATTTTTTAAACTCACTCACCACACATTAAATATCATCCTCTATGTGTAAAAAAAACAAACAGATACATATCTTGTGAAGGGAACGAGGGATTAGTACTATAATCATGTTCTTGATGCATGTATTTACTGAAAGATGAAAAAGACCCATATTTAATTCTGAAATTGACGTTAAATAAAGTAATTATTACCTCCAACATTTGTTGATATATATCAGCATCAGATTCGTTCTGCATCATTTCCGCAACCTCGTTCCAAACATCCGCTGTCTTTTTCAATATGGATATCAAGTTTGCAAATTTGACGATCTCTCCAAACAGGCCCTTACAGTTCTTGGTGATCATCTTTCAAGCTTCCTCTGATAGAGTTAAGATGACCAAGAAAGTAAATGATATTAATCCTCCACAGAGGCCACGGAAATATTCGCCACAACCAAGGTTGCAAAATACTAGAATTCTTGATACCCTCTCCTAACAATGAAAAAGTATAAATATGCACTACAACAGCAAGGCCCATGCACAAAGCCTGCATCATAATGCAAATCAATTATTAAAACTCCCATAAATTATGTTACTAATTACTCCCTCCGTCCCATAGAAGTTGACACACTTTCCTTTTTAGTTTGTCCCACTAAAGTTGACACATTTCCTTTTTAATAAATGGATCCACACAAAAAATAATTAATTTATTCTCATGGGCCCCACATATCACCTCTAATACAACTACTCACTACACATTAAATATTATTTCTCTCACTTCACTTTACTCCACTTTACATTAAATTATTATACTCTTTAATCTCCGTACCAAAAAAAAAATTATATCAACTTCTTTGGAACGAAGGGAGTATTATAATGATTAATTATTTCCCTAAATCATGTCACTAATTATTCTAATGATTGATTGCCTTTTTCTTGCTCACATGAACCTGTACCCACCTTCCATTCCTATCATCCTCAAGTTGGGGATGGCATGGCTTCCTTGGATCAAGAAACAACAGCTGAGTAAAAAGATTCCAACTTTCTTCTTTGTTCAACAAGTGCATGTGATGGATGCTAAAACTACCGACGAATTCAGCTACGTCGTGTTGATCAGTTATCACCAAGATCCGACTTCCGTTGTTGTCATCTGGAAATAGTTCTTTCAGGAACTGCCACACCAAAATGTCGTACACATCGTCCAGCACAATCAAGTATCGCCGACCCTTTAGGCATGTATGTACGTCTTCATGATGATGATCACTTAGTTGAGAAAGAATGGCATGAATGAGTTGTTTGAGCTCCCATTTTGGGCCTATGGTTAGCCAAACACGAGGCGAGAACCAACGGATGGAGTCTGGAGAGTAGAAAATAGCCCTGGCGAAAGTACCTCTGCCAGTGTTGAATGCACCAACAAATGAGACCACACGAAGTTGGCACAACTTGTGTGCTGTGCTTAGCTAATCTTTGATTTTGGTGACCTCTTCGGAGTATCCAACTATGCTTGCATTATTTATTGTTTCGTTGTCGTTGTCGTCTTCTTCTTCGTCTTGGGTTAGTGACGGTACTGATCAAGCCCCTCACCATACTCCTCGTCTATCTGCTTCACAGATTGGACGGAGTAAACTTGATGGCTATAATATTCGAGCTGATTTAGGATTGTGTGATGTGGGATGAGAAGGGATTGAATGGCGTCTGTGCTGATGAAGTGGATAATCAGGAGTGCTAGAGAACCGGTTCTAGCCATGAGGGATGCCACGGGAAATTCTGTCATTCACTATGCAATTCTATACGATGGACTTCAGGTTTTTTCATTTTTTAAACTAGCTTAAAGTTCAAGTTTAAATATAAAATCATAATCCCTCCTAGACTCGAGAGGGAAATTTTTTCATCCACCAAAAAGTTTAATTTTCTTTTTTACACATAGAACCACACACACTAATTAATAAAATTAAAATATGGGATTTATACCTTCTTAATACTAATATCTACTACAAATTAAATAATAATACTTTTTAATCAACGTGAAAAAAATAAAAGACTCTCTTTACGATGGATGGAGGAAATATTTTTTTAATTACTTTGTTTGAAAATATTTTAAAATAGTTAAGACATTCATTTTCGCTTCAAACCTTTTAATTTTGCTCCGATTAATTCTTTCAAAAATAATACTATTCTTAACTTTTTACTAATTTTGTCTCATAATATCGTAAAAGCACGAATTTAGTACTATTCTATAGATTTTTAAAAAAAAATTGAACATTTTAAGTAAAAAAGATAATTTTTGTGAGAATTTTAAAACTATGAGACAATTTTGAAGAAATTAAGTTTTTTTTTGTAAAACTAATTTAAATAAAGTAAATTTGTGTATAACAATTTTGATTTAATTTGGTGGAAATGACATTTTTTTATATGAGCATATAATGTGTATTGAAAGATTATTTTATATTGATTCATAGAAGTTTATGTCATGTGTAGGAATTGTTAAAATTTGTGAAGTTACAAAAAGTAAACAAGAAGAATTATGAAGGAAAGTCCCATTTGGACATTGCTATGGATCAACGCAACAACAATTCAGACGGAGACAAGATCATCAAACTTCTGAAAGACGCCGGAGCTAGAACATCGGCAGAAATTCCGACCAAAAAAGACCCAATTGAATACTTGCAGTCCAAGTACAAGTCTCTCACCGAAGGCTTCATCTGTACGTACAACTTGCTCACCTTAGACTTAAGCGTCGAAATCCGCAACGTCATCTAGTAGTGGCGGTGTTGATCTACACTGCCACGTACCAAGGGGTCCTCTAACCCGCTGGCAGAATGTACAGGGGTTCGTGGAGGACCCCACCCCTGCGCCATCGGTGCGCTACCGACGACTGCAGGTCGGTGGTGCACACCGCGCAGGGAAATGATGATGCCAACGGACTGCTTCATGCCGACCAACACGGTGGCATTCATGCTGTCTAATAGACAGTAAATATAGAATCATTTATATATGGTAGGTGTATGTATCATAGCAAGTGCATATGGTAGTTGTATGTATCATAGGCAAGATTGATGATTTACGTATTGTATATTTAGAACATCTATGAATGAGAATAATCACGAGATTACATTCTTACATGGTATCACGAAAATAGGGTTTTCTGATAGTTCCTGAATTCGATCCGCTGCGCCCTCAATTCTCTTCGTCATCTCTTCTTCATTTTTTCTTTCTTTTTTCCCTCACTACTACAATGTCGGATAACAAGAATGGCTTTCACCCTGCTCTTGCAGTATCCAACATAAAAAAAATATATTTCTATAACTCTAGAAATGGAGAATGTTCAGTACGCAACTTGGGCGGAACTCTTCAAAGTCCATGCCCAATCTCATCGCGTCATTCACCATATCCTTCCTTCCAAGAAACATGAGTTATCTGACAAAGCTACAGAGGAGGAAAAGGAATTGTGGCAGACTCTCGATGCCACTGTTCTTTAGTGGATCTATGCCACGATCTCCACTGATTTGCTTCACACGATTTTTGAGCCTGACTCCACTGCATCGCAGGCTTGGTCGCGGTTACAAAGTATTTTTCAAGATAACAAAAACTCTAGAGATGTCACACTAGAGCAAGATTTCTCTAGCACTACTATGGAGGGTTTTCCTACCATTTCTGCTTATTGCCAACACTTGAAAGTTTTGGCCGATCAACTTAAGAATGTTGGTGTGATGAGTGATATTTTCACCTAAATTTTAGTGTCTTTTTATATCCATTTTCGTAGTATTTTATCCGTATTTATGTGTTATTTGGTTGTGTTTTATGTTTTTATGGAAATGTGTGAGAATGAGCTTAAACGTATGTAAAACAGGTAAAAACGAAGCAAAACTGGAGAAGGGAGATGAAACGAAGAAGAAAAGCAGGGCACGACCAAACACGACTCGAGTGCTGTAACTCGGGTCGAGCTGGCGCAGCACGAGTCGTGCGCTGCGCACGGGCCTGTAAGTGATGGTCGTGCGACGACATCAGAAAATCCTACACGAGCACCCTGTGCCAGTGTGCCGGAACACGAGTCATGTCTGGAATCAAGACACGAGTCGAGTTACCGACTCGACTCGAGCTCCGTCTGCTGTCGAGAAATGCCGAGAAGACATGACACAACTTGAGCTGTGTGCATGCACACTAGTCGTGTTGTGTAAATTCCTGTAAAAAATTCAAAAACCTTCTAGAAGCTTCCCAAGAGATATAAATACCCAATACTTCAATTTTATATCATATTTGGACGAGGGTTTCACTGTTTTCACACACATCACACACAATTCTCTTCATTTCACACCATCATCTTCATCCATTCATCAACCTATCCATCTATCTTCATCCCTCCATCAAATCCTTCATCAAATTGGGTAGAAGAAGCAAGGAATAGAGGTTGATTGCAAAGGGGAAAATGAGATCACCATTTGAAGCATCCAAGGGAGTTTTCATCTACACTTTGTATTAAAATCTTGTAGTTCATCATGTTTTGTAAGGATCTTAATGTTTATGTTGATTTCCTTTTGAATATGGTAGACTAATCTCCCTTGTGAGATTAGCAACATGAGAGTTGTTGGATAATTTTGGGGATTTATGTATTTTAATTCATGTATTGATTGGATCTATGATTTTCTATCATTGATTATTAATTGCTTGATTTGTATTGATGATTTGTGTGTTTAGTGGTTCTAAATATGTGATTAGATTGAGAAATTAATTATATGCTTAGGATAATTGAGCGAATCATTTCATCAAACACTTCATGTGCATTATAAATTGTAAAGAGATTGAGAAATCCTTTAGAATTTAAAACCCTTTGATAGAACATGTGATTGGTTTGATCGAGGGGTTGATTAATTGTGTGAAGAGACTCTCATTTCAAGCTTAGTACCTAGTTGAAATTGTCTGAGTGAGAACCAATCCGTTGAGCTATTCGATTTTCATATTCTATCCATCTCGAGGGGGAGTTTAGGTGAATTTAGTGTTGGCCCTTAATTCTATATCCATGATACATATGAATTTGATACATAATTCCTAGAATTACCACTTCTTGATTGTTGTTAATCTCACTTTTACTTAATTTAAAAATCCACCCTTCATCTATCTATCTTGTTTGTTGATCATTGTTTGCTTGCTTGTTTTGATTGATTTTATTTACTTGTTTCAACATCCTCCTTTGATGATTCGTCTCTATAAAATTACAAGAAACGTGAGATCGCTTAAGCTCTAGCGCCTTTCTTCATGTGGCTCGATAAATTATTTTAATTGATCATCCCTACTACAAAATGGCTAATCATGGTGCATTGTCTCAAATGACCGTTTGGTTTTCCAGTTGGTGGCGGGTCTAACTGATGCTTACAGTAGTGTTGGTACTTTGCTTCGCCAAAGCGACCCTTTGTCCCAATTCTACCAAGCCCAATCAATGCTTGTCATTGAGAAAGCTGGCCTTGCAAAAAAAGCCGCCACTGGCACTGCATTGCTAACCTCCGCTCCTAACTCTTCGGCCTCAACAGTTGAAGTGCAATACCATACACCTTCTGGAGGCAAGAAAAATCAGAAGAAGAAAAGAAATAAAGGAGGCAAAGGATCGGGATATGGACATCTCTGTGGTCACCATCCGGTTCACCTACCTAGCCTTGGCAGTGGCCATGGACATCCCCTCCTTGTCCATATCCTACTGCTCCATTGGGTCGTCATCCTTCTAGCCCACGTCTACCTATGCCACAACAAGGGATTCTTGGCTCGCGCCCTCAGGCGTATTCGGCTCAAGCCTCACCTACACAGACTGACATTGAGGCAGCTATGCATACTCTTGGCATCATACCTCTTAATGCAAATTGGTATATGGATACATGGGCAACATCTCATATGATATCGGCACCAGGTATGCTCTCATCTTATTTCAATTCGAGCAACAACATTGGTATGATTGTTGGTAATGGTCAATCGATTCCAATTTCTGGTTTTGGTCATACAAAATTACCCCCTCCCCATCCTTCCATGCACTTGAAAAATGTCCTACATACTCCCAATATTGTCAAAAACTTAGTATCTGTTAGGAAATTTACTACAGATAACTCTGTTTCTGCGTCTCATGAGATGTGATAGTCAGGGTGTGCTGTATTCTCTCACCAATTCAAATGAAAATTTCCATTCAAATTTTGCTGGTGTCTCACCAAACTTATGGCATGATCGTCTAGGTCACCCGGGAGTTTCCATTCTTACATCTCTTAGACAAAATAAATTTATTGATTGTCATAGGCCACGTTCTTCTACCGTGTGCCACTCTTGTACTCTTGGTAAACATGTTAAATTGCCTTTTAAGAAATCTACTTCATATACTATATTGTCATTTGATATAATTCATAGTGATTTGTGGACATCTCCTGTTTTGAGTACCATGGGGCATCGATATTATATTTTGTTCTTAGATGATTTCTCCAATTTTCTTTGGACATTTCCTTTATCTAATAAATCACAAGTGTTTTCTACTTTCTTAAAATTTCGTTCATATATCAGCACTCAATTTGAAAGAGAAATAAATCTTTTCAATGTGATAATGGGAAGGAGTTTGATAATAAGTCCTTTTGGGATTTTTGTTCATCTAATGGGATGGAGTTTCGTTTCTCATGTCCATACACTTCAGCTCAAAATGGGAAAGTTGAGAGACAAATTCAAACAATAAATAATATGGTTCGTACTTTGCTTTCTCATGCCTCATTACCTTTATCGTTCTGGCATCACGCCCTCCAAATGGCCACATATCTCCTCAATATACTTCTCAAGAAAAATTTCTTACCAAACTCCTCTTCTTCGTCTATATCAAAAAGATCTGCTATACTCTCATCTCAGAGTGTTTGGCTGTTTATGTTATCCTATATTTCCGTCCACTACCATACATAAACTCCAACCTCGTTCAACTCTATGTGTATTTTTAGGTTACCCTTCTAATCATCAGGTTACAAATGCTATGATATGATCACAAATAAAATTTTAATTTGTCGTCATGTAGTGATTGATGAGACTCGTTTTCTATTCTCTGAAATCAAAATGCCATCTCCATCTTATAATACTTTTGATGATTCTCATTCACCATATGTGACACATCATCGTATTCAAATTCCTCCCACACATTCTTCATAGTCCTCTCCACCAGTTACTCAAGTTCCAGCAACCCCAATGAACCCATCAAGTGACATACCACCTTCATCCCTTGGCCCCATTACCCGTAGCCAACGGGGCATTTTTAAACCCAAACAACAATTCAATCTTCACTCCACTATGCAAATATCACCTTTGCTTAGAAATCCTATTTCTGCTTTACATGATCCAAATTGAAAATCGGCCATGGATGATGAATTTAATGCTCTTATTGGCAATAAGACATGGGTGTTGGTACCTTGTCCTAGTGGTGTTAATGTTATTCGTTGCATGTGGATTTTTACTCATAAAGAACGTGCTGATGGTTCTTTTGAGAGGCATAAAGCCCGTCTTGTAGGTGATGGTAAGACTCAATAAGTTGGTATTGATTGTCGAAAAACTTTCAGTCCTGTGGTGAAGCTTGCAACAATCCGTACAGTTTTGAGTTTGGCTCTCTCAAAGAAATGGTCTATCCACCAACTCGACGTAAAGAATGCATTTTTATATGAGACACTAACTGATGCAGTTTATATGCATCAACCGGTGGGGTTTCAAGATCCAAAATTTCCGAATCATGTTTGCCTTTTACAAAAATCTCTTTATGGCTTGAAGCAAGCTCCTCGGGCTTGGAATAAGTGATTTACATATTTTGTTTCTTCCATTGATTTTTCTCGTACTCAATCAGACCACTCATTGTTTGTGTTACGGGATGGCAATAACATGGCTTACATGTTATTATATGTTGATGACATCATTATCACAGCTTCAACAGACTCATTGCGTCGTTCAATTATTTCTCAACTAAGTTCAAAATTTGCTATGAAAGATATGGGTCCTCTCCATTATTTTTTAGGTATTGCTGTGTCTCCAAATAATAGCGGGTTGTTTCTTTCACAACGCAAATATGCTGCCGAGATTATTAAATGGGCTAGGATGTCTTCTTGTAAGCCATCGTTCACTCCTGTGGACACAAAGTCAAAACTTGGCTCACGTGATAGTCAACCATTTTTAGATACGACACTATATCGGAGTCTCGCCGGTGTTCTTCAATATCTCACATTCACAAGGCCGGATATTTCTTATGCAGTTCAGCAGATATGTTTATTTATGCATGACCCTAAGGATGTTCACATGGATGCATTAAAGAAGATTTTGAGATATGTTAAAGGAACACTTGATTTTGGACTTCAATTGTATCCTTCATCTACCACGTCACTTGTTGCATACACTGATGAGGATTGGGGTGGGTGTCCTGATACTCGTCAATCAACGTCCGGCTATTGTGTCTTTTGGGGAGATAACTTGATCTCATGGTCAGCTAAACGCCAATCCACTTTGTCTAGATCCAGCGCTGATGTGGAGTATAGAGGCATGGCTAATGTTGTGTCTGAGTCATGTTGGCTTCGAAACTTGTTGCTGGAACTCCATTGTTCTATTCCAACTGCCACGCTTGTTTATTGTGATAATGTGAGCACCATTTACTTGTCGGAGAATCCAGTTCAACACCAACGTACAAAACATATTGAAATGGACATTCATTTTGTACAAGAAAAAGTGGCTCGAGGTCAAGTTTGTGTTTTACATATGCCCTCACGTTACCAAATAGCTGATATTTTCACCAATAGTCTACCTCAGATTCTGTTTGAAGTGTTTCGAACCAATCTCAACGTGCGTGTTCCTCCTGCTACGATTGAGGGGGTGTAATAGACAGTAAATATAGAATTATTTATATATGGTAGGTGTATGTATCATAGCAAGTGTATATGGTAGTTGTATGTATCATAGGCAAGATTGGTGATTTACGTATTGTATATTAAAAACATCTATGAATGAGAATAATCACGAGATTACATTCTTACACGATCGATGGTGATCATTATCTTTGTGTTGCCGAGTCGGCCGTTTCGGCCTCTGATCATCCTCCTGCAGGCGTTGTTAGTGTTCATGTGCGTCGGCTATCTACAAGCGTTGATGCTTATATTTGGAACCAACCGAATGTCCAGGGAGATTGTTAACGTGTCTATGTCGGTGATTTTGTACGCTTTCTTCTCGAAGATTTGTATTTTGTTGTTACGGCGATCGTCCACAACGAGATTTGGTGGGCCCGCCGACTTCGGGCGGCAATAGGCAATTTTCAGCTGAGGGACGATGGTGCCGGAATCATGAACTCCATGTTTTCGTTTGCCAGGAGGATGAGATGGTAGAAAAAGTTGTTGGATGGTAATCCAGATTTCTTGTTTTAGTCAATTTTTCTTCCTCCTTCTAATTTCCTTTTAATGAGGATTTATATACTTTAAAAAAAATTGTTTTAATGTGTGTTAAAAAGGTGACGATAAATTTGAAATTAAAGGATATCAGAAGGATACTCCCTCCGTCCCAGGTAATGAGGGCCGGACACCTTATATTAAATATAAGGTCTCCGGGCCTCATTACTTGGGACGGAAAGAGTATTAGTTAGATGATTTTTTTTATAGAAATGTGAAGTTAAAATCGAGACAGACAAAAAGAAGAAGTGCAAAGTTTAAGTTGAGATAGACGGAGTAATATTTTATATGTATTCCTTACAAAGATAATATTCTCTCTGTCCTAACTTAATTTTTACAGTTACTATAAATGCGATGTTTAATAAAATTCGCTTTTTAATTAACTTTATTGCATTTTGAAAAGTAGTGTAGTATTTTCGGGTAATAAATAAATTATAAAGAATAAATTTGTTATATTTTACCATTTAATATATTTTCATTTTAAGAAGATGAGGCTCAAACACAATACTAATACAACTATCCATTATCATTAAAATATTATATCTCTCAACCCACTTCATATTAAAATATTATACTCCCTTCGTCCCAAGAATACATTTGCACCTTCCATTATGATCCATTCCAAAAATATTTTTACACCATAAAAATGAAAATAATACGCAATATTAATAACCTTACAATATTACAATATTACAAAAATGACACCTTCTTTCTACACACAATCCCTCTGTCCCCCAAAATATTTCACTTTCCTTTTTCATCCGTCCCTCAAAGTATTTCACACTTTACTTTTACTAAATTTGGTAAAAAATACATTATAACAATACTCACTTTTTACACACATCTTAATATAATACTTACTTTTTCACATCTCCCGACAACTTTACACACCTCCCAACAACTTTACACACCTTTTTCATTAAATCAACTAAAATATATATTCACTTTCTTACTTTATACATAAAAATACAAAATTTTCTTAAACTCCGCGCACACCAATACATGAAATACTTGTTGGGACGGAGGGAGTACATTTTATTCTATCCAATTATTCAAAATACCCCCTCTCTTTCTTCCATCACACTAACAAAAATTTACTTTTCTTAAATTTCGTGCCAGAGAATACGGAATGTATTCTGGGACGGAGGGAATACTGTAAATGTAACAATTTTAATATTTTATTGTATTAATTATCATAAATGTGTTGTGCATTTTATGTTATTTATTTTTTTAAGAGGGTCCACCACTTTTATTATAGGAGTATTTTATTTCACTAATTACCATTAATGTGTTGTGTATTTTATTTTATTTTTTCATTTATAAAAGAAATATAAGTACAATATTTTTTATTTTAATATAAATTTTGTGTGTATTTTTTTAAGTTGTTTAAAAATGTGTATATTGTTAAATAAAATTTTATATAATTAAATATTATATACTACTTTAAAATTTAATTGGATATATAGTTTAAAATATATAATGATGAATACAAATTTCGTTAGGTTTCAAATTTTTTATATTGATATCTTTCATTCGATGAAATTTTAATGAGAAATATTCAATAATTAATTTAAGAAAATTTATCCTAAGCCTAATTTTATTGAATATTTAATATTAAAAATTTATTCAATTATTATTTAATTACAATTCCAAGTAATTTAAAGTAATTATCTGCACAGTAAAAAAAGATAATTAATACTATCATTTAAGATAATTTCATTGTTTATATTATATTATAATACTAGTATAAAACCCGCATAATACGTGGGATAAATTTTTTTTTAAAAAATATGTTTTTATTGAATAACTAAATTAATTTGTAATTGTGTTATGCATAAAGGGTTTAATAACAGGAGTTTATATATATATATATATATATATATATATATATATATATATATATATATATATATATATATATATATATATATATATATATATATATATATATATATATATATATATATATAAACAACTTATTAAATGCAATTATTATTATGAAATATATATTTACTTGATTAGAATTACGTATAAAAATTTTGAAATATTAAAATTAATTATATTTGGATTCTATAAGAATTTTTTTTTAAGATAAATATCAAATATTTTAAATATTTATCTTTTAGTTATAAATTTAAATATATTATATTTAAAGATAATTAAATCAAATTAAATAAATAATAATTAATTAAATTAATTCAAATAAACCACAATTTGACACGTCACCGCGGAGACTCCTGGAAGCGACACGTAGGCAAAAAAAAACTCAAAATTAGTATATTAAGGATTGTTCTTAAATAAAATTTTAATTTATATGAGTGATTAGTCTCAAGTGAATTGAGTTTATATATAAACTCTGTTTTTTAAAATTACTCTTTAATATATAAAAAAAATTACTCTTTGAAGAGTAATAGCTTTTATACAAAAAAAAAAAAATATTTATGTCTTTAAAGAGTAATTTTTCATATATTAAAAAGTAATTAATAAATTAGGAGTTACAACAAAATTGAAGAGTAAATTTTCAATTTAAAAGAATAACAATTTATTTATATATTTAAAGAATATTTTTTTATGTTCTAAAGAGTAACATAATTTACACATTAATATATATAAAACCAGTTTATATAAGGGTGGTATGTATATATATATATATATATATATATATATATATATATATATATATATATATATATATATATATATATATATATATATATATTATTAACAATTATTCAAAATCAATTGCCAATATATAACAATAGAATTAAGAGACGGTAATAATAACCTTATTTATTTAAAATTTAGTATCATAATAAATATTTTCCTTTATTTGATAAATATTTTATTTTTAATATATACGTATATATTAAGAAATATTTGTTTATGTGATTTTTTTAATTTTTAAAAATACATATTTTAAAATAATAAATAATGTAAAAATATATATTTGGTGTTAATAAAAACCAATATTTTTGTAAATAAAATATGTTTGAGAGGTTATTTGTGTGAGATGAGACAAAGACAAATTCTAATTAAAATATTTCAAATTAAATAGATTTCGAATTAAATTAAAAGAAATTTAGGAATTAAAAAAAGGTCTATTTGTTAATTAATTAATTACTCATTGCGTTCATTTTAAAGAGTTTATATTTACCATTGAGGACATCTGCCTCAAAGAGTTATTTTCATTTTTTACAAATATGACTCATATACATTTATTAATACAATTAAAATATAAGATCATTCATTTACTAATACAATTAAAATATGAAATCACTCAACCACTAATATAACTGTCCACTATATATTAAATAATAATATTATTTAATTCATGCATGAAAAAATGGACTCACTCAACTAGGGAGTATATTTTTGGAAACTCGGAATGTTTGCTTCCTAGCTGGATGTTCTGAACACACAAATTTTGAAACTCAAATTTAAAGTAATCACTTAAATAAATAAAAATATATTTCTTCTATAATAATAATAATAATATTATTACTTTTATCATTTATTAGATAGATCAATTGTTATGCGGCTAATACTATTGTATAATTGGGTGTACTCTAGGATATTGTGCACCCACTTTCAGAAACTTATATAATTATGAATAAAAATCTATATAATTATGAACAAAAATGTATACACTTTGTTAGTGAATTTTTTGTTAATTTTTTAATCAAAAATTGAATATAAAAAATATACAGTTATTAAAAAAATATATACATTATTAAATAAAAAGTTATATATATATATATATATATATATATATATATATATATATATATATATATATATATATATATATATATATATATATATGAATGCTAGTTTTTTAATGAAAAATTGTGTATGAAAAAAATATACAATTATTAAGAAAAATGTATACAATATAAAAAAAAATTATTTACATATAGGTGCATCATTGCACCCAGGTGCACCGGATATCAACCATTGTTATGTTATCACTTTGTCTTTATCTTAATTGATCGGGTATCACTTTATTTTAAATATAAAATTACCACTTTTTATTTATTATATAAATTGTCATATAATAATTTAATTAAATGCTTATCAATTTTTTTATTAGGAATCACTTTTTATTATAAAAATTATAATTTCTTATTTCCATGAAAATTTTTTGGTGAGACAATCCGTCACAAGTCATTATTTTTATAAATTACTATTCATGACATAATTTAAATAGAAATTAAAGTTATCATTTTAATTTGATTAGAGTACCATTTTAATTAGTAAAGTTATATTTATAAGTAAATATATTATTGGAATAACTTTATAATTATTTTTCTACTCTATTCAATAAAAATTTTCATAATCCTTGAAATAAAAAATTAAATAATTAATCTTATTCATATATTTTATCTATAAAAATATATCTTTCATAACAAGTAAAGTTATATCTATAAAAATATTTCTAAGTTTTATTCCCCAAATCGATGAATTGTATTTTGGTAAGGTGCTTCCATATTTTTGAATAATTTAATTTTTTAATATATTAATAATATTTAATTAAAAATATTTAAATTTATATAAATTACTTATTATATTTTAAATATTTATTATATAATTGATGTGAATATCAAATTAAAGATTTTAAGAAGACGAATAATATGATATAATTTTTATTAATAATATATTTGTAACAAGTGAATTATAAATACTTAAATTATTTAGGAAAAGTATATTTATGAATTATATATAAAATAAAACAAAAAAATTATATTATTGGATATATGGGGATGAGAGTACAAACATTTATTATGCTCATTGACTTTTTCATCGTTGAGCCTCTTTTTCTCTTTAACCTATTGTATAGGTAATCCATTCATTAAAGAAATATCCAGGGCTAAAAATAACTTGATTTAATCTAATGGCTGAAAATGTTGTGGGTCATGTGTCCTTGGGTCAAGTAGGCCTCGAAAATTATGCATATGAAATTAAAATTTGAAGCATTATTGTTTTTTTTATTTTTTATTGGATTAATTATTTCAAAAGTCATAATTTTTTGCACGGATTAATCCAAACTTACCAATAGGAAATTTTGATAATTGAAGGTCGTCTGCACCATTGCCGTAAGCCTAATCGGATTCATGACCAGCGCCGCTGACCCACAACTCATCTTCCTCTCATATTCACGGATCAAAGATTTTGATAAATCAATAATTATCTGCACCGCCACCGCCGCCGTACGGATGCCAGTCCCATCGGATTCATGACCAGAGCCGCTGACCCACAACTCATCTTCACCAATTATAGATTTAAATAAATCAAAGGTCGTGTGCACCGTCAACGCCGTCGTACGGTATGTCAACCCATCGGGTTCTTGACCGGAGCCGCTGACCCACGGTTTTCGCCCCGCTTCTATTCAACATGGGTATAAATTATAATCACTCAGTAGATTTCGATAAATCAACGTATCTCCATACCTCCTCTCATTTGTCACTCTATCCTTCTTTCGTTATCTCACCTATGTTTACGATCTATGCGCTAGTTTTTTTGCGGAAGCTGAAATAATCGAGTCTCTCTTTTTGATAAGTTGAAGGTGTTTAGTTGATTACGTGAATTCCTTTTTTAATTTTAACTTTTTGCTTGATGATTGCAATGTGTAATTATTAGATCTTTTGGTGGTTGAAGAAATTTAGGAGTTGAGAGTTCTATTTGAGGAGATTGCTTCTGGTGAGATACGTAGAGATGTAGAAATAGATATATTTATTTCTTGTGGAGGATGATATTGAATCGGAGAGTCTGGTTTTTTTCTTCAATTTTATTGTTGATCTGGGGAGAGATTTCTCGGACTGCTTATTCCCTTTCGAGGCACCGCCCACTGATGAGTTGCAGCTTTGATTTGAGAAATCAGATTAGGAAAGGATGAGAAACAACGGCGTTTTTGCCATCTTAGGATTGGTCAAAAGGTGTAATATTTGACACATAAACTGAATGGTAGCTTGATTTGAAAAATGAGCTTAAAATTGAGTACTTATTTATAAATATTAAAAAGTTTGAACTTAAAAATGTGAGGACTTTTGAAGTAATTTATCTTTTTTATTTTATCTTCTTAAATTTCTCTCAATCTCACATCTTTTTTAGTAAAAAAATTATATTCACACGTTTTGAGTCTTTGGACAAGGTACCACATTTCTTTGATTCATTATGGAAGTCTTCGAATGAATTGCTTTTAAGCATGGGCTTGCATGACGTACTAAATAGATATTTTAGTACTAAGTCCTTTTCATCATCCATTAATTTCTTTTATTTAATTTCTACTCCAAATGCAAATATATAAATGTTATATATTAATAATTCAGAAATAGATTAAAATGGAGCTATAAATATACGAACATGTAAATGTTAAAAGGGTATTATTATTATAATAAATTATTATTATTATATTAATTTGAAATTATTATTATTTTTTGCAAAAAAGGTTTTTTCCCCCAAAAATATGATGTTCATGCACATTCAAATTAAATACACTTATTAATAAAAATACTACTAATAAATAAAATTTTTTTAGCAATTTTTAGTGAATATTTAACACACCCATACATCTGTCAGAATAAAACTAGATTTTTTACGTGGATTAAAAAATATAATCATTTAATGTATTTTGAGATGAGAGAAATAATATTTTAAAGTGGAGCGAATAGTTGTATTAGTCTTGAGTGTAGGGTCATGTATGGTCACACCAATATAAAAAAGGAAATGAATACTTTATAATGAGACAAATCAAAATGATAAGGGCAGGTTCTTACGCGTTACTCACCCGTCCGCCACTGGAAACACCACTTCCCGTCCGACTTGCATGTATTAAGCATGCCGCCAGCGTTCATCTTGAGCCAGTCGGGAATTGAACTCTATGAGATCGAATCTCCCGTTGTTCCCCGAATTTTTATTCTATGATCGATCGGTATAAACACCAACAGCTTCGAATTGGATTAGTTTCTCCTCAACAAATAAGCGCTTGGGCCTCTCTTTCAAGAGGATTCGCGGCATGTCAAGCCCTGGTAAGGTTCTTCGCTTTGCATCGAATTAAATCACATGCTCCACCGCTTGTACGGCCCCCGTCAATTCCTTTGAGTTTCATTCTTGCGAACGGAGAATTTATACAACCGGCGCCCCATCCCCAATTTTCACCCAAAATTTGGTAGTTATGTTATGTTATTTCTATTTATTTAAAATAATTAAATTATTACGTAAAATTAATTAGATTATTTTTAAAAAAATTTAATGTTGACGAATCCGGTTGTATCTTATATAAAGTACAACCAGATTTTATTATAGTTATTCCCATGAAACTAATACAAATTGGTATACAAAAATTAACTCTATATATCCTGTGTGATGTATCAACTCAAAATTTTTATTCGAATTATGCAAATTGACTATGCTTATTCATAATTTAAATTTTTGTTATTTTTATTTTTATTGTTTTGGTTTCCAAATTTTCTTCCACCACCTGAAATGGTTATTCTGTGGTGTACCCGTGCATGTCTAAATTTATAGAGTAAATTAGGAGTGCAGTGGATAGTTATTAATTTTTATTTTTAATTATTTTATTTTATTAAATAATGAAAATTGAATAAGAATATGATCTAATGAGATTATTTAGGTTCACGGATAGTTAAACTCTCAATTTCAATACCGGAAAATATATAAATTAATTTTATAAGGGACTTGTAGTTTTATCATAAAAATAAAAATAGAAATCCAAAATAATAAGTCATCCTCAAAAGGGATTGGTCTAAACTACCCCAAAAATTAGAGGACTTTTTTGTCAAATTGGCAGCAGGTTGCATCGTGATGGGCTAACGTCTCTCAGGCTCTAAGCAAGCACGAAACGACACCGTTGCCATCCCCACTTTCTTCCCCACTGTAGCAAGTCTGCAACGTCAACAACGAGATAACAATCCCTTCCATCGCCCACCGTAGGAACACCACAATTGCTCCATTGACTTCCTCCCATCGAGACTACTGGTAATACCATTAAACTTGAAAAGGGTACAGCCGATTTCTCAACTTGCCGATCTTCTGCTCCCATCGGGTCAACTTCCCGATAACCGCCGTTTGAAGGATTCTGTAATGCGAATGAACTGAGCTCGGCGAGTTATTATCACCGTGCTGTAGTCCTTTTGGTAAAATGGATCGCGCAGCGATGCTAGTGGGTCCGGGTATGGATATGCCGATCATGCATGACAGTGATCGCTACGACTTAGTTCGAGATATCGGGTCAGGTAATTTCGGCGTGGCCCGATTGATGAGGGACAAGCAGACCAAGGAGCTTGTCGCGGTTAAGTATATTGAGCGCGGCGAGAAGGTCAGTTTCCAAATTTCTTTTGCTCGTTTTTTTGCCTTTCTGAATCGTTTTTGAGGTCATTATTGGAGATGATTTATTTTGATTATTGAATTTATCCATCTTTTGTACCCAATAGGCGTCGTTGCATTTAAATTCGTCGATTATGTGTGAAAGTTTTAAGAGCACACGTGTAATTTTGTTTGCATATATAAATGGTAAATTAGGTTAAAGAATCACTGTATAATACTCTTATTCAGTGTGCAAAATTGGACTTTGATTTAAATGCCTGGTTTACAATTGAAAGTTAAACTTTGATTTGTACATGGGTTTGTTTTTACCGAGCTATTAATGGAAAGAAAGATAAGGTAGGTTGAACAATAACTAAGTTATGTCTATCATTTCTTTTTGTTTTTGTTTGTACATTTTATTTTATGCTTTGGAATGCATTATATTAGATTATTAGTCATAATTGTTCTGGTAAATATGAATTCTTGGTTGTCTTCCATATATGGTTAAATAGAGTGTTCCTGATTTGATTTGTTGTTTGTGGGAATGATCTTTTAACAGTCAAACTTCAAAATGTTGATTGAGCAATGAAGCGAGTTCATAGGCACGTTTAAGCATAGTTGTTAGAGGCGAGAAGCTCACAAAGTCGCAAGGGCCCTATTGGTTGAGGCGAGAGGCTTAAGTCTCTTGTACGACCTGTTTCTGCTACTTATGTGCACAAACAAGTATATCCTACTTAGCATATAATTATCTAACCAAATAAAGGTAAAATCACATCACGTCATATTAACTTGTAACTAACATAATCATAAAACATCCATAAATAATCAACTTCAAAGTTCAACTCGAGCACAAAGATTAAATAAGCAGCCAATAACATGAAGTCTTCAAGTTTCAAAAGAGTAGCAAACTAATCGATAATCTTCTTGATTCATGATCGTTATCACTTATCATCCCCATCATCCTCCTCGTTCACCTCATCATCATCGTATCGAGCAGCATTTTCGTTAAATTCTTACAATTCATACCCTCAAACGCAAGTCTTTATCTTCATCTCTAAGTTTTAGAGATGTGCCTTTGATTTTTTCCTTTAATTGGTGGTCTAGCATTTGAAGTACTAGCGGTCTTGGACTTTCTCTTTCCTTTCTTGTGTGGTACGCCGGCTCTTCAACTCCAATAGTCATCTCAACCACCCCGAGTTTAATTATCATCTCCAAATTCCAACGCTTTATCATTCTAGGTCAAATTTCTCCGCGAAGTAAAAGAAAAAAAACATTTAGGAACTTTGAAAAGCCCTTAAAAATAAACAATATGTGCACGTCTACAAGAGGCATGATGAGAGGTGCAGGGAGGATCACGCCTCTTGAACCCAAAAAATCGAAGAAGAGGTGCTTGTATACATAGAACATAAGGGGTCGGTCTGGATGAAAAGATTCTAGGTTGTTAGGGGTGGTGAGGTGGTAGGGAATGGTAGAGCTAGAGCTAGTGGAGGGGATAGATTTGTGGGGGTGGGTGGGGTGGGGTGGGTGTTTAATTTCTAATTTTCAAGTTCAACCCCTTTTGAATTGTAATACAGAGGCTTGAACAAATTATGACTTATTGGGTGTAAACCTCTCCTGTCATTCTCTGCGGTAGGATTGTAACTGTGATAAATTATCAACAGTGAACATTGTTAACTAAGCCATGTTGCCTACCATAACCACAGAATAATGATGTTAGAGCTCTTACTGGAAAGTATATGGACCAGAATTAAAATACAAATATTCATAATGCCCAGCTTCGTGGTTAGATTAATTGGGCATAAGTTTAGGTTTACTAGCTTGGTCTTTTTGAATTGTTTATTATAATCTGCAATGACATTTTCAATTGCTATTATAATACTGAGCCCAAATTCACAATTGAAATTTATATATACATCTGGCATAACATAAATAATAACTAAACAGGAGTTAATATCATTCTAATGACAAAAGTGTGGCGCTAAGATACTGTAAACCAGGAAAATGAGAAAAGAAGATGGGCCATCCCACAAACAAAGCTTACGAATTAAGCATTTTACTATTGATATCAAACAGTAGATAACATTTGCTACATTAGCATTTATATTTCTTTTATTTGTTTGTTAAAATATTATGAATATGACCAGAAAACCCAAATTATAGCATAGAGGTTTAAATCACAGATGAGATTGTAAAAATAATGAAATATACTTTTTTCTCAAAACATGTATCTCACAGCTTTTAGGACAAAGAAAAGTGCTTTTCATTATTCCAATTGCGATGCAAACTCACCCAAAGTATAAAAAACAATATATAAAAAACTAATATATTTGCATATATGTTAAAATGTTACACCTCTCGCCATTATAGTTTAAGATTTTTTGTGTGTTGATCATTTGATATGAGGTCTAAGACTAAGCCAAATGAAAGGTCCTGCATCGAACTTCATCCCATTTAAAAGAAATCAATATGAGGCTTTTAGAGATCTTGGTTTGGGGTTATTAGATATATGTTAAAGTGATAACTCTCTTTTAATAGCTTACTCTTTTAGATGAAGTGAAGATTTAACACATTCTTTGCCATTCATACTAAATTATTCTTATGAAAAGCACAAATTGTAAAAGAAACTGCAGGCTTTTTAATGCAATACATGAATATAATTAGGAGATTTTTCTGCTAAATGAAATGAGTGAAATGAGACAAAGGTACATATAGCGAGAAAACTCATCCTTCTTCTTTATTTATTGTTTATTTAATTATATATATATATATATATTTATTTATTAATAATAATAATAATAATAATAATTTTATCATTATAATAGTAATTATTATTATTAATTATGTGTTCATGGGTAACTTTATTATGTGTTTTCACCTAAAGGGAAAAGGCCCTGCCTTCAATAAATGAGCATAGACATATGGACTTTTTTTAAATAGAAAATTTGTCTTCGTTGACTTATACAACATAGCATATAAAAGCCATATAAAAGAAAGGAGGGGTAAATTGAGATGTTTGAAAATTGCCTTTAAGTAATCTAATAATTATTATGCATTGTGGAAATTTAGCATATTAATCTCTGTGATAGATGCTGTAAAATAATTACCTTGAAAAAAGTTATAGTCGGTCACTATTATTAGCACAATTTATTTTTATGATGGAAGCATTTTGTCGTTTGTCTACCAAGTGAACAGAAATAAAGAAGGAAAACGTCATAAAGAAAAGAGTTAACACCAAAAACAAAAAAACTTTCGACATTTTGAATTGAGAAAATTGTTGTATCTGTAACTGTCTGAGTAGTGCAAAATGACACCTTGCTTTCATCATTGCTTACTTCTCTGCAATCGTATTCCTTAAGATACAGTGTATATGAAACAAGATTTCTATTATTTATCACACTTATTGTTACAATGCATGTGAATCAAGATACCAGTTATATAGATTTGTAAGCGCAGAGGAAGCATCTCTTTCTCTCACTCTCTCAGCGCTTATAAACATCTGACGTCCAGTTTCAATTGCTTATCTCCTATTCAAGATCAATCCCAAAAAATCTATTTAGTTTTCTTTCCTTCTATCCGGTCCTTCTCATTAGTTATCCCTTTGGATGGTGTTCAAGTAATGTGAATGAGTTTTTTCTTATAATATTAGTTTTTGTGCTTTTTAATTAGCTGGAAAATGGAGTTTGGAGCCCAAAAAAAGTGTCCAGGTGGTGTACCAATTGTGCACGACAGTGATCAGTATGAATTTATTAAGAATATAGGGTCTGGGAATTTTGGGATAGCCCAGCTCATGAGAAATAAACAGACTTATGAGCGGGTTGCTATAAAATACATCGAGAGAGGCATCCCGGTCAGTTAAAATCTCAGATGTAAATTATGTCCATTTTTTATTTCTTTATTTGCTTCTTGGAAATAGTTTTTAGAGCATTCTGCTGTTCTAATTGGGTCAAGTAATTATTGTTGGTGATAAATGTTCTTCGATTATTTTTATGTCAATATCTTTCTAAAGTTGAGGTAGATTATACTCCCTCTGTTCCATTAGAGTCTTGACGTTTACTGTACACACGGAGTTTAGAAATATTACTTTTTTCACCAACTTTATTGACTTTTGAGGGTAATTTGGTCTTTTTAAGTAATAAATTAATGATAAAGTGAGTTATGTGTGTTAAGTGAGGGTGGCATTTTTCAAAATATAATGAATGTATGGAGAGGTTATTTATTTTTAACTTTTACTAATTTTGGAGGGTGAAGAGTGCAATGGGACAAACAAATGAGGAAGGGTGAAGAGTGTTATGGGTGTAATGAAATGGAGGGAGTAATTATTTTTCCTTATGATTGTAAGATTAGGTTTTCCATTATCAGGCTAGAATATAATCATGCCTTCAGTTTTATGCCACTTTAATGTCTAATTATTTCTTCTTACAGATGTGCAACTTAAATTTTCTGTGAGTGTGAGATTGAATGTTCCTAATTTTGCTCAATGTGTATGACTGCAGGATCCTCAAATTTTTCTCTTCTTTGTTTATTTATTATCCTGTCCCTCATGAAATGCCCAAAATTGTTGTGGTTTTTTCTTTTTCTTCAATCAGTTTCTGGTTTATGAGGATTTATCAGGTATTATGGCCTGCTGGGGTGGCTTTAAAGATATGATTAACATATCAAAGAGCTTTTTTTTTTTTCTTTTTTTTTTAATTTCTTTTTTCTTCTTTCTTTTTCCTAAAATTAATTTTCTTTACATTTATTATCTTTATTTTTATTATCATCATCATCAAATTAATGTGGAGGTACTTGTCTCCCACTGTAAATGATTTCTGTTAACGTCTATTGCAGATAGATGAAAATGTTCAAAGAGAAATCATTAATCACAGGTCTTTAAGGCACCCTAACATCATCAGATTTAAAGAGGTTTGCTCTGATTCTTTTTTTAATATATATGACTTTGTGAAAATTTGTTTATGAGTACTATTCTGATTTCTGAATGCCTTTGCTTCAGGTGATTCTAACGCCTTCCCATCTTGCTATTGTAATGGAGTATGCAGCTGGAGGAGAGTTATTTGAGCGGATATCCAATGCGGGGAGATTCAATGAGGATGAGGTTATTTACTTGTTCTTATATGTTCCTTTTTGCAGTGTTGGCGTGGCTTTTCGATACTTACTTGTGTTTGCAAATTTTCTCTCATGCAGGCTCGTTTCTTTTTTCAACAGCTTATATCTGGAGTGAGCTACTGCCATTCAATGGTATCAAATCTTATAAACCTGAGTCGAATGTCAATTGCATTTTTTCCATTAATAGAATAGAAACCTGAGTTGTCCTGTGTTTCTTGAAGCAAATATGTCACCGAGACTTGAAGCTGGAAAACACGCTGTTAGATGGAAGTCCAGCTCCTAGGCTGAAGATATGTGATTTTGGGTATTCCAAGGTAGTCTTTAATGCCAAGCTGTAGTCTGCTGAATCTGCTTACTATTAGCAAGTCAAAGTTCTCCATGGTCTGGTATTGAAATGAGGATTCACTGTTTTGATATGCGTATTGATATTTTTTTTAGTCTTTCTGTTTGTGTTCTTTCTTACATAGTTCCTTTAATTAATCATCTCATTGTAACTGTGTTTTTACAGTCTTCTTTGCTACATTCACAACCAAAATCTACTGTGGGAACTCCTGCATATATTGCTCCAGAGGTGTTGCGAAGGAGAGAATATGATGGGAAGGTAATTTAATTCAATTCCCTGTTTATAAAACTCAGTCTGTATCACAAGCATATATTATGTTGTTTTTCCTTTTCCACATGCCAAACTAGTAAATGCTTCACCTATCAATTTTACTCTTATAACCTTGGCTTTTACCAAAAGAAATTGCGGATTCTATTATTGACCTACATTTTCTGTTATTCTTTACTTTGCATTTTTACCCATTTAGAAGTTCTAAGTTTGAGGCTGGCAAATAATCTAAGATGTAAGAAATTGGGCTTTGCTAAATTTGCTTGTTAACAATTAAATTTGTTTTATTTGTACCAAATATTGATTTTGAAGTCATTCTTCTCTTCCTCTTTCTGTGTAACCTTATCAATATGTGTTAGCTTTGTGTATGGCCCATTATCAGGCTACATATGTGGAGAGGTCTGTATCATTTTTTGTTTTGCAGCATGCAGTTTATCATTCAATTCACCAAATAAGCAAAAGCAAGATGACTCAACGAGAAATGAAATGCCTTTCTATTTGTTCACTGCTAATCTTTTGTTGGTGGAATCAGCAATTTTTTCGTTGTTCTCTTGATGCATAGTGTTTGCTCATTTAATTGATGCCATAGTTCCAAATCCTGAGTGTGTTAACTAGGTTCCTTTAAGGCCAACTATCCTTATGACCATCCTAAGGAAATATCTTAGAGATTTTAAAAGACATTCCCGGGAGCACGCTTGGTAAATAATATTTCAAGCGGAGTTCTGCGAGTTTGATGGTGTTATTTTGATTTGGTGCTTGCAATTTGCAAACACTGGTGAGGGTGTTGGAGAAATTGATTATTACTATACACTGTATACTTATTTCCTATTTGAATCAGAATTTATATGATGTGGTGATTGAGCATCGGGTGATTGGATAGATTTTTTTTAAATAAAGAGTATTATTATAGGATGATCTCATGTTTTTCAGTTGCAGGGGAGTTAGAAGCTTCTGGATGCGCTTTCATTCCTTTCTTAGGAGTGTAATGGTTTCCATCTGTGATTCTTAACAATGTGTTTGCTTCAGATTGCAGATGTGTGGTCCTGTGGGGTGACATTATTCGTTATGCTGGTTGGTTCCTATCCATTTGAAGATCCTGAAAGTCCCAAAGACTTTCGTAAGACAATACAGAGAGTCTTAAATGTTCAGTATTCTATTCCAGAACATGTTAAAATATCTGATGAATGTCGGCACCTAATAGCGAGGATCTTTGTTGCTGACCCTGCACAAGTGAGTAATTTGAACTTTCAAAAGCAATTAGTGTTTTTCAATCGAGCAGTCACTCTTTTTCTTGAATTTTATTGTTAATCTGTTTCACTTTTCGAGTAAGATCTCAAGGTGATTACTTAATCAGTTAATCTGTTTCATCATCTGGAACACATGAATGATGCATTGTTATCTCTCCTAATATGGAGTATTGAGCAACCTAGGATTTTAAATATCCGAAGAAATGGGAGTCGTATTGTAAAAAATTGTACAATTCACCTGATTTAGCTTATAATTTTGAAAAAAATTTGCGTCAACCCACTTTGATTGATTTCCAGGTCTCTGCTTCACAGTATTGTATTTGCATGAAAGTTAGTCTTTGTTATTTCGAGTTTCTCACAAATGCTTCTGGATTTTTTGCTCTTTTAATTGTATACTCACTGTGTTGCACATTTTTCAGCGCATCACAATTCCTGAAATCAGGAACGATGTGTGGTTTCTAAAGAACCTTCCAGCTGATCTAATGGATGAAAGGACTACTAGCAACCAGTTTGAGGAGCCGGACCTTCCAATGCAGAGCCTGGAAACCATCATGCAGATAATATCCGAGGCCACCATACCTCCGGCTGGATTGTGCACTCTGGACATGATGGATGATGACATGGAAGACCTTGACTCAGACCCTGATCTTGATGTTGACAGCAGCGGAGAGGTCATTTATGCTATGTGATTGTGCTGTCCCCTTGGCCATCAATAAGCGTACGTGTGGACGAATCACTTGAGCTTATGGGTGCGTGGTACCTTTTTTACAGAGCCATCACATATGACTTCCCCCCTTCTGGACCATCATCTACCTATCAAGAAGATGCTTTGGCAATGGTTAATTTGTTGCTCAATCTCTATATAGCTATCTATCTTATATGCATATGTATGTATGCATATGTTATCTTTAGGGTTTTATTAGGTCGGCATCGTGCTACCTTTTCCATTTTTGTGTATTTATTCAGGTGTGTGTTTGTATTTGTGATACACTGGACTTGTTTGTATGTATGTATTGTGCAAGTACTGAGTTGTATACTGTGAATGTATGAGCTTATATGAATCTTATATCATTGTGTAAAATAAATCTTGCAGGATTTTATTTTCAAAATGCATCATTAGTGCTGTAAGTTTATAAATCATAGAAGGAACGTGCAAAAAACTTCTCACCAAGGATGTTCAAAGGCCAATCTTAATCTATTAGGGTTGGTCATATAGGGCTTCAGGTTAAACGAGATTGAGGCTAACAGGTCACTAAAATATGAATCTAGCTTTAATTCTAATGAGTTTTGGGCTAAATTGGCCAGCTTACTAGTTATTATACAATAAAAATTATAAAAAGTTATAAATATAAATTTAAAGCTTAAATTAATGACACATACAATAATAAAAATAAATAATTATAAAACATATCATTTTATGGGTGATTTTGGGATGCATCCAGATCATTTTAGGGTTGAAGGGTAGAAAATAGGGTGTAATGGATAATTATTTTTTTAAATTTAAATTATTTTATTTTATTTAATGATGGAAATTAAATTAAAATTTAATCTAATGAAAATAGTTGGAGAAGAAGGAATGATGAAAATAGGAAAAAGAATGTGAAATGAAAGTGGAACATTCAATTTCCTAAATAAACCAACCGAGATAGCAGAAATATAAAAGAATAATAAGTAATGGAAAAATTGATATGAAATAATTTTATTTCCTAATTAAACCAACGGAAAACAGAAATGTAAAAAAATAAATGTAATAAAAAGTTTAGGATCGTATGGATCGGGGAGATTGAACCCGACGTGAATCGAACACGCAACCTTCTGATCTGGAGTCAGACGCGCTACCATTGCGCCACGGATCCCATTGACGTGAAACCCCAATATATATTTACAAATAATATATAGTTATTACTTATTATACTTAACAATGTATCTACAACGTTACTTCTGAAGAAAAGAGGTATAAGGATGTCGGATCGACGTCTCCATGCCCCGCCTCCAGACAATCACACCGTTCTTTCACTTCTCCTCTACTGCCCCCATTTCCCACCTATTTGAAGGCTGTGGCTGCCGCTGTTCTGAAGGCTGGGGGTAATTCTCCTTTTATTTTGGTGTTGATCTCTTACGTTCATTGAATCTTCTATCTGGATCCCCCTTCGAGTAGTCGTGGCTTGTTAGAATTTTTACTGGACACTCCCGCCCACCAGGTGTATGAGAAAATGGCCCGTAGACATGTAATGATTTTCTTTGTGTTTTCCTGCTGCTTTTGCACCTCTTCCGACTCGTCTATGCCTTGAGTTAGGGAACAAAAAGAGCAACGAGAAAACATTTTTAGTTACTTTCTGTTCAAATGCGTTGACAATCTTTCTTCTTCTTGATTATAGGCATTTGTTAGTTTCATGTCTTATGTCCTCTGCTCACAACCCATTTGATGAAAAGCCTCACTCAAAATTTTGTTGACGAATTGCAGAATCCACTTGATAGCTAGGGCTACTGCCACTTTCTGGTTATCACATGGCAACAATCTGTCTTGTGTGCCATGAAGGGTCATATATTAGGACTAGAATCTGTTTGCGTAACTTCTTTTTACTTGCTTATATATAATGCGTCTGAAAAAGATAAACCTTAAGTATATCTAAGGTGAACATTGACATTCCAACTCATCCATCCGATAAAATTAAATTACAACACTATGTTTAAAGTGAACCCAGAACATTAACATAGACATTCCAGGTCCTCAATCCGATAAAAACAACCCATAGACATTCCCATCGCTTATGTGTTACTCTAAGTTGCACCAGAAAAGTACATGACAAAGAAAGCTCTCCTTTTCCATTTATTTTGGTGAATTCCACACCTGTGTTAAGCCTTCCTTGTTCCCACTCCTCACTCTATCAATTTCAACTAACTGTAGTCACAGTTACTAAAAATCAATATTCCCATTGATTGCAACTGCCGTATAATATCCATTTACACTTACCTCATGGCGTGCAAATAAAAGATTTTACGCTTCAAGTTCAACCTGAATGAGTTCTTCTGATTCCAATGTTTTAACCGAACAGAACCTAACACTTTTATATTATATTGTTTCTTTCAGCTAAAATTGAAATTCAAACATAATCTTAACTTATAGGAATAGGATCGTGTGCTGAACAAAAGCTCTCACAGTTGGGCGATTCCAAAAGGATTACCATGAAGCCGAAGCCACTTGATCTTTGAAAACTATTCAGATCGCTTCCACTCCGCTCTTCTCCGATGGCTTCCTCATATTCTTCCAGAACTCATTCAAAGCAGACAACGAAGCCGGGAAAACCTTTCTTCCGATCATCACAAAAGGTTGAGCTGCTCATGAAACCTTCATGCAGGGATGAGGACTTCAGGGAATCCATCGATCAGCTTTGCAACCAGAAACGCTTGAAAGACGTTGTTCAATTACTAGAAACCCAACTTTTTCCGCCTACTGCTTCGTTATATTCAACAATACTACAACTCTGTATTGAAAAAAGGGCTCTGGATGAGGGGAAAAAAGTCCATGCCCACATCCAAAGGTCAGGTTTCCTTCCTGGGTTTTTTATTTCGAACAAGATTCTTGATTTATTCTGCAAATGTGAGAGTATATCTGATGCCCGTAAGTTATTTGATGAAATGGGTGAGAGGGATTTTTGCTCTTGGAACATTTTGATATCTGGTTATGCGAAAATGGGCCGGGTAATGGAAGCGAGAGAACTGTTCAATGAAATGCCGGAGAGAGAACTTTTCCTGGACAGCTATGATTTCGGGTTATGTTAAACATAAAGAGCCTGCAAGTGCATTAGAACTGTTCAAATTAATGCAGAGAAGTGAGAATTCAGTTTGCAATAAGTTCATCATTTCTAGTGCTCTTGCTGCCTCGGCTGCTCTACAGTCCTTGCGCTTCGCAAAAGAGATTCACGGAAGCATTGTGAGAACCGGGTTGGACTCTGATGCTGTGGTTTTTAGTGCTCTGTTGGACGTTTATGGGAAATATGGGAGTGTCAATGAGGCAAGATATATTTTTGATCGAGCAGCAGGGAAGGACATTGTTATGTGGACAACCATGATTGATCGATACTTTGGGGATGGGAGGTGGGAAGACAGCCTCTTGTTTTTCTCTGATTTTTTGCATTCAGGGATTATGCCTAATGATTATACATATGCTGGGGTTTTGAATGCATGTGCTCATCAAACTGCAGAGGAGTTAGGAAGACAGGTTCATTGACAAATGATGAGAACGGGGTTTGATCCGTATTCTTTTGCTGCCAGTGCACTTGTTCACATGTACACTAAGTGCGGTAGTGTAGAGAGAGCTGATAAAAAGTCTTCAAGTGGTTGCCTCGACCCGATTTAGTTTCATGGACTTCTTTGATTAACGGGTATGCTCAGAATGGCCAACCACATGAAGCCCTTAAGTTGTTTGATCAGCTACTTCAGTCTGGAACTCAGCCTGATCATGTTACCTTTTTTGGTGTTCTATCTGCTTGTACTCATGCTGGTTTAGTTGATAAAGGTCTTGAGTACTTCCACTTGATAAAGGAGAGGTATGGTTTGAGCCACACCGCAGATCACTATGCTTGTGTGGTTGATCTTCTGAGTCGTTCGGGGAGGTTGAAGGAAGCAGAAGATATCATCAAGAAAATGCCTATGAAACCCTGCAAGTTCCTCTGGGCTTCTCTACTTGGTGGTTGTAGGATACATGGAAATCATGAACTAGCTGAACAAGCAGCTGAAGCCTTGTTTGAAATAGAGCCAGAGAATGCAGCTACTTATGTCACTCTAGCAAATATATACGCGGCTGCAGGGAAGTGGAGTGAGGTGGCAAAGGTTAGAAAACGGATGGATGAGAGGGGAGTGGTGAAGGAGCCCGGAATGAGTTGGATTGATGTGAAGAAGAAGGTCCCTGTTTTCTTAGTTGGAGATGAGTCCCATCCGAAATCAAAAGAAATATTTGAGTTCTTGGGGAAGGTTTTGAAGAGAATGAAGGAAGAAGGGCACATCCCACACACAAACTACGTACTGCACGATGTGGAAGAGGAGCAAAAAGAGCAAAACCTGTCGTACCACAGCGAAATACTAGCTGTCGCATTTGGTATAATCAGTACTCCTCCAGGAGCTCCGATAAAGGTTTTCAAGAACTTGAGAACATGCGTGGACTGTCATAACGCCATTAAGTTCATCTCTAGCATTACAGAGACGAAAATAATTGTAAGGGATTCAAGTCGATTCCATTGTTTCGAGTCGAGTAGTTGTTCATGCCATGATTACTGGTGATTGTGAGGAGGGATGCATTGGTAGGTGATGGTCACTGATCAGAAGCTCGAATTTCTTAATTCTTCATAGTTGTTTTGTAGGAGTTGATCACAGTTAGTTTACCAACAAACAAACAACCTTTGTCCTTTGAATAACCAACCATTCTTGAAACACAGTTGGATTGAACTGGGAATAATAATCATTGAATATGTTAATGAAAAAGTATATGGTATTGAATAATGCAAGTTTTCTTTTTTCAACAGCTTATATCTGGAGTGAGCTACTGCCATTCAATGGTATCAAATCTTATAAACCTGAATTGAATGTCAATTGCAATTTTGCCATTAGTAGAATAGAAACCTGAATTGTCCTATGTTTCTTGAAGCAAATATGTCACTGGGACTTGAAGCTGGAAAACACGCTGTTAGACGGAAATCCAGCTCCTAGGCTGAAGATATGTGATTTTGGGTATTCCAAGGTAGTCTTTAATGCAAAGCTGTAGTCTGCTGAATCTGTTTGCTATTAGCAAGTCAAAGTTCTCCATTGTCTGTTATTGAAATGAGGATTCACAAGCGAGTACTTTGAGCTTTCAAAAGCAGTATGTGTTTTTTTTTTTTTTTTGCAAGTCACCCTTTTTATAGAATTTCATAGTAAATCTGTCTCACTTTCGGGTAGGATCAAAGGAGATTACTTAATCAGTTAATCTGTTTCGTCATCTGGAACACAATGAATGATGCATTGTTATCTCTCATAAATATATCGTGCAACGTAGGATTTTAAACATCAGAAGAAATGGGAGTAGTAGCACGATCCACCTGATTTAGCTTATAATTTGACAAAATTTTGCATCAACCAACTTGAAATTGATTTCCAGGTCTCTTCTCCACAGTATTGTATTTGCATGAAATTTGGTTTCATTGATCTTAGTTATTTCACATTTTTTACAAATGCCACTGTCTTTTGTGTTCTTTTACTCGTATATCCACTGTATGGTTCTTATTGTGTTGTCGTACACTTTTTCAGCGCATCACAATACCTGAAATCAGAAACGACGTATGGTTTCTAAAGAACCTTCCAACTGATCTAATGGACGAAAGGACAACAAGCAATCAGTTTGAGAAGCTGGACATTCCCATGCAGAGCCTGGGAAACCATCATGCAGATAATATCTGAGGCCACCATACCTCCTGCTGGATTGTGCACTCTGGACATGATGGATGATGACATGGAAGACCTCGATTCAGACCCTGATCTTGATGTTGATAGCAGTGGAGAGGTCATTTATGCTATATGTGATTGCTGTCCTCTGGGCCATCATTTACCGTATACATGGACGAATCACTTTAGCTTATGGGCACGTAGAACCTTGTTTACAGAGCCACTACATATCATTACCCCCTCCCTGCACCATCATCCACCTATCAAGGAGATGCTTTGGTAATGTTATTTCGTGGCTCAATCCTCTCTGTGTGTATATATATATATATATATATATATGTATGCATGCATATGTTGTGTTTAGGGTTTTACTAGGTCTGTGTTGTGAAATCTTTACAATTTCTGTGTATTTATTCGGGTATTGTTTATTTGTTTTTGTAATATCCTGAACTGGTTTGTATGTATGTATGAATTGGATAAGTACCGAGTTTTATACTGGGTGTGGAGCTTATATATCATTGTATAGTAGGATTTTATTTTATTTCATAATGCTT
Source organism: Pogostemon cablin (assembly GCA_023678885.1). NCBI lineage: Eukaryota > Viridiplantae > Streptophyta > Magnoliopsida > Lamiales > Lamiaceae > Pogostemon > Pogostemon cablin. Next base: position 18,227,459 of record CM043000.1, read on the forward strand.
TCGGATTAGTGGTGTAAATTTATAAATTATACAAGGACGTGGAATCCTCCATACTTCTTGAATTTATTTTCGTGTGTGTAGAGTTAATTTTTATGCGGTCAATTTATATTAATTTATGAGTTGAATAAGGTGCATCTGATACACCGGTGCACCTAGACAATCGTAACCATTAGATTATTTTTTAAATCAATCTTCACCATTAAATAATATAAAATAATTATTTTTTAAAATAAAAAAAACCACTCCACTACCCATTTTAGCTATAAATTTGGGGGTGCATCGGTATACTAGGTGCACCCCTAATCACCCTTAATTTATTTAATAACGTATATCCTCCCCAAAAAAAATATTTGGACCGTATGGATCGGGGAGATTGAACCCGACGTGAATCGAACACGCAACCTTCTGATCTGGAGTCAGACGCGCTACCATTGCGCCACGGATCCATTTGTTGATTTTAAAGCACTTTATAATTTAAGTGCATGTGTAATACATAAAAGTTGATAAAAAGATTAATAAAGTTTATATAGGTGTTGGTTTATAATAGTTGGGTTAGTAAAGTTTAGAGTTAAAAATTAAGAGTACACAGTACCTAATTAATATGGGACGACTGTTTGCAACCAAAACTTACTGAACATATCCCAAAAATTTATTAATTAATCTTTTTAAAATTATTAAGACTAAAATACCCTTATTACTAAATATACCCGAAAATTACCATTTATCCCCTAAATAAATTATCTCATTCTCTCATCTTCACTTCAATCGACGGCGAGTTCACCACCGTAAATGGAATCCTACGTCAGCACACAATGGAGCGTGAGATAGGTCACCCCATCGTCCCCAACTTCTTCGCAGCATTCAACAGCGTCGCCGCCATCGCTGCCCGTTGTGTGCTGACCACAGCCCCGGTTCTTACAGGGCAGTTCGATCCCCTGAACTCAGTTTCGGCACTGCAAACACCAGCTTCTTGGCTCTGATTGGCGGACAGCTCTAAGCTTGAAAGTGACACCAGAGGGTGATGTAGTAACACTCTGCCGCCGTGATCTAAAAGCTTCTTAGCCGTTCTTTCGAATGACATCTCATCCCAAAACCTACCACGTCAACAAAGAGACCATTGCCTTCAGGTACAACATCAGTCGACCATTCTTGACGCTCTTCAAGATCGACTCCCATGGCAGAAAGCAGAAGGATGTTCCGATATACTCCATGAGAGGACTGACAGCAACGCATGATCTTCGCCGTCATACAACAAGGCGGCGTGTTCAGAATGAAGGGGAGAGAATGGGGTGATTTATTTAGATAAGGATTTTCTTCATACCCTTCGCAGCAATAACACCTGTATCCTCCAAAATCCGAATCCAAATTTCTTGGCCTCATCACATGTTCCATTTTCAATACCCCAATCCAGCACTAATGGAACATGGATTGTTCTGTTCTGAAAATGTGGGTCTTTAAGTTGAATACTGAGGAAAATTCTGATCTCCAACAAATCCTTACCCACATGGATCAAAACCATGGATCAGTGTGTGATTGTACGTGGTAATGGGGTGTTCCAGCATCCGATCCCGGCATAGGACCCATCGAATACCGAACTACTATCGATGAATTAAGCAAGTGGGATCCCCTATTACATACAATTGTGTGTAAAAGGGGACACTTGTCACCCATCCCACCCCATGTAACATGAGTGTAATAGGGGAATTGAATAGTTAATCAAGGGACGATAATAGGATGATTTTTTTTAGGGGTATGAATAGTAATTTTGGGGTATATTTAGTAATAAGGGTATTTTAGTCATATTAATTCTAAAAAGATTAATTAAAATTTTTTTGGGGTTTGTTCAGTAAGTTTGGGGGTGCAAATAGCCACCCCCAATTAATATAGATAATTAATAACATATTAATATTAATAAAAATATATGATGGGTTAGCAAAGAGAAAGAAAGATGTACATTTGTTTAAAAATCCTACTCTTCTCTAATAAACTTCTTGTTTTTCTTGCTAAAAATTAAGGTTAATTGAATATATATATATATATATATATAACCACAAATTCTACTTCTTCTACAAATTAATATCTATTTTTTGAGAAATTAATTATAAAAAAGAACTCTACTTTTAAATATGTTGCAAAACATACTATTAAACTAAAAAAAACCTCTTAATAACCATCTTTGAAAAGTTGCGTTTTGCAACAATAAAAGTGAGGTTTTTTTTTTTTCAAAGGTGCAAATTAATTTATATGCTAGTAGGCAAATATACCCACGTTCGCTTATCAAATATCAGTACTAATAATTTTTTTACATTTTTTTAAATCAATTTATCAAAAATGGACCTTTATACCCCTCCCACCAAAATAAAAAAAAATTCTAAGTACCCATCCACTCACCCACACACCCCACTGCCGCCGGCCGCCGTCCGTGTGAGTGACCCACACCCACCGTTGGTCATCGCCGGACGTGTGGGCGACCCACATCCTCACCCACACTCACTGCCGACCGCCGCCGGACGTGTGGGTGACACTTCCACGTCTCATAAAACAGTTTATGTTCTGACATTTTTATGGTATCTTTGTATTTATAAATAAAAAAAATGCAAACTATATTATGTATGTCATATGAAAGTATCAATTTTGAAATTAAAGTTCTTTGAGATTATTGAATAAAAGATGTTAAAGAAATAAAATTAAATAAATAAAAGATAAAAGAGAAACATAATTACAAAGAAGAACAAGTGAGGATAAAGTTAAGATAATGAAAAGAGAAAAGGAAATATAAGCGAAAGTAAATAAAAAACAAAAGTGAGGATAAAATTAAAATAATGAAAAGTGAAAAGGAAATATAAGTAAAATAAGAAAAGTTCAAAAAAGTACAATTGTGTAAACAAGATAATAAACAAAACAAAATGTTGATAAAGATTTTGGCACTATGTATTTTGTGTATTATTACAATCAGTGACGAACCCAGGAATTCTAGTCAAGGGGGCCCGAATGACACTTCCACGTCTCATAAAACAGTTTATGTTCGGACATTTTTATGGTATCTTTGTATTTATAAATAAAAAAATGCAAACTATGTTATGTATGTCATATGAAAGTATCAATTTTGAAATTAAAGTTCTTTGAGATTATTGAATAAAAGATGTTAAAGAAATAAAATTAATAAAAGATGTTAAAGAAATAAAATTAAATAAATAAAAGATAAAAGAGAAACATAATTACAAAGAAGAACAAGTGAGGATAAAATTAAGATAATGAAAAGAGAAAAGGAAATATAAGTGAAAGTAAATAAAAACAAAAGTGAGGATAAAATTAAAATAATGAAAAGTGAAAAGGAAATATAAGTAAAATAAAAATAAAAGAGCAGAAAATAAGAAAGGTGGTCTATGTGGGATTCGAACATGCACAACCACCTACAAGCTTTCCTGGTACTCCACCGCTAGGCTAAAGGGATTTTATGAACTATGTATATACTACAATTCTTATATATTAAAGAGTAAAGTTCGTATTCAAAGGTGTCATTTGTTTTTGGACACGGAAATTAAGAAGTATTGTTATTTAATGTATAGTGAGTAGTTGTATTAGTGGATGTGTGAGTCCCAATTTTTAGTTATATTAGTGAATGTGTGTGGATAAAAAATGAAATGAGACCCTTGAGACGCTCAAACTGAAAAAATAATACCCTTGAAAGCGGACGGAGAGAGTAGTATTCGAGATCCAAGATCCCCCTCCCACCAAGTTGGAGATTAAAATAAAAGGAAAGAAAAGTGTAGCATTAATTTATTTGTAAAATTAGTTGTAGAGTGGACTTTATAATGAAGCCTACACAGGTTACAACCCAGAAAGTGAACATGCATTTCTGCGTAAATTGAGGTTTTCAAAGCCCAGCCCAACTGGCCCATTTGATATATGATGAGAAGTCAAATCTCAATTTAATACTTTAATTATTAATTAATCTCTATGTTAATTTATTATAGACCAAATAATTTACTTTAATGTGATAACAAGTTGCGGGACATTATTGTAGATCATATACTCTCTCATCCATGGTGGCATTCCATCATATATTAACTATTTCTCCTTGCATAGCATAGATGACATGCACAAAATAACTTATACTCCTCCGTCACATTTAAAATTGCAACTCTCCTTTCTAAAATATAAAGGAGATGTGCAATCTTTACTAAGACGAAATGAGTATATTTTTATTGGATCACACAAAATACTAATTAAACTATTTACTATACATTAAATTATTATATCTCTCAATCAATTATATATTTAGATATTATATTCCTTAATTTTCGTATAAAAAAAAAATGTAACTTTATAACTTATAAGACGGAGGGAATATTATATTACTTTTAAATTTTAGCTTTTATTCTTTAATTTAGTGCTTCCTTCATTCTGTTTATATTTTATGTGATAAAGTGTATGAGATTATTTACTTTAATTACTCCCTTCATCTCGATTGAATGTATCTATTTATTTTTTACACGTGGATTAAAGAATTATATAATAACTAAAGTATAATGGATTGAGAGATATAATATTTAATGTGTAGTGGATAATTCAATTAGTATTGTATATGGGTCCCATGCGTAATGATTTGAGTATTATGATTATTTTTTGTGGGCTTCATCTAACAAAAAAAGGTAATAAATACTTCGTAATAGGGCATATCAAAATGACAAAATTTACACATTCAACCAGGACGGAGGGAATAAAAAAAATAACAAAGTATCTATCTTTTTTTTAAAAATATTATATTCTCTCTATTTCAAAAATCCTTAACATTCTCATTTATTTTTCCTTGTAATAAAATGGTTTACTCTAGCAAAAAAATATGATTTATTATTTTAATCCAAAATCTAAAAGTTACACACAACTTATTTATTTTACATTTGTCATCCTTTCTTTTCATTAATAACATACTTTATTTATTACCTAAATTACAAAATTATTCTAAAAAATAATAAAATTAATCAAAATTTAACTTTTCTTAAATAATGTGCAAAAAGAAAAAGTGAATTTTATTCCAAAACAGATGGAGTAGTATCATAAGGATGTTAATATTATAATTTTTTATTTTTTTGGTATGTAAGTTGAAAAAGAAAATGTATGAAAGAGGATAGAAGATCATTTATTTTAAAATATAATTATATTTTAACTTATATACATTATATTATTATTATTATTGTGATTCATACATTATTTTATTCTCAAATTTATATTTTTAGGCTTAGAGTTTAGTACTATCACTATAAAAAAATTGTTTTTTAACAACGGAATATTCTGTTGCTAAAAGCCTAAATTCTATTGTTAAATTAATTTACCAACAGAATCGTTGGTAAAATTTTGTTGGTAAAGTGGTGGTTGGTAAATTTTTAATAACGAAAAATCAATTCTGTTGGTAATTTATATAATGATTCCCTTGGTAATTCGTGGTAATTACCAACGGATTGAATTCCGTTGCTAAAATAGAGAATAAATTTGTTGGAATTCTGTTGCTAAAACAAAAATGTCATTTTTGTTGCTAATTCATTGCTACTTACCAACAGATTAAATTTCGTTGCTAAATTCTATTGCTAAAAAATATATTTTTTTGTAGTGTATTATTATTTGAGTATAGTTATTTTTCGTTTAATAATGGAGACTTATATACATCGTATACTAAGTGATAATTAATTAATACCATATCGTGTGTCGAGAAGTCAAATCACATGCACGCTGAAAATCATGATTTTGACTGATTAGTTATTTTTCAATAATAATAATTATTATTATGAATTAAAGAAAGAATAATGAATAATGATGATAAACGTGCAAGTGAAGCATATATACATTAATTAATGATGTAATTATGGAAGGCTTCTTTGTGAGAAACACTATTATGCCCCTCAAATACTGCATTTCCAACAAAATCCTTGAATTATACAAACTTCCTTTTATTTTCTTTTACTTAATTAGATCATTGGATTATTTATTTATTTATTTTTAAGAAATAAGAAAATTATTAAGTTACGTAACATGAGAAATCGAATAGATTATAGTACTCCTTGATCCATTTTCTTCCACGCGTATTTATCTTCTTTTTCATGGAAGTTCAAAATTAAATTTATTTTATTGACATAAATTTATTAATTTTTGTACGTAATTTAGTATTTTTTATAATAAATAAAATGTATATAAAATACACGTTAGGTGATCAATACGATAATAAATAAAAGATTCTCTGTGAAATAAAATTTGGAAGAAAAATTATTTGCATGATAAATAGATACTCTCTTATGAAAAACTATTTATTATTTTACGTTATAATTTTCTATTATACACCCTTATTCCCCCGAGACTCCTTATAACTCCCTCTCATATTTCAACTTGAATCCCCTATTACATTTTTCATGTTCCATTGGTATTCCATAAAGTAATAAAACTATACCCTCTTTTTCCTATGTTTTGTTTCCAGCAAATCGCCCTGTCCAATCACTACCTCCTAGGAATACTTATTATATATATTGCATACATGCATAAGATCCAGTGTTAAATCTATATATATATATACACATAAACACACACTTAATATTAGAGGTAGATCATAAGATCCACTTAATTTCCTTCCACATTTTGAAGGATCCAATTTGGTACACTATTCTTTCTTCTTCCTAATCTATACTATCTGTTTGATTTTAGAGATCCCTCATTATTTTAATATTGAAGGAATGGGGAGAGAGATGATATTGGTATGTTTGGTCTCAATTTTGGGCATTTGGAGTTTGTCAACACAAGCAGAAGATCCTTACAAGTATTTTACATGGACTGCCACTTATGGAACTGCTTCACCACTGGGAGATCCTCAACAGGTTGGTTGGTTATATATGACTCTCTATTCATTTTCTTTAATTAATTTCTTGCTGTCTGAATAGAGAGGTTGAATGAATGCAGGTAATCCTGATAAATGGGCAGTTTCCAGGTCCTACACTAGAGTGTGCAACCAATGACAACATTATCATTAACCTAATCAACAAGTTGGATCAGCCTTTTCTTTTGACATGGTAGTTACTTCACTTCTAGTACTACCTTCTACCTTGTAGTACTATATAGTAATACTCCCTGCACTCTGTCTCATAAAACGCATCCCATCTACTGTTTCACGTTGTTTAAAAAAAATGGACTTTTTTATCAACTTTGTTAACTTTAGAGGGTATTTTAGTATTTTTAGGTAATAAAAAAATATAAAGTAATGGTATGAATGTGAAAAAAGAGTGACAAATTTAAAAGTTAAAGTAATTTTTGAGGTTGGTGGATAAAGTAATTTTTTTTTTATAATGGTTTAGTTGGGACAAACAAATGTGAGGGGTATCTATATATATCTATGAGTGGATATTTGGTTGAATGAGGAGTTAATGTTGTTGTGTGATATTTGAGGTAGGAATGGGATCAAACAAAGAAAGAATTGTTGGCAAGATGGGGTGTTGGGAACAAACTGCCCTATCCCTCCTAACTCCAATTACACCTACAAGTTTCAAACTAAGGATCAAATTGGCAGCTACACCTACTTCCCCTCCACCCTCATGCACAGAATTTCCGGGGGCTTTGGATCTCTCAACGTCTACGCAAGATCCGTCATCCCCGTCCCCTACGCCGCCCCCTCTGCAGACTTTTCTCTCCTCATCGGTGATTGGTACAAAACCGATCACAAGGTTCATATAGCTTGACTCAGGGGTGTTTGTAGTTTTTAAGCATGTAGTTTGGTTGATGATCATATAACCATGCATGTTTTGACTCGCAGGGGTTGCAGAAGATACTTGATTCGGGAAAGCCATTACCTTTCCCCGACGGCCTCCTCATAAACGGCCACACGAATAAATCTTCATTCACATGCTCTCAAGGTTAATGTCTACCATTTCAATTCGAAACACATCAGAAATAAGAGATCCTCAAAAAGCTACATGTATGCATGCAGGTAAGACGTGCATGATGAGAGTTTCGAACATCGGATTGACCACCTCTTTCAACTTCAGAATTCAGGGGCATAAACTGAAGCTGGTTGAGGTTGAAGGATCCAACGTGGTGCAGACCACTTATGATTCTTTAGATGTACACGTGGGCCAATCAGTCACAGTCTTGGTCACCTTAAATCAAACTCAGCCAAGAGATTATTACATAGTTGCATCCACAAGGTTCACCCAAACCGCCCTCGTTGCTACTGCGGTGTTGCATTATAGCAACTCCATCGCAGGCGTCTCCGGACCACTGCCCTCTGGCCCGCCCGGAGAAGCCGAATGGTCCATGGACCAAGCCAGATCATTTAGGTATGTACAAAATTGAGTCCACCTGGTGTTCCAAACACACTAGATGGATGACACCTCAGCATTTTCGAAATTTCAAAATCCATCTGGCAGATGGAACACCATGTGGAGTAGGGAATCTCCCAGCTACAAAAATTAGTTAGTTTTCTTAATTTCAGTTAATCAGTTACATGACTAATTGGCCAACTGATTTTTCAGATGGAACCTAACATCCAATGCTGCTAGGCCTAACCCTCAGGGTTCTTTCCATTATGGGACTATAAAAACATCTAGGACTATAATCTTGTCCAACTCAGCACCTATAGTAAAAGGAAAGCAAAGATATGCTGTAAATGGAGTATCTTACATCAACCCTGATACTCCACTAAAGCTTGCAGATTACTACAACATCACTGGTGTCTTCACCCTCAACTCCATTCAGACAGCTCCATCAAATACACCCTTCAAATTCTCCACCTCCGTCATTGCAGCTTCTCTTCATGAATTCATCGAGTTTGTCTTCCAAAACAACGAGGACACGATCCAATCGTGGCATCTCGATGGCTACGATTTTTGGGTCGTCGGGTAGGTCATGCCAGCATTGTCTACTTATCAGGCCGCACTTGGTGTTACATCTCCTGTTGTGAATCGTTGGATGATTGACGTGTATGATATTACAAAATCTACACCCTAAAAGGAAAATATCAAATCTAAGGGAAAATGTTGAGATTTTTTTCCTGAAGTCATGTCACGTGTAACAGGAGATGTACCACCAAAATGTAATAGGACATTTGGGATCTGCACCTGCATGCATGCATGATTCTAAACTTGTGATTCTTTCGACAGATTCGGGGATGGTGCGTGGGCTGAGGCGAGCAGAAGCAAATACAATCTAGTCGATGCATTGACTAGACACACTGCACAGGTAAGCAGTGACGGATCCAGGATTTAAGGTGACAAAACTAATTGAATTGATAATTAATGATTTGGAAATTAATGTTGTAGGTGTACCCCAAATCTTGGACTGCTATATTGGTATCATTGGACAACCAGGGGATGTGGAATTGGAGGTCTGCAATGTGGGGAAGACAGTATTTGGGACAACAATTGTATGTGAGAGTGTACAATCCAATACATAGTCTTTCAAATGAGTATGATATACCTGCCAATGCTCTACTATGTGGTAGAGCAGTTGGTAGAAAACAGGCCTAATTTTTTTTTTTTAATTTATCAAAATTTTAAATGATTGAATATTAAAGATTGAGCAATTCAAGTGAAGAAATAATTGAAGGTTTTATATAAAAAGAGCTTGCAAAACACATAAGCATGAATGTTGTTATAATTTGGTCAATTCCCAATGTAAGCTGATCAAAATCTTTATTTATTTATTTATTTAATATTGATCGAGTTTAAGAGTCTTGCGTATAATTATTTTGATGCTAAAGCTGCTCTATGATAATCTGTAGTCTGTACAACATAATTATGATAATCTAAATACATTCAAAATTCATCATTTTGCTACTATACATTATACAATATATACATACTAATTTTTTAATTTAATTAATTAATTAATTAATACGAACAACGGCATGCAAATCAATTGCCATATTTCTAGATTTCCAAACAGCACTCCAATTGATTCATTAGTGGTTACGTTTGTTTTTGTACGGGATTAAGTATAATATTTTAATGTGTAGTGAAGTGAAATAAGTAATATATTTTAATGTAAAATGTGTAATTGTATTATTGTTGTGGATGAGTTCCATTAGTAATATATTAATAATTTTATATGGGTATTATTTAAAAAAAGGAAAATAAAACTATTAAAATGGAAGACCTAAAATCAAAATGAGTCACTATTATTGTGTGACGGAGAGTAGGATTGATAAATAAGTACACAATGATAATGATGATATATCCAACAAGCACTAAGGATCGAGCCATCGAGGGGTAGATAGCATATTTGTTGCCCCAGCGTTGTATGCATAATTTATGCATTAAACTTTTTGTAAATGTAGAATGAAATTAAATCATAATCCAAACAAGTGGTTGTGGGCCCACAATTACTATCACCAAAAGTACAGGCGCGGATCCAGGAAAAATAATTTGGGAGTACGGCGTGTAATTATAAAAATATTACTCACTCAGTCCATCCTCAATGTATCAATTTGGTTTTTGCACGTTGATTAAGGAGTATTATTATTTTATATGTAGTAGGTAGTTGTATTAGTGGAGGGTGTGAGTCTCATATTTTATTTGTATTAGTGGTGGGTGTGGGTCCCACAGTCCAAAAAGGGAAATAGATAGATTAAGGATGGACGGCCCAAAATGATAAAATGGATAGATTGACATTGGATGGAGGGAGGGAAATAGATAGATTAAGGATGGACGGCCCAAAATGATAAAATGGATAGATTGACATTGGATGGAGGGAGTACTATTTATTTAATAAAATGAAAAAATTACAATTATTATTGTTACCGACAAAAATATAAATGAAATTAATAGGACTTGAACATATGATCATATCTGCCTAAAAGACGATCTCATAACCACTAAACCATTATAATATATATGTCATTACGTGCTATATATATATATAACTTATTTTTCATTTTGGGGTACAACTGTATCTCATGTATCTTCATTGGATTCGTCTATGTTAATTAAAACATAATTGAAAACGTAGGTAGACGAAGATACTATATACTTAGGTGTATTAATGCAAGGCGGCTTGTAATTAATAGTTGTAGCCCCCACCCCACACCCACCTCACCCAAAAAAAATATAAATGGGTTACCTTAGGCGTGTACTCCAATAATAGTAGTATATGCACAGTTTAATCCTTTAGGACCTTTAATAATATTTTTATGATTGTGTTAGTAATAAAATTGAATTGTCGAATATTAACAGAAATTTACTATAATTACATATAATCATAGAGTTGAGTGTACTTAGAGATGAAAATGGGTAGGATTTGAATAGAATATATATTGTGAATTTTTATTCTATTATGTGGGGTATCTATTTTATAAAGTGCAAGTGTTAAATCATTTCACGGTAAAATATTTTATATTTTTATAATTAGCTATTACTTTTGTTATAAAATATTATTACTTACATTATAAAATGTTATCACTTTTCATTTATATTATAAATGATTTATAAAATAGCATTATTATTTTTTTATTAATTAAGTATTACTCTTTATTATAAAAATTATCACTTTTTTTCTTCTCATATAAGTCATTATGAGAGATGCCCCCACAAACCTTTTATAAATTGCACTTGAACATAATATTTGTATAATTAGATTTGAAATTAATATATGAAGTTTTACAATATTAGTATATTTATCTTAAAGTATTAACATATAGTACAATATTGAGTGAGAGCAAATTTGAAGAGGGCTTATATATATACTAATTTAAGAAAAAGACAATTAAGATTTTCTCATAAAAAGAATTTCATTAAACAAACAAAAAGTAAAAATATATCTACTCCTCTTGAGGAAATGATTGAATTACTAATATAATATAAATAAAGGGTGATAACATCTTCATAAACATGACAACACTATATCCATAACATTTTTTGATGATTCGTTTTTATGACAAAATTTATAACATTATTTTTATATAAAAATACAAGTATTAAAAAAAACGCAAATATATCACAATGCCCTCCAAAAGAATATAGCGTTGACTGGAATTACAAATTTAAATTATGATTCGTGCTTTTTTTAAATCATTTTACGATTCTAATATTTAATTCATATATGAAATGGTTGTTCGTTAATCGTTACAATATAATATCCTCTACAGATTACATGACCGACATTCTAATTCCATTAAATCACAGGGTCGAGTGGACCTATTTGATAACAGAACACTTAATATTATATTTTTAAATAAAGTAATAAAAGGAAGAAAGTTACACTAGTTTTTTTGCCTCGTGATGGGTTTTCATCGAATCTGAATGTTTGTCGGTTATTACCTAATAAGCCGAATTGAAGTATAATTTCTTTCTTGGTGGAAGCCATCCAAATTGGGATTTTCAAATTTTCACTAATTGCATGTCTACCTATTAATTCACATACTTGTAAATTGAATATAAAATTAGGACAAAAGTTTGTACCACATTAAATAAATAAAACCGTTGATCAAATATAATCTTTTATTAATATTTTGTCATAACAATTTTTTATTTTTTTGGGAAAGCAGCAAAATGCATTGATCAACATATATTTTTTTTTAAACATTTATGAAAGATTATGCATTTATAATTTACTGCTTTTAAAGTTAAGCAAAATTATATCTTTATGACTTACATATTAAAAGAAAATGAATTAAATTATGATTTATGAGTACGCTGTGTTGTTGAAAATCGTCATAAAATGAGGCTTGCATTTATGCAATGGATTTATTTATGGCAAAAATCTTGAATCTCAACCTTCAAATTATGAAAATCCAAAACCGAGAATCGTCACATAATCTATTATATGGATCATGTATTACCCAAATTAATTTATATATTAATGTTGTATGTATTTACTATGTATCCGGAACAAGAATAATGTTATGATTAATCAATGATATATTTATAATTATAGAAATAAAACACTTCTTGGTTCTAAAAAAAATTAAAATAGATCTACATTACATTCGTGTAATAATAAGTTAATGACTCAACTAAAATTTAAAGCCCTGGAAACGTGGATTATATTGTGAAATAGTAAAAGATGGAGCCTTAAAAATTTAAAATAAGTTTTTACTCCTCGGCGTGGAAATAGCAAGATCTGGAAAAGCAAAATAATCTCCACCGCCACTAAAACCAACATCTCCATTCTCCAGCTGCCACGTGTTCCCTCCGACCATAGGGCCTCCGCTATTCACACCGGTTGGCCCGCCTTCCACCACGCCCGCGAAAGGCCAGCCCATCTTCCCCAGCCCGAAGCCCACTTCATTAATCCCAAACCCGAATCCGCCCAACGCCAAAATCCCACTTCCAGGCGAACTGTTCAGCAAAGAAGTAAAGCTCCCTCCCATCTTACCGTCGCTCACGAACGGCGCCATGGAGCCGCCGTGAGTGGCGGCGAGAGGGAGGAGTAGCGGCGAATTGGCGGAGGCGAGGTGGTGGAAGTCGTGATGAGACGAGGGGAATCCGGCGCCGCCGGAGGTGGTGGCGGAAGAAGAGGTTGTGCGGGAGCGCTTGGCGTTCTTGCGGCTGCCGCCGCCGATGGGGATGTCGCGGAGGGTGCCGCCGTGGGTCCAGTAGCGGCGGCAGGATTTGCAGAAGTGGCGCGGCTGGGAGAAGTTGTAGTTGTTGTAGTAGCAAAACTTGGTGTTGGTGGAGTCGCAGCGGGGGCAGGGGAGGTGCTCCGGCTCCGGCGGCGGCGCGCCGAGCTGGCATGGCTTGGTGGGTTTTCTTTCACTGGTATCAGTGGCCATGTTTTTGTAAGAATACTTAGATGAGATGATGGTGTTACAAAATGTGGAATTGGGAGTTTGGGGTTTTATTGGTGAAGAGAGAGAGAGGTTGGAGGAGAGAGAGAGGGGGAGGGGGGGGGGGGGGGGAAGGGGAGGAAATGGAGATTCTGTGGTGGTGTAGACTGAAATGGTGTGTCGAATTCTGACACTGAAGAACAGCTTTTGCAGAGGTTTTTTTGTTGAGAGGGCTTCCAATTAGGCTTTTTTGGGTCGGCTCCCTTGTTGGGGTGCTAGTTTAGTTTATATGCATACATATATTGTGTACATATGTGTATATATATGTGCGTGTATATTTCAGTTTAGAAATGATTTTTACTGATTTTAAAATTGTATTATTATCTCTTCCATAATTGAATTTTTTTAGTAGTTAATTAAGTTGAAATCATAGTATATTTTAAAATGGAGACGTTCGTTCTCAAATAATTTTATGAATGAAGATTAATGTTTCACTTGGGGGTGGATTAGAATGTTAAATCTGTATACTTATTCTGTTCTTTGTATTAATGTATTTAAAATTATGATAATCCTCTTGTGCCTTTCAGATGAATAAAATTATTTTTTGATTTAAAAATAAGTATTATTTTACTATCTAAAAAAAATTAAATGAACACTTTTAATTAATGAATTGTATTTAAGATTTACTAACTCGTTTTAAAACGGGCCTATATAATCCCAAACAAGTCGGTTTTGACGGGTTGGGATGGATTGGGGGTGGGTTAGTCTGCTAATTTTTAATTTTTTTTAAAATTTATAAACAATAAAAATAAAATGGCAAGCTCGCTCTTTTAATTTATTTTTTAAAATTTTTTAATTTATAATTTATACACAATAAAAAGTGAAATGATAAAAAGCCATCAATTACCTTAATTTTATCTTAAATAAATTCTAATTTTAAAATTTAATATTAAATACAATTAAAGTAGTAAATCATACACCAATCTTTATCATATGGTGATAACCACCGAGTCTTCACTCTTTCTTTCACCTATTAACAATATAATTTCACTTTTTAATATCCCTTCATCACTAGTTTAGTCTTAGCTTCTATTATAATAATATTATTATTAATAAAAATAAAATTAAAATATAAATACAATTAGAAAATTAAATAAAAAAGGTGGATCGATCCGTCATTCCCCGCAACTCACCACAAAAAATCATGAAATGAGTTAACCTATTATATTTAGCTCGTAGCTTGTCTTGAGCACGCTCGTTCCACCAACCCATTTTAATAGCAATTGGTACAAATATTTTTATTTGCTTTTTACATGTGAATTAAGAAATAATATTACTTATTTTATATTAGCTAATTATATTAGTAGTGGGATATAAATTAATCAGGTCCATTTTATAAAAAAAAAAAGGATAACTGAGTTCTCTAGTTAAAAATAACCTAAACATTACTTATAATTGAACAAACGAGAAATTAAGGGATGAGTTTCCAACACTAATTTTTACATCAAACATTATTTCTTAGAATTATGGATAATTTATTGCTCAGAATGAATGAAGTATAATAACAAATATTTTAAAATAATTTTAACCTTAAATTGTTTTAATTCCCATGACCTCAACATAATTGCACTTTAATTAAACCATTTATTAAGGTGCTACAGTATTATTATAATTTGGATGTTTTTGATGGCGTAATTAAGTGGATGTATATTTATTAGAAACATCATTTATGAACATGTTTTCTACACTTAGGAAGATGAATTTTGTATTGTGTGCAAGATGTAATTGATTCAAATTCAAATCGATTGAAAACAATATTTGATTATAGGACTAATTCATATGAATAATCTGAATTATACATATGATTATTTACGTACGTGTAATAAAATAATAAATAGTAATTAATTTTATAAATAATTGTATTCCAATCATCATATATGGAGCTGTTTTCACATATTGCCTCAGGTTTTTGTTTATTACATAATTAGTTGTGGAAAAAAAAATATTAATATTAATAAGAAAATATGAGTTCCTCTTGTATAATATATACTCCCTTCTTTAAAAAGATTGATTTTTATTTTTCCTTCTATCTCATTGTTTTTACCACGGAATATTCTGATAATAAAAATCTTAATTTCATTATTAAATTGATTTATTAATGGATTAACAACAAAAATTCGTTAGTAATTTTTGTTGGTTAAGTGGTGGTTGATAAATTTTTAGCAACGAAAATTCAATTTCATTGGTAATACATATTGCTAATAATTTCATTGATAATTCATTGGTAAATAACAACGAATTTTTTATTTCGTTAATAAAAATGTAATAAATCTGTTGGCATTTCATTGGTAAAAGAAAAATATAATTTTTATTAACAATTCATTCGTAATTACTTGAATTTCATTGCTAAATTTCATTACTAATATATATATATATATATATATATATATATATATATATATATATATATATATATATATATATATATATATATTTTGGTTAAGTGTAGTTTATATACTGTTTTATATTTAAAAGTCTACATTTGATAGTTTTACTCTTGTAGATGATTTGATATTATATTCTTGAATTTGATATATCCACGTTTATAAGTACTTTGAATCATTTATTTACTCACTACATCATATTTATATTTTATTCTTATAATTTATTATGAGAAAAATTCCACTCTATTTAGATTTAACAAATTTTTTTAACGCCTTATTTTTAATGAAAATTTTCAAAACTTAAAATAACAAAAATATTCTTAACTCAATTTGTGATTTAATAAAAAATTTTAATCGAGTTATAAATATATACAATCAAATTATAAAAATATATATTATCGAGTCATATATTTTAACCAAATCAATAATCAAATCAAGATTATATTTTTGTCAAATTGTACATTTTAAAAAATACCCTTAAAAATGAGTTATAAAAAAAAATTATAGTAGAGTTAATGCACTCTATTGCTCATTACTCATACTAGTTATTAAAATTATACTCTCTCAATTGCTTGAAATATTTGCACATTTTCTTTTATTAAACGCAACATTTTCTTTTATTAAACGCAAGTAGCGTATATTATAGGATTTTATTATATAAATAAATATAGGAGTAAAACTAACAAGTTGATACCTCAGTAAAATTGAGGTGATATTAGAAAACTTTGACCCGAGATTTGAACATATTCAGAAGATATATAATTTCAAAATTGATACAAGAAGGTAATATTTTAAATTTTTCTTAAAACTAAGTTTACAAATTAATTCGTTTGAGGAAGGAACATTAATATCATTTCGTATTAATTAACACAATTGGGCATGTTATAATTAAATTACGTCTCTAAAGTTTTAAATTAATTGTAATATATATACATAGCAGATGTTTCCTTTATTCAAGTGCGGATTAAACCAAACAAAACGATTAAACAAATTGAAATAATATTAATTTGGTTTTATTTTTTTTTTTAAATTTGATTCGATTTTAATTTTGGAGATGGAAATTTTAAATTTTCGATTCACTTTTCGGAGTTAGAAATTTAAAATTCCTATTAACCAAAATCAAATCGAATTTTTAATTTATTATACTATGAGTTAATCTTTTATTAATTGAATTCATAGTGTAAATCATGTAATTCTTTGAGAACTTTTTTGGTAAGATGGTGATTGTTTGAAACAGAATATAAGACGTATTAAAGTATATTTGTAATATACTCCATTAGTAATATATATTTATTAGTAATTAAAATATAGTACCATTTTTTTTTAGGTATGATGAATAATGCATTAAAATATGATTTCAGATTATTATAATATGTTAACTACAAATATATTTAACTATCAATAAACAAACTTTACGTATAATAAACATATTTTAATAAGAGTGAGGCTTGCGTGCGCCCGGGCGCATGGGAAGACATTTCGTACGCCTTTAGAAATTTAATATTATAAGTAATGGTACATTGTTTTGGTTTAAATGGTATACACTTTAATTAATAAAAGGTACATCATTTTATTCTAAAGGGTATACACTTTTCATTAATATTTGTTTTCTTTAGAAAATAAAGGGTAAACATTTTTATACTAAAGGGTATACAATTTAACACAAAATTCTAAAGGCGTACGGAGTGTTGTCCATGCGCCCAGATACACATAATATTTTTCTTTTGAAAATAAAGGGTACACATCTGTATACTAAAGGGTATACAATTTAACACAAAATTCTAAAGGCGCATGAAATGTGATCCATGAGCCAGATGCACAGGAGTTTTTGCCTTTTAATAATGAGTCGATTTGCATCACAATCCGTCTCACATATACATATTTCACAATATATTGCCTCTTGTTTCTATTACTTCGACAAAATTCCACCTTAATTTCGCGCACATTGAATTCATGTAATATTATTCATCAGGTGCTATATTTGACGCCATCTTTTCGTAATTCTAGTGAGATAGATAAAAAAAATGATAATCTTTATAATAAAAATAATAATAACAGTGTTGTAAATTATTTTATAAATTATTTATAATATAAACAAAAAGTGATATATCACTTTAAAAGGAAAGTGATAACATATTTAATGAAAAATAATAATTAATTACATAAGCGTGTGAGACAATCTCACACACGTGTGCCCCTATATTCGATAGTGGAGCATTATGTATGATAAAATCTTTTGTGAAACGTTGCTTATGTAAGATATGTTAAAATATACATAAAATATGCTTATAGAAATTAGTGAAAATTATTTTTTTCTAAAGTATGATAATAATCATCAAATTATGATTTTAGGGTATTATATATAATTTATTATTAATATATTTTAATTATCAATAAATATACTTTTAAAATGAGTTAAACCGTCTCACGAGAAAATAACTTTGTATAGAAACATAAGATTATTATCTACAGAGAAATGATAATTTTAAATTTAGTGTTTTAATTGATTATATTTTAAAAGTCTATTATAATCAAGGAGGGTGAGATTCTAAAACAATTATGACGTTCACATCCTAATATTCAGTAGTTTTTATCATAAGTTTTTACCCTAATTGGATTTTTTTGATATAAAGTTGTTGATGAGATCACTCATGCAGTACAATGACTTATATTCTTTTCCTTTTCGATTTTTCTACAAGATGTTCCACCTAGCTAGGTTTTTAGGGAGAAAATCTAATTAATGAGAAGCTATGTAATAAATATTGTTCTTTATATCATTAACATGGGTTTTAACGGAAAAATCTAATGAGAGTACGGAAAAATCTAATTAGAGTGTTGTGAAATTATAGTATATACATGAATATTGCTTATTTATGTCATTTTTACTCTTATCTTATGTATTTTCCATATATCATAACTAATTTATTTTTCTTTCCACGATTAAATTGTGTTTAGTAGTTAATAAATCATGCAAATTCGTCACCTTATATTAATTGATTACAAAACTGCAAACATGTGAACAAATAATACAATAATATACTACCCATAGATTTATGCATCACAATTACATTCATGAGTTGCCATTAATAATTGATTTTTTTTTAAAAAAAGGAAAACAATTACATTCATGAGTTGCCATGACTGTAGTCATCATGGTTAACACTTGATATTAAATTGTAAGTATATGTAGTGTTAAATTGAATATTGATATGCACTTCGGAGGAAAAGCACCATGAGAGAATAATACTAGTACACCCCTCTCAATCCAATAACCTTTTCAATTATTTTTATAAATTTAAAAAAAAAAATTTACTAAACTATTTTATTTTATTTAGATATAAAGTAAGTAATGTTGTGGACGGAAATGAGGATGATTTTTTTTAAATAAAATATGAAAAAATAATTTATATTAAATACTTTTACCATTTTTCAGATATAAAAATTTATTTTTAAGATATAAAAATTGTATCAGAGAACTTAAAAGAATACTCCTAGATATTGTAATGCCACATAATGAATCCTAATCTTAAATTTATAAATAAAAAAAAAAAGTGGGGAAAAATGTAAGTGGGGAGGAGAGGGAGGGTGTGGGTGTAAAAAGGATTAAGAAGAGAGTGTTTGAAGTGGCTTGGTGTAAGGAAAAGATTGAGTGACAGTGATAGACAACAATATCATTAGTGTCGGAATAGCGTGGGGGTGCAATTATTGGATTGGTGCCCCTTCTTTTTGGACCCACCTCTCCCTCAGATTCCTCCGTACGCCTAATTCCTTTCCGGATTTTTCGTTCCCATGTTTCCACTACCTACCATACTTCCAAAAGAAAAAATATCAATTTTGATCATGTATTTTTTTTAAAATTTAATTTTAATTATATAATTTTTGATATTTTTAATTTTAGTTCTTTTAATTTTAATTTTGATCCTGTAATTTTTAAATTTTTAATTTTAGTCATATAAATTTTAAATTTAATCATGTATCTTTTTAAATTATCAAAATTAGTCATATATCTTTTGAAATATGATATAATTTATAATAGGATTAATTTCGAAAATTCAAAAAGATACAGGACTAAATTTGAAACTTATAGGACTAAAATTGAAATTTTAAAAGTTACAGGATCAAAATTGAAACTAAAAAGACTAAAATTAAAAATACCAAAAGTTACAGGACTAAAATTGAATTTTGAAAAAGATACGGAAATGATATTTTCTCCTTCTAAAACTCTCCCCCTCACCCTCTCCTCTTCTCTTATCTTCTCTTCTCTTAGATACAAATAATGGATAACAGATTCCATTACTTTATTGAAAAAAAAAAACTTTTCTATCCAGTAATTAAAAGATTACTCCGTGTCTTATAAATATTGTTATTATATTTAAAAATTAAAATGTTTCAAAATTATTGTTACATTTTTTTATGGTGCATGAGTATATCACAAAATATTTAAAACAATTACCCATTATACATTAAATTATTATATATCACAATCCAAATTCCAATATATACATTAAATATTATATTATGTACTCTTCATGTTAACAGTAAATATAGCACCATTTCATAAATATTGTTATTATATTTAAAAATTAAAATGTTATTAATTTTATCATTTTATAAAAATATTAATATCCTCTTTTTCAAAAATAGACTCCACGTATAATCTCACACATATCACTATATATATCCACTAATAACATGTTAATTTTACCATTTTACCATTTTATAAAAATATTAATATCCTCCTTTTCAAAAATAGACTCCACGTATAATCTCACACATATCACTAAAAGTGAGTCTCTTATGCGCTAGGCACACGGATTCAAATCCTTGTCCCTTTGTAATTTGCATGTCCTTTTATAATTTAAACTCCTAACAATATATAAGTTTAAATAAAATAAGGAGGGGGATGAGTTGCGTTCACATGGGGACACGACGTATCCTAGAACTTAGGAACTTTTGCCTATCATTAATACAACTATTTACTTTTTATAAAATAATAATAATATCCCTACCACTTAATCTATATGTGAGTGAGTAAATGAACATCTTATCAATGGAGAAGTAGGGAGTACTTCCTCAGTCCAATAAAAATTTTCACTTTTTTTTTGTTTATAAAAATTTTCGCATTCTTAATTAACAAATCAAAATAATTAACTTTCTCATTACACTTTATATACAAAAATATTACCTATACCTAATACACTTAGGTTGTGTTTGGATGAACCCTCAAATCCCTCATTTATGTTTGGATGTCACTTGAAATTAATGAATTTATAAATTCAAAATTTTAAATCAATGGATTTCAAATAATAAATTTGATTTTGAATTTTTTTAGTTGTTTTTTGAAGGATTTCAATTCCTTACTCAAACAAATCCTTCCGTTGTGTAATTGATATATTAATATATAAAAATATTATATAAAATTAATAAATTAATTAAAAAATATATAAATATATTTTTTAATTATAAACCCTACCACCCACTAGGCCCAAAATTTTTTTAAAAAAAATAAAAATTAGATTTTATTATTATTTAAATAATAAAAATATTACAACCAACTCTACCCACCCCACCCCACCCCACCCCTTGCCACCTTCTTCCCCCCAATTTTTTTTTTTAAAAAATAGATTTTAATATTTAATTAATAAAAATATTACAACTCAATATGGAGTTGTATTAATAGTGTGAATATAGAGAAATGTAAAATTTTTCACAAAATGATAAAATAAGAAATATTATAATGCTGACATTATCGTCAAGTGCATAGGCTTATTTGAATTTTGAAATATTGGCACAATATTATTTAAGTTGGTTGGAGTGGGGCATTTGCAATTTTGGTTATTGATGGGATAATTTTGAGTTAGATTTTGGTCAGACAGTGAGGGTGGGTCTAGGCTGACTAACATTCTAAAACTTGCTTTTTAAAAAATAGTACTAATTTATATTACGACGAAATCATTAAATATTTATTTGATAATAAATTATTTGAATTTATCAATTAAAATTTTATTATTAAATAAATATTTTTATCTCTTTATAGAAATGGTGAAAATGGTATCTTTAAAGTGATTCAAGGCCTACAAATCAATTCCTTATTATTTTAATATTTTTTGGCAAAAGCTTATGTGTCCCCGGACATACAGATATAGACTTGTGCGCCCAAACCTGATCCTACCCATATTAATTACCCGACCCGGAGTACATAAGGAAAAAAATAAAACCCTCATTCATTTTCATCATTTTTCACGATTGATTCCCTCTCTTTCTCTCTCTCCGTGTGTTGTGAGCCATATGCTTCTAGCACTCAAGATCTGTTGATGGAAAATGTCATCTCTTTCTCCCACAGATTCTCCTAGAATCAATCAACCGAGATCGATCTCCTCATCCACGCCCATGCAATTTTCATTTCTTTTCCCCTTGTCAAATACTACTCTACTCAAATCAATTTATGACGAACTGAATCGAATCAAATCGAATTTTGACAGAATGAGAGACTGAGAATTGCGTTGCAGGAGGAGAGAAGGGAGGCGGCGACGGTGCTGATGAAGAGATACGAGTGGCGAATCTAGTGCCTCATGAGCGAGAGGGAGGAGAGCATGGCGAGAGCGGTGAACAGAAACGTGGAGCTCAATAATCATCTGAGAATCATGGAGGTGGACAACTAGGGTGGCAGAGATTGGCGGAGGAGAAAGAGGCGGCGGTGGTGTCGCTCAATGGTACGATTCAGCGGATGAGAGAGAGCAGCCGGTGCCGACGCAGGGGATGCCGAGTCATGGTGCTGTTTGGGGGAGGAGAAAGAAAGAGGGAGAGGGGGGAAGGGGAGGGGGGAGGATGGGGTGGAGAAGGTGCAGGTGTAAGAAATCGTGTGTGATAATGCTGCCATGTATCGAAAAATTATAGTACGTTACTGAAGGTATAAATGGTATATTGTGTTCATGTGAAGTATATGAAGTTGCAAAGGGTATAGTGTAGATGAGTAAATAGTATATTATTATTATGTAAAGAGTATAGAGTTTAAAGCACCTGCAATTGACAGTGTTTCAAGTATATGTTGTTAAATTTCTATGACATGGTATGAAGGGTATATTATTGTCATGTAAAGGGTATATTGTTGACATGTAAAGTGTATGGAGTTGTAAATGATATACTGTTTATGAGTAATGAGTATATAGTTGATGAGTAAAAGGTATATTGTTGTAATGTAAAGAATGTAGAATTTAGATTATCTGTTGTTGACAGTATTTCAAATTTATATTGTTAATGTATTATGGCATGGTGCAAAGAGTATATGATTTTATACTAAATGGTATGACACTCAATACTAAAGGGTATAACATTCAATGACAGAATCAAAGAAACACTTTAAACGATTAGAACACATGTTATTGACAATGTTTCATGTTTATGTATTTTTATGAAAAGGTGCACAAAGGGTATATTGTTGATATGTAAAGTGTATGAAGTTTTAAAGGGTATACTGTTGATGAGTAATGAGTATATAGTTGATGGATAAAAGGTATATTATTGTCATGTAAAAGTATGGAATTTAGATCACCTGTTGTTGACAGTGTCTCAAATTTATATTGTTAAGGTATTATGGCATGATGCAAAGAGTATATGATTTTATACTTAAAGTTATGACACTCAATACTAAAAGGTATAACATTCAATAACAATATCAAAAGAACACTTTAAACGATTAATGGAGGATATATTGTTGTCATATAAATGTATTGAATATAAGTTAGCAAAGTGTAAATGAAGAATATTCCATTGTTTATTTTTCATAAATTTAATAAAGGGCATTACATTAGACACGCATGATAAATCAATCACATTAGGCCCAACTCCCATTGATGTACTACATTCTTCATATATTATCATTTCCTCAAAAGTTTCTTCATGGCATGTGTCAATGTTGTCTTCAAGCTGGCATAACAAATCACAAATGTCTTCTTGAGATGATGAAAGTAGAATAATATCTACATATGAAAAATTAGCTTATTAATCTAAGTGCACAATAGTAGATACAATAAAAAATATAATTAACATCAAATTTATTATATGAAAAATAAAAATGTACAGCGCAGGTACAATCATTAATACTAAAGGGTATAGCGAATACTATTAAAGGGTATAATATAATAACCTAAAGTAAGCCCGTCTGAACCAAATAAATTAGTTTTTTTAATGAAATTCTTTTTATACATCCTAAAAATCAAGTTTGCAATCAAACCTAAAGCTAAAACAGATCTTATAGTTGAGGACTCTCATTCTACCTCATCTTTATTATTAATAAAGAAGGGGAAATAACTTCAATTTTTATGAAGCTTTGCATCTGACCAACATGACATAAATAAGTTACTTTCTCACACACCTCTATGCAATCTCAATTCCCAAATAACAAAAATAATTTTTGCAACGTGAATCACCCCAACTCTGCTCATTACATGTCATTAAAGACAAGCAAAAGCATGGTTTAAAGCTTGATCAAACCCATAGCCAAAGCAACCTACTATCTGTTTACTCTTAAAAGTATACAACAGTTGATTTATATGAATACATCTATTAGTAAACATGAAGCCTTTAATTGAACTTAATTGCAAACATGAAGTCTTTAAGCCACACTTATCATTAAATTTCCCCATCAAGAAGATTGAAAAAAATGTGTATATATATATATATATATATACATATATATATATATATATATATATATATATATATATATATATATATATATATAAAAAGCACCATTGATCAAACATCAGAACACAACTTGTATATCAGCTACTATTGAAGGGTACATTTTTGTCATGCACTAAAGGGTATATCAACTACTGTTGAAGGGTACATTTTTGTCATGCAAAGGCTATATTGTTTTCATGTGAACTGCATGGATTTGCAAAGGGTATATAATTGATAAATAAATGGTACATTATTGATGAGTAAAGGGTACATCATTTGTCATGCAAAGTGTATACTCGTCGTGTAAATTGTATGAAGTTGTAAATGATTTTTTGTGGATGAGTAAAGGGTACATCGTTGTCATAAAAATGGTATATTACATATGAGTAAAGAGTACATTACTGATGAGTAATGAGTACATTATTTAAATCTGGTCATTGGTGATGGAATTAAAAGATAATTTTAGATAATGCATCATCAAGAAACAATAGCAGTCACATAATTGCATGATTCAATTGGACCAACATGAATCTATGGACAATTGCTCCCCAAAAAGAACAAGTAATAAAGTAATTAATTAAAACAAAGGAAAATAATGCATCTTCACAGCCTCTCAACTTACAAGAACCCCAATCACCCAGAAAGCAATGCAACTAATTGAGTTTACTGAAAACCTATAAATATGAATAGCAGAAAAGCTTCAAATTCAACGGAATTTTCAATTCTAAAATAAACAAAACCAAAGGAATCAAGTAAATAAAGAACGACTTGGAGGACAAGAAAACAAAGAAAAATTCGAATGTAACAAAAGATCAATTGAACTCGAACATATACGTACGTAAGCTACAAAAATTTCACTCGCCTCCGCACTCCGTCTTCCACACTACAGATTGCGTGATGAAAAATCCCCAAATTATCGACCCTCTAGCGCTGAAATTGCGTGATGAAGAACATGCGTAAGCTACAAAAACTTGCACTCATCTCTGCACTCCGTCTTTCACACTACATATTGCGTGATGAAGAATCCTCAAATTATCGCTTTTCCAGCGTTGAAATTGCGCGATGAAGAATCCCAAATTATCACCCCCTCTCCAGCGCTGAAATCACACAATAGAAAGGTGAAGAATGTGTTTTGATTTTTTTTAAAATTTATATATGACCCGTTTTCTTATGGGTTGATCTGGGCGCACATAATTAGATCCGTGTGTCCGAACACACACGAGCCTCACTCATATTTTTTTTTTTCTCTTATTCATTCATTCCTTTAAAATTAAAATTAGTGATAGATTAACACAATTAACTTTTCAATACACTTTATTTAAAAAAAATCTAACACCTCTTAAAATAATATTTATGTTGTTTTCATTCATGCATAATGAATTAAATATTGGATATTGAAGCACAACGCATATAATAGTTGAGCATAATGCAAATACAATTTTTTTTAAAAAAATCCATAAATTACTATTCACAACTTTCGAATTACAATACATGTTGAAAAGGAATATTCAAGCTAAAATTAAGAATCTGTAGACACCAAAATAAATATAACCAGATAGGAAAAATTAAATTAAATTATAGCATTGTTTAAAAAAGATTATAAAATAAACACCAAAACACCAACAATATTGTTCAAATTATTGGACCCTGAAAAATGTAAATACTTATGAATACATTAAGATACCAATAAATAGAATTGAATACGAAGTATATTAATATGAGCATCAATCCCGTTATTCAGACAAAAATATATACAATGATTTATTTCGATAGAAAAAAGTTCTTCGATCTCAGTTAAAGCCTTAAGTTTAAGACCCTTAATTTTCATGAGTAATCAAATGACAATATGAAGAAGTGAGAAAAAAAATCTCATCTTGATATCTTTAATTCCATGTACATCATGTAACCAAATCAATCACATTGTTCTTCCTTTAGATTTAGGAATATAAAATGCTATAATAATAACACTTAACAAAAAAAATATAATTGATTATGATTTGCTCAGCAGCTTCAAAATTTAGATTAAGCTCCACCATTGACTACAATTGAAAACTTCAGTCGATCACCATCCACGGTGAAGTGAAAGAGAATTTAGAGGCTGATTCTAAAATATACTAGATATTACTCATCCGCGCGTTGCACGGAAAGAATTAAGTATATTACAATTATGTAATTTTATATTTAATCTTTTAATCATAATATATATATATATATATATATATATATATATAATTATTTATTTATTTATTTGAATTTATGTATTTTATAAAAATTACTAATTATTTATGTATAATATATAAATGTATTTTTTAATATACTGTAATTTTATATATTTATCAATTAAATCGCATTATTTATATGCTTATTTTTTATAACATTAAATTTGATTCGATATTTAAGATAAATAGAGTATATATTAACTTTCTATTATTAATTATATTTAAATTATTTTATTTTAATTGATATCTATTTATTTTTAAAAATATAAATATAATTTCTCTGTAAAAATCAATTATTTTTCTTAAGAATGATATAGTATACTATAATTTATATTTTATTTTTAATTGAATAATATATGGATAAATAAAATATAAAATATTATTTAATATAATAAATTATAAATATTAAAATAATATTTATGAAGACGATCCTAATGAAAATATAATTGAAAGAAAATTAAAATAAATCAAAAATTTTCTAAAATAAATTTCATACATTAATCTTAAAGATTAAATTAAAAGAATGTTTATAGAGACGATCCTAATGAAAATATAATTGAATGAAAAATTAAAATAAAATATAAAATTTCAAAAATAAATTTCATACATTAATTCAAAATATTAAATAAAAAATATATTTAACCCGTGCTTTGAATCTCCAATTTTAAAATTTCTAAAATTAGTTCTAGATTCTCCAAATTCATCACTGACGATTTTTTTTAATGATTGAAGTAGCAAATAAGATCAAATAAAAATAAGAACAATAAGGTTTAAAAAATATATAAAAATAGATTTTATAAAATATAAAGAAAACAATAAAAATGAAGAGAAAACCATAAATCATAAGATAAAAGAAAAAAAAAAGAATCATACCTCAAAGGAGTATGATTGAATCTGAAATTAAGATCAAATAAGAATAAAATCAATCAATAAGATTAAAAATAAAAATAAAAATATGGTTTTTAGAATATGAAGAATACACACAAAAAAAAAAAAACAAAGAAAAAACATAAATCATAAGATAAACAAAAAATAAAAAAGAAGAATGATACCTCAAATGGAACGATTGAACCTGAAAATAAGATCAAATAAAAATATTTAAGATAAAATAAATTAGAGGATATAAATAAGGTTTATAGAATTATAAAGAAAATACAAAAATCGAAGAGAAACGAAAATAAGATTTTAAAAAAATAACACTTCAAATGAGAATGATTGAACCTACACATAAGATCAAATAAAAGTATAAATGATACAATAAATTGAAGTATAGAAATAGGGTATATAGAATTATAAATAAAATAACAAAATAAAAGAGAAAAAAAACACAAAAAACAAAAAAGAAGAATAATACCTTAGAGAATGAACCTGCAAGATCAAATAAAAGTAAATATAAAAGATAAAATCAATTAAAGTAGATTAGAAATAGTACAAAAGTGAAATAGAGAAGAAAAAGAAGAAGCACCAAAAAGGAAAAAAAAGTAATAATGAAAAAGTTTATATAAAATGATTTGAAATAATGAACGATTGTAATTGAAAGCAATCAACCACGCAGGCAAAAGGTGAAAATTTACCAAATATTGCGTGAAAGATTTGATATTTTATATATATATATATATATATATATATATATATATATATATATAGATTAAATTAAAATATATTACTTGGTATACTGATTTGAAATTAGTATATTGATTAACAATTAATAGAATATATACCAATAATATTTTTCATATTTACCAAATTTATATTGTTAATTTAAAAATAAATAAATATATTATGAAAATATATATTAATTAAAAATTAGTTAAATATGTCAAGAATACTTCCTATATTTACCAAATTTATATTGTAAAATAAAAAAAATAAAATTTAAATAATAAAATCCATTATTAGTATAATTAAATTTTATGATTGAAGTTAAAAGCATTAATTGGACGGTTAATATTAAAATTGAATTATTTCTAAATAGAGTAAAATTGAAAAAAATTGAAAACAAAAGTAGAATATATGCCAATAATATTTTTCATATTTAATAAATTTATATTGTTAATTTAAAAATAAATAAATATATTATGAAAACATATATTGATTAAAAATTAGTTAAACATGTCAAGAATATTTCCTATATTTACCAAATTTATATTGTAAAATAAAAAGTAAAATTTAAATAATAAAATTCATTATTAGTATAATCAAATTTTATGATTGAAATTAAAAGTATTAATTGGACTGTTAAGATTAAAATTGAATTATTTCTAAATAGAGTAAAATTAAAAACAAAAGTAGAAGTTTAGATTTGCTTTTATATATGTATAGATATTTAGATTTAGAAAAAAATAGTCTAAAATATAAATTAAAACCTAATCCATAAGATATTGAATGTGATTTATATGAATTTATAAGATATAAATGCACAAAGATTTGAAAATTAAAATAAATAAAAAATAAAAATTTTGAAAAATTGGAACATATCATCTTATCAAAACCTTATGAATTTATAAAGATATAAATGCACGAAGATTTGAAAATTAAAATAAATAAATAAATAAATAATTCTGGAAAATTGATACACATCATCTTATCAAAACCTTAGGAGATGATACATGGCAAATTTCATTAGTTTAAAAAAAATCTGAAAAATTGGTACACATCATCTTACCAAAATCTTAGGAGATGATACATGGCAAATTTTAATAGTTCATAGTAGTAGTATGAATAAATTATAGTCGAATTTAAATGAAAAATCTTGTCAATTTATATAATTTTATCTTCAAAAAATTTAAAAGAATTGCGTGAGTCTATCACAAATAGTTTAACTAAAACTATTACAAATAAGTTAAGTTTTTAAAATTAAAAAAATAATAGGTTTATATATATATATATATATATATATATTTAAAAGTAAGAAAAAGAAAAAAATTGATAATTTTATGTTTGATCAAACAATTTAAAAAAGAATAGCACATAATTTACCCATCTTAGATTTTATGTTTTAAATTGCAATTATTACCTCCCATTATTCTAATTCATTATTAATTGACAATTACATGCTATTAAGTGAAAAACAATAAATTGAAATAATAATTAAGCATCAAGTGTTGATTTAAAAAATAAATAAATAAATATATATATATATATATATATATATATATATATATATATATATATATATATATATATATATATAATTATAACAAATTGGCACATAAGCCTTAAGTTACTCTCAAGTTGTCACATCATACTTAAGTAACTCTCATTTATTTTACTAGGAAATATAACAAATTGACACATAAGCCTTAAGTTACTCTCAAGTTGTCACGTCATACTTAAGAAACTCTCCTTTAGTTTATTAGGAGGTATAACAAATTGACATATAAACCTTAAGTTACTCTAAAGTTGCCACATCATACTTAAAAAACTCTCATTTAGTTTAGTAGGAGATATAACAAATTGACACATAATCTTTAAGTTACTCTCAAGTTGCCACGTCATACTTAAGAAACTCTTCTTATTTATTAGGAAGTATAACAAATTGACACATAAGCCTTAAGTTACTTTCAAGTTGACACATCATACTTAAGAAGCTCTCATTTAGTTTACTAAGAGATTAAGAAAAATATTCCTCTTTTTTAAATGGGACCCACACAATACAATTAATTAATCTCCATTACACACACACACGATATATCTACCCACCATACATTAATATATTATTTTTCTCTCCTCAACTACCTATTAAATATTTTATTCTGCAAAAAAGAAACACACCTCTTGTATCGGGACGGAATGAGTATTCTATAATAATAAAAGGACATAAAAATTAGATCAGAGGAATAACTTCTGAATTTATGATCCAATAACATAATATTGATTAACAATAAAATAGTGTTTAATGAATACAAATATCATGAATTAAAAAAAATGTTTAAATTATTCACTTTTACAGGAGTAAATTTCTCGAGAAAATGTTGAAACGTTTCCTAAAGTGAGAACGTAGGTATAATTTCAAATTAGAAAATAGAAAAGATTAATGCAAGGTTAAAAAATAAGGGTTGAAATTAATATCTGTATTTTTAATTTCGAGTATTTAGGAAATGTAATGTGGCAGAAAGAAACAGTACACAAGATGTGTGCATGCCGAAAGACTAGAATTGGGAGTGCAGTGTATAAAATGTCGGCGGGACCCACACTGTTAAATTTTACCTCTCAAGTCCTTTTCAATACCCAACACACTAATTGCATGCTCTTTCTCCCTTTTTTGACCAAACTGCCCTCCCTCTACATTCCGTCCAAATATTTCACTTCCTCCATCGAGTCTTTATGTTTGTTTTTTAATGCTTAATATTAAGGTGGAGTAGCCCAATTAATTTTTTTTTAAAAAAATTAAAATCATTGCCAGTTAATAGTGATGGAATGTTATTTATAATATCCATGTCTATTTATTCATTTTTTTTTATCAAAATATCCTCATCGGAATGTTATGTCGGGATTCCGACATCGAATCCGGCATCCGATGAAATATCTCCACCTGTCAGAATGCTATGTTGGAGTTCCGGTACTGAATCCGACATTTGATAATGTTGGAATCAATATCGGAATCCCGACATAGCATTCCGACAGAGTGAAGATATTTTTATCAAAAAAATGATTAATTGGGTATAGAACTTATCTAATTTATTTGATGGATGACATTGATTTTTGTGTATTGATTCTAGAGAGTTTTAGCAATTGCCTCTAATATTAATATTTTTTTTTGTATATTGAATGGATTTTAAAAGAATGATTTTGTTTTTTTTCTTTATTTTTAATTTAAATTAATGATAAATTGTGTTTTATTATTGTAAAATTTTTAGGAGTAATTTTATTGGTATATGAATTACACTCAGTAAAATTGAAAATGTAAATTTTTAGGGAGACACCCAAATGTGTGAACTTCATGACGAGATGGAGGAATTTTTTATTATTTTTTTTTCGGTTTATATATTCTAAATTATCCCATAATCATTCAAAACCCTCAATACTTGTTTATATGTCTTCATCCTTTGAATTTAATTTTTATTTTTAATCCTTAATGCTTATATAGTTATAATATCATCTTTATAATTCATTTATGTAATATTATATTTTTATAATTCATCATCAATTCTACTTTTAAGTTAGGTTTATCTTAAATCATAGTATAAGGCATAATTTTATTTTCAATTCATTATTAAAGATTGAATGCATAATATTGGATCACAAGCAATACATGCCTACCTTTTTATTAATATTCAATAATATAAAAAAAAGTTTAAATAAAAATGAGAAAATAAAATTGTATATTTTGAAGAGAGTGTTGTAAGTTTGTCTTGTAAGAGTGCGAAAGGTGCGTGTGTTTGGTGCAGGAAGGCGACTCACTTTCCTTTTGTCTCTATGTACTAGGAAGAATATAATCCACCTTGTCTCCAATCCATTCACCATATCATCTTCCACTTCTTCACTCTTCATTTATTACTAATTCAATAAATTATTTCCTATTCTCTGTGTATATATAAATTATTTGTGGCAGATCTATCTCAGATTGTTATCTGATTTTGACTCTTGAACAGTTGCCTTTTCCTTTTTAATTAAATAAGACATGAATATTTCTAGACACCCTCCTCGTTGATTTAGACACACCCCTACTCTCCTCTTTTTTTTTTTTCTTTTTTTTTTTCTCTTTTTTAAGGAAAAATTTGTATCTTAATATATACTCCCTCTCCGTCTTGTTTTAATTTTTAGGTTTTTTCACATAAATTAAGAAATGTAGTATATTAATGTATAGTGAATTAAAAATTTTAATATTTTACTGTAAAACAAATAGTTGTATTAAAATATTATATGGAGTATAAATTATTTTGTGGATCTCATATGACAGAATTTCTTTTTAAAAATTGAAATAATATGCTTAAATTAGAAATATATAAATATTGAAATGAAGTAATGAGAGCGTACTTCTTGTGTAGTAGTTTACTTATTTATTTTTCCAAAAAAACATGTGTCTTATTTTTGTTTCTCTAAAGAAAAGTTTATATGGAGTTAAAAGTTTTTTTTGTCTCATAACTTTTTAAAACTTTAAATTTTGTCCAAAAAAAATATTTGTATCGATTTTGTCCTATAACTATTAGTTTCATTTCAATTTTCCTCAATTTTCGCCAAAATCCTCAATTTTGTATTATGATTAAATTTATCATTTTAATCCTTATTATGTTATTGTATAGTTTTTAAATTCGCAAGACAGTTTAGACATACTCCCTCCGTCCCGATGTAAGAGGGTCTTTTATTTTTTTACACGTAATTACAGAGTATTATTATTTAATGTGTAGTTGGTAGTTGTATTAGTGGGAGTGTGGGCCCCATTTTTTAATTGTATTAGAGGGAATGTGTGGGTCCCATGTGCATAAAAAATGAAAGGGGACCCTTTGGATGCGACGACCAAATGAAAAAAAGTCCCTTTTTGAATGGGACAAATGGAGTAATTTACTTTACATTTAATTTATTATAGGTTTACTCTTTAACTTTTAATGTATTATATAAAATCCAATTAGTCTAGCTAGTTAATAAAAGTGAATAATTGGTTTAATTTTGGGGTGATTTTGAGGTGCACCCCAAATTTATAGTTATTAGTGGTGGAGTAGTTTTTTTTAAAAAAAAACTAATAATTATTTTATCTTATTTAATGGTGAAGATTGAATTAAAAATTAATTTAACGGTTAAAATTGTACAGCACATCGGTACACCTTAGTCAGACTCTTAATTTTGTAACATTGAAAGATTTTTCCAAGATTAGGGATATTTAGTTTTTATTTTTATTAACCTTACAAAATGGGCCTAACATATGCAACAAGTCCAACTTATCTATTTAGGATTAGGGCCCATGACACCCTACCGAATGAACTTTTCACTGGGCTTAAATAATTGAAATGGATTTTTTTCGGGTGATCATGGTGCCATTTGATCGTTTTTCAAAAAAATTTAAATTGCTGGCGGTTTTGTAGTAAATTGAATTTTCTATTATAAATACGGCTAATTCTAAGGTGCACTAGGTGCATCTAAAGTTTGGCAAAGATTTGTGACACGTTGTAAGGGCTTATATGAAATGATCAGAAAATGATAACTTTTACGAAGGAAAGTGCTGATAACGCTCTTTCAGAATAATTTATAGTATAAATAAAAAGTGATAACATTTTATAGCTAAAATGAAAACGATTTATAGCGAAAGTGATAACTATTTTAAAAAGTGAAAAATAATCTCACGTGAGACGGTGTCACGCAAGACCTACACTAAAGTTTATAGGTGTAGATTAGGGGTTAGTGAGTAATTATTTATTTTATTTTTTTATTTTATTTAAAGGTTGAGATTACATTAAAACTTAATCTAATGGTTAGGATCGTTTAGATGTATCGGTATACCAGTTACATAGCAATTGAACTCTATAAATACATATAATTTTTAAATTTTAACAAAATAATTTAATTATATACTCCATTATTTAAAGACCAATTATATACTTTTAGGGGCGTAAGCCTATTAATAGTCAAACCACAACTTGTGAAGAAAAAAAGAAAAGTGGAAACCTTTGACGTGACGAAAACTTCAAGAATGCAGTGTAGAGTTGACTGAGAGCGAGAGAGTGGAGAACTCTGTATAGGAGAACGAATTATAGCACCTGTTCCAGACCCATTTTAATTACTCCACAGCAGCTGAATATGAGATAAAACACCAAATTAAAATAATTGATATGAACCTTTCCATATCATGTATTTATGTATATTTTTAATTTTAATGTGTCTCATTCCATGCATTTTGCAATAATAGTAAAAATAAATTATTCATCTTACATACTCCCTCCGTCCCTCATTAAGAGGGTCTTTTGATTTTTGGCATGTGGATTAAAAAATATTATTATTTAATATGTTGTGAGTAGTTGTATTAGTGGGAGTGTGAGTCCCATATTTTAATTGTATTAGTGGGTGTGTGTGGGTCTCATATGTGTAAAAAGGGAAAGAGAACTCTTTAAGTGGAACAAAAATGAAAAAAAAAAGCCCTCTTTAGAGGGGGTGGAGGGAATATTTTTTACACTTAATTCATCAAATCCCAATAACATTAATATATTTTTTTACATTTTATTTATCATTTTTAACAATTTTTTTTTACTTTTTCTCTATAAATTACCAAATTATTCATACATTTCTTTCTTTTAGATTATGTATATTAAAAATATAACATTTCTCATCTCTTGGCCCATACTAGTGGGACCAAAATAAAAGGGTGTAACTCATTTCTTGACTTCGATTATGGATTATAACAAACAGCTTTTGTGGGGGAAAGACAAATGGTAGATAGTGTGGTAATTTTGAATGAGGCTATTGAAGAAGCTAGATCCAGAAGGGGGAAAATTATGTTATTCAAAATTGACTTTGCCAAAGCGTATGATTTAGTGGAATGAGATTACTTGGAGAGTTAATGAAAGCCTTTAACTTCAATAAAAAATGGATTGGTTGGGTAATGGAATGTATTACCTTAGTTCGTGCATCTGTTTTGGTGAACAGGAGTCCTTCCGAGGAATTCAAGTTAAAATGAGGACTGAGACAAGGCGATCCATTATCTCCCTTACTTTTTTTGTTAGCCGCTGAGGGATTGAGCAGTTTAATAAAGAAAGCAATTGATAGCAACTTGTTCTTTCCTATGGTGTTAGGTAGGGATCACGTCCGAGTTTCACACCTTCAATTTGCAGATACAATCTTCATAGGAGCTGCTTGAGATGATAACATCATTTTTCTTAAAAGATTCTTAGTAATCTTGGAGTCAATGACAGGTATGAAAATCAATAAGGATAAATGCCGAATCATTGCATTGAATGTGGATACTAATTGGGTGTTCAAAGCAGCTGAAATTCTCAATTGTCAAGTGGGAAGGTTTGAAAATCTCATTTGGAGGCAGATTAACTCTCATCAGCGCAGTGCTTTCGTCTCTTCCCACTTATTTGATGTCCATCTTTCGCGTTCCTAAAGCTATTCTTGATGAGATTTCTAAACTTCAAAGATCTTTCTTTTGGGGGGGTGGGGAAGGAGTTTTTAAAACCCCATGGATTAAATGGTCAGTTTATTTGTAAGTCAAAGAGTCTCAGAGGTCTAGGAGTGAGGGATCTTGAGTCATTTAAAGTTGTTTTATTAGGAAAATGAATGTGGAGATTTCTTCATGAGAGGGACAAACTTTGGGTTAGAGTTGTTAGGTCCAGATGGGGCAGTTGTTGGGATGGAGGATTTAACCTTACCTTCTGGATGGAGGGGATATGTTTTGAAGGTGGTGGGGGAGACGTTGGGAGGATGATTTTTTTTTAGCTTAGAAAGGGTGTCAGGGGATGGAGGGGACACTTTATTCTGAGAGGGCAGATGGGCAAGGGAGTGTCTCAAAATACAATATTATAGATTGTTTTGTCTAAGCTTAGATAAGGGGACTAGCATTTGGGAAATGGGTGGATGGAGTGAAGGGGTATGGAATTGGAGATGGAGATGGAGATGGAGGAGGATGTTGAGGGATAAAGAGTCTCATATGCTTAACTACTTAATTTCTTTGATTAACAGGTACACTCCAAAACAAGACATCAAAGACTCTTGGCGATGGCAGGATGGGACAATATAGAAATACACCATAAAAGGAGCATACCAGAAAATCTTGCAACTGAACATAGGGTCCGAATCAGAGGTCAAGAAGGAGTTCAAGCTTATTTGGAACAAAATAGCTCTTCCGAAAGTGAAAATCCATACATGGAAAATTTTATGGGAATGTGTGCCAACATCAATTAAACTCCAACAGTGAAATATCATTCCACATAATGCCAATGTTTCTTGTCCTTTCTGCAATGAATCTCAAGAGACAGTATGCCACATATTTTTTGAATGCAATTTTTCTTACAACATTTGAAGGGCATGTTTTAAATGGGTAGGTATATATTCAGTGATATCCTCCGTTCCTTCTATTAGCCTACTTCATTTAGTAGTCTTATTAGAGGGAGAAAAAGAAAAAAATTCATGGTTTGCTTGTGGGAATGTGTGGCATGGCTATTGTGGAAAAGTAGGAATGCTATTATATTTTCGAAGAAATCGATTAAGGTGGATACAATTGTGGAAGAACTTAAAGCCCACATTTGGAATTGAATTTTTGGAAGAGATTCATCAAGAGTGAATGCGTGTTATGAGGAGTGGAGAAAATGCCCTAACTTCATCTTGTAATTTCATTGTTTAGAACTTGGAGAAAAATTTCAGTTTCTTATGTGTAAAAGGTAGCTTATGTAAAGTTCACATTGGGTAATTCTCATGCCCATTTTATTTAAGAGTATTATTAAATACACATACTTTTTTATTGAATACACAACCTTTATTATATACACACTCCTTTTAAATCTTTTATTTCTTAATTCTATTATATACACACCCCCTTAAACTACAAAACTACCATTTTAAATTAAAAGCTATACACACCCATGCCGAAGATCCCTCCATTTTCCCTCGCTGAGCACAACAATAATGGCGATTGTCTGAATGCCACAACCTCGTGTGGCAGAAATTTCACCCCAATGTCATCCTCTTCTTCTACAGATTCTAAGTCTTCCAATTCCCCTCCTTTCTCCACTACTCAACGAGCATATAATCGGAATGTTGACCGGCGCTGATTCATAGTGTACCCGCACTCTATCCGGCTGTGGAGGTCGAGGCTTAGGAATCATTATCCTTGACAAAATCAACGCCACAAGAGAGGTCGACAAAGAGGAGGATTGACTCTGGGATAGATGCCCTGTGGTTAAATACGCGTGGAATATCAAGTCCAAATCTGAGGGAGGCCAATTATAACTTACAATTGAGTCTGAGCCACTCCGGATGCAGCTTCCATTCGCTTGGTTGATGGAAAGTGGTGGAGGCTAATATCCATTGGAATTCATTATCCCAGAGCCACTCCGGATGTAATTTCCGAATCAAATTATTACTATGCAATTTCTAGGTTGTGACACTGACTCCGTTGAATTTCTTTTAGCCCTGTCTAGAATGGTGCAATGGGTTTTTATACTCAAGCTTGTTAGTCAGAACTAAATTGAGTATGTGTAAATGAGTAGATTCTTCAATTTATTGTTTGAGGGGTTGCTCACTTTATATTGATTGACATTGTTAACGCACCTATCTTGTGAAAATTTTACAGATTAGTTACTGCATTTTTCAGTCTTTGTGTTGTAAATTATGTGTGTAGTTCTCCAATTTAGTAATTTTATCATTGTTATTGGGTGTTGTTCTGTATCTGATGCATACTAATTGTCGTGAATTTTATGAATTAAAAGAAAACTGTGATGGGATGTTTAAGTAAATTATTGATTGTTTCTGCAGAATAATGATTTTGTTAGAGCATGAGACAAACAATGAAATAAATTTCAGTAAATAGTGATGTACTTTCTTCTTCTTATAATTGGAGGTGGGGATGCTCATTTTTAATTTGATCGGTCTCCATCCGTTGGAGTGTGTTGTTTCTCTCTCTAGAAGAGAAGGTTACTGTTCCCTTGTGGGGGAGGCTTTCTGGTTTCAAATTATTTTGAATTTGTTTTCCCGCTCAGTGTGTCTTTCTCTTTACCGTTTGTTCCTTTATTCCTGTTATTACATGCATTTATGAAAGTGTCATCATTCTTATGTATGAGATTTATCCACAAAAATATGTTTAAAGATTGTCTCCTAGCTATAATCTTAGTTTGATTACCTGTGCTTTTCACTTATGGTTCTGCTGGTACACACTAGTGCTCTTCTCTTCATTTATTATTTTTATTTTTTCTTTTTCTAGCTTTATTTTTGGCCCTTTGGTCATCTTTTATTGAGCTGATCATTGTTTTGTGCCTCTGGATTTTTTTTTATACAGGTTGTTTCAATAGCTTGACATTTCTCTTGATAGAGTGGTATTCCATTGAAACAAAATGAGCAATGATATTGTGGAAAAACTTCAAAAGTTTGCTCTTACTGAAGTTGAAGCAGGTGGGGTTGATTTGCAAATAGATGATATTAACAAGGGTAAGGAGGAATGCAGTAGGAGCCTCATAGGACAGATATGGGGTTCTAGAAAAGTTAATTTCTCAGGTCTAAGGAACACTATGATGAGCATTTGGCCAATAAAACAACCCTTTGTGATGAGAGAAATAAGCTTCAATTAATGGCTTTCAATTCATCTTCTCGAGTCACGAGGATAAAGAAGTAGTGGGTAAAGACGTTAAATGGTCATTTGAGAACCAATATTTGATCTTGAAGGAATGCAATGAAGATGCTAGCATTCATGATGTTTGCTTCAGATCAGTAGATCTTTGGGTCTAAGTTTGGAACTTGCCACAGCACTGGGTGACAGTAGAAACTGGATTGAGAATAGGAAAACTATTTCAACAAGTAAAAGATGCCATTATTCCTAAATCTGGGAGTGCTAGAGGTAGCCACATCAAAATAAAATTCACTGTGCAGCTGGACAAATCACTGATAAGGGGGACAACTATAAAATTGGGGTTAAAGTCTTGTTGGGTTGATTTTAAATATGAACATCTTCTCGGCTTCTGCTAATATTGTGGGGTGGTTGGACACGCAGAGAAATCTTGTTCAATAAGAAAAGAAGATATAGGTTGTAGCAACAACAATGGAGGTTGATATGAAGACTGGATTCGAACCCTAGAAGGTCACATAAAAGCTAAGCCTAATAAACAAGCAAGTTCACCCGAGAAGAAAGATTACTCTGTTGATCCCAAAAATAAAAAACATGAAGTAGATGGAACCTCTGAGAATTTTAAAGAAGGTGCGAATTGCAATATTAAAGAGAAGGGGGATAACAATCAAGGGAAAGAATGGACACAAGAATTTGGAGGAAAACATGGAGTCGAAGGAGACATTGTTTGCTATTTCAGTGGAGATAGTGAGGGAGAAAGAACAAGAAAGAATTAGAAACAAGAGAAGAAGTTATACCTATGGATGTAGCCGGAGAAAGGTCACTGGAACTGGAAGGTAGTCAAAGTAATGAAGTTGAGGATATGGAGTTGAGCTCTTTCGTTAATGTTCCGATAGCTATAGACGTAAAGAGAATCCCTTTACTAGATATTCACCACAAAAATCAAAAGCCTCGTGAGGGGAATTGTAGAGGCTTAAAGGCTAGTAAGATGAAGGGAGTGGCCAAAATCAATAACGCGAAGGAATTTCAAAGATGCTCCAGACAGAAAAGTAAGGCGGGAGATAAACGAAGCCTTTGTCTACTCGATGAAGATGATTTGGACCTAGAGGAGAAACAACAAAATGAAAAAAAACAATGCTTAGAAAAAGATTCAAATGCAATAAGTATAGAGATGGAGGTAGCCTACCTAGAAGGGCCCCAAAGTTATCCATGAAAGTTGGGGTGTGGAATGTTAGAGGTTTGGGTGGGCCCTCTACCATTCCCCAATTGAAAGAGTCCTTACTGCTCTTCCATCCTGATCTGTTTTTCTTTATGAAACAAAAAAAGAGAAAATTTGTGGCTACTGTATGTAAAAAGCTTAAGTTGGAGGATAGATGGAAATGTGGATCCTATTTGTAATAGAGGATGTTTGATGCTCTTTTGTTCAAAAACATCCACATAGAGAAAGTCCGGGACAACAAGTTTTGTTTTGAAGTTGAATTCAAAAATCTGGAAATCTAAAAAAAAGAGTGGGCTATCTTTATTTATGCAAGTACTGATGAGAATATTAGGGAGCAACAATGGGACTACTTGAGGCATGCAAAGGTCAGATGGGGAGAGTCATGGTTCATTGGAGGAGACTTTAATGATATTCTATCTAATGAAGAGAAACGGGGAGGGAGAGTTAGATCTGAAGCGAGCTTTCAAAGGTTTCGCAATTTCATTTACTCAATGGAGATGAAAGAAATTCAATTTAGAGGAAGGCCATACACTTGGGCCAACAATAGAAAAGGTTCGGATTTTATAGAGGAAAGGCTGGATCGATTTTTTGCTTCACCCAGATGGATTTTGAATTACCCAGCTGCAGTAGTCGAACATATCCAAAGGCATGCATCAGATCATGACTTGCTGATCTTGGATGATCAACTAGCTAAAGGAAAACACAACAAAAGATTTCTCTTTGATCGAAGATGGCTACAGATGGAAGGAATCAAGGATATTATTACTAAAGTTTGGAGCGAGCACCACACAGGGACTTTGATGTATCAAGTGCAACAATAAATTAAGAGATATAGAGTTTGTTTACTTCAGTTGAGCAAAATCCAAAATACAAACTCAGCCAAGAAGATCAAAGACATCAATAACACCATGGAAAGATTAAGAGAAAATGGAGGGGAAAGAGATTGGAATGAATGGTATAGACGAAAAAGAGATCTTAATGAGGCATACAAGATGGAGAAGATATACTGGTCACAAAAAGCAAGAAATCAATGGTTGCATGAAGGTGATAAAAATACTAAATTTTTCCATGCTAGCACCATACAACGTAGAAGGAGAAATACAATAGGGAATTTGAAAAAAATGGCACAGAATGCGATTTAGAGGAAGAACAGGAGAAAGAAATCTCGGAGTTTTATCGGAAATTGTTTAAAACCTCTTGTCCTCGAGTAGACCTAACTTGTCTCAATGGAATACCAAAGTCTGTCACCAGAGAAATGAACAGGAAATTGACACAGCCTGTGGAAGACAAGGAAATCAAAGAGGCTTTCTTCGATCTTAATCCTCACAAAGCTCCTGGCCCAGACGGTATGAATCCTATTTTTTTCCATACTTTCTGGGATTCATTCATGTTGATATTTGTCATGCTATTAAAAGCTTCTTTGCTTCTTGTAGACTTCTTAGGGCTATGAATCATACTAACATCACTTTAATCCCGAAAGTTCATTCTCCTTCCTCTGTGGCAGATTACAGGCCTATTAGTTTGTGTAATGTGATATACAAAGCTATTTCTAAAATCATTTCCCAAAGACTAAAAAATTGCCTCGATAATTGTATTAATGAAGCCCAATCTGCCTTTGTAGCTGGGAGACAAATCTTAGACAATGTGGTGATTGCTCATGAATATATGCATTTTCTAATACTCGCAGGAAAGGAAAGAATTGTTTCATGACCTTAAAATTAGACTTTGCTAAAGCTTATGATCGTGTTGAGTGGAGTTTCTTGAGTTGCATTCTTAAAAAAATGGGTTTCTCTCCTTTATTTATCAAATGGATCATGGCTTGTATTAGCTCTGCTTCATTTTCTTTTTGTATTAATGGTAAAATTTCTAGTTACATCATTCCTTTTAGAGGTATTAGACAAGGGGATCTGTTATCCCCTTATCTATTCCTTATTATCTCTGAAGTCTTCTCTAATCTTATAAAACAATCCCAACAGCTTCATGTGTACAAAGGTCTTAAAATTTGCAGACACAGCCCTCCTATTTCTCATCTCCTTTTTGCGGATGATTCTTTACTGTTTAGTGTGGCATCCCTTGAGCAAGCGTGTGTAATTATTAATATCATTGATAATTTTTGCACCTCTTCAGGACAAGCAGTGAACTTCAATATATCCTCAATTTTCTTCAGTAAGAACTCTCCCCAAGTCTTGAAAGATAGAATACAAGAGATATTATGCAGGCTTAAGGAAGGGAAGAGAAGAATTGTAAATATCTTGGGTTACCCTTTGGGATTAGAAAATCTAAGAAGGAGACATTCAAATACACCATTGAAGCAACCGTCCACAGAATTTCAAACTGGAAAAATGTGTTTCTTAGTAATGCAGGCAAGGAAGTTATGATAAAAGTTGTCCTAGATGCATCACCAGTATATGTGATGTCTTGCTTCTTGTTGCCTATTGGGATTTGTAAAGATATTGGAAAGAAGATTGCTGGGTTTTGGTGGGGTGATAATGACACTAGGAGTGAAAAGCTTCATTGGAAACAGTGGAAAAAACTATCCATGCCGAAGGAGGAAGGCGGGCTGGGATTCAAGGAGATGCTATCCTTCAATAAAGCATTGATATGTAAGCAACTCTGGAAGCTAATTAACCAACCTAACACGCTTGTGAGCAAGGTCCAAAAGGCGAGATACTTCCCTAAAGGTGATTTATGTTCCGCAACAGCAAAAGCTTCGGATTCATGGTTATGGAGAGGATGGGTGAAATGCATCCAAGTTCTTAAGAAAGGAATTATTTTCCAAGTTGGAAATGGAAAGAGTATTAGAGTTTGGGAAACCCCTTGGCTGCCAAAAACTCCCACATTCAAACCAATTCCAAGGGAAGATCAGAATGAGAAAGCTACATGGGCTAGAAAATTGATGAACAATGCAGGGACGGAATGAGATGTCGACAAGGTGGCTGGAAATTTCATTCAACAAGATGCGGAGATGATCCTAAAATTACCTATTAGCAGTAAAGAGGATCGAGACAAATGGGTATGACACCACACTCCCAATGGCCTTTTTTCGGTTAACTTGGCATACCATCTCCTTCAAGCAGAGCACCATCAAGAAAGATATGCCAGAAAGCAGTGATGGGAAGGGAAAACAAGCAAAGATGTGGAAAAAGCTATGGAAGCTCAAGCTGAAAAATAAAATCAAACATTTCCTATAGAAATGTGTACATGATATACTTCATACAAAGGTAGCTTTAATTAAAAGAGGCATCTCATTAGAACCAATCTGTGAGTCATGTGGTCAGGAGAAAGAATCTTTAGATCATCTTCTCATTTCATGTGATAGAGCTATAAACTGTTGGAAATTAGCACCAATTCATTGGACGATGCACAATGGCAGCAAACCATCGGTTAAGACTTGCTTCAAGACATACTGGAAGCAAGTAGCAAA
This sequence comes from Pogostemon cablin, assembly GCA_023678885.1. NCBI lineage: Eukaryota > Viridiplantae > Streptophyta > Magnoliopsida > Lamiales > Lamiaceae > Pogostemon > Pogostemon cablin. The sequence goes on from CM043000.1 coordinate 18,271,393, forward strand.
GATGGATTGATTGACATAATTCTAATATCTTGCTACGTAATGTGGAATCTGTGGAAAGCAAGGAATGAGTGATTATTTCAGAAATGTTGGGTAACTGATAAAGATGTTGTGGATAGGGTTACATCAGAGTGGAGAGAAAATGATTCTATAAGTTTGAGAAGAAATCCTTATGGTGAGACTAGCAATCAACCTTTTTTTATTGATGATCAGAGTATGAGTTTTGTAGGATGTTTTTCAATTTACATCAGTGCAAATCATACCTCTGAAGGACAAGGAGTGATCAAAGGAACAACTTTAGATGATAGAAGGCAGGTTGTGAAGGCATGGTCAACACCTGGAGAATGGAGCAACAATGCACAAACTATTCTTCTTGAGGCAGTGAAGGTAGCAATGGCTCAAGCCTCTAAATTTGGTTTGAGAAACATTTGTATTATGATTGATAATGAGGATATGACTCGTAACTAATGGGGGCTGAAGATACTACTATAGCCAAAGCCATCAATTCATTGAAGCATAAGTTTGAGCGGATTGTGTTCATGAATGCTAAATATACTAATCAAGGGTTAATTTCCTTTTTTAGCTCCCCTTCTTTTTGCTTTCCATCATTGATAGAGTGAAATTCTATTCCCATCACCAGATAGTCATTTATTTGATATTGGGATCATTCTCTTAGTCATTAGGCTTTTGTACTATGTTATACTCTCATTTTCAGTAATGATAAAAAAAAAGAATAGTAGGTGCGTATTTAATAAATTAAGGGTAATTTAGATTTTTTCAAAAATATATATTTTAATTATAAAATATTAGGGTGTGTATTTAATAAAAAGAGGTATGTATTTAGCGGAACTCTTTATTTAATAATATGTTTATTTTCCTATCAAAAAAATTATGGAGTATAACAAATCCAATATATATATATATATATATATATGTATATATGGAGTATATAAAAGCAGTTTACTCCTGTGAAATAAAACATCAAAACATATAATTAATTAATATACACACACGTTCAATTAATTGATGGAATAGTAGTGTGATATTGCTACTAATTAATTGTCCTTAAATGTCTATGATCTAGTCTTTCTCCTTTAGACAAAGCATCTGCACTCTCAAGAAAACAGCACTATCGCACCCAGTAGATTGAATAGGGTTGGACTCTCAAGTGTACCAACTACCACTTGAATGATTGCATTGGTGGACTAGAATATATATACACACATTATAAGCACTTTGTATGACTCAAAAACCATTATACATATTATGATAGATGGATTCTACTACCGCCATCATCATTTGGTAGTTATGTTGATGTTGATAATGATGAATGTAGTGTTGGGGAGGGATAGTTGTGACTGGAGGGGTAGTAGTATAGATGAAGAACTGAAGGCATTGAATGATTGGTGGCCTTATAATTACACAAACTCATCACACTGCAACTAGGAAGGCATCACTTGTGATCATGCTGGCCATGTGAACCACATGAAGACTTATGCTTTGATCAGCCATGGAGCCGAAGGCTCGAGGAATTGGATCTGCTTTCGTTTCCCTGCCTCACCACCATTGAATTCAACACAGGTTGCCTCAGGGGAAAAATCCCAACACAGATATCTGCACTATCCAGACTAACTCATCTCAATCTCTCTCACTCTGATCTCACTGGTATGTTGCCTCCTTCACTAGCAAATCTCACCAACCTCCAGTTTCTTGATCTTTCTTATAATTACAACATTTATGGTGCCATTCCTCCTCAAATAGGACACCTCTCCAAGTTAACCTATCTGGATTTGAGTAGCAATCACAAGATTAAATACTCTTGACATTTCTAACAACAGAATTACCGGTCCCATTGTGTGGGACATTGGAAACCTTGGTCGTTCTACGTTTGACGAATAATAATATCAGCAGCACTTTACCATCAAGCTTGGGTCAATTAACAAGCTTGGTCACCCTCGATTTGAGTTATAACCATCACAGGCCTACAAGCTTGGGCAATTGTACAAGATTAGAATCTTTAGATTTGAGCAGTAACAAAATCAGTGGTTCAATACCACCAAGCTTGATTACCCTTTCTTTGAAAGGTAACAGAATCAATGGCTCTTTGCCTTTAACCCTGGGTAATTTAACAAGTATAGTTACACTTAACTTGAGTTACAATTACATCAGTGGCTCTCTGCTGTCGAGCTTGAGCCAACTGAAAAGACTCTCTTCTCTTTATTTGTCAAACAACAGACTAACTGGTAACGCACAAGCTTGGAAGATTTGGACTTGAGAGGCAATAAAATTGCAGGCTCTTTTCCTTCAGCCTTGACCCAACTTACTGGCTTGGTTGTGCTTAAATTGAGAAACAATTACATAACCGGCTCTTTGCCTTGGAGCTTAGCCAACTTAACAATGTTGCAGGTTTGGATGTTGGTGGTAATCAGTTGGAAAGTGCCTTTGGAGTAGGATTAGAAATGCTTCCTTTAATCCAAATAATTGAGCTAAGAGAAAATTTAATGTCAGGAAACATACCTACTCTGCTTGGAAACGTTCCTAATGCACCCCATCTTTGTATCTATCTATCTATCTTGTAACACCCTCTCTGGTCCTGTCCCTGAATCTATGTACAATCTGCAGTTCATTGATTTCGGGACTCTCGTTCAAAAGGAAGCAACGCGTCACCACAACAACACAAGGATTTTTCTTCCGGTTGCATTCTTCTTTGCTTGTTCTTTCCTTGCTGCATTAGTATTCATCTACTACAATAGAAGCTGGAAGAAGACAAGACACCAAGAGGTACCGGATCCAAAACATGGTGACATATTCAGGATATGGGATTGCGACGGGAAGATGGCATATGAGGACATCATTGAATCAACAGGAGGCTATGGGAGTTGTTGCCGTTAAAAAGCTTCACAGATTCGAGGGTGAGAATCCAATCTATGACCAGTGTTTTAGGAATGAAGCCGAGGTTCTATCCCAAATACGACACCGGAATATAGTGAAGCTATTTGGGTTCTGTCTGCACAGGCGGTGTATGTTTCTGATCTATGACTACATGGAACGGGGCAGCCTGTTTTGCGTGTTGAGGGACGACGGTGAAACGGTGGAGCTGGATTGGGTGAAGAGAGTGAATGTGGTGAAGGGCATTGTGTGTTACATGCATCACCATTGCACCCCCACCTATACTGCACAGAGACATTTCCAGCAGCAACATTCTTTTGAATTCCAATCTTGAAGCTTTCCTGTCTGATTTCGGCACCGCTAGATTGTTGGATTCAGGCTCATCCAATCAGACTCTGCTAGTTGGAACTCGGGGGGGCTATATTGCACCAGGTTTGGTTGAATTCAATTTTAATCGTATAACTTTTTTCTTTTTCAATTTTAATTCTTTGCAAAACTTACAAAAAAACACAAAGTTAAAAGAACAGAATTGATATGTTTGTGTAGAGTTGGCGTTCACGATGGTAGTTACGGAGAAATGTGATGTTTACAGCTTCGGAGTGGTGGCCCTGGAAATCATGTTGGGAGATCATCCAGGGAATTGGTGTGGTCCATCCAAGAAGTTGATGGTGCAAGAGTTATTGGACAAGAGATTAGCAAGTCCAGAAGATGGAAGGGTGTGTAGAGATGTGGTGGGAGCAATGAGAGTAGCAGCGCAATGCATAAGCCAAGACCCAAAGCATCGGCCATCAATGAGTGAGGTGTGTCGGCAACTTAGCGTCCGCCCACCGCCATTGCCATTGCCCTTCCACGCCATGTCAATGCTGCACCTTATGCACTCTCACTGACTTCATGCTAATTTACTCTTCCATTCTCAACTGCTCATCTTCATGTTATGACCTTTTCATTTTTCATGTGTTTTATGCTGCTTCAACTCATGGGAATAAAACAGCTCCATAACTACTGCTCTCTAGTGATTTTCTTTTTATGATTAATTTGTACAAGAGTTAGTCTCTTTTTAACCGAGCTTACGGTGTAAACCCCGTGGTTTCTTTAATTTAAATCCCTAGCAATACATAGGGTATAATAAGATTGGATGGTGGACCACAAGGGTTAGGGGAGAAAAGATCGAATTAATAAGTTATGTAAATCGAATTTATACGAGTGTTTGTGTATGTCCAGACTACATATACTATGTTGTGAGACTAGCAAATCAATCGCCAATATAATTAAAATTCTTGTGTTTATTTATTATCACTTCAGCTACAGAAATTTAAAATGTCAACAAACGACCAATCTTAAATAAAATGGTCATCCTTTTGTATTAGGTAACTTTTTTCTTTTTTGATTTTTGTAGGATTTAAAATTTATAAATAGTGATATACTGTATGTATTTTTTTGGAAGAATAGATTTTAACGTTAAATTAATGTGTAAAAATGGCAATATATTAATTAATATAAGAAAAGAGATGAGAGAAGAGAAATAAAGAGAGATTGATATTAACTAAGGATTATAAAGTTTGTTGGTGTATATAAGGATGATTTTGTGTGTGTTGTTCTCAAAAGTAAAATAGAAAATGATTTTATAGATACTCTCTTATGAGATCGATATATTAAACGAATCGGTCCATTATTAAATTATGGAGTAATTATTATATAAATAAAGTATGATTTTTGGTATATTTAAAGCTTATTTGTAATATATCATAATACTCCCTAGTCCTTCCGTCCCATAATAAGGTAAACATTTTATCATTTTAGTCCGTCCCAAAATAAAGTATGCATTTACCCTTTTGTTAGACCCACGTACACAAAACAATTAATATATTCACATGGACTCACACACAACACTAGTACAACTATTTACTATACATTAACATATTATATCATTTAATTCACTACACATTAAAATATTATACTCTTTAATATCCATGCAAAAAGTAAACGAATACATAGTTATGTGATGGAAGGAGTATTATAACACTCTACAATCATACTTTAGTGCACAATTCACTGGTATACTTTAACTATAAATAATGGGCACCAGATCACCTATTCCAACATGATATTTCATCTTATATTCCACATTCTAAATGATTGACATGTGTCATGATTTTTTTTCAAATTACCGCCATATGCCCCAATAATTTAATAATCATTTATATGCTATAATGTATTTATGTTATGAAACACCAAATACAGAATAAGAAATTCGATCCCCAAATAATCATACACATATAATAATCATACTTTAACACAAATTACACTCCCTCTATATAAGCATAGTCTTAAAAAAATTGTTAATCTTAATGTTATTACTAATCAATAAATCAACAAATTATTATTATTATTATTATTGCAATTCTCTCTGACTATGTCCACGTTATTTAAAAAATAAAATAAATTTTAAACTAATGTTATGTACATTGTTAAATTAATTTAATGTTTTTATTATTTTTAAGAAATAAAACCTTTGCTCGGAATTAGAAGATGACAGCGAAATCTAGCATTTCCAACAGGAACCACTTGACCCAGTTAAATAATGTGGGATTGGGCCTTTATATTTATGGCCCTTGTTGGTTTTAGCCCTTTGTATTTTTGGGCCCTCATTTAAAAAATTAACCCATATTAACGTTTGTCCATGATGATTGACTGACTGAGGAGGAGCTAATTGGAATTCCCATGTTGTTGATATGATGAAAAGGATGACCTCCCTCCATTTCACATAACAGTTTCATGTTGTTAAGAAATAAAAAAAAAAAAAAATTATTGACTAAATTTTTTACCATTGAGCATTTTTTTTAATACCTGCCAAAGTCCCTATTTCATTTTTTCACGTAAATTAAGAAATACTATTATTTACCTCCGTTCCGGACTTATGTTCACGGGCACTGTAGATACGGGATTTAAGAAAGTTGCTGTTTGACCAACTTTATTGACTTTTTAGAGGTATTGCTATATTTTTAGATAATAAATAAATTATAAAGTATGTTATGTGTGTTAGGTGAGAGTGATATTTTTGAAATTAAGATAACTTTTGAAGTTGTTGGTTGATGTGAAGTTTCCTTTTTTGGGTGGTGAACATAAGTGTGGGACGGACGAAAACGGAAAGTGTGAACATAAGTGTGGGACGGAGGGAGTATTATTTTATGTATAGTGAATAATTGTATTAGTAGTGAGTGATAGGTCATATATGATACCCTCTCACTAGAAAGGGAAAATGGGGGGCTCTGAGTACGACACCTAAGTATAACAAAATGGGTGGGAGGAAGAGAGTATTTTTTATAACAAATAAATGATAATAATATGTGTGTAGTTCTAAAATTAAAGAGTTTTTTTTTTAGTTATGGAACAAATATATTATTTCCTTTGATAACTAAAATATTTTCACACTTGCATGTCAAGAAAAGAAACAAAATTAGTATAAAATAAAAAAGTGTAATATATATTGTGTGCATCAGTGCATGTATCATACTAATAAAAAATTAGTTCACCATTACGCCACCTTCCCAAATTTATTCTTTATTCTGTCATAAAATTCTCCAAATTTTCAATCTCCATCAACCAACACACACCTACTAGAACATCCTCAATTTGAACAGAACTCCCATAAAATAAATCATTTAATTAATTACTTTGACTAAATTTGATTTTGCTTATTTCAAAAGCAACATCTGTTGGTCCATGCACACGTTGAGACAGAACAGCCTGAATGTTGATGACCTAACCCCCACATCACCACTCTTCTTAAAAAAAAAAAAAAAAAAAAAAAAAAAAAAAAAAAAAAAAACTGCATCACTACAATAACGCCTTTATAAACCACAAGTCGTTAAACCAAAATGCGACTCTAATTAATTCATTTTCTTTATTCAATCTTTCCACCACATACATATACTCACTTCCCTGTGAATACTCTTCAACAATTAACAATGGCTTTCAGATTCTATCACCTCGCAGTCTATATACTCTTCGTGATTCTAAGATCGACTCGATTAGGAAACTCTCAGGACGATACGAATATGACCTTAGGGTCCTCGTTTATCTTTGGTGATTCTTTGGTTGATGCTGGGAATAATAATTATTTACAGACTTTGTCCAAGGCTGATTCCCCTCCTAATGGTATTGATTTCAAGGCTTCGGGAGGAAGTCCGACCGGTCGGTTTACCAACGGAAGAACTATAGGAGACATTGTAGGTATGGTCAACATTTGATATATTCTAATATTTCAAAGCAAATCGAAGCAACGAAAAGCTGAATAATATATAACTGAGTTTTACGTTACAGGGGAGGAGCTAGGGCAGCCGCATTACGCGTTGCCGTTTCTTGCCCCCAACACTACCGGAGAAGCTGTATTGCACGGCGTTAACTACGCATCTGGAGGTGGGGGAATCATGAATGCTACCGGACAAATTTTTGTAAGTACACAAATATATTTAACTTTATGTTATTATTATGTAGTGCTATAACTTAAAATTTTTAATCAAAAGATATAAAAAGCAAATCGTTTATCATATCTAAGTATAATAATGTGGGGTGTTTTAAATTGCTATCTTGGTGATCAGATCATGGTATTTAATTAGTACCATTTGCATAACGACAGTGTATTCTTTTGTCCAATCCAGCTTAATTATGTTCATTAAATTTAAAAAATAAAAATTAATACCAAATTAACTGTGTTTTCACCATCTCAAGAATTTCTTTATTTTGCTCTAAAACTCATACTATAACTTCTATATAATTGTAAGTTGTTTGTTTTAGAATTTTATAAAATTTTTTTTTGGCAATTTAAAGTTATAGAGAAACAATAAATAAATAAATAAATAAATAAAAAAAAAAAAATATATATATATATAATCCATCTTGAACATATCATAACCTAATAACACTAGATAATACTATAGCTGTTTCAAAACAAAGTGCTATTATATAGCTATATTATTTAAAAAGTGTGTGGTTCACTTTAAATTAATAATACTCATTAGGTCATAAATTTTTTTAAAAATTAGAGAATTTATACACTAATTGAACTTATGTAGGCTTCCCATTAGTATAAAGCAATGGGCCGGTGAAATACAACCTTGAGGGAAGTGTATTACAATATCCCATGAAACTAATATGGAATTAGGGGAATTTTAATGCTCAACCATTACTTATCACATTTACAAGCTTTATTAACCCACTTATTAACTTTAGTGACCAAACATTCCCTTATATAGAATTATATAAACATTCAAGAATTTGAAAAACCAACAAAAAATATTCAAACTAGACATTCTTTTGAGAAACATGAAGAAATCGGATACAATAAATGATATCATGAGTTATTTCCAATTGACACGTGTGACAGGTTAATAGGCTATCATTGGACATTCAGATAGACTATTTCAACATCACAAGGAAAGAATTGGACAAGCTGTTGGGGGCTTCAAAGGCAAGAGATTATCTCCACACAAACTCAATATTCTCCATTACAATAGGGTCCAATGATTTTCTCAACAACTACCTCCTTCCTGTAGTCTCAATGGGTGCAAGAATCAATCAATCCCCTAATGCATTTGTTGATGATATGATCAATCATCTTAGAGGACAACTTACGGTACTTATAAAAACAAACCCTATTAATCATCGACCCTTCTATCAACGTATATATAACGTACAAAACGATGTGTATGTGTGCAGAGACTTTACCGTTTGGACGGAAGAAAGTTTATAGTGGCGAATGTTGGGCCGATCGGGTGCATTCCCTATCAGAAAACAATTAATGAATTGAGTGAAAATGAATGTGTCTCATTGCCAAACCAGCTTGCAGTTCAGTACAATGCTAGGTTGAAGGATTTGGTTCAAGAACTAAATGAGAACCTTGAAGGAGCCACTTTTGTGCTTGCCAATGTCTATGATCTTGTCATGGAACTCATCACTAATCATGCCCAATATGGTGAGCATAGAGCTTAAAATACAAATAGTCTCGCACCTTTTTACTTTATTCGAAAAAGGTCCTAAAATAGTAAAGATTTCCACTTTTATCCCGATGCCTAAAATAAAAATTTTAAACCAATTTCACCTCATAACATTTATAAATGTGTCGATTTGATCCCATGGTTTGAAAACTTTTGCTATGTTCAAACCATTTCTTTATAAGCAAAAAATGACAACTTTGGTGTGAATATAAAAGCTTATGAGAATAATTCAGAAGAATTAAAAAATTTGGGACTATTTTTAATAAAGTAAATTTATATGGGACGTTTTTATTTCTTCCCGTGATCATATGATATAGTTTATGTGATTTGGTCAATTCTAACAACTATGATTTATGCATGCAGTCCGAATTTCCTATGTCATTCATTCTGATGTATCATCTAATCCAGGAACTGTGCCATACTATTGAATAATGAGTTTCACGTAGGAAAGAGTGAATACCTAAACAAACTATAAATTTTAAAAGGAAAAGTTTCATTTTAGCAATGAGAACAGAAATTCTTCAATCATTCACATTTTTTTAATAACAACAACCTCACTTCCTTCGATCAGCTTCATTCTTATTGTTATTACCCTTCTCATGCACTATCATTCTCGTTCCGAAATTTAAACCACGTTGATTTGCAGGATTTACATCAGCAAGCAACGCTTGTTGTGGGAACGGAGGACAGTATTCGGGTATAATTCCATGCGGGCCGACATCGAGCATGTGTTCGGATCGAGACAAATACGTATTCTGGGATCCTTACCACCCAAGTGAAGCTGCAAATCTCTTTATGGCCAAACAACTCATGGATGGAGACACAAGATATGTATCTCCCATCAATATTCGACACCTTCGAGATCTTTAATTCATCCATTTTTTTTCTTTTCTTTTCTTTTTTGTTTAAAATTATTTAACCCATTATTTTTATGTCTTGATCTGTCTTTGTTGCAAATTTTCTGGTTCAATACCAAAGTTAATTTGCTCTTCCATGTTTAGTCCAACCATTCTTGTAGACGTGCGCATTTTATTTTTTCATTATTCCAACTTAATCAATTTCATGTAATTCATAACAATATTGATGAATATATGGAAGGTGAGACTACATTTATAAATAATATTCACTAAAAAAACTGTTTTAATTTCATTGTTAAATGGAATATATAATTGTTACACATAACATGCATTATATAATTGACATTTTATTTATAAAAAATAAATAAAATAACAAATTATCTTTTTTAAACAATGTTGAGCATTAGGTGTGAAATGATATCTGTAACGAGGGGTGTACATTTTTTATCTACAACATGGGAATTCAAATTAGCTCCTCTTAACAATATAATTATATGGGTTATTTTTTTGAACGACGGCCCAAAATGACAAAGGGCTACCCCCAAGGGCCATAGATTTTCTTTTTCTACAGTTCTAAGCTAAATTTAACCGTATTTTCTAGTTCCGACTTCCGAGCACAGTTTTTATTTCTACAATTATTTATTACATATAAATATTAAATTAATTTTTAAAATTTATAAAATAATTATTTTTAACTAACGTGAAATAGTAAACACAGCCGCAAAGAATAACAATAATAATATTCCTTTCATTCTTGGGATCGTTCACTCTTTCTAGATTAGTTTGTCCCACATAATTATTCTCTGGTAAAAGAAAATATAATTTTAATTTAACATTTAAAAAGTGCACATTACCTTCTTTCTACACATAAAATTCTTATACTTTATTTATTAATTAAAAATATCATATTACTCTTAAAAGTAATAAAATTAGTCAAAATATAACATAGTAGAATAACGATGAACTATTCTTAATGACGGAGGGGTAGTATATAATTAGTAGTAATAATTTTAAGAGAAACAGGATGACAATTATTTTAAGTCTCTTTAGTCATTTGCTGATATTTTTAATTTCAGTAGTTGAAGTGATAATCAATCATCTAGATTTCTACACAAGAATTTAATTCCTCTTGTCCAACAACTCTTGGACCATCAAGCAAATTGGTATGGACGAGATCAATTCCCCTGGATGACCTCCCAACATGATTTCCAGGGCCAACACTCCAAAGCTGTAAACATCACGTAACCAAACCACCATTGTGAACGCCAATTCTGCAGGAACATATCAATCACAAACTCTCCTATATACTTTTTTAAGTCATGTAAAATTTTCAAATGTACTATTAAAATTGAATATATAAAATGTTAAGTCAACCAAAATTTTGAGATTTGAAATTGATATTTCAACTTCCAACTGATTCAGAATTGTCAAAGGCAGAGAGCTAATTATGTGATTCCAATCTTGTACAATTGCCCAAGCTTGGAGGCAAAGAGCCTCTAATGTTATAATTGTGACTCAAATCCAGGGGTAGGGGTCACCAATCTTGTTAATTGCTCAAAGCTTGATGATAAAATATTACTCATATAGTAATTATTATTCAAACGAAGAACGACCAAAAGCTCGTAAGGTTTCCAATGACCCACAATTCCGTTGAAAGAAACGTCAAGAGTATTCAATCTTGTGAGTTTTGGCAGTGAGTCTATTGCTACTCAAATCCAGATAAGTTAACTTGGAGAGGCATCCTATTCGAGGAGAAATGGCATCTCCAAGTTGGTGAGGTTTGCAAGTGACAGAGGCAACGCACCAGCGAGTCCAGTTTGAGTCAAAGTGAGATGAGTTAGTCTGGATAGGTTTCCAATTTCAGGCGGAATTGCACCCCTAATGCCGGGGATATCAGAAAAGTCAAGAGCCTTCAATTTGGAAAGTTTTGGTAGTGAAGGGGGCAACTCGCCACTCATTTGAGGCGGAATGGCACCATGAATGCCGTTATTATTTGAAAGATCAAGCAGCATACCAGTGAGATGAGATGAGTTAGTCTGTATAGTGCAGATATCTGTGTTGGGGTTTCTCCTCTGAGGCAACGTGTATTGAACTCAATGGTGGCTTTGTATAAAGGTGAAAGACTAGCTCATTCATCAAATTACTCTAACATTGTACGTGGATTTTTTTCATAAATGGATGACGGTGAGGCTCGAACCCTGAACCTTTGTTAATCATGGGCTCTGATACCATGTTAAATGACCACCTCATCTGAAAAACTTAAGTTTGTAAAGGGATAAATCGTTTAATATTTAATCAAATCACTTTAATATCAGTGACGTTGTTATATAGTTGGAGTGGAGAAATGAATTAATTAAGGGCAATTCCACGGGCAAGCCCCATTAATTAAAATGGGCCAGGAACAGGTGCTATAATTAGTTCTATCTAGGGGTGGGCACGAGTCGGGTTTCAGGTTCGAGTATTCAAATTTCGAATTTGAAAATAAATTATCTGACCCGATCCAATATTTTATGAACCTAATATTTCGGGTACTTGATTCGGGTTACTCGAAAATACCTTTTTTATTTTTTTATTTTTTTTAAGTATTCTTATAATAAATTAATTAGGTGTGATTTAAATATTTTTTTAATATTTAATCTTTGAGGCAATATTTTATTGGATCACTTTTATAATTTTTTTCCTCTTTTTTAAATAATTATAAAAGAATATAATAAATTCATATCATATCATAATAATATTAATTTTTATACTAATGTTAGGATTTGTATAGTATATTTTAATTATGTTGTGAGATATTTAAATTTATATAATTTTATATGTTATTTTTATCTAATTAATTAAAAATATTTATACATAACTTAAATCATACTAAAATTAATGATATAAGGAGAATTCGAATTTAAATTTGATAAGATAAGGATGTAATAATATAAAATTATGTTTTTATTATGTAAAAATAATTGAAAATTTAATAAATTTAATTAAGTAATATTTAAAGGATAATAAATATATTTTATGATTAAAAAAATTAAGAATGCATCAAAATTTTAATATTTGATGAATCAAATTATTTTTTATAATTAATATAAGAGTGTAAAAAAAATCTGGATACCCAATTGGGTATTCGGGTACATTTTTAATATCCGAAACTCGAACCAAAGTTATAGCTTCAGGTTCGGGTAAATCCGAAACTACCCAAAAAAAATTAGATTTTTTGGTTTTTTTTTTTTGATAGATTCGAATACCCGAAGCAAAAAAAAAAAAGAAAAAAGCCCACCCCTTCTCCAACACACTTCTATCTCCGCCCTCTTGCTCTCGGTCAACTCTAAGTCTGCATTCTTGAAGTTTTGTCACGTTCAAAGCTTCCACTTTTCTTTTCTTCTTCACAAGTTGTGGTTTGACACTTTGACTATTAATAGCCCTAGGCCCCTATATATAATTGATCTTTTAAAAATATATAATTAAATTATTTTGCTAAAATTTAAATATATCTATTTCGAGTGCTCGTCAAAAGATTTATATTTTTTTTTAATAGATAAAATTCAAATAAAATAATTAATTAATATATTTAATTATCCACACATAATATTAATATAATTTCTTACTATACATTAAAATATTATATTTTTATTTTTTTTTAAAAAACAATTTAAACATTTTCACGTAACCAAGGTAGTATACTTTAGAATATTCAATTTACACTAACTTCAAAAATATTTATTACCTCTAGCTATATCCAACAGTATGTTTCACGTTTATTATTGCAAATTGTTAAAGAATTTTTTTTTATAATTATTAACTTTTGGGATATTTTAGTATTTTTATAATAATAAATAAAGTGTTGTGCTATGTGTATCAAATGAGAGACAAAAATTAAAGCGGTATTCTTTATTACTAATTAGTACCCCCTCCATCCCATAAACAAATTCACACTTTCTATTTTTGTTCAGTCTTATAAATAAGTTCATACCTCAAGATAAGGAAATACACATAAATCAATATCCCCATAACACACTTTAATTTCAAAATTGTCACCCCTTTACAATTCACATAACTTACTTTATAATTTATTTATTACCTAAAAATACCAAACTACTCTAAAAATAAAGCAAAAAATAATTTTTTCTTAAATTTCGTATCTACAGTAACTGAGAACTTGTCTTTGGGACGAAGGAAGTATGATGCATTTCTCATTGGAACTTAAAATATTACTACTCCCTCCGTCCCGCCAAAGGTCACCGTTTGTTTTTGCACGTGGATTAAGAAATATTATTATTTTATGTAAAGTGGGTAGTTGTATAAGTAGTGAGTGGTGGGCTATGTGTGTGGTCTTTTTACCAAAAAGGGAAAATAGTGACATTTGAATGAGACGCCCAATTTAGTAAAATGGTGACCTTTCGGTGGGACAGATGAAGTATTAGTTTCTCACATTGGGGTGTGCACTCACATCCGAGTGCATACATGTGAGAGGGTCACCGGTAACCACGGATAACCTAAGTAAGCCTCAATTATGGGCAATTTTTAAGTGATTTGTGGTCACCAGTGAACCTCTCACATTGGGGTGTGCACTCACATCTATGGATAATTCTTAGGTGACTTGTGGTTACCGGTGATCCTCTTACATTGGAGGTATGAGTGCACACCCTAATGTGAAAGGGTCACACCCCAATATGAGAGGGTCACCGATGACTACGGATCACCTAAGTAAGCCCCTGAAATTATACTTTGCTCTAATATTACCCTATTACTTTATTTTAATAAAATAATGATTGTAAAGGTATTTTAATATTTTTAAAATCCTCCGCAATTACAGTGGGTTATTTTTTTAGACGACAGCACAAAGTGACAAAGGGCTAACGGCAATAAATATAAAGGCTCAACACCTCAGATCTTTTTTCTTCCATAATTCTATGCTAAGTTTAACTATCATCTTCTAATTCCGAGCGCAGTGTTCATTTCTACATTTAAGTGATTTATTTATTACATAAAAATATTAAATTAAAATTTCAATTTATATGAAATTGGTAAATAAAATAGTAACTAAAACGGAATAGTGAACACAGCCTTCTCCATGGTCAGAGAGAATAAAAATTATATTATTATTATATTTTGTTGACTTATTAATTAGCTAGTAATAATATTTAGAGAAACAGGATGACCATTTTAATTATTTAGGGTTTATGGAAAGAAAACCACAAATTACACTTGTAAATTAGTTTCCTTCTTTAAAAATTTGTGAAAAAAAAAACTCCACCTTTAAATATTTGCAAAGTCTACTATACACAATCGAGTCAATTTTGACCCAGTAACCCGGATATATATATCTAATTTATCCATGGGTCATTAGGCTTCACAATTCACAGTCGTTTCTTCTTTTCTCTTGTAAAATCTCTCCCTCACCGCTTTCTCGGCGATTCCACCCGTTCTTCCTCACAGCCTCTCGCCACGGCGGTGCTTCCCTGTCATTCACGGTGTCAATTTGGTAAATCTGGGTTCATCTTCAAATTTCATAGCGTCGTTTATACCATTTCTTTCTGTAAAATCTCTCTCCCACACACCTCACGCTTTCTCGGTGGAATTTCTTGGCGATTCCACCTGTTCGTCGGTCTTCCTTGCAGCATCTCGCCGCGCATCAGACGGCGATGCTTCCCTCTCGTTCACAGTATCAATTCGGGTTCGTGTTCGTAATTATTAGGTTTTTTAAGTAAGTTTTGTATTTTGGTTTATGGTTTGTTTCAGTTTTTGTGATTTGTACATGGGCGACGCTATTGCCACCCGAAACTTAACTTAGGGCACCCGAAAATTAAGCAAATGTGATTCTTGGTATGCAGATTGAGAGAAATAGGTCAGCTGGTGAGTTGAAGTTGTTCCAAGAATCATACTTGGACAAAGTTTTGAAGAGATACAATATGAATCTCAGCAAAACAGTAACAACACCAGCAAAGCAAGGAGTGAGTCTGTCATTACTCTAAGCTCCTCAGACAGATCAAGAGAAAGTTGAGATGAGCAATATACCCTATGCTAGTGCTGTTGGCAGTTTGATGTATGCAATAGTATGTTGCAGGCCAAATTTAGCTTATGTGATGAGCATGATTAGTAGATTTATGAGTAATCCAGGTCTGCTACATTGGAATTCAGTGAAGTGGGCTCTCAGGTATGTGAAAGGTACCATCACAACAGGTTTGAAGTTTCAGAAAATGGCAATATGGGATAAGGCGGTAGTTGAATATGTTGATGCTGATTATGCAGCAAATCTTGATACTAGAAAGTCACTTACTGGTTATGTATTCAACCTATTTGGTACTGCAGTAAGCTGGAAAGCAACACATCAACATATAGTGTCTTTATCAACTACAGAGGCAAAATTTGTTGCACTTACTGAAGCAATCAAAGAGGGTGTATGGCTGACAGGTATATTGAGTGAGTTTGGGATTGAGCAAGGTTCAGTTGAGGTATATTGTGACAATCGGAGTGCAGTGCATCTCTCCAAGCATCAGGAGTACCATGAAAGGACCAAGCACATTGATATGAGGTTATATTTTATAAGGGACATGATAGATAGAGGAGTAGTTGTTGTCAAGAAGATCAAAACCGATAATAATCCGGCTGACATGTTCACTAAAGCCTTACCAGTTCAGAAGTATGAGCTATGTAAGCATTTGGTTGGTCTGAACTAAGTAAGAAAAGGAAGGTGGCTGCAGCCTTAAATAGCAGCAAGGTGGAGGAAATTACAAGCTTGTGATGATGCAGTCTAAGGTGGAGTATTGTTGTATTATAGACATGCATGCATGCACTCGTTGTATGTGTTTGTGTGATCTTGTGCAACCAAGACAGTTGGAGGATGATGATTGGTGATTGAGGTGTTGGTGAGGATCAAAATAAAGAAGCTGCAGAAGTTGGAGCATGAACGAGAGGCCGTACGATTGAATGGATCTCATCCAAGCATTGAAAGGGAATCAAATTAGTTAGGTGGTTAGTTGTTGAGCTAGCTGGAGCTTTCCACGTGAGATTCCAATCTGCAGCAAGATCAGTTGGCTTGCTGATTGGTTATATAAGCATGATTGATGGCAGTTTAACTCGCAACAAGAAGCAGCATATCAGTTTACAAGATTAGAAAGCACATTAGGGTTTATGTGCATAAGTTCATCATCATCTTCCTTAAGTGTATTTTGTAATCATCCTAGTGAGTGATCTTTCCTTCAAAGTGGATGTAGGCTTACGCCGAACCACTATACATCTTTGCGTTGATCGTTTTCATTTCATTATCGTTTTGTCAATCAATTCGGAGTGAAACGTGAGTGATTAACCGATTGAGTGTGTGAGTTCTTGAGAGCTCATGAAGATCTTGCTTAAGATTCACAAGAAAGTTGTTGTAGGATAAATCAATAGAATATAGATTGTACAGAGATTCACGAACAGGACCAGAAAGGTGGTTGTTATTTATGGGAGAGATTGATATAGAGATATCGTGCATTAGAAACTTTTCCAGGCAGAGTAGGTAGGTGTCCTGATATTAAATTTTCACTTAGATCAATCTTATAAATAAAGTCAAGCATTTCCAAAAACACTTTCCAACTGATTACCACTCACATCCAAGGATCGCAGCATTGTTAAGTTGGCCAGGCTTGAAGGCAGAGAACCAATTATGTGATTGTTTCTCAATTTAAGCGAAATCAAGCTTGTTAGTTGGATCAAGGCTGAAGGAAAAGAGCCTGCAATGTTATTGCCTTCCAAGTCCAAATCTTCCAAGCTCGTGAGTTGGCTAGAGTCTAAAGGCTGAATGCTAGTTATTTTGTTGTTTGACAAATAAAGAGAAAGGTTTTTCGGTTGGACCAAGATTGAGGGCAGAGAGCTATTGATGAGATTGTAACCCAAGTCAAGATTAACTATACTTGTTAAATTACCCAAGCTTGAAGGCAAAGAGCCACTGATGGAATTTTAACTCAAGTCAAGTGTATATATACTTGTTAAATTACCTAAGATTGAAGGCAAAGAGCCACCGATGGAATTAAAATCATGTCAAGTCTATCTAAACTTGTTAAATTACCCAAGCTTGAAGGCAAACTCTCTCAAAGAAAGGGCAACCAGGCTTCTTAACATGCCCAAGCTTGGTGGTATTGATCCACTGATTTTGTTATCACCCAAATCCAAATATTCCAATCTTGTTCAACTTCCCAAGCTTGGTGGTATTGAACCGCTGATTTTGTTATATCTCAAGTCCAAAGATTCTAATCTTGTACAATTTCCCAAGCTTGAAGGCAAAGAGCCTCTAATGTCATGATTGTGACTCAAATCGAGGGTCACCAAGCTTGATGGTAAAGTGATGCTCATATTATTATTCATCAAACGAAGAACGACCAAGCTCGTAAGGTTTCCAATGTCCCACACAACGGGCCGTTAATTCTGTTGTTAGAAATTTCAAGAGTATTCAATCTTTGTGAGTTTTGGCAGTGAAGGAGGCAAGTCTCTAGTGAGTCTATTGCTACTCAAATCCAGATAGTTTAACTTGGAGAGGTGTCCTATTTGAGGAACGGGCACCACGAATGTAGTCATTATGAGAAATATTAAGCACCTCCAAGTTGGTGAGGTTTGCTAGTGAAAGAGGCAACTCACCAGCGAGTCGAGTGTATCTCAAATAGAGATGAGTCGAGGCGGAACTGCACCCCTAATGTCCAAGTTATAAGAAAAGTCAAGAGCCTTCAATTTGGAGAGTTTTGGCAGTGAAGGGGGCAACTCGCAACTGAGTTGGTTGCCTCCCAAATACAGATAAGATAAATTGGAGAGGTCTCCAATTTGAGGCGGAATGGCACCATAAATGCCGTTATTAGAAAGATCAAGCAACTGGAGGTTGGTGAGATTTGATAGTGAAGGAGGCAACATACCAGAGAGATTGAGATGAGTTAGTCTGGATAGTGCAGATGCCTGTGATGGGATTCCTCCACTGAGGCAGTATGAATGGAATTCAATGGTAGTGAGACATGATGTATAATAATCGCAGTCTAGTTTCAGCCTCATGTGGTTCACATGGCCAGCATGATCACAAGTGATGCCTTTCCAGTTGCAGTGATCATAGGAGGTGTGATTATAAGGCCACCAATCATTCAATGCCTTCCGTTCACTATCTCTACTGCTCCTCCTCAAATCACAACTATCACTCCCTAACACTACATTCATCATCATCATCAACACAACTAACCCAACATCATGATGATGGCAGTAGTAGTAATCCATGGGTCATAATATGCTTTTCTACTCATACAAACTGCTTATAATATACATATATATATATTCTAGTCCACCAATGCAATCATTCAAGTGGTTCACAAACAGTTGGTACTCGGTCACTTACTCGTGTCACACGCTGGTGTTAGCCTGTTAGGTCTTCTACACCATACAGGTAATGAATTATGCTTAGAAATTAAGAAGGACAAAGATCAGATCATAAACATTAAGGACAAGTAGCAATCCATCAATTATACCGACCGCGTTGTTGAATTTTTCAGGTGTCGAAGTTTTCCACTTTCATTTTGTCTTGAACTCTTTTTTTTTTTTTTTAACTCTTTATTTATATATATATTTTAATTAGTATAGTATTTAATTAATTTTAATTAACAATATATTATACTATTCCCTTCCATATTAATCTTCACCGTTAATCAACTTTATTGACTTTTTGAGGGTAATGTAGTATTTTTGGATATAAGTAAATTATAAACTGTATGTTAGATGAGATTGATAAATTTGTTTTTAAGATGTATTTTTAGGGTTGGAGATTAATGTAATATTTTCTTTTTTGAGTGGTGAAGTTTAATGTGGGACGAATGTTTGAAATTTTACTTGGGACTGAGAGAGCATAAGAGTTGGTCTCTTGTATCCCCAGTACACAAGGTGTGTAAGGATATAATATTTTGTTCTAAAGAGTATACTGTACACTTTAATTAATAAGTGTATTTTTTTTATTGAAAGATCGACTAAAATATGAAAATTATAAATGTTCGATTAAAAAATTAATTTTTTTTAAGGAAATAAAGGGTACAACTTTTTATAATAAAGGATATATCATTAAAAAATGCGAAATTTGGGAGCACGGTATCCTGAGGCACACGAGTTTTAGCGGTAAGATAATTAAAATTAGGGTTAATTACATTAAAATACACGACCTTTTCTCATTTTTTCAATTTAATCACCAACTTTATTTTTATAAATTAAATACACAACATTTTTGTATTTACTCAATTTAATTACAATTTTTATTTTTTTTCTTTTTAAATTAAGGGTAGGTCTTGCGTGAGACAATTTTTTACTTTTTAAAATAATTATTACTTTCGCTATAAAATATTATCACTTTTTATTTATACTATAAATTGTTCAAAAAAGAATATTATCACTTTTCATTAATAGGTAAATTACCAAAAACCCCCTCGAGGTTTGTCCAAATTATCAAATAAACCCTGTGGTTTGAAAAATTACCAATTATCCCATTTAAAAAACTTTTTTTTAAAAAAATAGTGAAATTTAAAAATACAATGTTAAATATATGGGTCTTGATGTCATTTCCATCCTTCTTTATTTTAAGAAAAAAGTGTATTTTTATTAATGTTCAAATAAAAAACAAGTTAAAGGGGGTAATTGGTAATTATTCAAACCACGAGGTTTATTTGGTAGTTTGGACAAACCTCGAGAGGGTTTTTGATAATTTATTCTTCATTAATTTATTATCACTTTCCTTCATAAAAGTTATAACTTTTTGACCGTCTTACATAAGGGCTTACGTGAGACGGTCTCACACAAGTCTTTGCCTTAAATTAAATACATGATTCTTTTGTATTTTATAATTTAATTATAAATTCTTCTATTAATAATTTTTATGACTATCTTAATTAAAATATTTTTAAAATATTTAAAATAAAATATATAAAAGGTAGGTCTTGTGTGAGACCGTCTCACCTGAGACCATTTTTCACTTTTTAAAATAGTTATCACTTTCGCTATAAAATGTTGTGACTTTCGCTATAAAATGTTATCACTTTTTATTTATACTATAAATTGTTCATGAAATAACATTATCACTTTTCATTAATTTATTATCACTTTCCTATATAAAAGTTATCACTTTCTGAGTGACTCACGTAAGCTCTTACGTGAGACGGTCTCACACAAGTCTTTGTCATATATAAATTACATATATATTAAAATTTTATAGGCAATTTTTTTTTTCAAAAAAAAAAAGTGATAGTTTTACGTACGTTTTCGATTAAATATTTAAATTTTTATAGTAATAAAATAAAAAATTAATTTGATTAATTAATTCATTGAAAATTTTAATTTTGAAAAACACAAACTAATTATATAATCTAAATGCAGTATACCAATCTTGAAATTCCAACATCTGTGGGTAGGAGACATGCACCCGGTTCGGAACCGCCGGTTCCGGTTCCAAGGTAGGGGAAATCGGAACCGAACCGGGGTACGAAGGTTTCGGTTTCGGAACCCACGATTCCGGTTCTGGTTTTATTTTTATTTTTTTGGTTTTAAGCGTAAAAAGTAAAAAAAAAAATTGAAAAACCGGCGGTTCGAACCGGAACCGCTGGTTTTTTCCCAAATATGAGGAACCGGAACCGAACATTCCCCTACTGGTTTTGGTTCTTTTTTTATGGTTTCGGAACCGGTGGTTCCGATTCCGATTAAAACCGGCGATTCCCCGGTTCAAACCGCCAATTTCGGTTTTTTTGTGCTTTTAGATGATGATATCATGAAACACTTATTTCTTCACGTCGGTTGGATTAAGTTGTTGGGTGGAAAAAGAAAAAGTAATTTTGGTGCAGAGAGTTTAAACTTTATATATGTGGGGTTGTTTTTGTAATTTCATGGTAATTTTTTAAGCGATCTAAGTAAATTTTAGATGGCAGTAGCGCAAAAAAGAAGTGCAAACTGATTATCTTTACTTCTTCTTTTCCAAATCTAAAGCACTTCTGGATCATCGTCTTCGTCCCAGCTCCTCCCCCACTAGTCAGAACCAGCTGAAAGTACTCATCTCTGCGCCTCATCTTCTGTTGTACTCACGCCACCCTCATCGCACCGCCGCCGTCCTCATTCCACCACTGGTTAGATACACTTTTATTTATTTGTCTTATTAATTGATTTTCTCTTCCACTTTTTTTTTTTAATACTTTCTTTTTCCCCTCGAACTAAGTGTTAGACATTCCTCTGTTTTGAGGGATTGCATTGTGAAATTGCGAGAACATGACCCTCGTACGGGATGGGATTTTTAGCTCATGGTTGTCAGGTTTGATTTCGGAACTGGTGGATGTGGCTCACTTTTATATTACTTAGCTGAGATAAATTTGATTGATTTATCGATTGGTTTGAGGTATTCCTTTCTTCATTACTAATTGAAGGACCTGTAAGTTAATTTGTTGTGAATTGAGTGACGAAGGGCACTGCAATAATTTAGGGTTGCACTGGCCTAAAACACAAAAAATTGGGGACAAGGAAGCATTCCTGAAACGTGATAACAAAATCTGAACCTTCTTTTAGGAATAGTAAGCTTCCAGATTGCTTTCAGATTTCAGAATAATGTTTTTAAAATAGAGTCCTCTATCAACCTCATAACAATCTTCTGTTTCTATCATTTACCCTAAATAGTAAATACCGATCAAGTTTTAGAAAAGTTGTACTCCTATTTAAGAATATGGGCAATAAAATTCTCCTAAACTTTGTTATTTTTCTTGTCCAAGATTCACTTAACTTGGGTTAAAAGAGTCAAACACAACTTACATAGCTGCAAATTTATTGTGGAGTTGTAAAAAATTGTGGCCGGTGGGGGAGATCACCAATTTACCTACTTTCAGTGAAAAGATCGAATATAGCAGATGCTAATCCATTCGTATGTAAGGCTAGTCTATGCTCAATTTTATGGGAAATAGGGGCAAGAATCGAAGAACTAGACAAGTGGAATGCAAAATAAGGTTTATTTTTCACTCTCTAATTTTCTGGCTGTTGATTTATATGCTTTTCTTTTTTCCTTGCTTTCCCTTTATTAGTTCAATTACCAGATTAGTAAGATGATTATCACTCTATTTCTCAAGAGAGAACTTGAATGCTTTAGAGTTTATAATTATTTTTTTAAACACATGTATAACACCAACCATCAAGCGAAATCACTAGATATACTGTAGCTACATGCTTACATAGGACACGAAAACTTGTATCATAGTGATTATGTATCTTTTGAAGTGTATAGAATGATATTTTTTTATTTTATGTACTTGGTATGTATGTATTCTACAAAGTAATGTATGAGATGCAATACCAAATTACAGTGAGCTAACAAGGGCGAAACAAGACTCTAAAATACCAATAGTGTAATAATCCTTGTGAGCTAAACACCA
Organism: Pogostemon cablin; assembly: GCA_023678885.1. Taxonomy (NCBI): domain Eukaryota; kingdom Viridiplantae; phylum Streptophyta; class Magnoliopsida; order Lamiales; family Lamiaceae; genus Pogostemon; species Pogostemon cablin. The sequence continues at coordinate 18,294,523 of CM043000.1, forward strand.
AATTCGTCATGCCCTCTACACGTTGGCACAAGAACATGATCCCTAATGCTGCAATATCCCAATCCTGAGCTCATTAATTTACTTGTTCAAAAACTCAAATAAGAAATCATCTTTTAAAGGAAGTTAAAATAATATTCAAATTCATTTAGGACAACTAAGAATATTCATGGTTTCAGAGATGCAGGACCAATGAATGGCCATTGGTACTTAGAATGGAACATACAAGCTTCCATGTTTTCCAATTGTGTTCTCTTCTTAAAATAATAAATAAAACACAAAGTGCCATGCGATTATTTTATGGGCTTCTTGATTATCAGATATTTTTATAATCTTTAATTATTCCATATTAGTGTTCTTAATGAAAATTATAGTCATACTTAATCTGCCCACATTTGAGCACTTTTTATTCTATGGGACTGGAATTTGGTATGCTTTATTGACTGTGTACAATAATATATGTCATTTTTGCATCTTTGGTGCGTGGTTTGATTCGTGATTAAGTCAGTTTCAATAATCACAAAATTGGCTTACATAATGGGATGATTTCAGTACAAAATTTTGATGTTGATTAAAATATCAAGGATAATTATTTTTGTTGATGTTCCCTACTCATAAATTGCTTTCTAAAAATGCACATTTGCGAAGAGTGAAATCTTATCATTGTGATCTCTGCAATTAATTGCAGATTTGAATGATGTTTGGATATACATTAATTATGCATTATTTTTTTAGGTTTTGAATTGTTTTATTTGCTGGAAGCTTAATGTGAGTCATTTACTGTTCCATATCAATAGATCTCCCCCCTCTCCTGTCATCAGTTTCCATGGCAAATGCCTGGAAAAGAAGCCAGCCCACCAAAATCTTGTCCCCACAAAACCTCCTCCTCTTTGTCTCCACTTCCCTTTTATTCCTTATTTTTCTCTACCTCTCCACCCAAACCCCCAAAAATTCCAACACTAAATTACTCGAAGATTTGATTTCCAACAGACTTATTAAGCCATTTGATTGCTACAACACGCCTCAAGCCTCCCCTGTCTTCGCCAACGTTGTTGAAGGTCTTAAATTCCCATTTCTTTATTCACTCTCTGACTTTGGAAATTTACCTGAAAAGCCCCACAAAAACATTGTGAGGACCCTTAAAGGAAAGCCATTTAGAAGGCCCGATATCTCTGCGACGGTGCAGGAGCTGTTGGAGAAGATGAAAGAGCAAAATAGACATGGGCTCTTCGTAGATGTTGGTGCGAATGTGGGGATGGCTAGCTTTGCAGCTGCTGTAATGGGGTTCCAGGTGTTGGCATTTGAGCCTGTTTTCGAGAATTTACAGAGGATCTGTGATGGTATTTATTTCAATAGAGTTGGGAAGTTGGTGGAGGTGTATGAAGCAGCGGCCTCGGATCGCTCCGGTAACATAACATTCTATGGGATAAATTGGTTTTTGTTACTGCTTTTTTCTCTAGATCTTGAGATTTCCTGTGTTAGCATGTTGTCCTCAGGAACTAACTTTTGAGATCTTAAAAGCTCTTGACATCTAATATGATGTTTACAGTGCTTATGATACATTATATTCTCATTCTAAAAATTGGTTTGAAGTGCTTAGATAAAAAGGGTGATGAAAATTCTAACAACAGCTTAAAGCTACATCTTTGAAGTGAAATAAAATCCTTATTTTAAAAAAATTACCAAGATAAGATCATAAACGGTTAAGCACTTAAGTGTAGATGTCTTAAAAGAGCTTATAAGCTCGGTCAAACATGAACATGTTCTCTTTAGGTGATATTAATGTGGAATAGTAGATGACAGTCTAGTTATTTTGCCTAAAATGGTTTTGCTTTTGCTCTAACCGACTCTTCCTGGGTGCTGGGTCTCAGACGGACTTCCACACAACAATGCCATTTATAGTGTTGTTTTATCTCTCCTACTCTCTTGCTCATTGTTTCCCTTATCTGTCATTTCTTGTAATCTATACATTTCACATCTTTCTTTACTCTAGCCCTATTCAATCCCAATCCTGAAAATTCATATGCACTAAGTTTTTATTTAACGCGAGTTAATTTTATTCCTGAGGTGGATTTATTGAGAATCATTTTTCACTTTGCTTGTGTGTAAATTATCAGTTGGTTGGGCGGCTTGATAATAGTGCAGTCTCAGCCACTGGAGCCAAGATGGCCTTTAAGTCCAATGAAGAGATTACACTTCACGTCAAATCTATACCTCTCGATGAAGTTATCCAAGATTCGGAGCCTGTGCTACTTGTCAAAATAGATGTTCAGGGTTGGGAGTATCATGTTCTCAAAGGGGCATCAAAATTGTTATCAAGAAAGAAGAATGAAGCACCATACCTCATATACGAAGAAGATGAACGCTTGTTACAAGCAAGCAATAGCAGTGCCATAGAGATACGGGACTTTCTTCGCAGTATGGGTTACCACCATTGCACACAGCACGGCACAGATGCACACTGCATCAAATCATAAATTTCAGACAAAAAAATCATTCCACAAGCTAGGCCACTATTTATAATATGAGCAATCAATCAGATGATGGTATTGTCCTAATGCGTGGAAGAGGATGATGGTCTACTTCGAGTTTTGAGGCTAACTGGATAATGCTATTCAACTGAACTTGGTCCAATTAAAGTTATTTAAAGCAAGGTGACTTTTGTTCCTCTTGCTTGTGATCATTGATTCAATTGTTATAATTCCATTTATGATCTAGCATCGGCTCTTCGTGTAAGGTTATTAGAGTTATTCTTTGTCCTTTATTCACTTGATATCTGTAGTATAAAATACATGTCGTGAGACGTTCTCACGTTTCGTACAATTATCAATGAATATATAATCGACAATGAATGAAGTTATGCAGTTGCATCCTTCTGTCAAATTTAATTGAATCGTTAATATTTGTATGATTTCACTTCTCACTATAAGTTATCCAAGTTTTTGTGGCAAAGAATAGCTTTTCGAATGAAAAGCAACACAGCTTATTTGTGATGTTAGAAAATACATAGAAAATCATCCTTCAAAGTTCAAAAAGTACAAAAATATCGTAATTTATTAAATCCAAACTTCAATTTTACATGAATAAAACTTAAATTTAAAAGCTAAAATCTCATGATTGATCAAGCTATGCCCAACCTTGGTTTGGAATCCACTTTATCTTCATACTATGCATTATATAATATTTTTATCTTCCTGTCGTTTCACTGCATTACCTGAGATAGAATAAAAATTTAGCACTTATGAGACTTAAAGATTTTGAAGTGAAGTAATCATTGTTACATGTTCTACAGCAAATAGGGTCACTTTGAATGGAGACTGGTGCCGATAGGAAATGAATCAAACATTGATCAATATATGGTTGCAAAGCCTTATAAGTCTAATTTCTAACACAATAGATATAGAAGCATTTGGAATTTTCTAGCAAAAAAGTTATGACCATTTTACTAGAAGGTGGCAGATTTCTCGCAAAAGTTATGGTCATTCTATCAAGTGTTATCTAAAAAGCTTCATAAATACATTATGTGGGTGTGTTGTTTCACAATATATATCTGGACTAGTTGCCTTAAATGTAGAAAACAAAACAACATAAAGAGTTAAAAATAAAAAAGCACACACTTGTGACATGCCAGTGCACACAATTAACACACATGCAACAAGAGACTTTAAATATGTCATACCTTGTTTAATACGGATCGATCCACCCTTTTTGGAAAAATCAACCTTTCACCTCCTCCTCACGTCACTGTCTATCCATCCTGGAAAAATATCAACAATATAAATAACTGTAACAGAAAAAAATATGGGTCAATAGGAGAAATGTAAGGTAAATAAGTTGTGATGCAGATCGGCTTTGCACCAAGTGTACATATGAAATGTTGTGGAGGAGAACAAATGCATGTTCCATGTCAACAAGTGCAACTACTATGTTCTTAGATTTATTCTTGAATCCTTCACAAGCCGGTGTGGCAATTGCTACAACCCAGATAAAATTTCAGCAGCAAATATATGCCATGAAAATGCAATGACAAGAAAGTTGCACATATTGTGAGGAATATTAAAAGTAGAGAAAGTTTCATGTTCACCCCTCACTTAAAGGATGATATCTTTGCATTTGCAGCAGTTGTGACAATGTCAGCAAGTCCCTGGTGCACTTATAAGGGAAAAAATAAATTTTTGAAGGTAACAAGTGCAAAAAATGTGGAGAAATAGAATTGGTTAAGAAAATTAAAAGTGGCTTGCCTCACCCACACAAAGGCATGAAGGTTCTTTAATGTGTCAACTCCAGAACACTCTTAATTGATGATCTAAACCCTAAAGCATAATTTATTCCGAAACAAAACAGATTTCAATTTAAAGAATGACATTGTGTTGTCTTTGACAGAATTCCAAGTAGACTACCACTTTTTGGTATTTTGATCATAACTTTTGACTCAAAACTCTGAATTGAAATTTTCAAAATTTGTTAGAAACTAGACTTCCATGGCTTTTCAATTATATATGCCATGAACCTTAATTTATTCTCTAATGAAATAGTTTTCAATGCAAAGACTGACATTGCTAAAATATTCAAATAATATGAGCCACCATTTTAAAGCTCTACCAGCATTCAAAAGCATCTGCAGAGGTAGTAAAAAAACCTCATGATCATTGGAACAGTTACCTAAATGGTAGTAAAAAAAACCTCAGAGGTAGTAAGAGCAGCGTAGCGATGTCAAGCCTCACAGAATTCAAGAAATCCAAGGTAGTCCAATAATTTCATTTGCATCCTCCAATCATAGTATTTGTGTGTGTGTGTGTGTGTGTGTGTGTGTTGTGTGTAAGATCATTTTTGTGATATTCTTTTAGAAAAAAGATCTCAGATTAGATGGAAAGCCATGTTACCTGCCCGGAAGTTCAGCTTTTGAACTCGGAATAGCAACTTTAATCTTACTTTCCATAGCTGAAGTCATCCCAACCATATTCATTTCAGGAACTCTCTGTTCACGAGAACAGAGGAATAATTGCAATGCCAGAAATCCTGCAGCCTCCTGCAGTTTGTTTTTCTTCTCTTGGTTCGTCTAATTCTCCTTCTACAAACATGATAAATCACAAACATGAAATCAATAATTCATTACAATTCAGTTCTCACAGGATCAGCTTTGGCATTGCAATTATTTTAATAAGTGTAGCCAAAAGCATGAGCAAAAGACAAGCTATTGGAGAAGAATGGTTAGATGGAGAATGCCACTTAGTCAAAGATGGAGTCTACGTTGGTTCAGCTATACTTACCTTGATAGCCATGGGCTCAACACTTGCCTCCACCTTCATCGCCGTAAGGCAAACAGATCTGAAGAAAACAAAAAGGATTCATGCAGGAGTTGATAACAGACAAGAAGATTACACAACATTATTCAAACATTACACCACTCATACAGAGCAAGCCAAAGGATTAGCTTACTTTTTGTAATACATGCCCAAAAGGAGAGACAATTCTTTTGATGTAAAAATAAGAATCAAACAATTCTTGTCTTCAATATAAAAGGATGGATATATGACAGTGAGATGTGTTTAAATTTAATTAATTAGATTAATTAGAGCGATAATTAAAACAAGAAGATGCTAAAATTGGCTGTGAGCTTAAATTCATTTCTATTTCAGAAACACACTTTCCTGGGAAAATTAATAGAAGACCTTTGATTGTTTCTAAGAAAAATGTTGAAGGAGGCAGCTAATAGAAGACCAACGTTGTCAAAGCACACTGTTTGAATCTGGAAAACCAAACCAAGAAACAAATTTAATGAAATGGGGAATATAAGTTATATTACACGAATTCTTTAACACAATCGTGTAGTGTACCTGGGCCTTTGCAGAAACCTCACCAAGGTTGTCTGCGATGGAAAAGCTTTTGTGAACACCAGACTGAAAAGATATAAAATTGAATGGCCTGTCACCATAAACATTATTCATTGCCATAATATGCAGTAAAGAAAATTATCTGCAAATTAAAGTATCCCAAAATTAAAGTAACTGAAGCATCTAAATAATGTACTCACATAGATAATATTCACATTAATGATATTTATTTTCAAGCAGTAGATATGTATACAGCATCATGACTGCATCACATATGGTAACAACATTAGCCGTGACAGTCTATGCTGCTCATTGACAGAGGGGTTCAATAACATGGAAATGATGATTTTGAAGAGACCACAGATATAATGATCAAACTCGGTTTCTTATAACTTAAATTAATGATACTCATGTAAAAGTAAGTTAAAGCAGAAGTACAGAATACTTACACCAGTTGCAATGTAGCAAGAAAGGCTTATTTGCTTGGCAATGTTCACTATTGTTGCAAGAAGCAGAAAGTATTTGGGAAAGACTGGAGTCAATAACTCAATTCCGATGCTCAAGCTGAACAGAACTGAAGTAGAGAACCTGATTCGCTACAGTTGTAACAAAAAAATAAGAATCAGGAAGATGTCAAGTTCAACTAATAATATTCAAGTAAAACAGAAGTCCTTCAGACTTTCAACAAATCTTAAATTGATGAAGTAGGCAGGCATGCATTTTGTACAAATGCGATTTTTAAAATGAATTAAAAAATTCACTAGTACATTGGCTAGGAGAAAGTATAGGATCATTCAGCATCTTAACAATTACATGCAACAAGATTCATTGGTTGGACAGAAACTGTACCTTGAGATTGAAACTGTACCTTGAGATTGGTATCAAAAGCTGAAGCAAGGCTAGCAGTGTAAATGCAACGGCTTATCCTCCCTAGCCCATCCTTTAAAACCCAATTTAAGGCTGCAGCTGGCGGGAGGGAATGAGAATAGCCAATTCCTATTGCCCTAAACATTTCCTGATATGAACATTTAAAGGTCACAGTTATCCTGAGTCAATATATGCAATGTGTCACTGAGATTGTCTGAAAAAGAAGTGAGTTCTGAAGAATAGAAAATTGTGCTAACTTCAAAATACATGTGCGAAACAATAAAATGCATATCTGTCTTAAATTAGTAGCAAGCAATCGCCATATAAAGTCAAACATGCAACTTTAACCTACAAGGGTTAGAAGTGCCAAGTGGAAACCGGTATTTTGGTTTGACACGACCGAATAACAAAATTTTAAAACTAATATACCAGTGCTGATTACAGTCTACAGAGCAACTGTGATCACCAAAACCACTTCTACAATTATTTTAACATAATCATCTGAACCATATCCCAGGATTCAACAATAAACTTAGTGCTGAAGATTACGGAATAAGCAGTTGGGTTATAAGAATATGATATTATTACACAATCAAAATATTCAATGAAATAAAACCTGTAACTCTTAACACATTGACACCTTAACCCCTCAAGTTTACCAAATTCCACTTGCTGCTGTCCATTAACAGGAATAATAAAACCGCAAACAGAGCATAAGGAAAACAGTATGAAATTGAGTACCTGAGTAGCAAGAAGCTGAAGAGCTGAGCTGAAAACTCTATGCAAGAATTTCCATTTTAGATAATCCAAATAATTCCCACTCAGTTTGAAGAAAAAAGTTCCTTCTAGCAGCCAAACAAACTCTCACCAGTCTCCTCACACCATTTTCAAAACTAAATGAAAAATCCCAGATTGAAAACGAATCAACTCAATCAACAGAGATCAATTGCAGCTCCTTTCCATCCCAAAAATACCTTGAAACTGCTCCTGAATGGGGTATCAGTACAGGAATGTTGAAAGTAATTGTGGTGAAGGAGGTGAGGTTGTATCTTTTGTTCAGTTTACGTTGAAAGAGTTATTCCAAGAATTAGAGGCAAGGAGGTTTAAAAGAGGTTTTTAAATTGATGGGGTTTGTGATTTTGATAGGGTGATGTTGTGGAAACCATGTGGAACATCCATAAAGCTGTGAATGTGACAGTGAACTCTTCGTCTGCCCTAGCTTACCAGAGAATGAGATGAAAGCAAAAGTTAACCAAAAGAAATAAGTTATTTATTTTTATATTAAATTAGGTTCTAAAAAATAAATATGATCAGAAATATATAAAATGAGGGACAAAATTGATGCAGTTACAAAGCTAGCAAGGACAACTTAGTATCATCATATGCAAATAATTAAGTAAAACTTGAAGACAACTTTTGGTCATACAATTGTTAATTTCAAATAACATCCAGTACCCACTCAAACCTATGAATTAAGAATTGCATGAAAATAGATAAACAAACTGGATTATAAAAATTCAGGATATTAAACCTTAAATCTTTAGAGAAGATGATACTCAACTCAGCTCCAAAGTTAATAATTCCTGCTTTTGGTGTGGGATAGAGAGGAGATTCACTTTCAATTTAAATATAGAGACACACTAAACCAACACCTAAAATGTGGATTAGTTTTGTTCTACAGTAAGCCCATAATGTAGTAAAGTATGTTTGCAATACCAATATATGACTATGGTCCTCCCCCTCCCACAACAGCAATATTAATACAACCAATGTCAGCTTGTCTTTGTGGTTTTAGGACCTTGTAATTAAGTCTTGTGAGCAAAAATTTTGCCAATTTATATGATCTAAGGACACAAAAATATAGCAATGAACAGTTTTGTTTAAAATACAAACAATAAACAAAAACTACTCCATAATCAAGATTACACTGATGAAAATCCTAATAAACCAGTACAGATAATGATCTCTAATTGACTCACTTAATTAACACATACTACAAAAATTACTAATTAGCTAACTGGAATTCCACGATGATTACTCCCATCAATTCCACCATTCAGATTCACCATAGGGAAGCAAGAAGTTCACTCATTTCATCATCATCCATATCCATCATCGGGAAAGGTTCCGGTGTCGGAAAAGTCTCACCATCGTTTAGGGAAGCAAGAAGTCCACTGATGTCATCGTCCACCGGATCGTTTAGGGAAGCAAGAAGTCCACTGATGTCATCGTCCACCGGAAAAGGTTCCGGTGTCGGAAAAGTCTCACCATCGTTTAGGGAAGCAAGAAGTTCACTCATTTCATCATCATCCATATCCATCATCGGGAAAGGTTCCGGTGTCGGAAAAGCCTCACCATCGTTCAGGGAAGCAAGAAGTTCACTGATGTCATCGTCCACCGGAAAAGCCATGTAGGGTTGCGGCGCCGGCAGAAAGTCGAGACACTCGTGATTGATCAGATATGTGGAGTAATCCCCACTGTCCATGCAAGGCAGCGTATACTGGCCAAACATAGTATCATCTCCGGAAATCGACGCTTGATCGTGTGACGGCGTGGGCTGATCGGAATAAAACATGGAACCTCCGGCGTAAAACTGCTGTGGCGGTGCGTTTTCTTGATTGTGATTGCGGATGAATTCTTGTTTCTTCAAGAAATCGATTCTGGCGTTGGCAACTTCAATCTTGTCCTTCAGTCCATCCGCAAATCTCCTCAGCACGATAGGATCTCTCACCGATTCAAGAACAGCATTCCAGCACGGATATTTGGCCTTCCTTAATTTCATCGCATCTTCCTCTGCTTTCTTGATTTTGTCGTTCAAGAAATCGGAAACTCCTACACGCTTGCATGACTTTCCAGCTTTGATGTGTGAGTGATAAAGCCCAATAACCCGATCCGCATCCGGTGGCCAAACAATGGCACCCTCATCATCATTAGGTCCGTATATGATGACGCATGCCTCCACGTCGCAAAGAGTGGTCAGTTCTTGCGTTTTCTTGATCACATTATCTTTCCTTTTCTTGAAACAGAGATCTCTTGATTTCTTGTTTAAAATCAACTCCATTTTCAACTTCTTCCGACCCATATCTTTCTTCAAATTCTTTCTCGGAATCAATGTCTTCTTCAAATAATTCTTTGTCGGAATCAATGTCTTCTACAAATTCTTTCTTGGAATCAATGTCTTCGGCAAGCAGGTTCTTCGTATTTTATGAAAAGCAAGTTAAGTAGGTTTTTCGTCTTTTATAGACAGCAAGAAAGTCTGACTTGGGGTTGAAGTCGAATTAATTACCAAAATTAAGTAGGGTTAAAGAGCCGTTAATTTAAGGGTTGAAGTCGCATTAATTACCAAAACTAAGTAGCCGTTAATTTAACCTGACTTAGGGTTCAAGTCGAACTTGCTTGATTCATTACCAAAAATAAGTAGGGGGTCGTTAGTTTAATAAATCCGTTCCCTTTTTTTTTTTTTTTAATATTTTGTTGTAAATAATCATTCTTCATCTTCTCCCTGTATTTGGAGAAAATTTTATTTTTGGTACCATAAAAATGTTCAAATATCAAATAGGTCCTTTTTGTGACAAAATTAATTCCATAAGAATACTGTAAAATTCTTCGTTAGTAACTAACAGAATACATCACGTGTATTGTTATGAAAGTGTTGTGAAGCCCATGGACGTAATTTATTCCAATCTTAAAAAAATCTTGGGTCAAAAGGTTTTTTATACAAATTTGAATTATCATATTTGTTTTTTTGGCCACTTCAAGTTTTTATTATTATTATACACAAATACATGAATTTAGGTACCCAATTACAGGTAAAATTGCCTATAGGGATAACATTTATAGGTATCTGATTTACCCAAATCCTAATGAAACGGGTATAGATAATTCTAAATGGGTTTATCAAATCCTAATGAAACGAGTATAGATAATTCTAAATGGGTTTACAACAGTACGAGTATCACATTACATTTGGGATGTGTACTTGGCTTTAAACCAATTAACCAAATTCATGATAAGAAATAATCTAAACATTGAACAATAAATACTCATTTCGTCCGCTAATAAAAAATGTATTTTGTCATTTTTATAGTCCACTATAAAAGTATATATTTTTATCTTTTCAGCAAAAGGCTCCACACATGACCGACGAGTCACCATTAATACAACTATTCATTTATATAAAATAATAATATTCATAGATTCACATTTAAAAAGTAAATAAATATGTTATTAACGAACAAAAAAAGTATTAATTTAATTTATAAATAATATACATATATTACTAATAAAAAAATGTAAGTATAAAAAAATAATAAATATGTTTTACTCTCCGTGCATCGTACATGTGAAAAAAAACTAGTTGTTGTGGTATTAATAGCACATTTTGATCTTAAATTAATGTTAAAAATATTATTCACATTATACTTTAATTTCAAAATTATCATTTAAATCACATAAGATATTTTTACCTAAATATACCAAATTATCCCCTTAAACCAATTTAAAAAAATACAAAATCGATATCTATAATGACTGTAAATTCAAGAAGTAAAATCTTTATTAAAAATTGAAAACTAATTATTTAAATAAAACTAAAACAATCTCACGCCAATATTGATCAGTTGCTCCCACCTTCTCACAATTGCACCCAAAATATCGTCTTGTTTGTTAATGCCTGCTTGATTCACATGTTTATTCAATAACAATATGATTCTTTTTTTCTTGGAAAATCGCAGATAACAATTACCTAGGGACGACAATTTAAATCCACTATATTCCAAACATGGATTATTCCAATAAGTGCAGTTAGTTTTTGGAGAGAGACATATTTTTTAGGTTGATTTGTTAGGAAATTTTTAATTTCCTATATAATCTAATTATGGACAATATATTATTACGCAATTATATTAGCTATTCAATTATTTTATGAACTTAATTAAGTGATCCAAGTAAGGTGTTATAATAATAATAATATGGATCAATTGAGTAGATACTCAATACTACATGACTAGGTGATTATGGGTGGCCTAGAAGGCTCCCAGGTTATGGTCCTCAATACACTAAGCTGCACATGGTCTTCCCTTTTCCCCATCGGGAGGGATTACTACGGTCCTCATAAGGAATAAGGAGGCTTAGTTGAGAAAGGCCATATAACCACTGATCCCGAGTTCTCTGAATTCGTGTTCCGCATAGAGTTCAAGGTACGCTTCCGCATTATAATTCTAATCTTGTTTATCTTAATAGGGTTTAAGGTATTAAGTTTAATGGATTTATTTCCTACATGATTTTGTGTCTATTCTATATTGCTATATCTCTTGTGAGATGTTGTTTATGAGACTTTGTTTATGTGAGACGGTATGTGAGACACATTAAAATATGTTTTTTAAAATACGATGAATAATGAATTAAAATATGATTTTAGGGTGTTATAATATGGTTCATTATTAATATATTTTAATTACAAATAAAAATACTTTACTTATTATATAAGTATATGTTAGTAATAGGTCATGCGACTAATTATATAAAAAGACAAAAAAAAATTAACAATGACTTTTAGCGTTAGTATTCTTCTAATAAAGTATAATTACTTATCTCAATTCTGCGTGTCATTTTATTCAAGAAAATTAATTGACACAACTTAATTACTGAATATGATACTGCTAGGGTATAAACGAGTCGAGCCGTGACGAAGAGTGAGTCCCGTTTGTTAAGAAATAAACGAGCTCGAGCTCATTAGTAAAAACTCGTTTTTGTTTGCGAACGTAAACATTAACGTGTTCGCGAGCTTTTGTTCGTGAACATGTTTGACAACGTGTTCATGAAATTTTTGTTCGTGAACACCTATATAATTTCATTCGTGAACATGATAAACAAACACACCACTATCCTAAAATAACAAAATATTCATCAACTACCAATAAAAAATAATATATTTTTTATTAATTCATAAGAATAAGGTAATTTAACATGTATAAATGCTTTCAATATTTTTATATTATATTTATATTATAAAGAATAATAATAAATTATATATATATTTATATATATAAACGAACACTAAACGAGCTTGTTCACGAGCTTTTAATAAACGAGCTATGCAATGCTCAAATTCTGTTAGTTTACATAACGAGCTTAATTTAACGAACATAAACAAACTCTTAACAAACCAAGTCACGAGCTGTTCGCTATGCCCTATTCGTTTACACCCCTGGATACTGCCCAAGAAAATAATAGCTCAACATTAAGGCCCAATGTGTTTATGAATAGCCCATTATGCGAATGGACATAAGCTAGGGAATCTTATGGTTTGTTAGCATAGAAATAGTTTGGCATTGTGTTTTCTCTCTCTTCCATCTTCTTTCTTTCTTTGGAGTTGAACACCTGCTCAAATCAGTGTAATGTATCTGCTTATTTCATTTACGATGGCTACAGGGTTGATCAGAATACCATTCAAGCCAGCATATAGGGCCACTAACACCTAATGACATGATTGATATAATGGAATGAGTTCAAATTTATTACTTCATGTAATTAGTTCAACGAGCTCCTTGGCCATCATTAATATATAGAGTAATTATTTTAAATGAAAATAATAGTTTCAAAACCTAGGAAAAATCTTAGTAATTGCAAGCGAATTATATATACTTATTATATAAAAGCCGGAAAGGAATATAGTTTAAGAATAAACATATGAATTTAAAATACAAATAATCAAGATTCAAGAGTGCAAAAATTGGAACCCCTAATCAACTAAAAATAAATTATCTCTAATTTGTCTTAATTAACACATACAAAAAGTACTAATTAGCTAACTGGAATGCCATGATATGATCATTTCCATCTATTTCACCATTCAAATTCGGCAATTCGCCGTCGTTCAAGAAGCAAGAAAGAGAAGTCCACTGATGTCATCATCAGCCACATTGGGCTGCAGCGCAGACAGAAAGTCTTCAATTCCGAGACAGTTGTCCCTAAACAAGTGTCCCTAAAAATAAAGGGTGAGTTTTGTGCGAGACCGTCTTATGAATCTTCTTCTATGAGACGGGTTATCCATATATCAATTAGTATAATTAATGAAAAAAATAAGAAATAAAGGAAAAGGCGGCTTTTGCCGGTTACATGTGCAAACTCCACGGAAATGGCACAATCGTCATAATATGCAATTACTTAATTAATTAACTGTAATACCTTTATATTTTTTTTATACATTTTAAAATTAATGATTTTATTAATTATAAAAATTACAAATAATACTTAAAAGTATAATGTGATCATTAAGAAAATTAAATGTGATAATTGAAAATTCAAAAGTGATACTTAAAAAAAAGTGACACTTATTATTCATCTATTTCAAGACAATTTTATAAATAAGAAAGTTATGATATTTTTAACAAAAAGGAATATATGAACATGGAAAAGTGATAGTCGACTAATTAAATTATTTTATAAATAATTTATAAAAAAGACAAAAAGTGATAATATATTCAATCAAAAGTGATACTTGATAAAGAAAATGTTATACACATCCAATTAAACTATTTAATGAAAATTTTATAAGACGGATACAACGTAATAACATTTTTAATAAAAAGTGATATCTGATCCAAGGAAAGTGATAATGTCCAATTAAATTATTTAACAATATTTTTTTTAAATAATAAAAGTGATTACATTTTTAATAAAAATGATACCTGATAAAGGAAAAGTGATAATCATTTAAATGAATTTTTTCATTAACTATTAATATACTAATAAATAAAAAAGTAATAGCTCATTAATAAAAAGTAAAATTATTATACATTCTTTTTGTCAATTATATACTATTTTGACACTGATTACATCCATTGTGTTCCTAATAAATTATAATAAAATAAAACAAAGCCTAGTTAAAATTTAAAAAAAAAGTTAAAAAATCAAACGGCAGAAGAAAAATGCATTAGTTAAATTGAGTGGAGCTTATGCGTGTTTAGCGGCTAATCAAGGTAACAAGTTTTCTGTAGATAAGCGGCTATTTAAGCAGAATGTAATTCTTGAGACGCTCTCGTCTTTTCCAAAAATAATGTACTATACAATTTATTTTATTTTATTATTATTATTATTTTTTTGGTTTATTTGCAATTTTTTCTGTAAGATAAGAATTAAGAGATAAAATTAAGCCAAAAGAAGGCCTTTTGTCACTCCCTTTTAGAATTGAAGATTGATGTAATGTTTATTTTTTGAATGGTGAAGTTTAATGTCTTTCGTTCGTCTAATAGGTACACATTTGCTTTTTGCACGTGGATTAAGGAGTATTATTATTTAATGTGTAGTAGGCAGTTGTATTAGTGGGGTGTGCGGACCCATATATTAAATGTATTAATGATGAGTGTGGGTCCCATGTGTTTGAAAAGGGAAATGTATATCTTTGGTGCGGACGCCCAAAATTGCAAAATGTATACCTTTCCGACGGACGAAAGAAGTATGAAAAGGGCAAAAAAATAAAAATATGAAATTTAATTTAGGATGAAAGGAATATAATTTAATAGAATAAATTATATTATGGGTTCATGAACATAATGTTCATTTACTAAACACCAACGAAAATATTACTCCCTCCATTCACTTCTAAGGTATCCATTTTACTATTTTTGGTGTTCGATTCAAAGGTATTTATTTCTCTATTTAGTAAAAAAGTAAACAATATGGTCCACCACTTCCCTACAACTATCCACTTTCTCCTTAATCCACGTGCAAAAAGCAAATGGATATCTTAAAATTGGACGGAAGGAGAGTATATGTTAGTAAAGATTTATTTACAAGCATATAATTAAATGTATTTGTAAACATGTTTATGAATATAAAAGAGCCTTTAGTTTATGTTTGAGTTGAAATTCGATAATTTAAAATTTATCGAGTTGACTTCAAGCTCAATATAAAACTTGATTATTTCCTAATAAACAAGACTCAAACACGCTAAAACGAGGTTTGTTTCATGTGTGGTAGTGCTGACATAAGAGTACCAAAGTGACTGTTAAACTGAGATAATTATTGCATGATTTACTCCCTCTTAACCATTCACACCAAACTCACATGCCCTTATTCAATATCCATATATCCACGTCATCTATTTTCCAAATATAAGTAATCTATAAATATTCAAAAAAGTTAGATTAATAAATTATTACTCATTCTTTTCATTAATCGTTGTTGAATTATGATAAAAGCATACTTGATTTAAATTTTGTGTAAAGTCGTAGGTTGTTCAATGTGTGACATGACTTAATATGTAAAAAAAAAAAAAGGTCAAAGTTTAAAGATTTAAATTTCATCTTCCTTTTTCAATGCAACGTGTTTGTAGAAATCAAAACTCTAAAATTGATTTTTTTTTTCTAATTTTAATTTCCTTAAGTTTCTAATGTTATTGATATTAGGTGCATTTGGGTGCACTCATATGTGTATAACTTTTTATTCTATTCTGTATATATGTTATTCTATTTTGTATACGGTGTTTCTTAATAATTATATACTTTTTTCACACTAAGTTTTTCATTAAAAAAACTAGTATTCATATATGTATAACTTTTTATTCAATAGTGTATACATATTTTTTAATAATTGTATATCTTTTTACACTCAATTTTTCATTTAAAAAACTAACAATTAAATTGTACTCCCTCTGTCCCAGCTCACTCTTCACACTTACTGTTACAAAAAATTTACTGTTCACATTTTTTGACTTTTCAAACCAACTTTTTGAGGGCAAATTTGTACATTCAGATATAAATTGTAAAGGGATTAAGTTTATAATTAGAATTAATCTCATAGCAATAACAGAAGTAGAGGGAGAGTAGGAGAAGTGATCCCAACCCATTGGACTGACCAATTCAGACATTCATCAGTTTAGAAAAGTTGGCTGCAAAATTTAATTGAAAGATAGATAAAAATAAAAATGGCAAACACCAAATCGGATAACCAAATCAAAATCAATATTTTACAACTTCACATAAACATGAAAAATCAAGCATAATAAAGTCTCCAAAGCCAACAGAAATACGAAGAAAATCCATGGAAAAGAAAAGAAAGTATGAACGTCATCACTATTAACCACCTCTATCGGATTTAAGTATAGATACTCTACAGATTCTGAGAAGAGGGCATTACAGACGGAACGACTGTAGAAGACCGACAGCGAGCGATGACGGACCAGCGCTGGATAGAGTGGACGTAGATCTGACCAACGTCGCGAACGACAATAGTGAGCTTTGACAAGAAAACAACGACGGTTATGGCGGTTGGAGTCGGATCTGGTGGCACATCGTCCGACGAGGATGGTAGGAGAAACGACGACGGGTTAGGGCGGCTAATGTCGGATCTGGCGGCGCATCGTCCGGCGAGGGTGGTGAGGGAAAACGGCGACGGGTGGTGGGATTGAGATCTAGGTGAGAGAAAGGGGATCTAAGGTTGAAGATTTTTCGGCGAGGGTGGTGGGGGGGAAACGGCGATGGATGGTGGAGTTGAGATCTAGGTGAGAGAGAGAGAAAGGGGATCTAAGGTTGAAGGTTCTCCGGCGAGGGTGGTGGGCGGAAACAGCGATGGGTGGTGGGGTTGAGATCTTGGTGTGAGAGAGAAATGAGATCTAAGGTTGAAGCTTCTAATGAGAAGCTGAATATTGAACTGATCAAATATGTTGGGATTCTTAATGTTTAGATTTGGGTTGCATAATTGAATTGGGTTGGGCTGGGTTGGGTTGGGATAATTTTTGTTAAGTTAAATATGTTTTAGGTATGTAATTAGTATTTTAAGTTTATAAAGATAGGATGGCATTTTTGAAAATAAGAGAAAATACAAGGATATTTTTTATTTGATTTTTCCAATTTTAGGGTGTGAAAACTGTGTTGGTACAACCAAATGAGGAAATGTGAAAACTGTATTGGGACGGAGGGAGTATATATTTTTGTTTATAATTGTATATATTTTTATTTATATTTGTATACGCTTTTTAGAATGGGTGCACCCGGGTGTACAATATAATTAGCCTATTGTAAATTAGTAAATAGCTAGATATATATTTTAAAAAAAATAGAATTAGGTAAAATTGCTATATTTGTTTTTATTGGATTGGAATGGTCAACGTTAGTAATAGATTGAGAACATTAAATACAAACTTAAGTTTTCTATTTATTTTCAGCCTTAAGTATAAGAGATTAATTGTAGCGCATGTGACCAAGTTAAAATATCGTTCACTCAAGATAGTTATAAATTTAATAATTAGTTTTATGTATGACAATTTAAATGCAAGATAAATCTGGGAGTTTTTGGAAATAATTTAGTAACTAATAAAAACGGAATTTAAATAATTAAACTAATAATTAAACGGAATTTTGTGTGTGACCATATATTAATTATTTTGTGTGGATTTCATTTAATATAATATAAAGAAAATATAAACTTTATAATTGGACATCCATAATAAAAATGGATAATGGTTATGGGTGTAAATATTATAATTAATGAATTACTCATGCACGTACTTAAGCTAGGTCTCTTTGTTTTTGTTTTGTTTTGTTTTTTTGTTTAAACCATATACACACGATGTTGAATTAATCATGTCAACGTTAGTTTTAATAACGTTAGTTTTAATAGTTCTTCCCTAGAACTCTACATCTACTCCATTTCTAATGGCACCGATGAAGGACAAGGCTCCTCCCCGTCATCCAATCCGGTGGTGGCAAGAAAAAGTAGTGAAGCAAAAAGGAGAAGGAAAAAAACATGATTTTGTTCGATAAGGCGACTGACGACAAGCTGCTGTCACTCCATCCCTTCTCTCCGATAGGTTAAGGATAAATGGATCACTTGCAAGGATGGCCATTAGGGTGTTGATGGCTACAGGGTTGATCAGAATACCATTCAAGCCAGCAAATAGGGCCACTAACACCTAATGACATGATTGATATAATGGAATGAGTTGAGAATGTAATCATCATTTATAATATTAATCTCATTTTAATGTTTGATATGTTTTTTTTAGGGAATGTTCATTCCATAAGGAATGTGTATTCCTTCATACATAAGAATCACCATTCATCCCCACCCTATGACTTTAACCATTCCTTTTTTAAGGAATTAAATTTTTTATAATTTTTTTAAGGGTCAAATGTGACCTTGAACTATTGTACAAAGATAAAGTAAATCTCAAAATATTTTTTGTTGCAATAAATTATTTATCGTTATAAAATGGATCGATTATGCCCTTCTAACATAATTATTTTGAAGTTCTTTGGGAGCCAATTTCCAAAGGATTCGCCCGTTTAAAAATTTCAAACTTAGTATTAACTAGTAGATAACCTGTGCGTTGTACGGTATGCGTTAGTTTTAGGACAACAACTTCATTTGATTTTATGATATTTGAACTGAATAATATTTCTTTGAAAAAATATATAAAATAATAAAAATAAACAAATACCCCTACAAAACATACTCAAGTTTCAAATCACAACATGATGCATCAGAATGATTAGAAAATAAATAACAACAAAGTAACAAATATTAACAAACCTCAACATCGTGATAAACACCTTCCAGATTGGTTGAACCATGAATTTGATAATTAAGAGACTCAAACAATCTAACGCATCTGAGTTTGACATTAATGCTTGTTTAGTTAGTTGGTAGAGAATTAATCAAACGAACACAAAAATAATGAGTATATATTCTTGCCATATAAAGTTATTAAAAATTTGACATATATATATATATATATATATATATATATATATATATATATATATATATATATATATATATATTGTTATCTCAAGTAATGTAATATCACGAAAATAATATTTATTTATTTATAGGCCATAAAGTTGTAATATATTTATTTTTTAATTTTTTTTGTGTTTATGGTTGCTATATATTAGGTAAAGATTTAATGAGATTATTAAAATTTTAAATTAAATAAGATTTCTTAATTTCACGAAATACATTAGGGGCCCCACCGCCCCTGCACTGGGGATTGGTGGAGGAGGTAAATTGCAGGATGTGCCTCAAGTGACTTATAGAGAGGGCTCATTGTTTAACTTTTGCTTGCAAGGGGCCAAATCCATGCCAAAGGCAGGATTCGAACCCCATACCCACAACAACTAAGCTCAGTTGGAAGGTCTTTCCACCCTCCCCTCTACCACTTGAGCTATGCCCTGAGGGCAATTTCACGAAATAATGTGTATATATTGTTGACATATAGTTAATAATTATAAAAAAAATTGACATATATTTATTTTTTGATTTTTATAAGATTATTAACAATTATTTGCAATGAAAGTTTGGTTGGGTTAATAATTATTTAGTTATTGAAAACGTCATAATTATAATTATTTAATTATTTTAATGGGTGGTTGAGATTTGTTTAAGAAATAGATGGTCATGCTTTGACCCTTTGCAAACATTATTCCATAAACCCTAGAATCCTAAACCCTAAAACCGTAAAATCCTAAACCCTAAAACCCTAAACCCTAAACCCTAAAATCCTAAATCCTAAACCTTAAAACCCTAAATCCTAAATTCATAATTATAATTATTTAATTATTTTAATGTGTGGCTGAGATTTGTTTTAGAAATAGATGGTCAGGATTGAATTTATTATGCCCTAAATTCATAATTATAATTATTTAATTATTTTAATGGGTGACTGAGATTTGTTTGAGCTTCTCTCATCCGATTTTGGTGTGGTTTGAATTTTGTTGTCGTATTATTTCTTTATTTATGTTTTTTAACTCAAAATCCTAAACCATAAACCCTAAATTCATAATTATAATTATTTAATTATTTTAATGGGTGGCTGAGTAGATGGTCAGGATTGAATTATTCTGCTTTAATAATATCTTATTTCCTAATTTGAAAAAGTCTTAATTATAATTATTTAATTATTTTAATGGGTGACCCTAAATTTATAATTATAATTATTTAATTATTTTAATGGGTGGCTGAGATTTGTTTAAGAAATAGATGATCAGTTATTCTGCTTTAATAATATCTTATTTCCTAATTTGAAAAGTTATAATTATAATTATTTAATTATTTTAATGAGTGACTGAGATTTGTTTGAACTTCTCTCATCCGGTTTTGGTGTGGTTTGAATTTTGTTGTCATATTATTTTTTTATTTATGTTTTTTAACTATCGCTTATATGTTTAAGCAAACACCACCCTTTGGGTGGGACGGATGGAGTATTTCTTAATTTGAAAAAGTCATAATTATAATTATTTAATTATTTTAATGGGTGGCTGAGATTTGTTTAAGAAATAGATGGTCATGATTGAATTTATTATGCCTTAAATTCATAATTATAATTATTTAATTATTTTAATGAGTGGTTGAGATTTATTTGAGCTTCTCTCATCCGGTTTTGGTGTGGTTTGAATTTTGTTGTCGTATTATTTCTTTATTTATGTTTTTAATTATCTCATATTTGTTTTGTACAGAAATAATTACATAAAACCCTAAAACCCTAAATCATAAACCATAAACCCTAAAACCCTAAATTTATAATTATAATTATTTAATTATTTTAATGGGTGGCTGAGTAGATGGTCAAGATTGGATTATAATTATTTAATTATTTTAATGGGTGACCCTAAATTCATAATTATAATTATTTAATTATTTTAATGGGTGGATGAGATTTGTGTAAGAAATAGATGATCAGTTATTCTGCTTTAATAATATTTTATTTCCTAATTTGAAAACCCTAAATTATAATTATCGCTTATATGTTTAAGCAAACACCACCCTTTGGGTGGGACGGAGGGAGTATTTCTTAATTTGAAAAAGTCATAATTATAATTATTTAATTATTTTAATAGGTGGCTGAGATTTGTTTAAGAAATAGATGGTCATGATTGAATTTATTCTGCCTTAAATTCATAATTATAATTATTTAATTATTTTAATGAGTGGTTGAGATTTATTTGAGCTTCTCTCATCCGGTTTTGGTGTGGTTTGAATTTTGTTGTCGTATTATTTCTTTATTTATGTTTTTAATTATCTCATATTTGTTTTGTACAGAAATAATTACATAAAACCCTAAAACCCTAAATCATAAACCATAAACCCTAAAACCCTAAATTTATAATTATAATTATTTAATTATTTTAATGGGTGGCTGAGTAGATGGTCAAGATTGGATTATAATTATTTAATTATTTTAATGGGTGATCCTAAATTCATAATTATAATTATTTAATTATTTTAATGGGTGGATGTGATTTGTGTAAGAAATAGATGATCAGTTATTCTGCTTTAATAATATCTTATTTCCTAATTTGAAAAAATTATAATTATAATTATTTAATTATTTTAATGGGTGGCTGAGATTTGTCTGAGTCCTTTCATCCAGTTTTGGTGTGGTTTGAATTTTATTGTCGTATTATTTCTTATTTTATGTTTTTTTAATTATCTCATACGTGTTTAAGAAAACACCACCCTTTGGGTGGGACAGAGAGAGTATTTCCTAATTTGAAAAAGTCATAATTATAATTATTTAATTATTTTAATGGGTGACTGAGATTTGTTTGAGAAATAGATGTTGTTTAAGAAATAGATGGTCAAGATTGGATTTATTCTCCTTTAATAATATCTTATTTCCTAATTTGAAAAGGTCATAATTATAATTATTTAATTATTTTGGTCAGGATTGAATTTATTCTGCTTTAATAATATCTTATTTCCTAATTTGAAAAAATTATAATTATAATTATTTAATTATTTTAACGGGTGACTTAGATTTATTTGAAAATTTTGAATATATTATTATAATATATTTAATATTATTAAAGTTTTATTAAATAATATCTTATTTTCGAATTTGAAAATGTTATAATTATAATTATTTTAATAGGTGGCTGATTTGTTTAAGAAATAGATGGTTAGAATTTTGACTAAATTATTTCCTAATTTGAAAACGTCATAATTATAAAATGGATGGCTCAGATTAGCACCTGAATCTCAAATTATAGGCCGTTATTGGAAAAACTTTGACTTAAGCAAGCTTAAATACGAGCGGTTAAGCACCTGAATCTCAGATTATAGGTCGTTCACCAAAAAACTTGACTATAGAACGCTTAATCCTGGCAGTTTAGAACCTGAATCCCAGATGTATTCCGTTCTTGAGTTGATTCTCGTTGAAGAATTCGAAGAAATATTCAGATAACTCTGAAGTCTTTAATCTTTGTAGAGAATCACTCTCGGTATGTCTAAAATGAATGGAGGAGGACTCCTTATATAGATGAAGGGTGAGGAATCTTTATATATAACTCGCAATTTGATTGGTCAATGACTGATTTGACATAATTTTGCGGGCTTGGGCCCTTTAATCTTACAATTTGATTGGTCAACATTTGATTTGACCTCTGTTCTGCAGGCTTGTAAGCCTTATTTAAATTAAAAATAACATATAATAAATTAAAATTGATATTTTAATCATGAAAATTCACGTGTTGCTATTTAATTGGACTGTAAATTTTATTTGCTTACAAATATATTTAATATTAATAATAGCTTATTTTCTAATTTGAAAATGTCATAATTACAATTATTTAAGTATTTTAATGGGTGACTGAGATTTGTTATCATTCTATATGCTTTTTTTACAATAAATTTATTGAGAAACATGACTAAAAAAATCTTTATGACCTACTAACTTTTTATATATAAAATTTTAATCTATGGATATTTGTTTTAAATCCAAAACCAATGGATGAAAATAGGGCTGTAAAAGAGTCGAGTCGAGCTTTACGAAGATTGAGTCCCGTTTGTTAATAAATAAACGAGTTCGAGCTCGAGCTCATTAGTGAAAGCTCGTTTTGTTCGCGAACATGTTTGATAACGTATTCATGAAACTTTTGTTCGCGAACACCTATATAATTTCGTTTGTGAACATGATAAAACAAACACACCACTATCCTAAAATAATAAAATATTCATCAACTACCATTAAAAAATATATTTTTTTTTTACTATTTCATATAAATAAGGAAATTTAATATGAATAAATGCTTTCAACATTTTTAATATTATATTTATATTATAAAGAATAATAATACATTATATATATAAACAAACACTAAACGAGCTTGTTCACGAGCTTTTAACAAACAAGCTATGCAATGATCAAATTCTGTTCATTTACATAACGAGTTTAATCTAACGAATACAAACGAGCTCTTAACGAGTCGAGCCACGAGCTGTTCGCCGCACACTCTGTTCGTTTACACCCCTAGATGAAAAGCACATAAAAAGATATTTATTTTGATATTAAGTTTGTAAATTAGGGTTGGACTGGTTAGAAATTAATTTGGAATAAACATACATCATACTTGTAATTAAAAATTCATATGGAATTATAACACAAGAAAATTCTATATTTATTAATGTTGGATTTAAAATGTGGAATGATAGATGACAAAATGATTTAAATATAAAGTTTTAATAATGAATTATTTGAAAATCGACGAATGCTTATATATATATATATATATATATATATATATATATATATATTTATATATATAATTTTTATTTTAAAAAGTCATGAATGTATTTCATTTTGATAAAGTCTAATGTGAGACGTTATTTACGTTGTTAAAGTATGTCTATTATTTAAATAAAATATGTTTAATGATTATTAAAATATATTTTCTAAAATATGTTGAATTATGCATTAAACTATATTTTAGTGTGTTATAATATAATTTATTATTAACTTACCTTAACTACAAATAAGCATATTTTATTTATACAATAAACATATTTTTATTTTGGTCTCACCTCGTATCACAAATAACCGTGTCACAAACTCCCCCAAAGAAACAAAGAAATTGAGTATGAATTGAAATTCAGCAATTTGAGAGAAACAGAGAAACTTCCCAAAGATTTCAATGAATCATATAGAATTAATTATAGGGTGATTGGTTGAAGGTCGGATAGAAACAGCTTTTTACAGACAATCCAAAATATTGACTTTGAGCCAAGAGACTAAATTGAACAGGTGAGGCTGTAGTAGGGGGTCCCACTCAAAAAACACAATGGGTGTAAATAAGATTTGTTTAATAACAGAATAAAATCAAATTTTATTGAAGTCAAATTGTCATTTCCTCACTGTTTGTTGAAGGCAGGTCTGGGTTTAGTGTGCTACACAATAAAGAAGAAGGAATTCCATAACAGACCAGTACTCCCCAATAAAGGTCAATCTCTAGGAGAGAGAAAATGATATACAGTTAGGAGAGAGAGAGAGGGGGTTGTGGGGTAGTGGCAATCAATAGAGGTATGCTTTTGGATTCCAAACTGCAGTAAAATTGCATTTATTGTGGAGGGTCTGCTTTTAATCTGCTTGAAGAGAGAGAGATATGGTCCAACGCAGGGCTAATTGGCGGAAAGATTGTAGAGTTCGTAGCTCGTTCGGGTGAATGATTTGTTAATTTTTTTTCCGGATTATTTCTCTTGAGAACCTTCGCACATTCGATATAGTTCTGCTATTTCATTTGGATCTCGGGTTCTTGTGGTCTTGGGTGCTTTTTCTTGATTTCTTCCTCCTTGAATTGTGGATGAGGAATCTTTGAATTTAAGACATTCTCAAATTCCGCAGATAAGTTTTGCCAATTTTCTGGGTTACATTAATCTTTTCCAGTTGAGGAGTCGTAATCTGAGCTAAATCTTGAAGAAATGTCGAGTGTAGGGTTTCCTTAATTTTTATTTTTTTTTCCATTTCTTTTGATTGCTGTTCGACTCATAAACCTCTTCCAAGTGTTTGAATATTTGCCTAAAAGAGAATGCCATTGTCCTTTCCCTCCTTGAGATAGGGTGTTTTTGATTTTTGAAAGCAAAGGTTTATTCTGGAGGAAGCTTTTTCTGCTTTGATTCCCTTTGCCTTTTGCACTGAGGGTTTTTGAATACAGTCTCCTTTTTCTGGGATTGGAGTGTAGAAGGCTACAGCATAAAGATAAAGCTTCCCTTTGTTTTCCTTTGGCTTGATTTCAATCTTTCTTTCTCAAATTGAAATTTCTTGAGCTGTAAGAGCAAAAAAGGCGAAGATTTAATGCATCTCTCTCTATGGAAACCACTATCTCACTGTGCTGCTCTGATCTTGGACAAAAAGAGCCGAAAAAGAGATGGCTCTGACCCCTCACCAGATGAAATTAAGGCGAATCCCGCAATTCTGAGGAAATTGCAAGAGCACAAGCTGAGGGAGGCTCTTGAAGAAGCATCTGAAGATGGTTCCCTTGTTAAGTCCCAAGACATGGATTCTGAAACTTTAGCCAACCAAGATGATGGTTTGGGAAGATCGCGGTCACTGGCTCGGTTGAATGCACAGAAAGAGTTCCTCAAAGCTACTGCTCTTGCAGCGGATCGCACATTTGCATCGGGTGACACGATTCCACAACTCAATGAGGCTTTCTCGAAGTTCCTAACGATGTATCCAAAGTACCAATCATCGGAGAGGATTGATCAGCTGAGGTTAGATGAGTACTCGCATCTCTCTGGTGCCTCATCAAAGGTATGCCTCGACTACTGTGGATTTGGGTTGTTTTCATTGCTGCAAAGTGTTCATTATTGGGAATCATCTACATTTAGTTTGTCTGAGATTACTGCTAATTTGAGTAATCATGCTTTGTATGGGGGAGCTGAGATTGGCACTGTAGAACATGATATAAAAACTAGAATTATGGATTATCTGAACATCCCTGAGAATGAATATGGACTTGTTTTTACTGTTAGTCGTGGCTCTGCCTTTAAATTGCTTGCCGAATCATACCCTTTCCATACAAACAAGAGATTGTTGACAATGTCTGACCACGAGAGCCAATCGGTGAATTGGATGGCTCAGAGCGCTAGAGAGAAAGGCGCCAAGGTTCAAAGTGCGTGGTTCAGATGGCCTACTCTCAAACTATGTTCAACTGATTTAAGGAAGCAAATTTCAAATAAAAAGAAGAAGAAAGATTCGGCAGTTGGTCTTTTTATGTTCCCCGTCCAGTCTAGAGTCACCGGTGCTAAGTACTCGTACCAGTGGATGGCTCTGGCCCAACAGAACAATTGGCATGTCTTGCTTGATGCTGGGGCACTGGGCCCAAAGGACATGGATTCTCTCGGATTGTCTTTGTTCCGCCCAGATTTCATCATCACATCGTTCTATAGGGTGTTCGGTCATGATCCAACTGGATTTGGGTGCCTTCTGATCAAGAAATCTGTAATGGGGTGTCTTCAGAATCAGTCTGGTCATACTGGCTCTGGTATAGTGAAAATCACTCCTGTCTTTCCTCTCTACTTGAGCGATTCAATGGATAATATTCCTGGATTCGGTGAAGATGAAGCAGCAACTGGGAATGTTGAAGTTAATTCTGAAAGTCATCCGGCATCTCATTTGCCTGCCTTTTCTGGTGCTTACACTTCAGCACAAGTCAGGGATGTATTCGAGAGTGAGATGGAGCATGATAATAGTTCTGATAGAGATGGTGCAAGCACCATATTTGAAGAAACTGAAAGTATCTCTGTTGGGGAGATGATGAAAAGTCCAGTCTTCAGTGAAGATGAATCGTCTGATAACTCGCTTTGGATCGACTTAGGTCAGAGTCCACTAGGGTCAGATAATGCAGGCCATTCAAACAAACATAAAGTGTCCTCTCCTCTACCACCGTCTTGGTTTTCTAGCAGGAAAAACAATAAGTTGACTTCTCCAAATATGTACAAGGAATTGAACACAAGGCAGAATGAAGACGGCCACGTGTTATCATTTGATGCAGCTGTTCGATCAGTTTCTCAAGATTTGGACAATTTCAAGGAGATTCCTGAAGAAGAGCCATTTTCAGAGAGAGACCCTGCTTCAAGAGAATACAGGACTCCAGATAATCGGCATTTTCAAGAAATTGAAGAAGAACCTGAAATCAGCAAATCAATTCAAAATGGAAACGTTTCTGAGATATCCCACGAGAAAGAGAATGCAATAAGACGTGAGACAGAAGGAGAATTTCGGTTACTGGAAAGGAGAGAAAGGAGTAGAATAGCTGGCGGCCGATTCTTTGGAATTGATGAGACTGAGCCAACTGGAAGCAAGGGGAGAAGGATATCCTTCAGCACAGAAGACAATCGCATAGCTCATATGGGTCAGACTCTGGACCCTGGGGAATCATCTGCCAATAGTATAGATGACGATGACTACATGAGCAACAGAGAATATGGCGATCAAGATTCGAAGAGGGGTGAACCTGAGATAGTCTGCAGGCATCTTGATCACATAAATATGTTGGGCCTCAACAAGACCACTTCCAGGCTTCGGTTCTTGATCAATTGGCTGGTTACCTCATTGCTTCAGTTAAAACTTCCAGGTTCTAATGGAAAGGACAATGCACCGCTCGTTCACATATATGGCCCCAAAATCAAATACGAAAGAGGGGCTTCCGTTGCTTTCAACGTGAGGGACAGAAACAGGGGTCTGATCAGTCCGGAAGTTGTTCAAAAGCTGGCTGAGTCTCATGGTATTTCTCTTGGTGTCGGAATACTGAGTCATATACGTATTGTGGAAACCTCCAAACACCAGCGTGGATCTCTGAGTTTAGACGATACCACGCTCTGCAAGCCGATGGAAAATGATAGGCATGATGGTAAAAGTGGATTCATCAGAGTTGAGGTTGTCACAGCTTCACTTGGCTTTCTGACAAATTTCGACGACGTATATAAGTTGTGGGCATTTGTAGCTAAATTTATCAACCCAACATTCGTGAAGGAGGGTGCACTTCCGTCTGTTGCAGAAGATGTCGAAGAATGAGGTGCGGACGAGGTGCAGAGTTGAAGTGTCAAGTTCTTCAACAGCAATGAAGCATGGAAAGGATTCTTTTTTTGCCCTTCCTGCATATTTGCTGCTGATTCGTATGTTTGTTAGTTGTATTTACGTTGCTTTGCTTGGATTTATCCGTGGCTAATTTGGTAGAGTTTGCTTTTGGAAAATTTAATGATTTTTCTAATATTAGTGATGAAGGCAGATTAATTAGCAGTATACCCCTTTCTGTTCAGAATGAATTGTTGAACCAAGTGCTTTCTGCTGTATAAAAGTCATCCTTTTCATTTTTGGCTTGTTTGATGTTACATTGTGAATTAATTGCATTATTTTATACTCTCTTAGTCTCGTTATTGTTGTAGTTGTTTAAGAAAAGTTTTTTTTAACTAATTTTATTAATTTTGGGGATAATTGAGTTTCTTTTATTAATTTTCTTGTGGAATGTGACCATAGAAGTTGTTCTTTCACACGTTGATGTACAACAGAGAAGTTATACTCAAGATTATTGTTGAACTATACATTTAATTTGTGGAAATAAGATTATTAAATTTGTGTGTTTAATGAATTAAATTAAACCGTATTTAATCTAGTATTTGATAGCAGCTGATCAAACCTATTACGAATCATTTTCATGCCTCATAATGTGCCGAACCAAGTTACTCTGGTTTGATTGATGAGGCAAGAACAAAAAACGTTACTTTGGAACCAAGTTTGCAATCTAAATTATTTTTTGGACTGAAAGAGAAAATAATGGGATCATTTTGTAGAGCGTCTCATGTGGGACCAAAAACGCAAATTCCTCTCCAACTCCCCAATGTCCTGCAAGAAATTCGAAAAACCTATGCAGTAGATTAATTTTGAAGCCATAAATAAGCCAACGCCATAAGCCAAACAAAAACGAAGCCTAGATGTGGACCAGATACATCAATCATAACTGGATAATCAGTCAAAGCAATTTTTCTAGTTATGATTAGTCATAAAATACATAGGCCATTTTTATCCGATTTGGTGATTCTATGCTAGTGCAAGGCCAACAACATTCGCAACACCTTGGCCAAGACCCCTAAGTAAACCACAATCAGTTTAAAAAACGTCAATTTATTTCATAGAAGCAAATGGATACGCACAAAATTCACCTATAGTAGCTTCAGTACCGAAATCTCAACATTTTCTATTGTCTTGCTTCCCCATTGACGAAAATCCCTTAAAATCGGTCAACAAATGCTCTCATGTAATCTATGCAAATACAAAATAATCTGTTCGGTTATACTTATCGAACAAAGTTTATTTATTCAGTTGGTAGAAGCGTACAAATTGTAATTATTCGGTTAGAACGAGCGAACATATCTTAATTATATAATTTTCTTAGAGTTATTTATGTCTTTTAATTAGAAATATTTTAATTATGAGGTACGTTTAGTAATTTTTTAGGTGCATATAGCCGGCTCCATTGAATAATAAATGTGTTGTTTATTTTAAGATGTGAAAATTATTATGGGACGCCGGCAAAAAGTGTGAACTCTCGCGGGTACGAAGGTAGTACTATTAATGGGATGTTTTGAAGTTTGATTACTCGCACTATGGATTAATTTTATTATTTATACTATTATTTTCAATAATAATTTTTCATTTTCATTTCGAAATTTAGATCTAGTGGCTTTTCTATTTTATGTCAACAATTAACTAGATTTTAAAGATAGTAATAAGTTAATCTTCTCTTCAATGTCTTGTCAAATTTTTGGTGTATGCTACATTTTCAAACTTGATTAACCACTAATAATTTAAATGAACCAAACACTCCATTTATCATTTCAATATCTAACCGGTCCATATTCTTTTTTATTGTTTTATTTATTCACTCACTTTGTACTAGGGTTTAAGTTTTGCACATTGCTCACAGAATGTAAGCGTATTTTATTATTTATGTATGGCTTGGATTTTTTTATTATATCTTTATTCAAATTTAGATTTAATAATTTTTTTTCCTTTATATAAATCTATAAACTTTATTAATCTTGCACTATGTTATCTCCCCTTAGTTTAGTATTTTTTATTTCATTCTCTATTCTCTATTCTCTTTCCTGTCTTCAATCTCAACAATTAACACTTAATTTGAGATAAAATTTAAATATATTATACCAAAACTCAAAACAAATATAGAATTACACTATTTAATTTATTAAGAATTGATCTTTTGTACATTCAGATGCACAAAATGTTCAAAAAATATCATTTTATTCTAAATAGAATACGCTTAAATTAATAAGGGTGTTAGACAGAAAAAAACACAAGTTTAGTTCTATGTACCAGCCTGAATACCTAGCGAGCTAATTATTTCGAGATAAAAATACCTAATTTTAAATAAGCTGAAAAAACACCATCCTAATCCTATTTTTTGCACTTAATTGGACAGGCAAGCTATAGTAATTAAATATCTTCAACATTCAAAAGTTAATAATAAAAAAATCTAATTTAATTGAATAACAAAAATTATAAATTTAAAGAAATTATTTTCTAAAAGTTTATAACTCATAATATAATTTTAAAGTCAAATTGTGTGGACCTTAATAATATAAACCATAAATTAGATTTTCATTTAATTTTGTCAATAATAATGCCAATAAATAAAATAAAATAAGTAAAAATAAATATAATAACTATTCAATATGCCTTAATTTATATCTGCTAAGACTAAATCATAGATATATTTCCTATTCCTTTAGAATATACTCTTTCCTTGTACAGATTGATAGAGATTGATATGATCCTTAATTTACGGATCTTATTGTTGTAATCTTGTACTATTAATAGTGGCTATACGCTATCACGAAAGCACGTTGAGATTATTTCTTTTCTCACATCCTTTCATGGTATCAGCCTAACCACCAAAAATCCTAATATCCTCCATGGCCGCCACCTCTGATCCCATCTCCATCGCCACCATGATCCACATGGTTACCATCAAACTCTCTTCCAACAACTTTCTCCTCTGGAAACGACAAGTCATCCCTATGCTTACTACCTTTGATTTGCTAGGGTATGTCAATGGCACCATAGTTGCACCAGCGCCAACCATTCCTTCCGACAATAGTGCTTCCATTCATAATCCCGCATATGCCCACTGGCTCTCTACGGATCAGCGCCTTCTTGGTGTTCTCTTCTCAACGCTTTCTGAAGAAGCCATGGCTGAAGTTGACGACTGTACCACGTCACACCAGGCCTGGAAAATGTTAGAAGCTGCCTTTTCCCACTCTTCTTTTTCTCGAGTTCAACAACTACGTGAGGAATTTCTCTCCCTACGTCGTGGCTCGCTTTCCGTCAAAGATTATGGTGCACGCTTCAAAGGTCTGTGCGATCATCTTTCCTCTATCGTTAAGTCGGTTGATGACTCAGACAAGAGTCACTGGTTTCTGCGCGGTCTCGGATCTCAGTTTGCGAACTTTGCTGACACTCGCATGTCTATGCAGCCTGTCCCTTCCTTCTCTATCTTGCTGCACCAAGCAATTCAATTTGAATTGATGTCAAAGGCTATGGATCCTACGGAAAATTCTTCTCAGGTTACTTTTTCAGCCTTCGCAGTACCTGATTAGCCATTTGTAGTTGGGATGACTAATTAAAGAATTTATCGAACCACAGGGAGGAAGGTACTAGGGTCTAAGCGATCTCGTATTTATCATAGTATTATAGAGATGATCAGGAAGGGGAGATAATTAAGAAATGACAATAAAGTAAATGGATAGATGGATGAATGAGCCAAGTAGATAGAGAATGAGACTAGCAATACTTATAGTATGGAGAATCTAGGTATCATGCAACTAATTCATATGTGTCATGGATTAATAACTAAGTGTCAACACGAATTTCACCTAAACTCCCTCTCGAGATGGATATGTTGTAGATCCTCACAAAGGTCTCAAAATAGCTCAAAGGTTGGTTCTCAATCAAATAATTCCAACTAGGTACTAAGTTAAATTGGAGAGTCCCCTCACACGATCAATTGACCTCTCGATCTAACCAATCGAATGTTCTATCAAAGGGTTCTAAATCCTAAAGAATTTTTCAATTTCTTTACAATTTATAATGCACATGAAGTGTTTGATGAAATAATTCAATGAACTATCCTAAATATATAATTGATTTCTCAATCTAATCACATGTCCATGACAATTAATCACACAAATCAACAATACAAATCAAGCAATTAACAATCAATAATAGAAAATTAACAAATCCAATCAACATATGAATTCAATTACAAAATACCCAAAATTATCCAACACAATTCATATTGCTAATCTCAAAAGGGAGATTAGCCTCTCATATTCATATAAAAATTAACATAGACATTAAAATCCTTACAAAACATGATAAACAATAAGGTTTCAATACAAAGTTTGGATGAAAACTCCCTTGGATATCTCCAATGGTGATCTTCTTCTTCCCCTTGCAATTCACCTCTCTTACTTGCTTCTCTAACTACTTGGATGAAAGATTTGATGGTGGGATGAAGGTAGATGATATGAATGAAGAATGGAGGAAATTGATGGTGAAAAATAAAGGAAAATGTGTGTGCAGGGGTGAAACCCTCGAAAATCTACTCATATATTGAAGTATTGGGTATTTATACCCCTTGGGAAGCTTCTAGAAGAATTCTGATTTTTTTTGCAGAAAAAGCACCTACACGGCCCATGTACGGTACACGGCCACAGGGGTGGCCGTGTAGGCATTTCTGGTGACGAAACTCGCCCAAAACACACAGGGCCGTGTTCGGTACATGCCCCGTGTAGTTGCTGGCCGCGCAGTTTCACTATTTCGAGCATAACTTCCTCATTCGATCTCCGATGGCAGTAATTCCTATGCTCACGTGATCCTCTTTTCCTTGGATTTCTATACATATAAAGATCTCACAAAACTTCCAACATTTGAAGGTGTAACAAGTCATGCAAATAGCACAACCGTGATGAGTAAGAACAGCTTGCGCGACGTCACCATTTTAATCATAACTTTCTCGTTTGGGCTCCAATTGAAGTGTTTCTTATACCAAAACGATCCTTTTTCTGTGGCTTTCCAACCATATATCACACTTCTAGTTTTAAGCTCCAAAAGAGTACAGAAAAATTACATAAGTTGGACGTGCATTTTTCATCATTTTGCTTTGACTCATTCTCCCTCATTTCAACTCCGAATTGAAATCCGTTTTTTCCTACGTCTTCCTTGTCGCGCCTAGAATCTCTTTTAACCTGAAAATCATACATTTAAGCTCATTCTCATATATTTCTATAAAAACACAAAACACAACCAAATAGAATATAAATACGAATAAAATAACACGAAAACACATATAAAAAGACACTAAAATTTAGGTGAAAATATCACTCATCAGTACCACATCCCAGAAATCCTTCGTCTCAGCCTCGGCAGTACAACAACAACTTCTCCAACAACAGTGGTCGGTCAAGCCGTGGTGGTCGTTCAGGCAGTTGTGGTATGCCGCCTCGTAAACCAAGTTGTCAAATCTGTCGTGGTGAGCATATGCTGACAAATGTCATAGGTATCTTGGGCATACTACTCCGGCTAATCTTGTTGAAGCATTCCACTCTTCTTGCAATATCTCGAGTCCTTCAGATTGGTACATTGACTCTGGGGCATCAGCTCACATGACACCAGATTCATCTTCTCTTGACAACATTCAACCATACTCTGGTAGTGGTAATGTTGTTGTTGGTAATGGAAATTCTTTATCTATCTCTCATACTGGCTCTACTTTAATAAATAATGGAGTTCGTCTTCTTGATGTCTTGGTTGTGCCTCACATCACTAAGAATTTATTCTCTATCAGCAAACTAACTCATGACTATCCTGTTGATGTGCTTTTCTCTGATCGAACATTTGTTATTCAGACCCGCACCACAAAGAGAACCATCGCACATGGACATCTTGATCGCGGGCTCTATGTGCTAGATCGTGGGACACCGGCTTTACTTGCTGCTATACATTCTAGTCGCTGCAGGGCTAGCTATGAACTGTGGCATCTTCGTTTGAAGCATGTCCCACTCGATCTTATTTCCATGCTCAATAAGTCTGGACATCTTTTTGTTACATCTTTATTACCTAATCCAAGACTTTGCCCTTCTTGTCAGCTTGCTAAGAGCAAACGAATTAGTTTTCATTTAAATGATAAACGTGCTACTTCTGTTTTGAATTTGATACATTGTGATTTATGGGGCCCTGCGCTAATTACTACTATTTAAGGATTTTGTTACTATGCTATTTTCATTGATGATTTTTCTCGCTTTACATGGATTTATCCATTGTGAGAAAATCAGATTTCTATGGTGTGTTTGTTAAGTTTCACACGTTCGTCTGCAACCAATTTTCTACCCGTGTTAAATAATTTCAGAGTGATGGTGGTTCTGAGTTCGTCAACAGTCGTCTTCGTGCTTTCTTTGACTCTCATGGCATTCATCATGGCATCTCATGTCCTCACACTCCTCAACAAAATAGACGTGCAGAACAAAAGTACAGACACATCACAGAAACGAGTTTAACCATGCTCTTTCATACTCATGCTCCGGCTATCTTCTGGTTTGATGCTTTTGCTACAGCTACTCATATCATCAACTGTTTGCCATCAACAGTACTGGGTAATAAATCTCCGTTTGAGCTTTTATTTGGTAGTGCTCCTTACTATCTAAATTTTAAGCTCTTTGGTTGTCGTGTCTTCCCATATTTACGCGATTATTCTCCTCATAAGCTTGATCCGCGCAGTGTGCCATGTATTTTCTTGGGCTATAGTTCTGCCTATAAGGGTTTACGGTGCTACGATCCTGCTACTTCTTGTATATATATTACGCGCAATGCACAATTTGATGAGTCATGTTTTCCTTTTGCTGCTTCTGGTTCTGCTACTCCTTGTAATCAGTTGGATATCACATCCTTTTTTGATAGTTCTTGCAGCTCTACTGAATTGCCGGCCCCTCCACTAACACATCAACCTTTATGTGCTTCATGTTTACCAAGTTTGGAGCCATTACATGCAGTTTCTTTGCCAAATACTACCAACGGTCAGTCGCCTTCATCCCCACCGACAGCACCGCCAACACCAACAACACCGCTGACCCCACCGTCAACACCTCTTATCACTCATTCAATGATCACTCGAGCCAAGGCAGGTATTTTCAAACCACGGTACCCTGTTGATCTTGCAACCACTCCCCTCTTAAACGCCTTGGTTGCATCTACTACCTCCACTGAACCACGAGGATTTAATTTGGTTGCCAAGCATCCACATTGGCTTTCGGCTATGAAAGAAGAGATGGATGTCCTTCATGCAAATCAAACTTGGGTTCTTGTACTCGAAATGGGTGTTTCGTACAAAGTTTAAGTCCAATGGCTGCATTGATTGTTACAAGGAACGTCTGGTCGCCCAAGAATTCATTCAAATACCGGGATCGGATTTCCATCATACTTTCAGTCCCGTTGTCAAGGCTGCAACAGTTCGAGTAATACTTGCTCTTTCCGTTCACTTCGGTTGGCAATTACATCAGCTGGATGTCAAAAATGCCTTTTTGAATGGTCTTTTGTCTAAACCTGTATACATGGCACAACCCCCAGGTTTCATTGATCCATTACATCCGACCCATGTTTGTCGTCTTAAAAAGGCAATATATGGTCTTCGACAAGCTCCCTTAGCTTGGTTTCAACGCTTAAACATCTTCCTATTTAGTCTTGGGTTTCAACAGAGTCAGTGTGATACTTCTCTATTTTATCATCGTCGAGGATCTTCAGTTATTTTCCTTCTATTATACGTTGACGATATTATCTTAATAGGAAACGACACCTCTTTACTTCGGCAATTCATTTTACGGGTTGGCAAGGAGTTCGCTCTTAAAGACATAGGGGCACTGACTTATTTTCTAGGTCTTGAAATCACATCTCAACCAACGGGTCTCTTCATTGGTCAGGCGAAATATGCACATGATATCTTATTCCGTGCCCAACTCCTTGATTCAAAGCCTGTTCGTACCTCCTTGGCCATGGGAGTTTCACTACAGTAGCATGGCATGCCATTTAAAGACCCTTCTTTGTATCGATCATTGGTCGGGGCTCTACAATATCTCACCATCACTCGGCTGACCTCTCTTATGTTGTTAATCACGTAAGTCAGTTTCTTCATTCCCCTACCAATGAGCATTTTGATGCAGTAAAATGAATTCTTCGTTTTGTCAAGGACATTATTCATCTTGGGCTTTCTTTCACTCGTCATCCTGATTTATTGGTTCTTGGTTACTCTGACGCTGACTGGGCTCGTTGTATAGACACACGTTCCACTTATGGATACTCCATTTTTCTCGGGGGAATCTTGTTTCTTGGAGTGCAAAGAAACAACCTACTGTTGCTCGTTCGAGCTGTGAATCCGAATATAGAGCCCTTGCCAATACTGCTGCTGAGGTTGTTTGGCTCACGAACCTGCTACATGAACTCCGAGTTCCTATTGTTCGTCAACTTGTTCTATTGAGTGATAATAATAGTGCGGTCTTTCTCAGTCAAAATCCGGTTTCACATAAGCGAACCAAGCATATTGATATTGACTGCCACTTCATTCGTGATTTGGTCTCTGCAGGGAAACTTACTACCAAGTTTGTACCCTCTAATCCCTAGCTGGCCGATATTTTCACCAAGAGTCTACCTCGTCCATCTTTCGAGTTACTTCGATCCAAGCTCTGCGTTTGCTTTCATCCCTCTCAAAGCTTGAGGGGGGGGGGGGATGTTAAGACTAAATCATAGACATATTTCATATTCCTTTAGAATATACTCTTTCTTTGTACAGATTGATAGAGATTGATATGATCCTTAATTTACGGATCTTATTGTTGTAATCTTGTACTATTAATAATGACAATATATGCTATCACGAAAGCACGTTGAGATTATTTCTTTTCTCACATCCTTTCAATATTCTATAAACCTTAGAAATAGAATCCACTCAAAATGACGCATAATTTTAACCCATAATTTTAGATGTCTCCATGAACGACTCCTTTCCAACGTGTCGTGCATGATTGAACCCCCACTTTTATTACTACAAAAGAAGAGAAAACAAAAGGATTTCCATTCAACCTACATTATTAACCTTTTTTCACTATCATATCAACTACAACATCTAGTGAAAATGGAATATTATTTACTCATTATTTTGTTTATGACAATGCTCGGTGTGGTGACATTATAAAACAACTTATTAGTTAAAAAAATTTGGCGACCCATGTATTTGATGGTCGGAATATATATATGTGGTATAGAGAGCGCCATTATAAAACATTTCCTTCAAATATAAAAAAATTAAAGTTTAACTTCTTTTTTTTTTCCTGAAAAATCTAAGATATAAATACTTATACGAAAGAACATAATATTCAACATTAAAAAAATATAAAATTGGATTTAAACGCACAAAACTAGTTTCGTGTGTCTGGATGTGTGCAAGACAATATATTGATTCTTCAATTAATTGGTTAAATTCTTCAAAATATTTTATTCACGATTAATTCTTTATAATTATAATTATATAGTACTTGGAAAATTAATCAAGGCGCAATGGAGTGGCCTACGAATTGGTTGAGTTAAAAGCATAAAAAATAATAATTCCTCCCATATTAAAATACCTTGCAAAATTTATTTTTTCTGTTCTCAAATTATACATGCAAAAGAATAAAGCTAACACATAACATTAACAATCTTATAATATTGCAATATTAAAAAAAAATTCATCTTCCTTTTATACACAATTTAGTTAAAGTAATATTATACACATTAATTATTCAATTAATTTTTTTAAAAAAAAGACCCAACATCATCATTATAGCAAAAGTATTTTTTTCTTAAACCACGTTTAAATTAAAAGTCTCACATATGACTCATCACTGCTAATATAATTACCCACTCCACATAAAATAAGAATAATCCTTAATTCACACATAAAAAACAAACGATGATCTTTTAGTGGGACGGATGAGTATTACTTTTCTACTTTTTATTACATGCTTTTAAACTTACATAATTTTATCACGTAACTCTCTATTTACAAACCTTAATATTAGAGCTGTCAAAATGGGTTGAGCCCACCTGGTCAACCCGCCCCAATCCACCTTAATTCATCAATTTCTCAACCCAAAATTAACCCGCCTCATAAAAGTCTGCCCCACTTCAAACCTACTAAAGTGTGGCTAACTCGCACCGCCCCACCAACCCAACATTAACACACTTTTATAAATTAAAATTTAAAAAAGTGATATACAACTTTTAGATTTTAATATTTAAATAATAATAATATTATCACCCAAATATACCCCTACCCACCCAAACCCCCCACCCACCCCTCACCCAAATTTTTTTTTATTTTTTTTTTAGATTTTAATATTTAAATAAAAAAAATATTATCATCTAACTCTACCCCCTATCCACCCACCACCCAACCCACCCACTCACCCCACTCCCGACAAATTTTATTTTTTTTAAAATTTTAGATTTTAATATTTAAATAATAAAAATATTATTACACAACTCTACCAAACCCCCAGCCCCCACCCAACCACCCACCCCCAATTTTTTTTTTAATTTTAGATTTTAATATTTAAATAATAAAAAAAATTTGGGGGTAGGGGTGGGTTAGGGGGTAGGGGTTGGGGGTAGAGTTGAGTGATAATATTTTTATTATTTAAATATTAAAATTTAAAAAATTTTAAAAATAAATTTTTTTTGGGGGGGTGGGGTGGGTAGGGTTGACTGATAATATTTTATTATTTAAATATTAAAATTTAAAATTAAAAAAAAATTGGGAGTTGGGTAGGTGGGGGGTGAGTAGGGGTATGGTTGGATGATAATATTTTTATTAATTAAATATTAAATTTAATTTTTTTTTTAAAAAAAATTTTGGGGGGGTGAATGGGGGTGGGTGATAGGTGGGTGAGGGGTGGGTAGGTCATAGGTGAATAGGGGATAAAAGTGTGTGGGCTAACTCGCGGTCCGCCCCACCGGTAGCCTGCCCCACAAGTGGCCTGCCCCACTTGGGCTCATCTTAAGGTAGGTTGTGGTGGGTTGTGGGCTAAACCGCCCCACCAAC
This sequence comes from Pogostemon cablin, assembly GCA_023678885.1. Lineage (NCBI taxonomy): Eukaryota > Viridiplantae > Streptophyta > Magnoliopsida > Lamiales > Lamiaceae > Pogostemon > Pogostemon cablin. The sequence continues at coordinate 18,334,142 of CM043000.1, forward strand.
CAATCTGACAGCTTTACTTAATATTTAGGAAAATAATGTTTATTACTGTTATCTAATTACACAAAATCATTCTACACAAGAATATGATGTAACCTTTCCTTATCAAAAAGTGTAAACAAATTAAAAGTTGTTGGGATATAATAGACATGGCGGTATAAGATTAATATATTTTAAATTTGATAGTGATGTTTGATTTGTTACATTTTATTTATAGCATAACATATTATATATTCCTCCATTTTTTTAGTATTTGTTTTGATTGTTTACATTTTATCGATCGCATAACATAGCAGTATTGTGAAACAACTACAGTTTCATGTGAGATCGTTTTCTCTCGTTTCTTAAAATACAAGCTTATTTTCAGCATGTACTCTCTGGTCGCAACACCAAACACAGCGCCGTCTCGTTGTCGTCGATGCAGCAGAGGACGGTCGCCTCCGCCGCCCCACACACATTACATTGAATATTCATCACTGTCGACAATTGTCAGTGGAATTAACACAGAAACATTATTAGTGAAATCGAATAAGAAAGGTTAATTTTTAGAAGAGGGTAGGAGTAGAATTATGAGTAGCAGAGGAGAAGAGAAGAGGTGGGAAGGGCGTAGAGGGTTTAAGAAAGTGCGCTAATTCTTGTAGGACGGGGGTGTGGTCTATTTATTTACTCCAAATAGTAATAATTAAACATTATTTTAATTAAATTGTGATATTATATACTCCCTCCATCCTAGACTAAGAGAGACAGAAACCTTATGTTAAACATAATGTCTTTGACCCTCATTACGTGGGACGGAGAGAGTATATGATTTCCTAAAATAGGCACCTTATGGGAATGATTACTACATAGAAACGGGTTATGTCGAAGCGGTAAGACAAGTCTCGATTTATCTATAACAGTTCATTCTGTATGTTGAACAGACGTCAGTGACTTTGCAAGATCTTAAGAAAACGTATCTGTGAAAGGTCAGTTATTGAATTCTTAATCGCGTGAAAAACTTCTTATGTATTAACTCTTAATTGTGAAGACTTTATGAACAAACTTTTACTCGGTAAGATCTTAAGAGCAGAGAAATACTGAGCGAAGAAACTTTTTTTGTATTTATGAAATATCAGTTATTGAATTCTTAACTGTAGAAAATCAGTGAAAAGCTTGTAGGTATGAATTCTTAACAATAAAAGACTCAATGAACAAATTTTCATTCAGTGTACAAATTTGGTGAGACTAAGAGGTACGTTTTCAATAAGAGATGCCTATCAAATTTAATTTAGGACCTTTTGTATTTGTATACGTGAAAGGCCAGTCAAATTCTAAATTTAGAGAACTGGTGCATATAATGACTTTGAATTTTGAGAACGGTGCACATAGTTGAATGAGAGATTCTTAGCAGTGAAGTATTTTTGTGTTATTTTCAGTATTCGTGAAAGATATATGAACTTTTTGTGTTATTTTCAATATCTCCCTCCGTCTTATAAAAACGTTTACTTATATTTTATAAAAAAATTTACATTTTTTTTATAGTAAATGAGACTCACACATAATATTTAAATATTTTTATAGAACCAAAACACTATACTAATACAATTATCCATTACCTATTAAAATATTATTTTTCTTACGCTAACGCATATTAAAACGTAAAGATTTTTACGGTGGGATTATCAATTTTTCAAATAATTCATTTATATTAAAATTTGTTTATAAAATAATCCACTTTTTGTCAGGATATTACCATTTCTTACGTAGGTCACGAAAGTTTTAGACGTCTTAAGCAAACCATTAGTATAAAGTTTTGCCTTCTTTTCAGTATTTGTTTATTTTAATCATCCTGCTAAATCAAAGTTGATTAAAAAAGACTAAATCCAGGGGTTATATGGGCAGCTAACTCTTCGCCCAGCAAGTATCCTTGCGCCTCCACTCCTCCGCCCAAGTCTTTCACTTCCGGTACATCTCGCCGCCTCTCTCCGCCGCGCCTGATTTGAGGACACCGAGGTGATTCTCTTTAGAATGTTCTGTTATCTCTCTTGCGTGTGTCCCTTCCCTTTACTCAGGACCTCTCCCGGATGCCCTTTCGAGTAGAATTTTCTCTATTTGCTTAGAAACTCCCGCCCACCAAGTGTATGAGAAATTGTCCCATAGGCACTTAGCTGTTTCCCCTTCTCATGTGACACCACACACCTTTCCTTCCTCATCAAACTCCACCTAAAATTTGAACACTTCATGTCATGGCATACAAAAAGCATTTTGACAACAAAAAACAGAGCACTAGGCAAAGGAGACTGCTAATATTATTGTAATACTGATGGCAAAACCACTTTGTAGAACAACTTGAGAATATTTGTAGGAAAAGTATGAATGAATCATGGTTGGCAGTACTTGGCAACATTGAGAGATAAGGGGAAGCATCTTTATATGCTCAAATGATGTATGTAGATAATCTAAAAGTATAAACTGCGCTTCCTTTGCTGAAACTAATGCCATTCAGTGACATTTGTCTTTATTGAGAAAAGCTTCAGTAAATATGAACCTTCCAGCTGAAGTATTAACACTAGAATATCTGTCCCTTGAGAGAAACTAGCTATTTTTACAGATAGAGGATACTACTAGACTGATGAATGAGAACCCCCTCAATGTTAAAGTACTAAAATAGCAATAACAAAACACAGTTGTCCTCCAGTTTCTAAACACATTTACGTTATCTATTTGTATGCTTGAAGCCTTAAGTAAATAACAGAAAATTAAACAGGCAGAAGGCATTATTATGAGGTGATAGTAAAATGACAACCTCTATTTCATCCTCCTATATCAAGAACTGGAAAGTTCTTTCTGTCTAGTGCGCAGTGTATAGTGGTAGTGGCCAGTAATTAAGGTTTTTTTATTTAATTATTTTGTTGGGGGAGGGGGAGGGGGATGTTGATGAGCATAATTATACCTTGCACTCGGGTTTGTTCAACATGAAGGTCCAGCACTGAGACGAGCAAATTCCTGATGACAGCAATAGGAGTGTCATACTTTGCAGAGGACCTTTTTTGAGGTTGGGATTGGTGGGGGGGGGGGGGGTGGTAGGAGGGGGTTTGATGACAACTAAAAGAAAAGAAGAGAAGACAGGACTTGGGAGCTGGCAGTAAGAAAAGAGGGCAAACCTGAAGAGAAGACAGGAATCATGTATCGTGTACTAGTTTGATGTTGGCTTTATCCAGTTGAGTGCAATATATATGTATTAGGATTTCCTTAGTAAAAATTGGTTCAACCGAATTTGACAAAAATGAGGAAATTGGGGATTTCAAAATTCAACTCTAAACTTTCTGTGCTGTAAATTATTCCAGATTTTTCCTTGTATAGATGTCCATATCATTGTTAAGTTATTTTTTTCAGTTTTAAAATTCTTCTCTTCTTCTTGCTGTCACTGTGATACATTTTTTGATTCAGCCTTCAGTCTTTTTTTTTTTTTGTCTAGAATAGAGACTTCACTGCTGATCTGTGTGGTCCTCCAACTCAGGGCTTTGAGACAACTTCCCCCCTAAGTAAGTTTTAAAACTACGTATGATTTTCTTGTCTTTTAGAGGATTGCCATTCAAACTTGGATTTTCACCGTGCTAATGCCATGGCTTTATCCATCATGTATTTATGATTGTTTCTTGTTATATTACTGCATTTGGCAAGCTTTGGTGAAGAGAATTGATTTGACCAATTTTATGGTATTCATTTATATTGTTGAAAAAATTGTTTTGTTTTTTGTTGTATGAACCAAACCTACTCTTTGTGATCAAGAAACGAGGTAATAGTCACATTTGCAAACAAAGGAAACAAAGAACATGTGTGGTTTTTGTATTTATGCTCATGAGTAAGGACACAGCTAGCTTCACGAAAAGCATAACAACCTGCCCTTATGATTTCTAATGACTTAGAAATTTTGTAGAGGGTGTAAATGAGGCTCTTCCTGAACTGTATATATCCCTTTTTTGTGTTTATAAATAAATAAAATGAAACATAACTCCTAATAGTCTGGAAATGGGTTGTATTAGACGTTGAGAAGTTTATTGCATCCACTTTGTTATGAGCTCATGCTTCTATAATGTGGGATACTACCCCCAAAAAGAAAAAAAACTACAGTTTTAGGCATCCAAGTTCTTTGCTATATTTTTGTGACTTTAGACCTTATAAATTGGCAAAATTTTAGCTCACATGACTTAATTGCAATGGTGATTAAAAGGGCCTATACCACAAAGACAAGCTGACATTGGTTGTGTTAATGTTGCTGTTGTGAGAGGGGTAGGGCCATAGTCGTATATTGTTATTGCAAACATACTGTACTACATTATGGGCTTACTGTAGAACAAAACTAATCCACATTTTAGGTGTTGGGTTAGTGTTCCTTTATATTTAAATTGGAAAGTAAATCTTCTCTCTATCCCAGACCAAAAGCAGGAATTATTAACGTTGTAGCTAGGTTGCGTATAATCTTCTCTAAAGATTAATGTTTAATATCCTGAATTTTTATAATTTTGTTTGTTTCATCTATTTTCATGCAATTCTTAATTCAGAGGTTTGAGTTCAACCTTGTGGTTTTACGTTTAGAAAAATTAATTTCAACCATTAAAATTCATTTTATAGAGTATTTAAATATTATGATAAATTATGATAATCCTGTTTTTCTATTACTAGCGTTTTACGTGTGGCATCTTTGTTAACCATGTTTCCATATGTATCTCTTACCACCTATAAATTCAGACACGTTATATTGAAGTTATTGCTTGATAATCTAACAACTAACGAGGCATAGAAAATTGATGTGTGGGGTATGAGCAAACTGGACACTTGGAACAATAACTGTTTGTAGCATATTACTTTCTTTAAAAATTGAATTCAACAGTAAGATAATATAAATTTGGGATCAATGTTGTTACTTGATGTCATATTGTATAGATTGTTTAGAAGCATAGCAGGTAAAGATTGAGTGGATACTAGATGTTAATTGAAATTAACATTGTTTGACCAGAAGACAAAATCTTCTATATATTCAGCGGCTATAGATATCATTCTAGGAGTTGTCTTCAAGTTTTACTTCCTTTAATACATTATTAGTATATGATGATACTGTTTATTTTTAAGCAGGGTAATCACCTTACGGAGTAAGGTGTCCTTGCTAGCTAGTAATTGCAGCAATTCTGTCCCTCATTTTATACATTTCTTATAATTTTAGAACCTAAGTGAATATAAAAATATATAATTAATTTCTTTGGTTAACTTCTGCTTTCATCTCAATCTCTGGTAATCTAGGGCAGACGAAGAGTTGGTCGGAGGAATTGGTGGCATCTTGGATTCGACAGTGATGAGAGTAGCAATACACTCACTGTCATATTCACAGCTTTATGGATGTTCCACATGGTTTCCACAACATCACCCTATCAAAATCACAAACCCCATCAATCCAAAAACCTCTCTTAAACCCCTTGCCTCAAATTCTTGGAATACCTCTTTCAACGTAAACCCTGAACAAAAGATACAACCTCACTTCCTTCACCACAATTACTCTGAAGATTTTAACATTCCTGTCCTGATACGCCATTCAGGAGCAGTTTCAAGGTATTTTTGGGATGGAAAGGAGCTGCAATTGATCTCTGTTGATGGAGTTGATTCGTTTTCAATCTGGGATTTTTCTGTTAGTTTTGAAAATGGTGTGAGGAGACTGGTGAGAGTTTGTTGGGTTGCTATAAGGAACTTTTTTCTTCCTAGAGAAGTGAGTGGGAATTATTTGGATTATGTAAAATGGAAATTCTTGCATAGAGTTTTCAGCTCAGCTCTTCAGGTTCTTGCTACTCAGGTATTCAATTTTATACTGTTTTCTGCTCTGTTTGCGGTTTCTTATTCCTGTTAATGGATAGCAGCAAGTGGGATTGAATTTGGTAAACTTAAGGAGAGGTAAAGTTGTGAATGTGTTAATAGTTGCAGGTTTTATTTTATTGAATATTTTGATTGTGAAATAATATCATATTCTTACATCCCAACTGCTTACTTCGTAATCTTCTTCAGTAAGTTCATTCTGGAATCCTGTGGATATGGTTCAGATGATAATGTAAAAATAATTGTAGAAGTGGTTTTGGTGATCACGGTTGCTCTGTAGACTGTAATTCAGCTCTGGTATCTTAGTTTTAAAATTTTTTTATTCAGTCGTGTCAAACCAAAATACTGGTTTCCACTTGGCACTTCTAACTCTTGTAGGTTTAAGTTGTATGTTTAACTTTATATGTCGATTGTTTGCTAGTAATTTAAGACAGATATGCATTTTAATGTTTCGTACATTTATTTTGAAGGTAGCACAATTTACTATTCTTCTAAGCTCACTCCCTTTCAGACAATCTCAGTGACACATTGTATATATTGACTCAGGATAACTGTGACGTTTAAATGTTCATATCAGGCAATGTTTAGGGCAATAGGAATTGGCTATTCTCGTTCTCTCCCGTCAGCTGCAGCTTTAAATTGGGTTTTGAAGGATGGGCTAGGGCGGCTAAGCCGTTGCATTTACACTGCTAGCCTTGCTTCAGCTTTTGATACCAATCTCAAGGTACAGTTTCTGTCCTACTAATGAATCTGGTTGCATGTAATTGTTAAGCTGCTGAATGATCCTATACTTATCTTCACCGAAATACTAGTGAATTTTTTAATTCATTTTGCAAATTGCGTTTGTACAAAATGCCTGCCTATTTCATTAATTTAAGATTTGTGGAAACTCTGAAGGACTTCTGTTTTACTTAAATATTATTAGTTGAACTCGACATCTTCCTGATTCTTATTTGTTTGTTATAACTGTAGAGAGTCAGGTTCTCTACTTCAGTTCTGTTCAGCTTGAGCATCGGAATTGAGTTGTTGACTCCAGTCTTTCCCAAATACTTTCTGCTTCTTGCGACTATAGCGAACATTGCCAAGCAAATAAGCCTTTCTTGCTACATTGCAACTGGTGTAAGTATTCTGTACTTCTTCTTTAACTTACCTTTATATGAGTGTCATTAATTTAAGTTATAGGAAACTGAGTTTGATCATTATATCTGTGGTCTCTTCAAAATCATCATTTCCCTGTTATTGAACCCCTCTGTCAATGAGTAGCATAGACTGTCACGGCTAATGTTGTTACCATATGTGATTTAGTCATGACGCTGTATAAATATCTACTGCTTGAAAATAAATATCGTTAATGTGAATCTTATCTATGTGAGCACATTATTTAAATACTTCAGTTACTTTAATTTTGGGATACTTTAATATGCAGATAATTTTCTTTACTGCATATTATGGCAACGAATAGTGTATATGGTGACAGGCCATTCAATTTTATATCTTTTCAGTCTGCTGTTCACAAAAGCTTTGCCATCGCAGACAACCTTGGTGAGGTTTCTGCAAAGGCCCAGGTACACTACACAATTGTGTTAAAGAATGTGTAATACAACGAATATGATCCATTTCATTAAATTTGTTTCTTGATTTGGTTTTCCAGATTCAAACAGTGTGCTTTGACAACGTTGGTCTTCTATTAGCTGCCTCCTTCAACATTTTGCTTAGAAACAATCAAAGGTAGCTGTTTCTATGCTCTTAAGTTCTGCAGTACTTTTTTTTTTTATTGTCCATTACCCCCAAGAATGGTGCTATTTTATATCTTTGTCAAAATTTTGCATTAAATTGAAATACATTTTAATTATTTTTTGGTTGTCAAATGACCTGGTTATGATTTTTGAGTTTTTTTTTTTTTGAAAGATTGTTGGCAGCTCTACCATTTGTTTTGTATCCAATCTTCTCTGCTGTTGACCTTATGGGGATCTATCAAGCACTTAAACATGTTCATCTCCAAACATTAACTAAGGTTAGTTCATTACATGTGTGTATATTCAATAACCAATTTTGTTTAAAACTTGAGTAAAGTTTTCATGCAGTTTTTCCTTCATGTTTATAAAAATTTCAGGATGCTATGCACACCACCATTGTATTTTTCCCAAAAATTCTTTAGTCAAATTTTCAGGTCCCGCATGTTTATGATGTTTCCCTTACATAAATATGAGTAGTTTGATTATGGGTCCCTATTGATTTTTTATCCGGTAAAGTGGCTTAGTTTGTCGATATGCTCTATTGCTTGGTTACTTCTATGTTTACTTCCTTAATCCCAATTATTCTGCTGGTGAGTAGCGAGAACATGAGATTTATTGACCGACCTTGCAGCATTTCATCTATGACCACCTGAACTTGTTGCATACTTCATTTATTTCCAGAACAGGAAATCTTTTCTTTCTGCCCTCGTTTGAGTATTATGTTATTATTATCTCATTTAAGACCACCTTGTCCAGGATAGGCTTGAAATGATAATAAACATCTGGATTCGGCTGGGATATATCCCTTCACCAGCTGAAGTAAGTGAAAAGGAAGGTGTTGACTTCTTATGGAGCAAAGGTAAGAGTTTTCTCTGTGTGTAAACACTAGGCAGAAAATATTTGATTATTTATCTTTATTTGAAATGCCATAAAATCAAATACAAATTCTAATTGACATTTGAATCAGGCAGGGATCTACTGCCAATCAGAATTGGTTGCTTGAATCCCAAGAGAAAATTTCCAAAGCTATCTTTGATAACATTGAGATGTTTAAAGGATGAAGATTTCTACTTCATTTGCATGGAGAACTTAAAAAGTGGATCCAGAATAGCAGATGTATGTGTGTTATAAGTATTTTTTACTTTTATGTTTCGCTTTTCATCACTTTTTTCAAGCTATATATACCGCATTCTGCAATATTGTAGCATGGAATTCTTCTCTGTCTGCGGGAAGGAGCTCGCACTTCAGATGCAATCATGGGTTTATTGCAGGTGAATTTATTTTCCCTGCTACTTTCAATCATCATGTTTCATGAAAGCCACATGTTTAGACTCTTTCTTTACCATCTCTTATGAATATAGGCTTGTTATATACGCAACGCCATCCTTCTTGATGTGATCAGTTGGGAAAATGGATTAGAAGCTGGTGATACTTCAGATTGGGTTTTTAGGGAATGGCTCACACTGATGAAAGAAAGCAAGAAAACTGCAGAAACAGATGCTGATCCGTTGATCGAAAAAATGTCGGGATTAGGATGGGCTTGTAGGAATGTTCTTCTGAGCTCAAATGAGCAGGCAAGATATAGTTTTGTGGCTGAATGAGATCAGATCAAAATCATGCAAAACAAAGGTAAGAATGAAGAGGAATTTTTATACTTCACAGAGAAAATAATTTTTGGTTCTTCATTCTTTTTCACTTGAAGAAAAGCATTATATGGGATCAAAATCATGCAAAACAAAGGTGGGAAGGAAGATTAGGAATTTTTATACTTCACAGAGAAAATAATTTTTGGTTCTTTATTCTTTTTCACTTGAAGAAAAGCATTATGTGGGGAATTGTAACCAGACATGCACGCCCGTTCCGGTTCCTAGAAATGTGGAACCGGAACCGGAACCGAACCAATCCTAGGATGGTTTCGGCTCGATTTTGGAACTTCCGGTTTCTGTTTGTTTTTTTTTTACACTCACAACGTAAAAAAAAAGTGGAATTGCCGGTTTCTGTTCCATATAATGAGAAACCGAAACTGAATCGGAATATGTCTGGTTTCGGTTCCAATATGGCTGGTTACGGAACTGTCGGTTCCGTTGGAACCATCGGTTTTCCAGTCGGAACTGTCGGTTCTGATTTTTTTGTGCATGTCTAATTGTAACGCAATAATTTTACTATATTCTATTAATTATTATTTACAATTAAATTTTGGGGATATTTCGTGGTCCACCGGGTACACCGGTGCACATAAGGGTTATAGGTTATTTTTAGGGTATTAGATTTCAAAACGTGCTTTATTAATTTGTCTTGTAATTTTTTTTCTTTTTTTCTTTTTTAAATCCGTAATTTTGTGTAATTTTTTTTTAAAAAAATATAATTATGAAAATATTGTATTTAGTAATGTTTTTAAACTTTTATATATACAATAAATCAATCATTGAATAAAATCAATGCAATATTTTGTTTCAAGTCATATTAAGAGCCCTTGTAGTCAATGTTTAATGTTGAGAAGAGGACGAATGGGTCTGTGAAGACATTTGTGTTGGGGTGTTATTTAATTGAAAAAGACATTATTTATAGTTAATATAAAAATTAAGGGCAATAAAGATAAGTTTGTCGATTTAGTTCTACCGGTGAAGAAATAGGATCAAAACACGTCCTATTTTACTGGAAAACACTGACATTACCAGAATCGCCGATTTTTGGTTGGGACAATGACGTGGCGCCCTGATAAAATGTGAGTCAACAAATTAAATGTTATTTTAATGTCAACAAGACATTTTTATTTTCTTAAAATTTTAAATAATTAGATAACAAAATTAAAACAAAAAACGTACTAAAAAACCTAATTAATAAACTAGGTGATTAATTCAACCTCAACATGTCAACCACCTCCGACAATCAAGGCTTCCTCAACCTCATCAGCATCTGCCGTAATTAGTTCGGACTCGGTAACGATTCATACCTCGAATTATTCCAGAAACACGTCACCATTCGATTCACCGACCTCCTATCCTCCACCACTCCCCCACCTCTGCTTCAGAATCCCCTACCCTGCTTCAGAATCCCCCACTGCTGCCTGCCTAAGATGCCTACGTCCCGCCGCCACCTACGCCTTCATCTCTCTTTCTTGGCTACGCAATCTCCTCGATTATTTTCTCTACTGCGAAGCCGAATTCAAGGCTATCCTCGTTTTGGGCCGTTACGCCTCGCAGTTCTCCAAGCTATCGTTGGACTGCCTCATCCCCGATCTTCTTAACCGCGCCATCAAGGGGCTCGACATCTGCAACGTCATCAGTCACGGTGTCGAGCTCGTGCTCTACTGGTAGAAGCTGGCAGAGATCGCAACTACGGCGTTGCAGCAAAATCCTCTCGGTGAGTACCAGGTCCTACGGGCCCGAAAAGCTTTCACCTCAATCTTGACTTCAATGGTGTTTGATGATAAGGAAAATAACAATAACAGCTCCCACGAAAAATCAACGGAGCGGACGTGGTCATTGGGCCGCCGCGGTGCTTTCGTAACAAGGCTATGAACGGTGGGCAATTCCGACCGCTGTCATGGCCAGTGGTAAAATCGTGGTCGGCGACGAAGTTCTGGTATTTGTGATGTATGCATTGGTGGCGTTATTCCGTGCCATAAGAGAAATGGGCTGATGCCCTTATTAATTAGGTTTTTTAATACATTTTTTTCTTTAATTTTTATTTTCTAATTATTTAAAATTTTAGAAAATAAAAATGCCTTGTTGGCATTAAAATAACATTTAATTTGTTGAGTCATCTGCCATCAGGGCACCATGTCATCGTCCTGGTCGAAAATTTGGGACTAAAATTGACCATAAAGAAAGTTATGAGACTAAATTGGTTTTTATCCCGCTGACTCACCTGCCATCATGGCGCCACATCATCATCCCGACTTAAAATTGACGATTCCGATTGTGACGTGGCCATTTTCCAGTGATGTCAGCGTTTTCCGGCGAAAATAAGACGTGTTTGGCCCTATTTTTCAACAGTAGGACTACATTGGCAAACTTATCTTTTGTGGGATTAAAATAAAGCATGAGAAAAGTTATGAGATTGAATTGGTTTTTATCCCCACTTTGTGACGTCATGCTATGTTATTTTAGTTAATTTAATAAAAAAAACTATATTTTGTTATTTTAGTTAATTTAATAAAAAAATATTTTTTAGTTAATTTAATAAAAAAAACTACGTTAATTTATTCGGATCAGTGTGCTATTTTTTTAAACTTAATATTCAAAATAACTATGAATATAAATAAAATAATTTTTACATGAAACATTTAATAATATATATTAATTGAATATTATGTATATCAATATTACAATTATGTTTAAAGAAGTATTATTAAAAAGTATTTTTCTGATATGAATATATATATATATATATATATATATATATATATATATATATATACTATAGCAGAAATTTTTCTTGCTGACGTGTCGTCTCCAGAGCGCTCCAATGTGACGTATAATTTTCTCAATTTTTGAATTTTTTAATACTTTTTTTAATTTTTCCTTATTTTCTTTTAATTAACTTCCTTATTTAATATTTTCTTTTTTAAATAATGAGTTTCTTATTTATAATAATGATTAAATTTTTAATATTTTATTTATTTATTTGGGTATCATTAATTAATTATTACTAAATCTTTTATATATAAAAGAAAAAAATATTTCATATAATCTCTCTCTCGCCCCACCTATATGTAAGACTTTTTAGTTATTCATTCTAAATACACACATTCGATTCTTCAAGAAGAATAGTAGATTTCTTCAAGTTCCTCTAGAGAATTGATTTATGAAAGTATAAAAATTTATTTCAGCGAAGAATCAAGTAGAGATTCGATCTACCTCTAAAATATCGATTCAAGTATTCTTTAAGAGGAAGAAAACTAATTCAATTATTATTGAATTGATTTATATCTTAAGAATTGATACTTCAAGTGGAAGAAAATCGATTCAAGTATTCTTGAATAGATTTACATCTTATTATTGAATTGATTTACCTCTTAAGAATTGATTCTTCAATGGAAGACAATCGATTCAAGTATTCTTAATATATCTACATCTTAAAAATCAATTTTTCAAGATTTATATCTTAAAATCAAATTTTCAAGAGTAAGAGGATCGATTCAAGTATTCTTAAGTTAATTTACATCTTAAGAATTGATTCTTCAAGAGGAAAAAATTCGATTCAAGTATTACCTCTTAATAATCGATTCAAGTATTATTTATGATCTACCTCTAAAGTATTGATTCAAGTATTCTTCAAGTGAAAGAGAATCGGCGATTCAAGTACTCACTTGAATCGATTTACCATTAGAGAATAAGAGGTTGAAAAACTAATTCATGTATAGAATCGAAAGATTAAGTTCTTTAAGTTAAATCATTATTTCATATCAAATAACATTAAAATTGAGTTTGTAATTTTCTCAATATTTTGAATTTTTTAATATTTTTTAAATATTTTTCTTATTTACTTTTGATTAACTTCCTTATTTAATATTTTTTTTCTTAAATAATGAGTTTCTTATTTTTAATAATGATTAAATTTTTAATATTTTATTTATTTATTTGGGTATCATTAATTAATTATTACTAAATCTTTTAATACAATAAGTTAACTAATATCAAATAAAATCATATATATAAAAGGAAAAAAGAATGACAAAGTCTCTTGTGAGACGTTAGTTATGTGAGACGTTAGTTATGTGAGACCGTTTGTAAGATATGTTAAAGTATGTCAATTATATATGTGAGACCGTTTGTAAGATATGTTAAAGTATGTCAATTATATAGATAAAATATGTTTAATGGTTGTTAAAGTATATTTTCTAAATTATGATGAATGATGAATTAAAGTATGATTTTTAGGTGTTATAAATTTATAATATGATTTATTATTGACATACTTTAACTACAAATAAGCATATTTTATCTATATACTAATCATACTTTAGTAATGGGTCGACCCGTTTCACACCCGTCTCACAAAATATCCGTCTCACAAGAGAGTGTCTCAAAAAGAATATTCTATATAATATTTTCTCTCGCCCCACCTATAAATAAGACTTTTTGGTTATTTATTCTAAATACACACAATCGATTCTTCAAGAGGAATATGAGCTTTCTTCAAGTTTCTCTAGAGAATTGATTTATGAAAGTATAAAAATTTATTTTGATAAAGCGAAGAATCAAGTAGAGACTCGATCTACCTCTAAAAAATCGATTCAAGTATTCTTTATGAGGAAAAAAACTGATTTAATTATTATTGAATTGATTTATTTACCTCTTAAGAATCGATTTTCAAGAGGAAGAGAATCAATTCAAGTATTCTTGAATAGATTTACTTCTTAAAAATAGATTTTTCAAGAGTAAGAGGATCGATTCAAGTATTCTTAAGTCGATTTACGTCTTAAGAATTCGATTCTTCAAGAGGAAAAAATCGATTCAAGTAGTACCTCTTAAGAATAGATTCATGTATTTTTTAAGATCTACCTCTAAAGTATTGATTCAAGTATTCTTCAAGTGAAAGAAAATCGACAATTCAAGTACTCTTGAATTGATTCACCTTTAGAGAATAAGAGTTGAAAAACTAATTCATATATAGAATCGAAAACTTAAGTTCTTTAAGTTAAATCATTATTTCACATCAAATAACATTAAAATTGAGTTTGTAATTTTCTCAATATTTTGAATTTTTTAATACTTTATTTAATATTTCTTTATTTACTTTGAATTAAATACCTTATTTAATATTTTTTTTAAATAATGAGTTTCTTATTTTTAATAATGATTAAATTTTTAATATTTTATTTATTTATTTGGGTATCACTAATTAATTACTAAATCTTTTAATAAATAAATTAGTATCAAATTAAATCATATATATATAAGGAAAAAATAATATTCCATATAATATTTTCTCACGGCCCACCTATTAATAAGAATTTTTGGTTATTCATTCTAAATTCATACATTCAATTCCCCAAGAGGAATAGGAGCATTCTTCAAGTTCCTCTAGAGAATTTATTTATAAAAGTATAAAAATTTATTTCGATAGAGCGAAAAATCAAGTAAAGATTCGATTTACCTAAAAAAAATCGATTCAAGTATTATTCAAGAGGAAGAAAACTGATTCAATTATTATTGAATTAATTTACCTCTTAAAAATTGATTCTTCAGAAGGAAGATAATTGATTCAAGTATTCTTAAATAAATTTATATCTTAAAATCGATTTTCAAGAGTAAGAGGATCGATTCAAGTATTCTTAAATCGATTTACATCTTAAGAATCGATTCTTTCTACATAAATATACTAAAAGACAAAATTATCCCTACGTGGTTGCATATTTTTTTAGAGAGACAGATGGAGTAATAAATAGATTTCAATTGTATTATATTATAAGGTAACATTTAAAAAAATACAAGTTAAGAATCTTTCAAAAAATTAGAATATATATAATTATATATTAACTTTTTGCATGATTTAGTTATATGTCACATTATCAAAATTCAAATGTTATAATTTGTTGCAAATTCTTTACATTGATGAAATAAATTGTCTAACTATAATCTCTCTAATTAATATTGAATCATTATATCACACTGATTTTATTTAATTATAAAAAATAAGAATAATAATAATTTAATCATAAAAAATAATAAAAATAATTAAATGATCCCGCGTAGTACGCGGGTTTCATACTAGTATATACTCCTTCCGTCCCACACTTATGTTCACACTTTCCATTTTCGTCCGTCCCACACTTATGTTCACCACCAAAAAAGAAAATTTCACATTAACCAAAAACCTCAAAAGTTATCTTAATTTCAAAAATATCACTCCTACCTAACACACATAACATACTTTATAATTTATTTATTATCTAAAAATACCACAATACCCCTAAAAAGTCAATAAAGTTGGTCAAAAAATAGCTTTTCTTAAACTTCGTATCTACAGTGTCAGTGAACTTAACTATATGACGGAGGGAGTATATGTTATGGGTAGAAATTAGATTGATATTACAGTAGGAATATATGATCAGTAATGAGAATGAAAATTCATTTATTTTTTGGTTCGATTTGATACCTCTTTGAGTGTTTTAATTGCTATTATTTGCACAAATCTTATTACTTTAAATGATTTTTAACTAAAAGGCACTTGAGAGATATTTTGTTGTGTTTTGATAGGAAAAAGGATAAAAAATGCAAAGTTGGAATGGAGGGTGAATTTGTTCATGCAAGAAAACAAAGGATCAATTTCCATAATTTTTCTGTATGCGTGTGGAGGTTCAAATTGATCGTGTTATATATGGTTGGAAAGATATGGAAGAGAGAGTCGTGTAGGCACAAGAATCGCCTCAATCGGAGTTTGGATGAAAAAGTTATGTTCAAAACCGTGAGGTCACACAGCTGCCAGCGAGAATTCCAAAAATTCACGAAAATTACCTCTTTTTCTTATTTTTTTTTGGTGACCAAGTTATTTCTTAATCTCACATTTCTCCATATCTTCCATAATTATATTTTTCCTTATTTTTTAAGATCTCATATTCTTCAACTCCTTATCTTATTCCATTCTCACACCTATATATACTTCATTCTCATCACCACACAAAAAACACTGAACCCTACCATCACTCACCACCTTCCATCCATCCACCGGAGAGATGATTGGAGTTGCTACTTGGATCGGAGACAGAGATTCCGACGGAGACTGTGATTGAAGAATCAGAGTCCTCAAAAAGGGTTCTTTATTTTTCAATTATTTATCTTTGTTATTTTAGAACAATGATTGAGGCTTATTACATCTTTGTGATATGCCCTCGTAAATCTATGAGCTAAGTTTCTTTGTTGGTAATGTTAGGGCGTTAAGATAATTTTGACTATGTGATTTGATTGCTCTAGATTTGAATTTATTATTCAATGAAATGTTTATTTCCTTATTGAAGATGATATTTTAGACTTCATATTATTGTATTTTGAGATTTGATTCCTTTAATTATTTTTGACAGTATCACTGATTGATAGTTAATAGGATTATTTATTTCTACATGATAGTTTTTGTTTCTTGTGATACTGACCTATAATTCCTAAGAGTGTTAGACAATCAATTTAGAATATTGATTACTTGGTAAAACATCATTATTACGTAATTGGTAAAGAGACAAAAAGGGGTTAATAATTTAGTACCTAGAAAGGGAAGTCTAGTGTTCTAGCCTATAATGGAATTAGCATGAAGTACCTATAGAGAGAGTGAGAGTTAATTCCTTATTGATTCTAGAATTTGCAGCTCATTATAAGTGTTAGATCCTACTCGATCAAGGTGATTTAACTAGGCTTAGTGATCCTCTTATAAACTTCTACAAGTAATTAATTTGGGTCTAGATAAATCAGTCACATAGTTAAGTTGTTTGCCCGAGCATTACCAATTCTCTATATTTGAATTCTAAATCGTTTTCTCTTGCGTGCTTTATTTTCTCGCTTAGTTTAATTATTTAAATTCCGTTTTTATTAGTTACTAAATTATTTCCAAAAACTCCCAGATTTATCTTGCATTTAAATTGTCATACATAAAACTAATTATTAAATTTATAACTATCTTGAGTGAACGATATTTTAACTTGGTCACATGCGCTACAATCAATCCCTTAAAAATAAATAGAAAACTTAAGTTTGTATTTAATGTTCTCAATCTATTACTAACGTTGACCATTCCAATCCAATAAAAACAAATATAGCAATTTTACCTAATTCTATTTTTTTTAAAATATATATCTAGCTATTTACTAATTTACAATAGGCTAATTATATTGTACACCCGGGTGCACCCATTCTAAAAAGCGTATACAAATATAAATAAAAATATATACAATTATAAACAAAAATATATACTCCCTCTGTCCCAATACAGCTTTCACATTTCCTCATTTGGTTGTACCAACACAGTTTTCACACCCTAAAATTGGAAAAATCAAATAAAAAATATCCTTGTATTTTCTCTTATTTTCAAAAATGTCATCCTATCTTCATAAACTTAAAATACTAATTACATACCTAAAACATATTTAACTTAACAAAAATTATCCCAACCCAACCCAGCCCAACCCAATTCAATTACCCAACCCAAATCTAAACATTAAGAATCCCAACATATTTGATCAGTTCAATATTCAGCTTCTCATTAGAAGCTTCAACCTTAGATCTCATTTCTCTCTCACACCAAGATCTCAACCCCACCACCCATCGCTGTTTCCGCTCACCACCCTCGCCGGAGAACCTTCAACCTTAGATCCCCTTTCTCTCTCTCTCACCTAGATCTCAACTCCACCATCCATCGCCGTTTCCCCCACCACCCTCGCCGAAAAATCTTCAACCTTAGATCCCCTTTCTCTCACCTAGATCTCAATCCCACCACCCGTCGCCGTTTTCCCTCACCACCCTCGCCGGACGATGCGCCGCCAGATCCGACATTAGCCGCCCTAACCCGTCGTCATTTCTTCTACCACCCTCGTCGGACGATGTGCCACCAGATCCGACTCCAACCGCCATAACCGTCGTTGTTTTCTTGCCAAAGCTCACTATTGTCGTTCGCGACGTTGGTCAGATCTACGTCCACTCTATCCAGCGCTGGTCCGTCATCGCTTGCTGTCGGTCTTCTACAGTCGTTCCGTCTGTAATGCCCTCTTCTCAGAATCTGTAGAGTATCTATACTTAAATCCGATAGAGGTGGTTAATAGTGATGACGTTCATACTTTCTTTTCTTTTCCATGGATTTTCTTCGTATTTCTGTTGGCTTTGGAGACTTTATTATGCTTGATTTTTCATGTTTATGTGAAGTTGTAAAATATTGATTTTGATTTGGTTATCCGATTTGGTGTTTGCCATTTTTATTTTTATCTATCTTTCAATTAAATTTTGCAGCCAACTTTTCTAAACTGATGAATGTCTGAATTGGTCAGTCCAATGGGTTGGGATCACTTCTCCTACTCTTCCTCTACTTCTGTTATTGCTATGAGATTAATTCTAATTATAAACTTAATCCCTTTACAATTTATATCTGAATGTACAAATTTGCCCTCAAAAAGTTGGTTTGAAAAGTAAAAAAATGTGAACAGTGAATTTTTTTGTAACAGTAAGTGTGAAGAGTGAGCTGGGACAGAGGGAGTACAATTTAATTGTTAGTTTTTTAAATGAAAAATTGAGTGTAAAAAGATATACAATTATTAAAAAATATGTATACACTATTGAATAAAAAGTTATACATATATAAATACTAGTTTTTTTAATGAAAAACTTAGTGTGAAAAAAGTATATAATTATTAAGAAACATCGTATACAAAATAGAATAACATATATACAGAATAGAATAAAAAGTTATACACATATGAGTGCACCCAAATGCACCTAATATCAATAACATTAGAAACTTAAGGAAATTAAAATTAGAAAAAAAAATCAATTTTAGAGTTTTGATTTCTACAAACACGTTGCATTGAAAAAGGAAGATGAAATTTAAATCTTTAAACTTTGACCTTTTTTTTTTTTTTACATATTAAGTCATGTCACACATTGAACAACCTACGACTTTACACAAAATTTAAATCAAGTATGCTTTTATCATAATTCAACAACGATTAATGAAAAGAATGAGTAATAATTTATTAATCTAACTTTTTTGAATATTTATAGATTACTTATATTTGGAAAATAGATGACGTGGATATATGGATATTGAATAAGGGCATGTGAGTTTGGTGTGAATGGTTAAGAGGGAGTAAATCATGCAATAATTATCTCAGTTTAACAGTCACTTTGGTACTCTTATGTCAGCACTACCACACATGAAACAAACCTCGTTTTAGCGTGTTTGAGTCTTGTTTATTAGGAAATAATCAAGTTTTATATTGAGCTTGAAGTCAACTCGATAAATTTTAAATTATCGAATTTCAACTCAAACATAAACTAAAGGCTCTTTTATATTCATAAACATGTTTACAAATACATTTAATTATATGCTTGTAAATAAATCTTTACTAACATATACTCTCCTTCCGTCCAATTTTAAGATATCCATTTGCTTTTTGCACGTGGATTAAGGAGAAAGTGGATAGTTGTAGGGAAGTGGTGGACCATATTGTTTACTTTTTTACTAAATAGAGAAATAAATACCTTTGAATCGAACACCAAAAATAGTAAAATGGATACCTTAGAAGTGAATGGAGGGAGTAATATTTTCGTTGGTGTTTAGTAAATGAACATTATGTTCATGAACCCATAATATAATTTATTCTATTAAATTATATTCCTTTCATCCTAAATTAAATTTCATATTTTTATTTTTTTGCCCTTTTCATACTTCTTTCGTCCGTCGGAAAGGTATACATTTTGCAATTTTGGGCGTCCGCACCAAAGATATACATTTCCCTTTTCAAACACATGGGACCCACACTCATCATTAATACATTTAATATATGGGTCCGCACACCCCACTAATACAACTGCCTACTACACATTAAATAATAATACTCCTTAATCCACGTGCAAAAAGCAAATGTGTACCTATTAGACGAACGAAAGACATTAAACTTCACCATTCAAAAAATAAACATTACATCAATCTTCAATTCTAAAAGGGAGTGACAAAAGGCCTTCTTTTGGCTTAATTTTATCTCTTAATTCTTATCTTACAGAAAAAATTGCAAATAAACCAAAAAAAAAATAATAATAATAAAATAAAATAAATTGTATAGTACATTATTTTTGGAAAAGACGAGAGCGTCTCAAGAATTACATTCTGCTTAAATAGCCGCTTATCTACAGAAAACTTGTTACCTTGATTAGCCGCTAAACACGCATAAGCTCCACTCAATTTAACTAATGCATTTTTCTTCTGCCGTTTGATTTTTTAACTTTTTTTTTAAATTTTAACTAGGCTTTGTTTTATTTTATTATAATTTATTAGGAACACAATGGATGTAATCAGTGTCAAAATAGTATATAATGGACAAAAAGAATGTATAATAATTTTACTTTTTATTAATGAGCTATTACTTTTTTATTTATTAGTATATTAATAGTTAATGAAAAAATTCATTTAAATGATTATCACTTTTCCTTTATCAGGTATCATTTTTATTAAAAATGTAATCACTTTTATTATTTAAAAAAAATATTGTTAAATAATTTAATTGGACATTATCACTTTCCTTGGATCAGATATCACTTTTTATTAAAAATGTTATTACGTTGTATCCGTCTTATAAAATTTTCATTAAATAGTTTAATTGGATGTGTATAACATTTTCTTTATCAAGTATCACTTTTGATTGAATATATTATCACTTTTTGTCTTTTTTATAAATTATTTATAAAATAATTTAATTAGTCGACTATCACTTTTCCATGTTCATATATTCCTTTTTGTTAAAAATATCATAACTTTCTTATTTATAAAATTGTCTTGAAATAGATGAATAATAAGTGTCACTTTTTTTTAAGTATCACTTTTGAATTTTCAATTATCACATTTAATTTTCTTAATGATCACATTATACTTTTAAGTATTATTTGTAATTTTTATAATTAATAAAATCATTAATTTTAAAATGTATAAAAAAATATAAAGGTATTACAGTTAATTAATTAAGTAATTGCATATTATGACGATTGTGCCATTTCCGTGGAGTTTGCACATGTAACCGGCAAAAGCCGCCTTTTCCTTTATTTCTTATTTTTTTCATTAATTATACTAATTGATATATGGATAACCCGTCTCATAGAAGAAGATCCATAAGACGGTCTCGCACAAAACTCACCCTTTATTTTTAGGGACACTTGTTTAGGGACAACTGTCTCGGAATTGAAGACTTTCTGTCTGCGCTGCAGCCCAATGTGGCTGATGATGACATCAGTGGACTTCTCTTTCTTGCTTCTTGAACGACGGCGAATTGCCGAATTTGAATGGTGAAATAGATGGAAATGATCATATCATGGCATTCCAGTTAGCTAATTAGTACTTTTTGTATGTGTTAATTAAGACAAATTAGAGATAATTTATTTTTAGTTGATTAGGGGTTCCAATTTTTGCACTCTTGAATCTTGATTATTTGTATTTTAAATTCATATGTTTATTCTTAAACTATATTCCTTTCCGGCTTTTATATAATAAGTATATATAATTCGCTTGCAATTACTAAGATTTTTCCTAGGTTTTGAAACTATTATTTTCATTTAAAATAATTACTCTATATATTAATGATGGCCAAGGAGCTCGTTGAACTAATTACATGAAGTAATAAATTTGAACTCATTCCATTATATCAATCATGTCATTAGGTGTTAGTGGCCCTATATGCTGGCTTGAATGGTATTCTGATCAACCCTGTAGCCATCAACACCCTAATGGCCATCCTTGCAAGTGATCCATTTATCCTTAACCTATCGGAGAGAAGGGAGGGAGTGACAGCAGCTTGTCCTTATCGAACAAAATCATCTTTTTTTCTTTCTCCTTTTTGCTTCACTTCTTCTTCTTTGCCACCACCGGATTGGATGACGGGGGAGGAGCCTTGTCCTTCATCGGTGCCATTGGAAATGGAGTAGAGGTAGAGTTCTAGGGAAGAACTAACGTTATTAAAACTAACGTTGACATGATTAATTCAACATCGTGTGTATATGGTTTAAACAAAAAACAAAACAAAACAAAACAAAAACAAAGAGACCTAGCTTAAGTACGTGCATGAGTAATTAATTAATTATAATATTTACACCCTCTATTCCACCATAACCATTATCCATTTTTATTATGGATGTCCGATTATAAAGTTTATATTTTCTTTATATTATATTAAATGAGATCCACATAAAATAATTAATATATGGTCACACACAAAATACTAACACAATTATTCACTATACATTAAAATATTATATGTCACACTACATACATTTTGGATTAAAATGTAATAAATTTTACTCTTTTCATTTTTGTCTGTTTCACAATAAACTTTTTATAAAAATATCACATCAATTCTATAATTTCAAAATACATCAATTTATTTATTATCTAAGAAGACCATTACCCAAATATCAATAAAGTTAATAAAATTAATTTTTCTTAAACTACGAGTGATCTTTTGTAACTGTGAACATTATTACAGGACGATGGAGTATTATATGGAGTAAATAATACTCCCTCTGTCCTACATCACCCTTTACACTTTCATTATACGTTCATCCCATAACACCCTTTACATCTCATAAAAGGAAATATCACTTTATCCAACAATCTCAAAATTTACTTTAATTTCAATTTTGTCATTCATTTTTCACACACTTACCATTACTTTATTATATTTTATTACCTAAAATTACTACAATATCCTATAAATCAACATAATCAGTTAAAAAGTACAACTTTTTTAAATAACGTGATACAATAAACTGAAAGGGTAGTTCGAGACGAAGAGAGTAACATCATATAAATGGCCAGAGTTTATCCATCCACTGCTGAATATTTGGGCGTATTGTGACATGTTCCAAATTCACAATTCAAGAAGGAATTGATAAACAACGGAGAATTATAAATCGTAAATGAAATAAGGAGATACATTACACTGATTTGAGCAGGTGTTCAACTCCAAAGAAAGAAAGAAGATGGAAGAGAGAGAAAACACAATGCCAAACTATTTCTATGCTAACAAACCATAAGATTCCCTAGCTTATGTCCATTCGCATAATGGGCTATTCATAAACACATTGGGCCTTAATGTTGAGCTATTATTTTCTTGGGCAGTATCCAGGGGTGTAAACGAATAGGGCATACAGCGAACAGCTCGTGACTTGGTTTGTTAAGAGCTTGTTTATGTTCGTTAAATTAAGCTCGTTATGTAAACTAACAGAATTTGAGCATTGCATAGCTCGTTTGTTAAAAGCTCGTTTAGTGTTCGTTTATATATATAAATATATATATAAATATATATAATTTATTATTATTCTTTATAATATAAATATAACATAAAAATATTGAAAGCATTTATACATGTTAAATTACCTTATTCTTATGAAATAATAAAAAATATATTATTTTTTATTGGTAGTTGATGAATATTTTGTTATTTTAGAATAGTGGTGTGTTTGTTTATCATGTTCACGAACGAAATTATATAGGTGTTCACGAACAAAAGTTTCATGAACACGTTGTCAAACATGTTCACGAACAAAAGCTCGCGAACACGTTATGTTTACGTTCGCAAATAAAAACGAGTTTTCACTAATGAGCTCGAGCTCGTTTATTTCTTAACAAATGAGACTCACTCTTCGTCAAGCTCGGCTCGACTCGTTTATACTCTAGCAGTATCATATTCAGTAATTAAGTTGTGTCAATTAATTTTCTTGAATAAAATGACACGCAGAATTGAGATAAGTAATTATACTTTATTAGAAGAATACTAACGCTAAAAGTCATTGTTAATTTTTTGTCTTTTTATATAATTAGTCGCATGACCTATTACTAAGATATACTTATATAATAAGTAAAGTATTTTTATTTGTAATTAAAATATATTAATAATGAATCATATTATAACACCCTAAAATCATATTTTAATTCATTATTCATCGTATTTTAAAAAACATATTTTAATGCGTCTCACATACCGTCTCACATAAACAAAGTCTCATAAACAACATCTCACAAGAGATATAGCAATATAGAATAGACACAAAATCATGTAGGAAATAAATCCATTAAACCTAATACCTTAAACTCTATTAAGATAAACAACATTATAATTATAATGCGGAAGCGTACCTTGAACTCTATGCAGAACACGAACTCAGAGAACTCGGGATCAGTTGTTATATAGCCTTCCTCAACTAAGCCTCCTTATTCCTTATGAGGACCGTAGTAATCCCTCCCGATGGGGAGAATGGATGACCATGTGCGGCTTAGTGTATTGAGGATCATAACCTGTGAGCCTTTATATACTATACAACTAGGTCACCCATAATCACCTAGTCATGTAGTATTAAGTATCTACTCAATTGATCCATATTATTATTTTTATAGCACCTTAATTAGATCACTTAATTAAGTCTATAAAATAATTGAATAGCTAATATAATTGCGTAATAATATATTTTCCACAATTAGATTATATAGGAAATTAAAAATTTCCTAACAAATCAACCTAAAAAATATGTCTCTCTCCAAAAACTAACTGCACTTATTGGAATAATCCATGTTTGGAATATTGTGGATTTAAATTGTCGTCCCTAGGTAATTGTTATCTGCGATTTTCCAAGAAAAAAAGAATCATATTGTTATTGAATAAACATGTGAATCAAGCAGGCATTAACAAACAAGACGATATTTTGGATGCAATTGTGAGAAGGTGGGAGCCACTGATCAATATTGGCGTGAGATTGTTTTAGTTTTATTTAAATAATTAGTTTTCAATTTTTAATAAAGATTTTACTTCTTGAATTTACAGTCATTATAGATATCGAATTTGTAATTTTTTTAAATTGGTTTAAGGGGGATAATTTGGTATATTTAGGTAAAAATATATTATGTGATTTAAATGATAATTTTGAAATTAAAGTATAATGTGAATAATATTTTTAACATTAATTTAAGATCAAAATGTGCTATTAATACCACAACAACTAGTTTTTTTCACCCGTGGGATGCACGGAGAGTAAAACATATTTATTATTTTTTTATACTTACATTTTTTTATTAGTAATATATTTATATTATTTATAAATTAAATTAATACTTTTTTGGTTCGTTAATAACATATTTATTTACTTTTAAATGTGAATCTATGAATATTATTATTTTATATAAATGAATAGTTGTATTAATGGTGACTCGTCGGTCATGTGTGGAGTATTTTGCTGAAAAGATAAAAATGTATATTTTTATAGTGGACTATAAAAATGACAAAATACATTTCTTATTAGCGGACGAAATGATTATTTATTATTCAATATTTAGATTATTTCTTATCGTGAATTTGGTTAATTGGTTTAAAGCCAAGTACACATCCCAAATGTAATGTGATATTCGTACCGTTGTAAACCCATTTAGAATTATCTATACCCGTTTCATTAGGATTTGGGTAAATCAGGTGCCTATAAATGCTATCCCTATAGGCAATTTTACCTGTAATTGGGTACCTAAATTCATGTATTTGTGTATAATAACAATAAAAACTTGAAGTGGCCAAAAAAACAAATATGATAATTCAAATTTGTATAAAAAACCTTTTGACCCAAGATTTTTTTAAGATTGGAATAAATTACGTCCATGGGCTTCACAACACTTTCATAACAATACACGTGATGTATTCTGTTAGTTACTAACGAAGAATTTTACAGTATTCTTATGGAATTAATTTTGTCACAAAAGGACCTATTTGATATTTGAACATTTTTATGGTACCAAAAATAAAATTTTCTCCAAATACAGGGAGAAGATGAAGAATGATTATTTACAACAAAATATTAAAAAAAAAAAAAAAAAAGGGAACGGATTTATTAAACTAACGACCCCCTACTTATTTTTGGTAATGAATCAAGCAAGTTCGACTTGAACCCTAAGTCAGGTTAAATTAACGGCTACTTAGTTTTGGTAATTAATGCGACTTGAACCCTTAAATTAACGGCTCTTTAACCCTACTTAATTTTGGTAATTAATCCGACTTCAACCCCAAGTCAGACTTTCTTGCTGTCTATAAAAGACGAAAAACCTACTTAACTTGCTTTTCATAAAATACGAAGAACCTGCTTGCCGAAGACATTGATTCCGAGAAAGAATTATTTGAAGAAGACATTGATTCCGAGAAAGAATTTGAAGAAAGATATGGGTCGGAAGAAGTTGAAAATGGAGTTGATTTTAAACAAGAAATCAAGAGATCTCTGTTTCAAGAAAAGGAAAGATAATGTGATCAAGAAAACGCAAGAACTGACCACTCTTTGCGACGTGGAGGCATGCGTCATCATATACGGACCTAATGATGATGAGGGTGCCATTGTTTGGCCACCGGATGCGGATCGGGTTATTGGGCTTTATCACTCACACATCAAAGCAGGAAAGTCATGCAAGCGTGTAGGAGTTTCCGATTTCTTGAACGACAAAATCAAGAAAGCAGAGGAAGATGCGATGAAATTAAGGAAGGCCAAATATCCGTGCTGGAATGCTGATCTTGAATCGGTTAGAGATCCTGTCGTGCTGAGGAGATTTGCGGATGGACTGAAGGACAAGATTGAAGTTGCCAACGCCAGAATCGATTTCTTGAAGAAACAAGAATTCATCCGCAATCACAATCAAGAAAACGCACCGCCACAGCAGTTTTACGCCGGAGGTTCCATGTTTTATTCCGATCAAGCGTCGATTTCGGGAGATGATACCATGTTTGGCCAGTATACGCTTCCTTGCATGGACAGTGGGGATTACTCCCCATATCTGATCAATCACGAGTATCTCGACTTTCTGCCGGCGCCGCAACCCTACATGGCTTTTCCGGTGGACGATGACATCAGTGAACTTCTTGCTTCCCTGAACGATGGTGAGGCTTTTCCGACACCGGAACCTTTCCCGATGATGGATATGGATGATGATGAAATGAGTGAACTTCTTGCTTCCCTAAACGATGGTGAGACTTTTCCGACACCGGAACCTTTTCCGGTGAACGATGACATCAGTGGACTTCTTGCTTCCCTAAACGATCCGGTGGACGATGACATCAGTGGACTTCTTGCTTCCCTAAACGATGGTGAGACTTTTCCGACACCGGAACCTTTCCCGATGATGGATATGGATGATGATGAAATGAAGTGAACTTCTTGCTTCCCTATGGTGAATCTGAATGGTGGAATTGATGGGAGTAATCATCGTGGAATTCCAGTTAGCTTATGGAGTAGTAATTTTTGTAATATGTGTTAATTAAGTGAGTCAATTAGTGGAGTAGTTTTTGTTTATTGTTTGTATTTTAAACAAAACTGTTCATTGCTATATTTTTGTCTTTAGACCATATAAATTGGCAAAATTTTTGCTCACAAGACTTAATTACAAGGGCCTAAAACCACAAAGACAAGCTGAGATTAGTTGTATTAATATTGCTGTTGTGGGAGGGGGAGGGCCATGGTCATATATTGGTATTGCAAACATACTTTACTAGTACATTATGGGCTTAATGTAGAAGAAAACTAATTTGGTTTAGTGTGCCTCTATATTTAAATTGAAAGTGAATCTCCTCTCTATCCCACACCAAAAGCAGGAATTATTAACTTTGGGGCATAAGAGACTCTACCTCGACTACTTCTCTGAAGATCCGATATACGGAAGTGAGACGTTTTGTCGACGTTTTCGTATGTCAAGAGAGTTGTTCCAGCGCATAGTTGATGCACTGGAGTCCCACGATGAGTATTTTCAGTGGAGGGTAGATGCAATTGGAAAAAAAAAAAGTTCTCTCCACTACAAAAGTGAACGGTGGCCATTCGCCAATTGGCATATGGTGGACCTGCCGACCTTTGGGATGAGTATCTACGTGTGGCCGAAATAACCTCTATAGAATGCCTCTTTAAGTTTTTTCAGTGTGTGATCGAAGTATTTGGCGGGTACTACTTGAGAAAGTCTAATGCCCTAGATTGTCAAAAGTTGTTACAAATGCACGAAGAAAGACACGGATTTTCCGGAATGCTTGGGAGCCTTGATTGCATGCATTGGGAATGACGGAACTGTCTGACAGCTTGGAAAGGCCAATTCACACGCGGTGACCATGGCGTTCCAACGATCATGCTCGAAGCGGTTGCCTCTGCAGATTTATGGATATGCCATGCCTACTTTGGAGTAGCAGGATCCAATAACGAGATAAATGTGCTCAACCAATCTCCGTTATTTACGGATACTCTGCAAGGAAGCGCTCCATCCATTAATTTTATAGTTAATGGTAGGGAATATAATCAAGAATATTATCTTACCGATGGAATTTATCCAGAGTGGGCTGCTTTTGTGAAAAGTTTTCCATGTCCTCAAGATCCAAAGAGACAGCATTTCAAACGACTGCAAGAGGCTGCTAGGAAGGATGTCGAACGAGCCTTTGAAGTGTTTCAAGCTCGTTGGGCGATGATTAGCGGTCCAACTCGTTTCTAGTACAAAAATAACTTAAAGGACATAATGCTAACTTGCATTATTTTGCACAACATGATAATCGAAAACGAAGGAAATGCTGTTCTTGCCTTGCTGGCTATAAAAGACGTCTGAGAAAAAAAAGAGTTGGAAGAAAGATATGGGTCGTAAGAAGGTGAAGATAGAGTTAACCGAAAACAAGAAATCAAGACTCCTCTGTTTCAAGAAACGGAGAGACGACTTGATCAAGAAAGTGCAAGAACTCAGCACTCTTTCTGATGTATCGGCATGCGCCATCATCTACGGCCCTAACCCTGATGAGGGTGCCGTTGTTTGGCCCCCGGATCCGCATCGGGTTATTGGGCTTTACAACTCACACATCAAAGCTGGAAAGTCATGCGAGTCTTTAGGTGTTTCCGATTTCTTGAACCAGAAAACCGAGAAAGACGAGAAAGCAGAAGAAGATGTGATGAAATTAAGGAAGGCCAAATATCCGTGCTGGAATCCTGTTCTTGATTCGGTGAAGAGGAGATTTTCGGATAGACTTAAGGAGAAGATTGAAGTTACCAACGCCAGAATCGATTTGTTGAAGAAACAAGAATTCATCCGCAATCACAATCCAGAAAACGATGAGGCGGCAGATCAAGCATAATCACATATCTTATTGTAATTTATTTCTCTTTATCTTATTGTAAATTGATTTCTCTTATGAAGAAGTGACCGTTGGCGAGCATTATTCTTATCAGCCCCAAATTTGAACTCATCCTTTGACATGACAGCAAGTTGATGTTGAAGGTGAGTGAAAAATTGTGTTGATAATGGTTTGGTAAAAATATTTGCAATTTGATCGTAGGCTGGCACATGTTGGATAGAAATTTGTTTACTTGTTACTTTTTCTCGGATGAAATGTAGATCTATCTCGTTAGGCCAAGGCCGGCCTTCGGCATCGGCAAAAAGGGCGACCGCTCGGGGCACTAATTCTCAATTCTTACTCGTATAATACAATTTATTGTAATAATTTTTTTCTTTATTGGTTGTCGTAATCTCTTTCTTTTCTAATTCTTTCTTTATATTTTGATATTTTCTAATTCTTTCTTTATATTTTGATCTATAATCTCTCATTAATCTATTTCTTATTTAATTAATTTTTTTTTATATTTTGATGGTCTTTATATTTTGATCTAGTAATCTTTCGTTAATCTATTTATTATTTAATTAAATTTTTTCTTTATATTTTGATGGTAGTAGTCTCTCACAAATCTTATCTCTTTAGTATTTATTCAAACTTTCATAGTTTGATCTCTTTCTTTTTTTTAATTGTTTTTTATTCAATTCTAACTCTTCATTTTCTCATTATTTCTTTATATTTTGATAGTAGATAAACTTTAATCGTTTGATCTCTTTCTTTTTTATTTAGTTGTTTTTTTATTCAATTCTTAACTTTCTTTTCTTTAGTTGTTTTTTTATTCAATTCTAAATGTTGTGATCTCTTTCTTTTCTAATTTATTTTTTAATTCTTTTTGTTATCTCTTTCTTTTATAATTTTTTCTTTATATTTGTGCTGCCTCCTAACTGATCTACCTCCTAATTCTAATTCTAATGTGCTTATTCCATCTGCCTCCTAATTCTTTTTAATGATTTTTTTTTCAACTTATGCATCATCCATCTGCCTCTTAATTCTTTTTATTAATTTTTGTTATTTAAATGAGTTTTAGTTTGGATGAAAATAAAAATAATTTGGAGAGGAAAATTTGCAAAATATCTAAAAAGATAATGAACTTGAAAAACACTAAAATATTTAGATGATAGAAATCATACAATAATATACGATATCATACAATAATACAAGATCTTAGAGTTTGAAATAATATTTATAATAAAATATTAAAACTAGAGATATATAGATGAAGAATTATACTAAAAAGTATCTCAAGTTTTCTAAAAATAAATTTTATAAACATTTTTTTAAATATATTATATTAAAAAATTAAAAAAATATTTATGAAACACTATTTTTAAATAGGGTCCTTTGTTAATTTCGCCCATGCATGCCATTAGGCTGCGGCGAGGCTCCTCAGTCCCTACCACCTCAATTTTAATCTCATTTTCTTCTTTCTCTTCTTCTTAGTATCTCTGTCCCTTATTTTGGAGGGTGCGATTTTGCCTCTTATGCTTCAGAGGCCTTAGATCTTTGCATCTTCGGTGCTGTTTGTGGTATATTGGTAGGTTTCCGAGTGGGGCTTATCTTCTCCCTTGTGAGAGGACCTCAATTCTGAGGAGTCATGGAGGGTTTCATTCAGTTTGGTGGTGGGCTAGGATCCGGAGGCCAAGGCAGAATGGTGCGGTGAATGAGTGAGAGGAGGCTTCCAGCTTGCTTTTTTTGTTTTGTCTTCCCTGCACTTTTTTCTTTTTTTGTTTTAGTGGTTGTATTTTGAACATCCAGTGTTAGGTGAATCCGTCTATGATCTAAATTGCATAGGTTCCTTAAGTCAACAGTTTGCCTCTGTTAAATTGTGAATGTTTTACTTTTTGCTTGATTGTTTGAGCTCGTTAAGTTACGTTGTCTCCTAAGGGAGTGTCAGAGTCCTCATTTATTGAGGTGTTTTAAGTCTCCTCTATGGAGTGGTTGTATCCCCTTCCGTGGGGCTCCGTTCTCTTGGTTTGATTTACCACAGAGACCTTTGTAGTCATTTTTGACTGATATATAAAATCTTATCGTTTGATAAAAAAAAAAATGTAGATCTATCTCCATATGCTTAGTCCTTGAGTGATGAATTGTATTATTAGAAAGATAAAGAGCTCCAAGATTATCAATCCACAATACAGGTGGACGATTTTGATGTATTCTTAATTCTTGGAGTAGAGATTGAAACTAAATAATTTCACATATTGCATGCGCCACAATTCTATATTCCGACTCCATACTTGATCTTGATACCGTCTGCTGTTTTTTGGAACACCAAGATACTAAATTTTCTCCAAGATAGATGCAAAAACCTGAAGTTGATCTTCTGTCATTGATGTCCGAAGCCCAATCAGAATCGGAATATCCCGTGATATCAAGATGATGTGACTTTCTTAGGCATAAACCATGATAGATTGTTCCAGCCAAGTATCTAAGAACTCTTTTGACAGCCTTCCAATGAACTTCAGTTGGGGAGTGCATAAATTGGCTAGTTTTATTGACACTGTAATCAATTTCAGGTCATGTAATGGTGACGTATTGAAGAGCCCCAACCACACTTCTATATAGTTTTACATTTTCCATAGGATCTCCATGAAAATTTGAGAGTGGTTGATTCGTGACCATAGGAGTTGTTATAGCTTTGGCTTCTTGCATATTAACTCTACTCAAAATATCCAATATATACTTGCTTTGGGTCAACATTAGATTATCACCCATCCTACTCACCTCAATGCCGATAAATTGATGCAAGTCACTCATGTCTTTCAATGAAAATTCTTGATAAAGTTGTCTAATCAATGAACCAATACACAAGGAGAATCATACTAGAATTTTTTGTGAACCTGTGAAATAAAGAATGATCTGCCTTGGAAGAGGTGAATCCAAAACGTTTAATCATAAATTGTAGAGCTTCCTCTATATTTTATTTGTTTTCATAGTTATATATCGATTCGTTTCATAATACAATTAATATACTTTATTATTTATTTATTTAAAAATCTTATAATATTTCTAAAAGTCAAACTTTTTAAAAACAAATATTGTGAGAACTAACTTACAAGTCTAACTAGGATATGTACACCGGTATACTTGAATTATTTTAATCATTGGATTAAATTTATTTTTAATCTCTTATCTCTATTATTAAGTAAAATAAAATAATAAATTTTCTTAAACAAAGAATAACTATGCATCCTATATTAACCCAGAACCTTCACATAATACTCTAATAAAAATTTAAGGTTATTAAATTGTCCGAATTGTGCATTTTTTAGGTTAAAAGTAGGATTAATTGCGAATAAAAACCCCACATTTACTTTAATGACAATTAAGTCGGGATTTAGCAAAAAAAAATCACAACTTTTGAGGTTCTTTGCAAATTAAACCCATGGGCAGCAAAATGCTGCCCGATGGTTGACGTGGCAAAAGATTCCATGTCAACGTCTGACATTGTTACATACACAAACATGAATGTATACAATATCCTAATAAAATTGAGCAATACCAGCAGGAATATTGTCAAAGGATTTCCTCCGTTCCACCAAATCTGCTCTTAATCAACCAAATTAAAACATGTATTCATAATCCAACCTCAATACCCAAATCATTTATAATAATAATATAATCAAACAAGGAAATTATTCATTCGGATTTTTTTTCTGCGCATAATTAAACTCAAAATATTTGAATTCATTTTGTTTTTCACTTACAATCTGTGGAAGCAATTTGGGGAAATGCTTTTGGAATCAAAATCAAAATTTGAATGTGCGCGAGAAATTCAGCGCATGTATATTTGATCCAGCCTCTCTTCTACTTGATGATTCGTCATCACCAGCCGGTATTCCCTCTTCGGAGTTTCGCTGCCAACAATCGCCGGAGCTCACCATCTAGTATCGCCGCCAATCTGCAGGTCTAAGTGCTCCCAGCCGACAGCAGCGACCGGACCCTTTTGCAGGAATCACAGCACCGCATGCTCTTCGCCGCAGATCTAGTCCACGACGCTCGAACCGCCATATCTATTCCGGCCACATTCCTCTCCTGGCCAAAGTCTTAGATGCCGCTGCGCGCCTCGCCGCCGAAGAACGAGAATACCAACGTTTTCTCACCGCCGTGCAGTTGAGAAATTAACAGTGAAAACATATTATACGATGTCGTTTTGGGTGAGAAGCAGGCCACGTCATCTATTTGGGCAGCAAGGGCTGCCCATGGGTCCATGGGGGCGTATCCGTATTTGGTGGAGTGGGTGAACGTACTCGTGAAGGAAACGGTAATTTGCTAAATACCTCAAAGGTTGTTATTTTTCTTGTCAAATCTCAAACGTGGGTACTGAATTGCAATTCAAGTTAAAGTGACGGTTTTATATGTCATTAACCCTTAAAAGTATGACTAGTAGGTGGTTTTTTATTTTAATTTTGTATTATTTAAATTAATTAATAATAAGAATAAAATTAAAATTTAATCTAACAACTCAAATAATTAAGTACGTCAAAGTGGAATTAAAAAATAATTTAACACAAAATTCTAAACAAATATAGTTTTCAAACCCAACGAAAACCGAAAGCAAACCAAACTAAATGTCGTGGAAGTAAAAGGCGCCATACTGGTTGGTCTTGCAAGGATTGCAACGTCAGCGTGATCCATCGATATGTGCACCAGAAGATTAGATTCATTTTTCCCCAATTAAATTAAGAAACGTAGATCAATTTTGCTCTCCGATATTTTCTACTTCAATTAGTCTTCGTTTGTCAAGAGGGACAGCAGCAACCTCCATGGCTAAGATCTTCGTCTTCACCTTCCTCCTACTTCTACAGACTATCCTCACCATCCAGGTACTTATTCCAACTTCGCTTTCTCACTTCTTTCATCAACAATCCAATTATTTATCCTTGTTCGGTATCATCAGATTCTTATTTTGTGAGAAGTTTCTTTAATTAGATGATATTTTAACTCTGTTGTTGCTATCCAGACGAACCTGCCTTTTTGGGATAAATTAGGTTAAATAAATGTGAAAGGGATTTCGTGTTCAATTGTCTTTACCAAATAGTATGATTATTATTATTTTTAATTTTTAGGAGTATTTTTTAACATAATATAGAAATAATTGAAGTTCACATGCTTTAAACCTGTAGTGATTTTTTTTTTAATTTCTCTTTCTCTTGCTTTAGGTAATCATTCTTTAGTGAGTCAATACATGTATTAATTGGTTATTCTTGCCCTTATCTGTTGTATGATGTTCCACGTTGTTTTACCTCATTGCAAAATCATGACCTGCAAATTCTGAAAATTTCCCCTTTCCCAAAATATTTTAGAACCAGATCAAACTTGAACTTATGATTCATAGTGAATATTGAGCGCAAGCTATTAGATAAACATTGTGTTCAATGGCAATTGGCAAGCTATTGGTTAGTCTAGTGGACTGCAAGGTTTTCTGTTTTCACTTTGATAAACTCTCATGCCTGTCGTGTATACGTTATAAAGTATTCGGATATTCCAATGGCGTCTGCTACAGGTCATTGCTCGGGAACCTGCTCAGCTGAAACTTGGTAACAAGATTCTTCAGGTACTTCTTACAAACTTTGGAAGGACTACTAACACTTTCTTTTATTATTTGTCATTTTATACTCAATTCACGATGTAACGCCATACAGGAGTCTGTTGTTAGATCGATTAATGAAAATGCTCAATCCGGATGGAAAGCTTATATGAACCCTCGGTTCGCCAACTACACTGTATGTTTGATTCTATGGGCATCTTCTCATAAGCCTACGCTCACCACCTTCAACTCTTCCACCCTACTCTACAAAATTAATAAATAACCAAATTTATACATGTGAATAACTTAATATAACCCTCAGGTTGGCCAATTTAAGCACCTTCTTGGAGTTAAAAAAATGCCTGAGGGTGAGTTAAAGGGAATCCCTGTCGTTACTCACGAGAAAGGTCTGAAGTTGCCCAAAACTTTTGATGCACGAACTGCTTGGCCTCAGTGTAGCACGATTAAAGATATTCTTGGTCAGTGATCTTGCCCTTTATTGACTTATGTTTCCACAAGAGATATATGCTAATGATTTTGGTTGTTTCCCTTCTCTATCCGACTAAAATCCATCAAAATTTCAAAACAAAGACCAGGTAACTTGCTGTTATCATCTGACAACTTCCTTGCTTAGTTAAATGGTACATGCCGATTCTTAACTTCCCAAAGTTGTGCTTATTAGGGGCATTGTGGGTCTTGTTGGGCTTTTGGTGCCGTTGAGGCTCTCTCGGACCGGTTCTGCATTCAATTTAACATTGTAAGATATCTTAAGTTTCCACTTTTCATTCAAATAGTGAATAGGTGGAGTACCATAGTAAGCATATCTAACTATGTGTTGTTTATTCTATGTTTTGTAGAATATTACTCTCTCAGTCAACGATCTATTAGCGTGCTGTGGGTTTTTGTGTGGTGATGGTTGTGATGGAGGGTATCCCATATCAGCTTGGCGATACTTGGTCCACTCTGGTGTTGTAACTGCTGAGGTAGCATCTTCTGTTTTGAGAACTGGAGCCATTTTAATTAGCATGAGCTAGGATTGGCAAATTTAATGGGGTTGCACAATAAAGATTTCCTTCTTCTCTATATTTCTACAACTGTCAATCCTACTCCTAGGTTAAGGTGTTTCGTTGTTGTCAGTCATCTACTTGCATTTCTACTATGTAACATATTAGTGTATGCATATTCTGAATACTTAATGGAGTTATTCTCTGGCAGTGTGATCCTTACTTTGATAATAGTGGCTGCACCCATCCTGGTTGTGAACCTGGTTATCCAACCCCTAAATGTGAGAAGAAATGCATAAAACAAAACCTGAACTGGCTGGGTTCAAAGCATTTCAGCTTGAATGCATATAGTATCAGTTCTGATCCACACGATATAATGGCTGAGGTTTTTAAAAATGGACCAGTCGAGGTCGCTTTCACTGTCTACGAGGTAAAGGAACACAAACTTGGTTCTCCAACCCATGGAAATTATATAATTCTGATTCATGTTCGCACTGCTTAACAAGATCTTGCAGCTGTACATAATGTGCAAGGCGTCTTACATCCAATCTATAGTGCCCTTGATTATCTCACACTGCTCACAGTAGCATTGTTTGCTTCATCTCAGGACTTTGCTCATTATAAGTCAGGAGTATACAAACACATAACAGGTGATGAGATGGGAGGTCATGCTGTTAAGCTGATAGGCTGGGGAACTACTGACGATGGGGAGGATTACTGGGTAATAAAATGGCCTCTTTAAGATCTTTTAGATTCAAATTTAATGTATTAATTGGCTTGTGTACTTACCGTTTGTTTTCACATGCAGCTGTTGGCCAATCAGTGGAATAGAAGCTGGGGTGATGTATGTGCTCTTGTTGAATCCTTGAACTATTTAATTCATTACTTAAGCTAAAACTAGGGACTTTTTGACTTTCTCAACCATATAAATATTGCAACTTCTTTGATCTGTCGTAATTTAAGGTTGTGTTTGGGTTGAGAGGTTGGGAGATTGCATTTGAAATTTCATCCTTTTCATTTAGAACTCTGTTTGGATGGATATTGAATGCAATCTATGGAAAGGTGTCATTTACTATATGAGAGCTGTATAAACTTGTACCTAAAAATGGTGGCTAGTCTTTACTTTTGAAACAGTATGATTCTATATGTTTCCAATTTTGCAGGATGGATATTTCAAGATCAGAAGAGGAACAAATGAATGTGGCATTGAAGCCGAAGTAGTTGCAGGAATACCCTCATCGAGAAGCTTGATCAATAAGTATGGTGTTGTAGATTTGTCGCGTGACGCCTCAATGTGAGACCAGGCGAGTATACTTGATTTTGCGTATGCAATAGAGAATATGGACTTAGAAATCTCATCTAAGGTTATTTAAATGAGACAAGAGTAACTAGTTTAGATGAGTATTTGGTATGTTTTCTTTACTGTGGCTGCTGCAATATTATTAAACTCCGCTTTACTCATATAATGAACTTATAGTTTCTATATTCTTATCTTTCGTTCTCTCTATTCTACCTTTTGGTATGAACTCCACTTTGCTGCAATATTAGATGAGTATTTGGTATGTTTACTTTTTATTTATTTTTATTTGGATGGTTGGTTGATCATGTATTGTGGTATCAGAATGGGCAAAGATCGGATACTTTTTAGGCAATCCCAACGCAGCTAGAGTGGATGTTATGAATTAGGATGTGTCTGTCCACTACAACACAAAATATATCTCAAAATTTTTTTAGTACAATTGCTATTGATTAAAATTAAAGTTGACTTAATTTATACCCTTCTCCATAACGGATTATTACGCTACTATATACCTCCTCTGTTTAGAAGGAATGGACACTTTTTTTTTTTTCAAAAATTAAAGAATATAATAATTTAATATATAGTACGTTGAGAATATATTATACTCCCTCCGCCCGCTTCTAAGGTATTCATTGTACTATTTTTTACGTCCGCTTCAAAGGTATCTATTTCTCATATTTAGTAAAAAAGTACATAATATGGTCAATCACTTTTTTTTAATACAATTATACACTTTACATATAATAATAATACTCTTTAATCCATGTACAAAAGGCAAATGAATACTTTAGAATAGGATGTAGGGAGTATATTTTAATGTGTACCTCAAAAAATTTTAGTACAATTTGAATTAAAGTTGAATACGTGTATGACTCGATTTATACTCTTTTCATGGACAATTACGCTTCTATATACTTCCTCTGTTTTGAAGGAGTCACACTTTTTTTAACACGGAGATTAAAGAATATAATAATTATATATGTAATGAGTTCAAAATATAATATTTTAATACGTAGTAAGTACTTCATCCATCCCACAAAAGTTTGCATGCCTCTTCCGGCACGTAGATTAAGAAAAGTGATAACTTTTAAGGGTATTATGATATTTTTTGGTAATAAATAAATGATAAAGTATGTTAGGTGTGTTAGGTAAGGGTGGTTTTTTTGTAAATAAAGTGTATGGGGATGGATGATTGTGTTACACTTTTTGCTTTTTAAAAAATGTGCAAACTTTTATAGGACAACCCTAAATGGAAAGTGTGTCATTTGAAATGAGATGGAGTGAGTAATTGTTTCAGTGGTGTGTGTGAGCTTCATACTAACATATACAATAAACATCAATTTTGGTCCTCTAGATAGGCCAAATCCATTTTCAGTCATAAGGATTGATAATTTCTCAAAAGTGGTCTTTCGGTGTTCGAAATGAGTCTTTTTAGTCAACTTTTGATCTTTTCTCGCCGGAATCCGGTAATTTTCAGGCGTGAGTAAATTTCGACGAGAAAAGGACCAAAAGTGGACTAAAAGACTAATTTCGGACACCGAATGACCACTTTTAAGAAATTACTAATTCTTAGGACTGAAATTGGATTTGGTATATTCTAGAGGACCAAAATTGATATTTTCCCCTAACATATACTCCTTTCGTCCCTCATTAAGAGGGTCTTTTGCTTTTTGGCACGTGGATTAAGAAGCATTATTATTTAATGTGTTGTGGGTAGTTGTATTAGTGGGAGTGTGAGTCTCATATTTTAATTGTATTAGTAGGTGTGTGTGGATCATATGCATGTAAAAAAGGAAATAAGACTCTTTGGGTGGAACGACTGAAATGGAAAAAAGGCTCTCTTTAAAAAGGAACTGAGGGAATACTAGTATTATTTTAACGCCGTTAGAAAGATTTTGAATTTGAGGCTGGATTGATAGATTAAAATCATAATAAATTTTAAATTAATAAAATTAATCTTTCAGATCCCCAATCGATAATTAGTCTATATTTCGGGACCTGTAGTGATTTTTTTTCTCTTTCAATTGTGATGTTTGCTGATGGATCTTTTTTTATTTTTCTTTTGCACATTTGTGAATGTTAGGTAATGAATATGATGAGTAATATAAAAATGAAAATTTTGGTCGTGAAAGTCCGGTGATAAATACCCCTCCGTCCCACAATAAGAGTGGCGAAACTTTTTTGCACGTATATTAAAAGATATAATATTTAATGAGTAGTTGGGGGTAGTTGAGGTAAGAGAAATAATATTTTAAGTAGTTGTATTAGTGTGAAGTGTGGGGTTATGGAGAGAAAAAATTAATTTGTGTGGGTCTCTTTTACTAAAAAGGAAAATGCACCTCTTGTGTTGGGACGGACGAAAATGGTAAAATGCACTCCTTGTTGTGGGACGGATGGAGTAATTTTTATTTTGTTTCAAATTAAATTTTACACTTTTTATTGTCATTCGTACCATATTAAACTTCACTATAAAAAAATAAAAAAAATCAAATCAATCTCAATTCTAAAAGTATATCTTAAGTACAAATTTACAACTTCACATAACACTCGTAACATACTTTATAATATATTTATCTAAAAATACTATAATACCCTTCAAAAGTTAATAGAACTGATCAAAAAATAATTTTTCTTAAACTCTATATCTACAATAATGGTAAAGGTTAAGTTGGGTTGGGAGTACTCCTTCCGTCCCCTTTAAAGAGAGTCTTTTTTCCATTTTGGGTGTTCCACACAAAGAGTCTCCTTTCTTTTTTTACACACATGGAACCCCCACACACACACTAATACAATTAAAATATGGGGCTCATACTCACATTAATACAATTACCCACTACACATTAAATAATACTCCCTTCATCCCACAAAAGATTGCACCCCAATTCCGGCATGGAGATTAAGGAAGTGATAACTTTTAAGGGTATAATGGTATTTTTTGTAATAAATAAATGATAAAATATGTTAGGTAGAGATGATATTTTTGTAAATAAAATGTATGGGGAAAGGTGGTTGTTTTTTACTTTTTTGCTTTTTATGGAAATGTGCGAACTTTTGTGGGACAGCCCAAAATGGAAAATATGTCATCTGAAGTGAGATGGAGGGAGTAATACTTTTTAATCCACGTGTCAAAAAGCAAAAGACACTCTTAGTGAGGGATGGATGTAGTATAATTTTTTTGGGCACAATTGTGAATGAATTACGGTGATTAATTAAAAATAATAATTGGCCCAATGATGAGTGAATAATATATATATACTAGTATGAAATTCGCGTACAACGCGAGATCATTTAATTATTATTTTTATTTTTAATAATTAAATAATCTGTGTTATATAACATAACAATATTCCCTCCGTCTCATTTCAATATTTACGTTTGTTTTTTGCACGTTGATAGGAGTATAATATTTTAATAGATGGTGGGTGGAAAGATATACTCCCTCCATCCCAGGAAAGATTGCACCCTTTTCCTGGCACGGATATTAATAAAGTGGTGACTTTTATGAGTATTATGGTATATTTTTTGTAATAAATAAATGATAAAGTATGTTATGTGTATTAGGTAGTGGTGATTTTTTTATAAATAAAGTGTATGGAGAAGGATGATTGTATTTGACTTTTTGCCTTTTTAGGAATGTGCAAACTTTTGTGGGACAACCCAAAATGGAAAGTGTACCATCTTTCCTGGGACGGAGGGAGTAATATTTAATGTAAAGTGGGTATGTGTATTAGTGTTGGATGTGGGGACCATGGTGATAAATTAATTATTTAGGTGGGTCCCATATTCCAAAAAAGGAAATGTAAACATTGAAATGAGACGTCCAAAATATAAATATGTAAACATTGAAATGAGACGGAGGGAGTATTTATTAAGGAATTTATTTTTCTTATAGCTAGTGATTAGTGTGAAAATCTGCGTGTTTTAGAGTTCGATTTAGCACCATTTTGTGGGATTTATATCCGGATTTGAGCATCTTGTGGTAGAATTGTATAAATTTGTGTTTCAAATGCACGTGAGGTGTTTTTTCTTATTTTTAGGTGGAAAACGAGGTGAAAAGAGCAAAAATGAAAGTCGGAGTGAAGTCGGGAGAAGGAAGAGCCGACACGACTCGTGCCTACCATAACGAGGTCGTGCCGCAAGCCTCGCCAGGTGGTGCCGCAGCGTTGTCGAGAGGCACCCGCACAACTGCTGCTGAGGAATGCCACCATCCTGCGCCCGCACGACTCGTGCCACACCTGGCACGACTCGTGCGGCATCCTTGCGAGCCCAGATTTGTCGTTTTGTCATTTTTTCGGTCCGTTCGTATTTTTAATGTGAAAAGGCCCACTTTTAAGTCAGAATTCGTGAAGGATCAATACTAGACTATAAAAGGAGTCCTTGGGGTGTCCCAAACCCTAACTCTTCACACCTTTTCACAATTCACCATCCCATCCACCCATCCCGGAGAGTTCATCAGTATTGCTTACTTGAGAAGGTTCAGAATCACGGAGGAGAGAACGGAGAATCACATCATATTTAGGGTTTTTCTTACTCTTTCTTTCTTAATTTTGAATATGCTTTCATACCTAACCATGTGTGTTGCCTGTAACATCATGGGCTGGTACTTCTTGGATAGCGCTAGGTTTGAAGGTTAAGTTGTTTTAAATTGATGATCTAGACTTAAGGTTAGATACATGCAGTATACTTATTCCTTTATTAATGTTTTGATTTGAGACTTATATTTTTGTCTTATATGATCTGTCCTTGTTCATGTGTATGTCATTGTCTTTTGCATGCTTATGCTTATTGCTTATGTTAAATAAGAATTATATTTGTCAACATATTATGGGTAAAGAGGATCTAAAAATATAACATTTAATCATTAAAATAATTAATATAGGACATTTAATATATCTATTAATTACCATTCTAGAGGATTTGGTTTCTTAGATTATTAGGTGGGAATTGGGGATTAATTCTTAAGTACCTATAAAGGGAAATATAGTGCTCTAACCTTTAATGAAATTTTGCATGAAGTATCTAGAAAGAGAGTAATAATTATTCTTCTGCATCTGAGGGGTTAAACCAGATTTATGTGTTAAGTTTACTTTAGAAAAGAGATTTAACATAATTAAGTTATTACTTTCATAAGAACTGCAGGGATTCTAACTGATTGTCTAGTGATTTGATTTGACCAACTTAACTGGATTTCGTTGTCTGTCTTCTCTCTTGAATACTTTCCTTATTTAATTATTTGTCATTTTATTATTTTTAGTAATTATTTTCTGCATAGTTAATTTATGTAATTCTCTTTAAAAATCAGATTTGTCTTAAATTAGAATAGTCATAATTAGATTAAATAGTAGATCTATAATTATCCCTTCGGTACGATATTATTTTTTACTTGGTCACACGTGGAACTACAACTGATTCCCTATATTTGGGGACACATGCAAAATAGTGAACAAGTAGCTAGACAATTTCTTTCATCAATGTAAAGAATTTACAACTAATTATAACATTTGACTTTTGATAATGTAACGTATAACTAAATCATGTAAAAAGTTAATATATATGTACATATATTATAATTATTTGAAAGAATCTTGACTTATATATATTTTTTAATGTTACTTATAACATAATACAATTGAAAACTATTTATTACTCTTCTGTCTCTCTAAAAAAATGTGCAATAAATTGATTCAATAGTACTTGAATCGTCGATCTTCTTTCACTTGAAGAATACTTGAATCAATACTTTGGAGGTAGATCTTAAAAAATACTTGAATCGATTCTTAAGAGGTAATACTTGAATAGATTTTTTTTTCCTCTTGAAAAATTGATTCTTAAGATGTAAATTTATTCAATAATACTTGAATTGATTCTCTTTCTCTTGAAGAATCGATTCTTAAGAGGTAAATCGATTCAAGAATACTTGAATCAGTTCTCTTCCTCTTGAAGAATCGAGAGGTAAATCGATTCAAGAATTTTACTTGAATTAGTTCTCTTCATCTTGAAGAATATTTGAATCAATTTTTTAGAGGTAAATCGAATCTTACTTAATTTGCTCTATCGAAATAAATTTTTATACTTTCATAAATAAATTTTCTATTGGAATTTAAAGAAAACTCATATTCCTCTTGAAGAATCGACTGTGTATTTAGAATGACTAACAAGTCTTATTTATAGGTGGGGTGAGAGAGAATATTATATGAAATATTCTTTTTTTCTTTATATATACATGATTTAATTTGATAATAATTAATTTATTGCATTAAAAGATTTAGTAATTAATTAATGATGATACCCAAATAAATAAATAAAATATTAAAAATTTAATCATTATTAAAAATAAGAAACACATTATTTAAAAAAAAATACTATTAAATAAAGAAACTATTAAAAAAGTATTAAAAAAATAAAAAAATTGAGAAAATTACACGTCACATTGAAGCGCTCTGAAGACGACACGTCAGCAAGAAAAGTTTCTGTCATAGTATACTTAAGATATATATATATATATAATGGGATTATCAGAATTGATTTAATGGGATTATCAGAATCTAAGTTTTAATTAAATTAC
This sequence comes from Pogostemon cablin, assembly GCA_023678885.1. NCBI lineage: Eukaryota > Viridiplantae > Streptophyta > Magnoliopsida > Lamiales > Lamiaceae > Pogostemon > Pogostemon cablin. The sequence goes on from CM043000.1 coordinate 18,377,956, forward strand.
GTGGATATGGTGGGAAAAGTAAATTAAATGGATGCTATTAGATAATAATTTGGATTTGAGTTTAAATTTGGGCTTATGGTTAAAAATGTACTTACACTATATTTTTAAAAAATTTGGGTGCTTTCGATAATGTTTTGGGGGCAAGCGCCACACTTAGTTTTTCGTTTTTTCAAGAGTCAAGGCATCTATAATATTTTATTTTTAAATTGAGGGTTATCACCTTAATTACTCCATAATATACTCACTATAAATATACTTACACCCAACTTCACCTCAATCTTATTCAGAGTTGAACAAGATGAGTACTACCTCTTCACCCCCTTCTCTAGGGATGTAACCAAATTGTTCGCGAACTATTCGAGTCTCGATTTGATTAAATGTTCGTTCGAACTCGTTCGTTAACCTTAACGAGTCAAACCAAACTTGAATTTTTGGGTTCGAATAGTTTATCAAACCAAACTCAAGGTTAAGGGTGTTCGGCTCGAAAGCTCGCGAACATATTCGTTTATAGGCTCACTAATGACTCGCAAACGCGTTCGTAAATTTTATAGTTATTCTTTAGAATTATATATTATTATTTATTAATTAATATTCATTGATTAAATATTTAATATTAAACCACACAAATATAATAATAATTAAGTGATTATTTAAATATTTTTTATCGTTTATTATTATATTTTGTTAGTTTGTTTATTTAATATTATGAGTAACATTAAATATTTATAAACGAAACATTCTTTTAATATCCAGACACAAAATTATTTAAATATGCATGAAAATATATTCATAAACAAGTTACTTTATGTGTTCGTAAACATGTTCGCGAGTTATTTAAATAGTTTGAGTTCGAGCTCGAGTTCGATATTTTTTTTCTTGACGAGTTCGAGCTCGAGCTCGATAATTTCTTAACAAACAATTCTCAAACCTAGTAGTGTTCGACTCGACTCTATTCGATTACATCCTTACCCTTCTCCACTTAGAAGAAGGTAACTTCACTCCCATCATATTTATTTTGATATTCATGAATATATAAGTATCAGAGTGTCTCCTTTTGTAACATCATATATCTCTCGATCTCTTAGCCAGTGTATTAATATATAAATAAATTGGATTTTACATTACAAGTAGTGTACACCATATATATATATATATATATATATATGTATAGGCTGGAAGGAAAAATTGGGTTTATAACCGGAGGGGCCACTGGAATTGGTGAATGCGTAGCCAGACACTTCGTGGCTCATGGCGCTAAAGTTATTCAAGATGAGTTAGGACAGTCAGTGGTTGATTCCATGGGAACTGAAAATGCGATCTATATTCACTGCGACGTTACGGTTGAAGAGGACGTGTCCAGTTTCGGAAAACTGGACATCATGTTCAACAACGATGGGATTGTGGACAAGCTGAAGCCCCATCAACTTCATTGACGTTACAAATTTTTTAATTAAAAACTATGTCATTCGATGTACAAACATGTAAAAAATTAAATCAGGTCGGATCTAAGCGCACAGACCGTAATAGTGTCAAATTTTCCTTCTGGTATATATTTATACACGAATGTCAAAAATTCCATGCGGAGGACTTGTTCCGGTTAGCACCTCCGCAGGAGGCTGCGCCGCCGGCACCTTCCATATTTGGAAATGCTTCGTTCCCTTCCCCTTCTTCTGTCTCAGCCATGCTCTGAGGGTTCCGTCGGCAGATCCGGTGAATATCAGACCTTCTGTGGCGGCGGCGATCGAATTCACGCCGTCCGCGTGTGCGTTGATCGATTCGAGGCATTTCGAGTCGGAGATTCTCCAGATCTTGAATGTTTTATCCCATGAAGCAGAGTATAACAGAGATTTGTCGTCGCTGAATGTTAGACATGAAATTGCATCGATGTGCTTGATCCAGACGGCGTTGCGATGTTTTTTGATCTCTATGTAGTTGCTCGGATTCAAGGAGTTCTTAATCTGTGCCCTAAATGTCGGCAATGTGCCGACCCGTTTGTGAAGGGTCGGATCCTTCGTTGAGGCCTTCCAGATCCGGATTGTTCCGTCCTGATGGCCGGAGAATATTCTCTCGCTGGCTACGGCGATGGCTTTGACCAATCCGGATCCGGATTTGAACCCGGAGAATTCTTTCTGGTTCTTCCACACCCTAATCGTCTTGCTTTCGGAGCCTGTATAGAGCAGATCTCCGGCGGTTGCTATAGAATGTATGTGGCCTTCTCTCTTCACAATGGCTCCCATCAGACGTGCGTCGGAATTAGATTCCACCGCCGGCCATTGGCATTTCGATTCAGGGGAGGAGAAGAAGTACTGGTCCGACTCCGACGAGGTGGTGGACAAATTGGAGGAGGGTGTGGGGGTGTGGTAGAAGCTCGTTCGGGATGGTGGTGGCGGCGTCGGCCTGTAACGGCCAACAGGGCAGGCCTCCGGCGAAGAATCGTCGAAGATGAAGCAGTTATCTTCTTCATCAGACATCAACAGGCTGCCGATTGTTAGCCTTCTCTGGGCGTTGGAATCAGCATTGCCACCGGAGAAGAAGCAGGAGTTATCTTCTTCATGGGAAAGCAATAGGCTGCCGATTGTCTGCCTTTTGAAGGCGTTGGAATCAGCATGGTTGAATTCTTCATATGTTGAAAAATCAGGGATCATGTTTGGTGTGTTGATTATGATTAAAGGAAGAGAGAGAGAAAGAGAAGGGTGGCTGATATGAATCATATTATAACCTTCATGCAGAAGGTGGAAGCTGTGTTTGGTAAGAAACTTGTCAAAATTCAGAACTCTCCCAGTTAATTATGTAAATAGTAATATTAGAACGTCTGGCCACCATGAATATATGTATTCAAGATAATCTCTCTACCCTGTTAAGAATTATGATCCAATGTTACATTTCATACAATTTTTAATGTCATCATCAGTCATTATAAATTAAAATATCATGTATTAATTAAAGTTATAAAAAATGTGCTTGGCTAATTGTGTCCTTGTGAAAAATTCAATTACACCCACCTATAAATAATTTCACATGATTAAAAATAAATAAATAAATAAATAAATAATAATAATAATAATATGGAAAAGTGAAAAAGTATTCTCTTATGGATGAACTTAATGCTTTTAAGATTTTATCATTACATTTGTTTCCCTAGTCCCTTTCTCCATCTAATTGAACAGAGGTCGTAGACTCATTCACTATTATTATAAAATTAAAAGAAAAACGAGATTAAAATGAAAAGAAAAATCATTGTAAAATAGGGTGAAATCTCTCAAGAGCCTTTTTTTTTATACCCATTTTACACAACTCTAATTTTACCGGGATTTGGTGAAGAAGATAAATTGTAGGATGTACTAAAAATTGATTAGAGAGGATTATAAAGAATGTTCAATGTTTATCTGCGCTTGCAAATGACCAAATTCATATCAAAAACATGATTCAAACCTCCAACTCAACCCCAAATTGAATCGTGAGTGGCTGTATATTGAATTTTTGAAAATATATGTAACATGAAAATGAAATAGAAATCTAACCGATTGGATATTGTGTAATTAAAAGTTGTCACTCACATAAAGTACAGAATGTAAGGGCTTCAAAATCGTCTAAAGCAAATATCCTCCAGATCAATAGGAACCTGAAACGGTTGTTCTCAACAAGATAAGTTAAATTGCAGAAAGTCTGGAAGAGATTAGCCACACTTTCTCCAGCATTCCACAGTTTACATACATATGTTTTGAGTTAATGAAGTAAGATGTCGAAATGTTTATTTGAAATGTTCTACTCATATTAGGACTGAAGTATGATATAGTATGTAAAATGCACAAAATATACAAAGATGTTACATTCCATACTGAATTTGCAACTCAGAAAAATGCTAACTATGAGCATCTTAAGTCTTAACTTACAATCAATACAACATATGCTTTCAAAACCAATAAATGATCCAGAACTCGAACATCAAGCTAAGGTTAATTCACGCTCAAAATCATTTAAGGAAGCATTGAAACAATCTGCTGGTATTGACTCAGAACAAAGCTATACTCCTAGTATTGCTAGATTACATTGATTGACCGTGTCGTTTCACAATGTGTGATTGATACAAAGCACGCAATCCGTTGATACACGTCTTGTGAGACATACAATCTACGTAACAAAATCAATGTAATACTTAACTGAATGGTACACAAGTAACACGTCATCCATAACAGATGATATCAAATTCACTGACCACAGAGTTTCTAAAATTTCACTGGAGTATATGTTCTGCCAATTCATTCATCCCAATAAATAATTCTTGTCAGACCTTATTTAAGCAGCCCAGATTTTGACAGGAGACGTAGAGCCTGCTTTGAATTGTTCAAAACTGCCGAGGATCTTGAAACCTGCATTTTTCGTTTCTTCAAGAATTCAATTGAATTTTGTAAACATTGAGGAGGTGGCATGTCCTTCAAAAGAACAGGTTCCAACCTGTCAAAGAAATAAAGAATGTTAAGGTTTATCCTATGTGATTATTAGATTCAAAAGTGGACCCCTATTGAATTCTCATCAGCTACAAATCATGTGTGTGCATGAGAGAGACAGAGATAGAGTATGTCCAGACTAACCCATTTTTCTTCGACCTTCTCTTTCTAGAAGGTCGCTTCTTCTCAATTTTCTCATCCTCAGAGTCGGATGTAAAAACTTTTCTGCAAATGAAGCATGTTAACAACTCAAATTTGCAAAATCTCAGCATGATACTGGCATATAAACATGCATCAAAGGATGAGAGAGATGCCCTAAGAAGAAAACAAACATACTTCTCACGCTCAGCAAGTAGTTTTACAATATCATCTGGTAGCATTCCTCTGTTAACCTGAGACTCTTCAGGTGTTTCATTATCTGTATCATCTTTGGTTCCTCCTTTGGGCAATGACCGTGGGGTTAATTTCTGTGCCCACTGTCTGCGACGCTCTTTCACCTCACGAACTACCCTACAGCAGTTGTATTTCATACCATAAAACACTGTTGCATAGAATAAATTGATCTTTAAGCACTTGTAGACATCCTACATCATCAAGTAGAAACTAATAATTTCTTAGACATATTTTTGAAAAAAGCAAGTAAAATAAGCGAATGATAACAACAAGAGATATGAAAGAACCTAATACTTCAGACAAAACACAACATTGCACTAGAAACATGAGTGAAGAACAATCATTGAGGGTGTTCCTTCATACATGGGCAGCCCATAGCTAAACTATAAGTAAATTCTGAATCAGAATTCAGATAAGAGAGTAAACGGGGAAGACACTTGCGAGTCTCTAATATGTTTATTATTCACCCAACAAAAATTCACAGCAAATGACTTACAACTTACAAAGCCAAGAGCAAAATTATATGTTTATCAACACTGCTTATTATTCACCCAACAAAAATTCACAGCAAATGACTTACAACTTACAAAGCCAAGAGTAAAATTATATGTTTATCAACACATTCACATCCACAGCAACTGAATCACAATACCAGAAGTATAATTTCATTTCATAAACACCCTTAAACACAAATCTCCACTCAATGGGTCAATCATCTAAAGAGCTTTAATCTACAATCACCATGAAAATCAACATAAACTATTCTTGGGCAGTAAATTGTATCCAAACTGAAAATAAATTAAACCTTAAAATAAATACCTCGCCTTATTTTCTCTTTGGAGTTGACATATCTCTTCGTCTTGTTGCATGCCCTGAAGCAATTAAAAAATAATAGTAATAAAATCAGAATCGCGATTCCATTCCATACACAGTAAGAGCGTTTCGCAGCTGAGAATGAACCAAACCTGTTGGGAGGTGAATTCCTCAGGAATATCGGAATCTGCGTCCGACATTATAAGCTGAAATTAGAGAGAAAACCTACGCCTTCGATCCGAATTCCGAGCTGAGTGAATTTCAGGGTTTTGGGGCTAAGGGTTTTGCAATATGCGGCCAGGTGCAATTGATATATATAATCAACATGTTGGAGGGGCAATTTAGTCATTAAAGTGTAATAATTTGGGCCTTTGGGTAAACTACAGATTGCATATTTGATTAGATCCATTTGGTTTTTACATTTGGGCTTTCGGTAGACTACAGATTTCAAAAGATAAAAAAGATCCATTTGGGCTTTGTTTGTCTTCCTATTTGGGCTTTTAATTAACTAAAGATTGCAGAATGTCAAAAGATCCATTAGGCTTTTTGTAGACCACAATATCATTAGGGCTTCTTTTTTTTTTTTTTTCATGAATCTACGTTATTCACCCAACCACAAAAATTTATCTCTATCCTTTATATACTCCCTTCGTCCCACACTAAGGGTAGTTTTTGCTTTTTAGCATGTGGATTAAGGAGAAATATTATTTAATGTGTAGTGGGTAGTTGTATTAGTGAGAGTGTTGGTCCCATATTTTAATTGTATTAGTGAGTGTGTGTGGGTCTCATATGTATAAAAAAAAAATAAATTTTTCGGGTGGGACGACTAAAATAGAAAAAAGTGACTCTTTGAATAATACGGAGGGAGTAAATGGTTAGGGCGGGGTAGGGAAGCCTAAACAACAAGTACTTGATGCTTTAATTATTGTATTCTTATCTTAACCTGTTATTTCTAAAATTGAATTGGTAGAGTATTAGAATTATTGTATTCTAGTTATCTTAACCTGTTATTTCTAAAATTGAATTGGTGGAGTATTAGTATACCCATTGAGTACATAAATTTGCGGATAAACATACCAACAATTATGACATACTCCTTCCATTTCCGAGGGCATTTTTTTCATTTGGTCATCCCATCCGAAGAGTTCTCTTTTCTTTTTTTACACATATGGGACTCACATACACCCACTAATATAATTAAAATATGGGATCCACGCTCTCACTAATATAACTACCCACTACACATTAAATATTAACTCTTTAATTCATGTGGCAAAAAGCAAAAGACCCTCTTAATGAAGGACGGAGGGAGTATTATACGATACCCCAGTTACGCAAACCTAATCAATCATGTCCGATTTGACATTAGAAAGTTTTTTTCCCACCATAATCAACACAATATATACTCCCTCCATCTCATTCAAAGAGTGTATTTTCTTTTATTTTGGGTGTCCTACCTAAAGAGTCCATTTTCTTTTTTACACACATGGAACCCACACACACACACTAAACAATTAAAATATGAGGCTCACACTCTCACTAATACAATTACCCATTATACATTAAATAATAATATTCCTTAATTCACGTGAAAAAAGTAAAAGTCCCTCTTTTGATGGGATGGAGGGAGTATATAGTACTCTCTCCGTTCGCTTCTAAGGTATCAATTTTACTATTTTTGGTGTCCGCTTCAAATGTATTCATTTCCCCTATTTAGTAAAAAAGTACATAATATGACCCACCACTTCCCTCTAATATAACTACCCACTTTACATATAATAATAATACTCTTTAACTCACGTGCAAAAAGCAAATAGATATCTTAGAACCGAACGGAGGGAGTATAAATTAAGAGTTAAAATTGTGATGCACTTGAATAATCCCAACTGTTGAATAAAATTTTTATTCATCATCACTAAATAAAATAAAATAATTAAAAATAAACTCAATAACTATCTACTATACTCTAACTTTTACATTATTAAAGACGATTTCATTTTCTAATGTTATCACTTTTTATTTATTTATATTATATATAAATTGTTTATGAAAGAGTTAGCAGCACTGTTATCACTTTTCATTATAATAATTATCACTTCTTATCCATTCATATCATAAGACAATCTCACACAAATATTTTCTATAAAATTTTAGAATTCTTTTAACAATATTAAAGGGGGAATTTATTGATCAATTTCCATGCATTTAAAGTTCTAGAATTCTTTATAGAATATTGAAAGGGAATTTTTAAGTCCCTCTCTCCCAAAATTTTTTGCACACTTCTTTTGTAAATTACAAAGAAAATGTGCAAAATATTTTGGGAGGGAGTAGTATATAATAAAATTTCTTTATCACAACACGATATCAAATTTGAGGGATATTCTTTCTGCAAAGTAGAAACAAAAACAGAGTAGAACATAATCTGTAGCAGTCATTATGCAAAGGGTGGAGGCAGAAGACGGCGGTTGGGGGGCAGGGTCGGTGGTGGCAATGTTGTGTGTTGTGATACTTCTGCTATTATTACCCCTTGGAATGGGGCCTGCCCCGGTTTAACAACCATTGCCCTCCATGCTCTTCATTTTCCCTATTTTCATGGCGTTCATTCTCATTTTCCTTAAGACCCTTTAGGTTTGATTTTTGGAAAATATCGTAATTGGTCTAAGTAGTACGATCGATTCTAACCCCTTTTTTTTTTTTTTTTCAATTTTCAATTTTGGTTCTTTCTTGTTTAATTTAATTGTTTATGTTAAAATTTGGTTTTTCTTTGTCCACCTTTGATCTACGTTTTATGATGAATATTTTTGGCATGGGAATACCTATTCCGCCCTTTTGTCAAGATGAAAAAGACGTATTCTATCATAAGTTGTTTCGCCAAGAAAAAAAGTATTGCGCCAGTAAATCTATGAGAAATTATTTGTAAAAAGGCTCCATTGAGCCCCATATTTGTGATAGAACCAATTCCTATAATTATGAAACTCTCCATCCCAAAAAAATTGACATATTTTTCTTTGTAGATTATCCCACAAAATTAATGCATTCCATTTTTAAGTACATGAACCTACACAAAACAATTAATATATTCACAAGGGTCCATACACATCACTAATACAACTACTCACTACACTTTAAAATATTATACTCCTTAATTTCTATACCAAAAAAAGAAAGATGTGAATATCTTTGGACGGAAGGAATATATTTTTTTTATCAAAATTTTGGATATTTTTGAATGTATAGAACTAATTTTGGAGAAAAAAAAAATTAAATTTGTAAAATGGATTAAATTTAGATGGGACAAAAATTAAGTAAAAAAATGAGAGAATTACAAATAAAAATAACTAACATCAATCATACTTACACATAAATGGTGATATTTTCTCTTTAATTTTCTAAGTTATGATTGAAATGTAATTGTGATGTTTGAACTGTAGTAAAAACTTATTTTTTGTTGGCTAAAAAAAATAAATTAAAAATAAATAAAATTTCTTTATCACATTTAATAAGAATCAGTTTTGATATTTCAAATTCTATCACCTTTAATTTCATAAATAAAGGATAAAATTTTATGATCTAATAATAAAAGTTTTAAGATTAATATTTATAAAGTAAAAAAAATCAAAAGAGTACATATAATGTATATAATATTCCATTTACATATTTATTTATCGAAATATATAAAAAAATAAAATATAATTTATTCTATATAAGTATAAAATAAATTATGATTATAAAAATTTACAAATATTCATGCTAGTTAATCATATAAAATGTACTTAAATTTATATTTTTAATTACTCAAAGTCTCCTTTGAGATAGTAATTATGTGAGGCATGCATGTAGTGAGAATAATCTACCAATTAATGTTAAAGTATGATTATATATAGATAAAATATATATTTTGTTATAAAATATAATGAATAATATGTATTATAGTATGTTTTTAGATTACAGTGTATTAAACGTGCGCTTAACGTTGCTTGCCCGTTATACTTTATAGGATGCCTTAAAATGAATTAAAATTTTAAATTTATAGAAATGAAAGGTATTCATCTTGCAACCACAAACTGCTTTATTCTCACTACGCACAATCCACAACTGGAGCACAATGGATGAGTTTACAGCCTTTTAGTTTGTTTAAATACACATTAAATAACACAAAAAAAAAAAACTAAATCGTATAATTATCCTATATCCCATATTATATAGTATTGGGCAATCCAAAAGGTATTAGAGGGGATTTCTTAAGAATTGGTGATAATCTTTTTTTTTTTTTTGGATGGATCCAACTCCATGTAGATCACAGATAAGTGATTTTACTCCATTCTGAGCCTTTCGATCTCTTCCTTAGGTTTTTCCTTCTGAATCACATAATACAATACAAAGCATTAGAAAGATTTGAAGGTTGAAATCTTTTCTTGGATGAAACTATACTCATACATAAAATGAAACTATACTTAATACAGCTTCTATAGACTATTTGTTAGTCACTTCCCAATACTCTTAGCAATTGTTTTAGCTTAAAAGTCAACCAAACAAATTAATGGATTCATTCACCAACACATCCAAAAATATCTTTTGAGATGTAAATAAACTATAAAAGTAACATAATCCACATTACAGACTTCAAGTTCTTTTAGTTCAAATCTGGACTTACAGCAGCTATAGGAATCATCTTCTTCAAGAATCAAACAATAATTATCTGAACAATATGACAAGAGTAATTGTAAAGAATCTGAATCAAAATAAATTGAATAAAATCAAGATCAATCCATTTCTAATTAAAGTATAAACTAAAACGACTACTTTTAACTATTTAAAACATGTTTAATTCACTTAATACAAGTACTAAAATTATTAAAAGAGTAAAAGTATCACTCTCCACAACCAGTAAAACTATCTCTTAAATCCCACCAGAAGGTAAAAAGGAGGAAAAAAACTTGCCTGCAATCTGATCTTCAGATTTCTGAATTAAAGGAGGGTCTTTAACAACTCTAACAATCTTGTTCCTGCTAATAGGCTCCAGTTTTGGCATGCTGAATATTGAAACAGAACAACATACAAAAGAAATTGAAGTACGTTTACTGATGCAGCTGATTTTTAACTATGCGCAAAACCATCGAATTATAATCATCTTTATCATCATTACATTCTTTTTTACTTGAAGTAGTTCATAAGAAACTACAACATTCTAATCCATGAATCCATGTCTCAAAAACCAATCAAAACTTATATTATTCAAAAGATGTTATGCCATTGCTTGCCAAAATATGTACACTTCTGAAAGGCATATTTCAATGCATTGGAAGCAGTTGACTGCTTAAACTTGTTCACTTAGGGTTCAGAGATTATGAAATGAACTGCAGCAAATAATCACAATTTTCTAGCTCTCTCATCCAAGAATTATCGAGGGAGTGTTTGGTTTAGAGGTTTGGAAACTACAGTCACTTTCTATTGGTATGAAATTTCCCAAATAGCGGATAAAAACACTTCAAAACAGAAAATCATTAATTTTTTACCAGACCAAAGCATCAAATTAAACCACATCTACTAACTACCAATACAGCTTTCTTCCCATAAATATGATAAATTGCTATGAAATCCGTCGGTTTATTTTATGTTAACACGTTAATTAACAACAAAAAATGTTAGCGTATAAAAAAATAAATAGTATAATACTCCATTAATAAATAATAAAAATAAGAATAAAGAAAACCTAACAATTTCAGAGAGGCCTCTACATTCTCATCATTGCTAATCCTTTTATTCTTACTCTTAATCACTCCTAGTCCTTTTATTCGTTGGTCAGTGATTCCGTCTTCCTTAACCCTAAACAATCAATAAAAACTCCTTCCCTAAATAGACTTATTGAAACTGTTTATACATGTTGTAGAGATTATGTTATTAAAGCAAATTAAAATACTGAGTACCTTTTGGTCTCCTTTCCTTTAGAAGCAACATCAGTATTGGAAGACATTTCACCTGGTTATCTATGTATTTGCCTTCTACCTCTTTCTAGGATTTAGTGAATCAAGTTATAACATGCTTACTTTAAATGCTACCTTTTCCGATTACAAAATCAACATCTTTTGATACCAAGATGGATTTAAGTGTTTGTGCTTCCCTTTTCGCCATTTCTATCTCTTCAAGCTCGGAGAATTTCATGCGTCAAGCTCATATATACTTGTATGAGTTTCTAATAGGAAGCAAGCAAGGTGGCCATTGACTATAGCCTAAAAAGAAGTACAGGGCCACAATCTTAACTTCTAGCCCAGCAGGAGGAACTTGTATTAATAAAGCCTTTTTTTATCAGCATCATAACATATATGCAGAACAAACACGATTCAGTACACTTTTCATTGGATTGGGAAACCAGTAAGGATTTCAGTGACTGATTTTTTCTTAGTTTACTCGAATTTGTACTCAAGAAGAAAATATATAATAATCAAAAGAATTTTTTTAAAACACTTCCAACATTGTCTTTAGATTAAATGTATAACCTTATTGCAAAGATCAATGTTTGAGGTGATTTGCTTCCTCTTTCTCCTGAAAAGCTCTTCTTCGGAAACCCTATAATTTTTATTTAAGAAACACAAACGATACAATAAAACGTATCAAATTCCTAATTAATATTTCTATATAGAAAATCAACTCATTTGGCCTACGATACGCAAAATTCTTGTTTAAATTGGTTGACCAAAAAAACACATTGAAATTCTTTCTTTAATAAAAACCTAGAAGATAAATCACCGTAAGAAATTTGTGCTGCCACATCTGGTCATCGCCATTTGCCCACACATTGCAGTCGTTGTGCCACTGCTACCACCATCTCATGTATCCTGTATTAAATTCCTGTTAGTACATCTACCTGAATTTCAAAGGGTAGTCTCCATCCTCTTCTTCTGCAACAAATACATTAGCTCCTTCTGGTGCTGGAATCGTAACTCGTAAGGAGTGAGCGGCGACCATAGATAGATCGTGGATGATCTCGGTTTCAATAACTATGGGCAAAATTGAAACTAATGGTTGTAGGATAGAAGAAGTCGCTTCTAGCTTTCTAAATGGGAAAGGATTTTAAGGGCAAGGTGCAGAACGTGAACGGTTTATTTGGACAATAAATTTTCATTTTATGGAATTAAAAGGTCACATTATTAATTACGAAAAAAAAACTGAAAAGGCATAGATAAATAATTAGATGAATGGAAGAAAATAATATGATATTGTTGATAAAGAATTAATTAAATAGATTATTTATTATGATAAATAAGGGTAGAATTGAATATAAAAAAAATGAAAAGGGACGAAATTGTCCAAAAAAGTTTCTCACTTCCTTCACTCTTTTAATATATTAAGATTATTATAGTATAATTCGCTACAAATATATTTTAACTATCCATAAGCATATGTTACATATATAACAATTATACTTTAATAATGAATCGACCATACCGTCTCATAATTCATTTCATATATACCAGTTTTACAAAAGAGCATTCCTATAATATAGTGTTCCATGTTCTCATATTACTATAACCTAAAAATAAGTAAAATAACCATTAAATCCTTGCATATTTGACAATAATAGGGGTAGATGCAGGATTGGTCCCATTGGAGAAGGTCACTTGCAGAAATGGTCCCGTAGCCTGCAATTTTGGTCCCGTTGAAGTTTTTCTTTAAAATTCCGTTAGAATTAACAGAATAATCTGGTCTGTTAGCGGGACAAAAAATGTAAATTTGCAATATTGACCCCAAAACGTGCAAAAATAGTCCCAAGTGAGAATTTATATTATATCTACTTTACGCCAGATTTAACTCTACTTTCTGCGCTTCAAAATGGTATCAGAGTCCTAGGTTTATTTATTTATGAATGGAAAATTATTATATACTTATATCATTTAACAAGAGGAGAGTTTCAAAGATATATGGATCCGAACGAAAGTTCGACATCCGAGAGTGACAAGACTATCAGCCCTGTTCAAAGCTGGAGCAACAAGGACTTCTGGTCTGTTGTATATGATGAAACAATATTATAATGTTCTGTATAAACAATATCCGTAAATTTTTCTATTACTCTCGTTGTTAACATATTTACCACAAATTGTCTAATTTACACACAGTTGCTCGATCTGCATTGGGTTTTGATTCTTAACAAAGTTAATTGTGGAATCAAAATAACCGTGTAACTAAAAATTGAAATCAAACCACAATAAGTCCATCAATGTCACATAAAGAAAATTAAACCACAATCAAATATCTTTTAAGCAATGACTTAAAAAATAAACTTTATACCTAGGATGAACCAACCATATGTGAATCATATGAATCAAATATAATCTCCTTCGTGTTTCCTTAAACGTACATGTATAATTAATTTAATAAGTCATTCCGCATCAAATACAAGCTCGATGGTGTCTATAATTTTTATTGACTATTAATATAAATGATAACATGACACTCTAAAAATAGTTTTAGAATTATGAAGTGAAATTTCATTAAGGAAGTTATACGAACAACTTCTGTGCGTTAATCACTTTTATGATGATGTGTATATTTAATATATTTTTAATATCCTAAGCAGGTAAAGCTATAATCAGAATTCTTATTTCAAAGATAACAATATCACAAAACTCAAGATACTCTTTCTTTCAAGATTCTCTCTTGAGAGACTCTAAGCTCACAACTCTTTGATACTCTCTTTTATACACATTCATAAAATTTCCCACTAATTCTCTTCACTCGACGTTGCTGATGAGTGATGTTTTCACCTAAATTTTAATGTCTTTTTATGTGTGTTTTTGTATAATTTTATCCGTATTTATGTGTATTTTGGTTGTGTTATGTGTTTTTATGGAGATGTGTGTGAATGAGCTTAAACGTATGATTTTCAGGCAAAAAAAGAACCTAGACACGAAAAGGAAGACGTAGAAAAAAACGGATCTCAATTCGGAGTTGAAACGAGGGAAAATGAGTCGAAACAAAATTGTAAAAATAGGGGTTGCACCAACACGGCCGGCCGTGTTGCAGCACACGAGCCGTATTACGCAACACGGCCCTGTAAGCCTTGGCCGTTTTCTGACATAAAAAATGCCTACACGGCCACCCTGTGGCCGTGTTGCAGCACACGAGTCGTATTGCTGCAGGATCAGAAACATATCAGAACCCTTCTAGAAGCTTCCCAAGGGGTATAAATACTCAATACTTCAATATTTGATTTTTTTTTCAAAGGGTTTCATTCCTACACCAAGATCACACACGATTTCCTCCATTTTACACCATCATCTCCATCCATCCATCCATCCATCCACACTTGATCTCCTCCATCAACTCCACCATCCAAGTGATCAAGGAAGCAAGGGAGAGTGAAGATTGCAAGAAGAAGAAGGAGATCTCCATTGAAGGACTTCAAAGAGGGAATCCAATTCTAATTTTTGTGAACTTCTTTATAGTTTAATCATGGAATTTGTAGATTCAATTGTCTATATTGTTTTCTCTAAGACTATGATATGATAATCTCCTTTATATGAGATTAGCTTCATGATTGGTGTTGGATAATTTAGTTTTTATGCAAATTGATTTTAATCTTGAATGGGCTTTGTGTATTTCTATCATTGAATGCTGATTGCTTGATGTATATGATGATATGTGTGATTAATTGTCATGGGCATGTGATTAGATTGAGAAATCAATTATATGTTTAGGATAGTTCATTGAATTATTTCATCATACACTTCATGCGCATTAATTTAGAATGAGATATAGATGTCCTTCTAGATTTAGAACTTTTTGATAGAACATTTGATTAGCTTAATCGAGAGATTAGTTGATTAGGTTAGAAGACCAAAAACCATTAGTGATTCATAGTACCTTAAAAGAAAATATTATCTATGATTTAGTACCTCATTAGGGAACTCGTAGAGTAATTAGTACCTAGTGGGAGATGATTGATTTGGTCACGATCCTATGTGCTTTTGGGAGTCTTATTGAAGGCCGACATCCTATCCATCTCGAGAGAGAGTTTAGGTTGAATTAGTGATCGCTCATATGCCATGTCCATGAGAAATTAGAATTAATTGCATAATTACTTAGTTATCTATGTCATGATTGTTGCTAATCTCATACTTGCATCATTTGGAACCCACAATTTATCTTTGCATTACTTTTATCTTTTATTTCTTGCATTGCATTTATTTGCATGCTTATCTATCCTCATTTTCGATCGTCCTTATAAAATCACGATAAACTTGAGATCGCTTAAACTCTAGCACCCTCTCTTGGGTTCGATAAATTATTTAATTGGTCATCCCAACTATATACGACTAGGGGTGGGTAATATCGGTATACCGAAAATACCGATACCGTGCCGATATCGTACCAAAAATTTCGGTATGGAAAAATTCATACCGATACCGATATCGAAATTTTGGTATACCGAAAAATCGGTATACCGAAATTTCAGTAAATTAAATCGGATACCGATATCGTACCGAAATTTACATCATACCGATTTTTCGATAAATACCAATTAATACCGAAATGTTGACATACCGTTTCATATCGAAAATTCAACATATCAAAAAATACTGATTTACCGAAACCATACAGAAAAATAATATTTAATTTTAATCAAAATAATAAAATTAATATAAAAATATTTCAAAATAATTAAATTTTCTAATCTCAAACATTCTACTTTCACTTATGTTCCTTTTAATTTATTCATAATTATATATTAAATAATATTTTTTTATTATTATATTTTTATACTCCTATATTTTAATTTAGAAGTGTATTATATTTTTATTTATTTTTATTAGAGCTTATTTTAAATTTTAAAAAATATATATGAATAAATGTGATACATAATAAAATAAAAATAATTTAAATATATTAATAATAATATAATATATACTTAAATATAGTATTATGTATAATTAAATTTTTATAAAATAAATATAAAATTTTCGGTATATCGGTATCGGTATACCGATATCGAAATACTGAAAATAATTTCGGTATACCGATATACCGAAAATTTAATATCCAATACCGATACCGTACCGAAATTATCGGTACGGCAACTATACTGTACCGAAAATTTCGATTTGTTGAAACTTCGTTATTTTTCGATACGACGAACGCGGTATACCGAGTTTTCGATATT
Source organism: Pogostemon cablin (assembly GCA_023678885.1). Taxonomy (NCBI): domain Eukaryota; kingdom Viridiplantae; phylum Streptophyta; class Magnoliopsida; order Lamiales; family Lamiaceae; genus Pogostemon; species Pogostemon cablin. The sequence continues at coordinate 18,394,768 of CM043000.1, forward strand.
TTTCCCCACCCCTATATACGACCAATCAGTTGCTCTCTTATTGCCACTCTATTTCTAACTCATGCTTTATCACTTATTCATAGTTACAACATAGGTCGATGGTTAGCTTTTAATACTATGTTAAGAATATTCTACCATCATGCTATGGAAGCTAACCACCGTTAATAAGAATATTCTAGGCTGCTGATAATATTGAGTTAAAATCATTTTTGTCCCATAACTATAAGAAATTTTTGATTCTATCCCAAAAAAAATAAAAATTTTAATTTTGTCCCGTAACTCCTCAAATTGGCCAATTTTGATTCCAAAGTCGCCGGAATCCCATTTTTGGCCGGGAATTCGCACGTGCACCGCATGTACTCACCAAAATTGGGGCTTTCACCACTAAGAGAACGTTTCCACAGCAATTTCTGCAACTCCCTCAAGAGCTGCAACTCCCACAGGTCATCCAGCATAATCAGAGATACCTTCTCTTTTGTGAGAATTCTTCCACTCTTGATACCAACCTCTTCCATCCTATTTTCGACATCTCATCACGATTAGGACTGCCATCAGTCTGTCGTACAATGCTTCGCACAATCTGCTCTAGCTTGCCGTCTCGCCCCACCGTCACCCACGTAAGACACTCGTAATTCTTTGTAATGTCTGGATGTTGGTCTTACCAATACGGTTATACCTGCCATGCCAACGATGGGAATGGTGTCAGAAACTAGAAATCTATCAAAAATAAGATTCGATGGTTTTTTCAACTGCCCAGGATACACAATCATTCTTCGCTTGTGACTACCGGAATCAATTACCGATGAAATGATACCACCCCCACCACCTTCCTTACAACATCACAGAGGAGATCACCTATTCCCACGTGGTTTATTATCTGTTGTTCTATATTCCCACATACCTAAAATCTGATGAAGGTGCCGAGAGTGGAAAGCCCTAATTTTGGTGATCACGTGCGGTGCATGTGCGAATTTCTAGCCAAAAAATGGGATTCCGATGACTTTGGGACCAAAATTGGTCAATTTCAGGAGTTACGGGACGAAATTGAAATTTTTATTTTTTTTGGGATAGGACCAAAAATTCATTATAGTTATGGGAACAAAAATGATTTTAACTCGATAATATTAAGAGTGATAGAGATATTCTTATGGTTAGAGATATTAAAAAAAAACTAGTAACTAATGAACGAGGAAGTTGCACTTTTGGTTTGATAAAAAAAATCCATTTTCATTTTTGGTTCCTATTTTTTCTTCTTCTTAAAATTACAATGTAGGTCCCTACCGTTAAATAATGGACGGAAAATATTAATAAGAGAAGGGAAAATCCAAAAAGCATCTTTCCTGGGCCTGGATTATTCTATTCAATGAAATCAAAAGTATTGTATTAACGTTGAAAATACTTTTAAAAAAATCAGAAAAAATTACAGAAGGAAGGAGTCGAATCAAATGCTCTGCAATGCAAAAGCTTTAATGGCGAGAGAGAACGGAAATCTGTTTTCCATGAGTATATTAGCAATGGTGAATGCATGTTTCTGCAAATTCAAATTCTCATCTGCATCACACAATAAAAATAAGTAGCACTCTCCTTGGAACAATTCCTCAAACATAATGAACAAAGAAAATGGATACTAAATTCACAAACACTTGTGTAAACCAGGTTTACGGTATAAACCTCCAATTCTATATTAGTATATTGCTAGAGTGTTTAAATTAAGGGATCACAGGGTTTAGGAACAGTAAAGTAATACCAAGTTAAATCTTCAAAACTTTAATAATCACAAAGGAGGATAGAAGTATGATGGGAAATCCCAAGAAAATTAAGCGGCCATCCAACCGTAGTTAAATGCTTCCTAATTCCATTATTTTTAATTGATCGGAATCTCATTAAATAAACAACGGGACCAAAAATGTTATTTAAAGGATAAAAATAAAATGAGGCTGATCGTATTGAAACAAAAGTACAATTTTTTCACTATGATGTGTAATACATATATTATTAAGTACTTAAAACAATATTAATTTCTAAGTGTAAATTATAATTAATTAAATAATATTTAATTAATTTCCACATATGAGTGGATAAGGGAGAGAAAGGAGTTAAGATTTAGTGTTTTCTTAACTCCCATCTTTTGGGATAAAAGACTGCGGACATGCAGTTGTCTGAGAAAATATACGCTTGTATACGTTTGAGAACACAATACGCTGAAACGCGTTGAAGAACGCAGAACGCAAGCGAAAGCATTTCTCTCTCTCTCATTTCTCTCCAGAAATCACACATAAAATCCAGTTCATCATATTTCATAATTAATACACATTCGTGGAAAATAATCTTTCAACCCCGTGTTGAAGATTTGATCCAGAGATCACAGTGTATCCCGTGAGTGCCAACCGGTTCGTAGATACTCTTCCGCTGCGACTTAACTCTACGGAGAAAGGTAAGATTTCTCCCTTGCATGATTAGGGTTTGTACGTTAATGAACGTGAGTTTTCCAACATTGGTATCAAAGTCAATGGTTGGTACTCCGTTTGATTTTCTGGCATTTAGATATTTCATGAGTTTTAGTTTTTTATTTTTGATCTTGCGTTGATTTTACTCGTACATGTTTTTTGATGGACTGGTATGATTGCTGATTTATGGTGTGTTGACTGATCATAAGTATGAGTTAAAGGCAGAATTTTAAACTTCCAGTGGCTATGTGTATGTTGACATTGTAATTCACTGTTCATGCTTGAGGGTGTGATTTTTTGTCATTTTTTTTGTGCAAGCAAAAGCATGTATTTTATACATCACTGGAAAGGTCTCATCAAGAGGAGCGTTGATATTTTTTGTGTAATTTTTGTCCTTCTATAAATCGAGATACGATTTTTTGAATTTATTTTCGTTATTGGGGCTAATTTGCAAAGTTGCAGAAACTTTAGGGGTTTTTTTTTAAAATTCGATAAAGGTCAGGGACCATTTCACAATTAATATAAACCTGCTTCTGAACTGGGTTGGGCCGGGTCAGAAAAGGCGGACGGGTCAGACCAGGTGGATTCGGGTCCGACCAGCGGGCCAGCCCGCCACCGAAGCCCACGCGTCGGAGGTCGGCATTGGCGCGTGGGACCCACGCGCCGTCAGATACCATCTCCGGCTGTGGCGCGTGTGGTACACGCCCCGGACAGCAACCTTCCGGCAGCCAGCGTGTGGCGGCGCGTGGGGTTCCTGCCGGCACGTGGAGGCGCGTGGCGGCGCGTGGAAACTCCGGCTGGCGCGTGGGAGCGTGTGCAGGTGCGTGAATTTGTTTTTCGGTGACTGTCCGACCATTTCCACCATGTTTCGATGCGTGGAGTCCTATGGTGATATTTTCGAAAGCGTTTGACGTCATTTTTAGTATGTATATGTGGTTTTGCTTCATTTTATGACATATTTATTGAATACGAACCTGTGGGGTGGCTATTTGGTTGCAAATTTTGGATAATAATGCACCTTAATATGTCATTTAATTATAAATTCATGTTTTTAGTGATGTTAGAATTGTTCAAACTTCTGTAACCTATGAAAGTGGGAGCCAAAGTGAGTTGGACTGATACACTTGTGAATATACCTATTGTATCTTGGAATAGTTGTTTCCATATGCATTATATGGAGAGGAAATTCATGTGATATAGTTTGACTAACACTGGTGTATTTGATATTTTGTTGCTCGTTTTTCTCAGAGACATGTCAGGACGGGGAACAATTTCAGAGGAAGACATTAGGACTAAAAATGAAGTCCTCCATGAATTCTTGAATTATAAAATGAAGTTAACACACAACATAAGGGACCACGCAATTGTTTTTATTGAACTCTACAACCAGATGATGCATTTGATTTATAGCAAAACGATTTCAAGTAATGAGTATTTTCAAATTACTAGTCCTCAGACCTGGGCGAACACTTTACCTCCCCACCTACAAAAGGATTTTTGGGCTCAGTGGGAGACTTACCAAGTGAAGCCTAATGGTTATTTCATTATGCTTGATTTGGTCGATGCTTCTGTGGCAGAAGATAGGACACAGGCACTGAGATCAGCCTGCTTGAGGATGGGAAGGGTTCGACGTTCTGATTTTTTGAGACTAAGTGGTCGAGACAAATGTCAGATAAAGAATCCTCATATAGATCCTCTAGGGCGAGCTGTCTTTAATGTGGGGACTAAAGAATTTGATTGGGAACGTTATTTTGAATCTAGTGATAAATTAAGAGATACAATCGATATTTATCGCTAGTTTTATTTCTATTGCATTTCTAATTGGAAACTCAGAGAGTTCATTAGAATTTTATGTTCATGATTTGTCAGACTTGGAGTTTTTGCTATTGTGGATGGTTGTTTAAGTTCAATTTATTAGAGGCAGTTCATAATTATTGTTAATTACTTGAACCTTAAATGTGTTTTGCGTTTTGAAATAAGAATCTAGTATTATGACACTTGATGAGATTGATGATTAGTAGTCTCCGAACTATTTTTCGAGATCAAGTCTTGCGTTATTTATTGAGATGTCTCTGTTTGGCTTAACGTAAAACTTAATAAAACATTATTAACATACTGAATCACTGTAATTTCTATCAAAGTTCATGACATCGAAATCTTTTGTCACTGAGTTGAACAAAGGCGAGAAACTCAATGGTGACAATTATGACACAAGGCGTCATAAAATTGGTATGTTTTGTATGAATAAGATGCATTGGATGCTATAAACCAAGTAATGGCTGATCCAGGCACAGGTATTGGAAATCAAGAAGCGTACCAAGCATGGAAAAAGAAAAATTTCATTGCATGAAGTATTCTTGTAAGCTCAATAATCGATACGATGATTCATGAATCTCACCGCTCATGATATCTGGGAGTATCTGTATGAGAAGTATGGTGGTGCATCGGTTACAAAGCTTAGGCAGTTCTCTATTAAGTTCGATACTTTCAAAAGGAAACCAAATCATATCATTAGACAACATCTCAGGGAGTTTTCTAATATGATAATCGACCTTAAGACTGTAGGTCATGCTCTCTGATGAACAACAAATCCAAGCCCTGATCCGCTCTTTACCTGATCGTAGGAAACATCTTAAAGTCAACTTGACTCTTAATAAAAGCATCAAAACTTTCAATGATGTTGCTCGTCATGTTGGGCTAGAAGATGAGAGGCTAGGAGCCTCAAAGCCTTCTACTGGGGCCTTCTATACTGGTTTTACTTCCAAGGGAGCATCGAGCTTCAAAAGAAAAATGAATTGGAAGAAGGGAAAGAACAGAAGACGATCTGATGGTAGTGGTGGTAAGCCTAACAATAATCCAACAACTAAAGCTGATGAACGGAAAAAGAAAAAGAAACGTGACAAAAAGAATAAGAAAGATAAAAACAAGATGTCTTGTTACAATCATAGTAAGCTTGGTCATTATGCTAGTGAATGCCCTGAGCCCAAGAGGGACAAGGTAGATTCATCTTATTCTATTTTATGTGAAATTAATGTCTCGAGTACTGTCTGGCTGTCTGATTCTTATCCTTTGAGGATTATAGACTCAGGAGCAACGGACCATGTGACAAGAGATAACTTTTGTACATTCTCGTCGTGTTTCGAAGGGGACTAGGTGGATATATGTAGGAAACAATGCACGAGTCGAAGTCAAAAGACTTGGGACTTGCAGATTGGATCTTGATAATGGTCAGTGCCTTATTCTACATGATGTTCTTTATGCTCCGTAGATCACGCGAAATTCAATTTCTATTTCGGTTCTACTTAATTTGGGTTATTATTTACTAAAAGCACTATGGTGATTGACATTAATGATACTTGTTATGCATCTGGACATATAACTAATGGCTTTATGGTTTTAAATTGTAATAGAATGACGTTTAGTTATTATGATGATTATTCATATTCACTAAATGCTCGTTCTTCCAGTAATGCAAACGTGAATGATGATATTTGGCATGCTATATTAGGTCATATTGGGCAAGATATGATGAATAGACTTGTGAAAGAAGGATTGTTGAATCTTTCTTCTAAAGTCGAATTATCCAAATGCGAATATTATCTTGCTGGCAAAATGACTAGTAAACCTTTTGGTAAAGCTATTGCATCTTAATCTCCATTAGAAGTAATCCATTCTAATATATGTAGTCCTGTAATTGTGAGAAGCACGACATGAAGCTCACTATTTCATTACGTTCATTGATATTCAGTCTACTCGATATCTCATAAGTCTGAAGTATTGGATTGTTTTAGACAATACTTGAGTGAAGTTGAAAAGGTGAATATCTATCAGAACAATTCAAGGAATTTTGTAATGAAAACAGTATAATCCAACAATTAACTGTTCCTTATAACCTCAACAAAATGATATTACCGAAAGAAGGAATAGAATTTTGTTGGAGATGGTTAGATCCATGATGGCACAAGCTAATATAAAGAAATGTGTTACTTACAGCAGCTTATGTGCTTAATCGCGTGCCTTCAAAGTCAGTTGCTTCAACTCTATATGAATTTTGGATGGGTAGAAAACCTGACTTGAGTAACCTTAGAGCTTGAGGATCAGCATCTTATCTACATGATTCATTGAGTCAGTATGGAAAGTTGGGTCCTAAAGGCAAACATTCTAAGGGTTACATGCTCATAGGAGATCAGGATGGAAGCTTAACTGAGACAGAATCACGTAATGCTTATTTTCTAGAAACTGAAGTTCCTAGTAGAGGGAGCATCAGGGATGCTGAACCTATTTTTGAGGTAGTAGAAAATCAATACTTACAAGATCCAAGTGGGAGTAGTTTTATTGATGGTATGGATCTTGATAGATATTTGCCGATTGAGGATCAGACGATTCCCAATGAGAGCATTTTGTCTACAGAAGACCATCAAACGTCTATCTCGAAAAAGTTCTAGTAAACATGTGCTCAAAGGCATTATGATATTGAAGGACATGCCTTTTTTGTTTCACTAGAAAATTGAAATGTTTCTCCTGTTGATGAGGAAGAGCCCAGAAATGTTAAAGAAGCTCTAACTTGTCCGATAAAGGAGAAATGGATGAAAGAAGAGAATGAGTCTATGAAGTCAAATCAAGTTTGGGACTTGTAGATCTTCCGAAGGGACGAAAAGCAATTGGGAATAAATGAATTCTCAAAATCAAAAGAAATGCTGATGGCTCAATAGAGAGGTATAAAGCTCGTTGGGTGGCAAAAGGTTATACTCAACAAGAGGGTATAGACTACGAAGAAACCTTGTCATCTATAGTGAGTTTTGCCTTGATTCGTCTACTGTTGGATATAGTGGCTAGTGTGGATCTAGAATTACAGCAAATGGATGTTAAGACCGTATTTCTCAATGGAGAATTAGAAGAAGAAATCTACATGCAATAGCCTGTAGGATTTATTCTTCGAGGTCAAGAGGATAAAGTTTGTAGATTGAAGAAGTCGATCTATGGACTCAAACAATCCTCTAGACAATGGTATTTGAGGTTTCACACAATGATTATCTCATATAACTTCGTTATGATAAATGAAGACCACTGTGTTTACGTTAAACGGTCCAATGGTTGTTTTGTGATTCTATCCTTGTATGTGGATGACATACTACTAGCTGAAAATAACAAAGAGTATCTTAAAACCATAAAAGGATGGTTGTCTTCAAATTTAGAAATGAAAGATATGGGTGAAGCAGAGTACATACTTTGGTGTGTAGATCCATAGGGATTGTTCAAAGAAATTATTGGGTTTGTCTCAAGAGACTTAAATCAAGAAACTTTTAAAATAGTTCAAGATGGATACCTGCAAACCTATAGATACTCCCATTATGAAAGGTGAATATTGAGTCAGCAAAATGTATCCCAAGACTCAAGATGAAAAGAATGAAATGGCCAGAGTACCATATGCCAATGTGATTGACTGCAGACTAATATCTCTGTTATCAATGGAATAACAATACATTGAATGGGTATATAGACGCTGACTGGTGTGGTGATTTAGTTAAACGTAAATCAACTCCCGGTTATGTCTTCTGGCTTAACAATGGAGCAATCTCATGGTGTAGCAAGAAACATACTTGAATAACAGTGTCCACTAATAGAAGCTGAGTTTGTGGCATGTGCGTCTGCAGTTCAAGAGGCCATTTGGTTGAGAAGATTCATGAAACATTTGGAGGTCTCAAGCACTCCAGTAGGAGCTATTTTAATTAATTGTGATAATCAGGCGGTTATTGCTTACACAAAAGACCCCAAATGTCATGGAAAGACCAAACACATTGACACGAAGTTCAACTTTGTTAGAGATATTGTAGACAAGAAGAAGGTGATTCTTAGTTACATTTCTACTCGTTTGATGTTAACAGATTTTTTATCAAACCAATTCCTAGAGATGTATACACAGTGCAAGTATAGAGATTGGGTTTGCGAAGGATTTAAAACGATGTATTGAATATATATATATATATATATATATATATATATATATATATATATATATATATATATATATATATATATATATATATATATATATATATGTATATATATATATATATGTTAATAGAATAGTTAATGGCTTAACTATACATATATGTTTTATAAATTATATGTGATGGTTCATATATAATAGTATGTCGGCAAGTTTTGATTAGCTCTCTCATATGAGCAATCACCTCTAGCTAAGTGGGAGCGCAGAGATGAGATTACAATGATTTATATAATCAGGATAGATTTCGCCCCGAATCTGATCCAACTTATTGTAAAGCTAAATCGACAGAGATCCTATACGTTGGAGGGAGGATATTCAGGTTAAGTGTATGGGACACACTTGAACTCTGATTTACACGATGTCTGAATTAAATAAAATACGACATACGTTTTCTTGGAAGGAAGTTAAAGACAGTGTGACATGTGTTTTAGGAAAACATGTGCTAAGTTGACCCCAACAGGATTGAGAAATTATCCCTATTTTCTCAAAAGTATGAGTCCTTATCTATTTGTTACCCTTATGACTTTCTACTATATTCTAAGTCTTCACTTTGGTGTTGCTACTTTAACATGTTACCAAAAGAGCTATGGTTAATAACGGCGATGCGGTACATGTCTAGGAAAGCAGCTACAGTTGGAGACTGTAGATACTTAGTGAGATGGGAAGAAACTCTTAATTTAACGTATACTATTGTGATTCATTGACTAGTCAATCAAGCAGGGTCTTGATTATGAATACATAGTTTTTTTTTGCAAAAAGTTTGAATATGCTCTGATAAATTCAGGGATTAAAAGGAGATATGTCAACTTATGTTAAATGTTCAAGAGTTCTGGGGTATAGCGAGCTTGTTGAGTTTCATTTATAAAGTGGTTGAGTTGCTATATATCTCTAACAAGTGTATAGCGATTAAAACTCATATCTAGTGGGTCACACAATGTATTAATCTGTGCGAGAATATGATTAATGAAGAAAATGAGTCAGGTAACTTTTGACTTCATATGTGAGTGGGAGATGTAAATTATAATTAATTAAATAATATTTAATTAATTTCCACATATGAGTGGATAAGGGAGAGAAAGGAGTTAAAATTTAGTTTTTTCTTAACTCCCATCTTTTGGGACAAAAGACTGCGGACATGCAGTTGTCTGAGAAAATATACGCTTGTATACGTTTGAGAACATAATATGCTGAAACGCGTTGAAGAACGCAGAACGCAAGCGAAAGCGTTTCTCTCTCTCTCGTTTTCTCTCCAGAAATCACACGTAAAATCCAGTTCATCATATTCCACAATTAATACACATTCGTGGAAATTAATCTTTCAACCCCGTGTTGAAGATTTGATCCAGAGATCACAGTCTATCCCGCGAGTACCAACCGGTTCGTAGATACTCTTCTGCTGCGACTTAACCCTAAGAAGAAAGGTAAGATTTCTCCCATGCATGATTAGGGTTTGTACGTTAATGAACGTGAGTTTTCCAACACTAAAAATCAGCTAAAAACAACAATAGTTAGGCAAAAGACTTTAATGGCGACAGAGAATGGAAATCTGTTTTCCATGAGTATATTAACAACGGTGAATGCATGTTTCTACAAAATCAAATTATCATAAAAATAAGTAGCACTCTCCTTGGAATATTTCCTCAAACATAATGAACAAAGAAAATGGATACAAAATGAGACTGGTCGTATTGAAATCACTAATGATGTGTAATACATATATTATCAAATACTTAAAACAACATTAATTTCTAAGAATAAGCTGAAAACAACAATAGTTAGGCAAGGAGTGCATGTAGTTGATAGCATGAAATATCCAAATTTATGACCTCGTCAATCTCTCGCATAAACTCTTGATGCTTATGGACGTGTTCATATTCTACTCCAATCATAACTTCTCCTGCCACGTCGTCATAGTCGTAGGTTAATATCCCATTTTGTGCCTCTCCGGCGGCATCTTCTCCACCATGATGCACATTGGCAGTACTAGGGTTTTCAACAACTCCGCCGTTCATCTTGTGCATAACACAAGATATCTTGCACAACACCGTGGTGCAGCGATCATCCAAGCAAGCATATTCGTGCATTATCCAATTACCCCAGCTGCTTGCTTTTCCACCGGAGGGTTTGAAGGTGAAGCTTCTGGTGATTCCAATCACCTCACCGGTGGCAGAGTCTCTGACGTCGCTGTTGCCGGATTGACCCTTCCACGTGCCGCATGCTCCGGCGGTTCTCAAAACCCGCTTCTTCGGTCGCTCTAATTTAACCAGCTCCGTGAACACGTACGTGGTTTTTTTGTAACCCTCCCCCGATCTTGAATGCCAATGATCGGCGGGAATATCTGCCAACAACTGCCACGGCGCCAGCTCTTTCCCACATTTATTATCGCCGTAGACTTGTCTTCGAGGAATTTCAACACCGGGAAGCCGACGTCCCTCGATCTCCGACCACAAGAAGAACTTGATTAGTTCGTCGTCAGTCGGATCAAACCTAAACCCAGGTAATAACGCTCCACCACCACTGATCTTCATCATCTTTTTTACTAATCTCTCTATTTCTTTCCGAAGGTTTCTCTTTCTCTACGTATTATCACAATTAGGCATGTATATATATAACGTTCTGATCTTATCCCTTGTACTAATAGATATTTCAGTTCTTGTTTCTTAACCTAAATAACCATTATTGATAGTAGAAGTTTATGTATTATGGATAACAGATCGCCCGATATTTAAGATTCAAGTTTCATATATTTAAATATTAAAATTCGGGTCATAAGAAATCTTTTTTGGATAATTGGAGGATATACAGAAATTCAAATATTTATATTTTCTACGTTATTATTTTGTCACGGATTTGAATGAATTCATATTAACCGACCACCTTAAAACTGGATTAATAGAATTAAGTTAAATAGGGTATAATTGTGTCACATAAAATCCATTTTACTCTTTTATAAGGAGTTATGACATTTTATTAAAGATCATTGTCACTTCTCTTTCAAAATATTAGGACTATAACTTTTTATTTATAATATCACTTCTTAACCATTTTACCAAAATTATTTTGAAAATTATTTCGTGGGACAATTTCATGTACACAAGTCTTTGTTAGTTAAATAAATTATAATCCAAACACATAATCTAGTCTCACACTAATTACTCTACGAGTTTCCTAATTAAATATTAAATTATAGACAATTTTCCCTGTTTAACTATTATGAATTCACTTGGGTTAGGATCCCTTCACCTAATCAACTAACTTCTTGATTAAGTCAACAAGATGTTCTATCAAAAGGTTCTAAGCATAAGAGAAAATCCCTATCTCTTCCTACCCTAATGCACATGAAGTGTATGATGAAATGATTCAGCTAATAAGCTTAAATATATAATTAAATTCTCATTCTAACCACAGCTAAGACAATTAATCACACAAATCAAGCCCATAAATCAAACAATTAAAATCAATGATAGAAATAACTCAATATCAAATTAAGATTAAAATTAAATTGAATACAAACTAAATTATGTCAATTATGGAACTAACCTCACAAAGGAGATTAGCCTAACATAGTATCAAGCAAAACAAAATAAATTATCTTACAAAATCTCATGATTAAACCAAAAAAAATTGAAAAATAAAATAAATAGAATTTTTTCCTAGTAGGAGACTGGAACAAAACGAGAAATGTGACGTTGCCCCCCGGTACCTCTCATTTACGAAATCACTCTTCCAGAAAAAGAAAGAAATGGAAAGATAAATCCAGACTTGCCAATGATGAGCTAACATAGTGGACATAACGGACTTTCACCCTGAAAATGCAGGGGAAGAGAGAGAAAAAGATAGAAGGCGAATCCAATACCAAGTCCAATCCATCTTCTGAACCAACGAGTTAATCGCTACATAATGTAATCGATTCATCGGCGAAGAAAAGCTGTTGAGAAAAGAGCTCCGCAATTTTCTCCATCCCTCTATGTACATAACCCAATACTGGTTCACAGTCAATAACATCTTCACCATCGAGAGTAACGATCAGTCGAAGAACACCATGCATTGATGGGTGGTGAAACGAGCCATGAAGGGTATAACGAACATACCCTGTCTCCACATTGGATCAAGAACGGGGTCAGAAGGATAAAAAATTGCTAATTCATAGAGAGCCATTGAGCCCGCCCAACCAGCAACCAGAGAAAGAAAGAGACTGGAAAAACTCCAAAACTAGGGGGCCGGGGAAAGGTCCTAGGAAAGCCCCGCGAAGCTGAGTAGTAGGTGAATCCCATATTCTGTTTAATAAAGTAGCGAAGATAGAAGCAAGGGAGGCGTCAGAGTTCTAAGGATTGACCAACCTTCATCATGACCACGCTTGCTACGAAATGGAATTGGCATTTTTCTTCGAAATTCCCTTGAAGTTCTTCACTTGGGCATTTATCTTCTTTTGCAATCTTCAATCACACTTGCTTTTATGATCATTTGAATTTTTCACTTGGGCATTTATCTTCTCTTACCATTTTTAATTAATCACCTGTTTTTTTATCACTTGGAGTGAATAATGAGAGAAATTAGTGAATTAAATTAAGGGAGTTGATTTTGATGGGAGGTGTATTGTGGAAGAAAGGGAAAATAAAAATGAGGAATTGCTGCTCAATTCCCACTGCTGCTTTTTCTTTTAAAATGCCAATTCTGGCTCCTGTAAATTGAATATAATGGGCTGCACGTTTGATAAAGAAATGGGACCAAACTAATATGTAAATCACCTCCATTATTGTTTAGTGGGCTGGTCCTCACTTTCCAAATGGGCCTATTTTGTTTTGCTCTACCAAACCATGGGCTACCAATAAAATACAAATGAGCCAAATTTAAGCTACTGGGTCATAGCTTATAAGTTGGAAAATTCCAGCTTGCGAGTTAGTCCATTTTTGCGTATTTTAAATTTAAATCGAGCTCCGTTTTTTTGTCATTCCTTTATAATAATTGCTTAAAAAAAGCTCATTTCAAATATAAATCTCATAAATTTCAATAAGAGAATCATTTTCTACAAAATCAAGGAATTAAATAAATTAATTACCAAAAACAACCTTAATCATATAAAATAGGATAATAATTAACCATATTTTCGAGCAATTTCTACGCTCATCAGTATCAACTAGAGCAGTTATGGAAAACGAGCCGCTCGAAGGCTCGATTCGACTCGACTCGACTCGACAAAGCTCGAACTCGGTTCAACTCATTTCTATTCGAGCTCAGGTTCGAGCTCGTTTATATACTCGTTTAGTTAACGAGCCGAGCTCGGCTCGTTAAGGCTCGAAAATAATAATTAATAATATTAATATTATTAATTATTATTATTTAATTATAATAATATATAATAAAATAAATATTTTAATTATAATAAAAAATATATTACTTAATATTAGGCTCGACTCAACTCGATAAGGCTCGAAAATTCAACATTTTTGCTTAACAAGCCGAGTTCGAATATTTTTGAGTCGAGTCGAGCTCGTATATAAGCTCGTTACCTTAACGAGTCGAGCTCGAGTATGGAGAGTTCGAGTTCGCTCGACTCATTTAACACCAGTATCAACTAAAACAACGAGAAGTATGAAGATTTACTTGAAAATGCAAAATAGAGTAAACAAGAGAGCCACTATGTTAGCTTTTTTTTTTTCTTACTCAAATGTACTAAACTTCCTTCGTCCAAAAAGTTTTTCTCCTAATGTTTTGCATATTTTTTTCAAGATAGGATAAAATGAGTGGAGATCTACTATTCCAAAGCTTATTCCGTCTTCCTCTCCACTTGGTGGAATACAAGACGAAATAGGCTTTTGCAATACGCAATCCAAAATCGTATAAAATAAGCTACTCCCTCCGTTCCATAAATAAATTCACACTTTTTATATTTGTTCGTCTCATAAACAAGTTTACACCCCATATAAGGAAATACACATAAATAAATAACCCCACAACACACTTTAATTTCAAAATTGCAACCCCTTTACAACTCACATAACTTAATTTATAATTTATTTATTAACTAAAAATACTAAATTACCCCAAAAAGCAACTTTTTTAAAACTCTGTATCAACAGTAACTGTGAACTTCTTTATGAGACGGATGGAGTACTGTTTTTGCAGTATATTCACTATTATTTGAGAGCCCGATTCTACGCTAATTCTTCCATACTTGCAATTTTATACTAATTCAAGACCTCTTAGCAATTTCCACTTAATTTAATTTATTAATTTAAAATTTTATATATTAATATATACATTCAAATAATTACAAAAAATCTGAATAAGAAATTTATAAAATATTCTGGAATCCTGCAATTAAAACTCATCACTCATACAGTATCTTGCTTAAAACAAAGAATTGTACACCAAACATAGCCTTATCCGGTATGCCCCAGGATATGAATTCAATAAAAGGCGACACGACAGTTCAAAATTCAACCTATTTCGGATATTAGTCAATAATACATAAATAATAATCAATAATAAATACTTCATCCGCCCCATATATTTTTATTCATTTTTCATTTTGGAGTGTCTCACGTATTTTACCTATTCCATTTTTGGTAAAAATACATAATATTTTATTATATACTTTTTACAATCAAAACAACTTTAACTACTTTTTTACACTTTATTCATCATTCCCAATAACTTTATTCACTTTTTCTTTTTAAATTACTAATTTATCCTACTTTCTCTTATATTATATATTAAAAAAATAAAATATCTTAATATCCATGTCCGTACAAATCGGTAAAAATATCCGAGACGGAGGAAGTATAATAATTAATAGTCGAGAATAGTAGATTAGCAATATGAACATCATTAGAAATAGCCAAACCGTACTCCCTAGGAAATACTCAAAACATCAAGGTTAGGATCGTCATTTAGCAAAGTGGAATACCTATAGCGAGTGAACCCCACCGATAACCTCCCTCCCCCTTTTCCCCCGAATCTCACACATAAACACACACCACTCAAACACACACACACACACACGCTTTCTCTCTCTCTCTCCTCCAACGCCACCATTGTTTCATCAAATCAAATTTATTTTTACAGTTGAAGATGAAGAAATTCAAATCTGTTCGATTCACCAAAATTCAAAACAACAGAGCAACACAATTGTACCAGAAGAGAGAAAGCGCATTAAATTTCTTGCCAACCAACATCAACTGCTCCTCTTAATTTTTCTCCATTAATACTCTGCTCGCAGGTCAACCTTCATTGCATTTCGTATAGTGGCTGTGCACAATTATTGCTCTTCGCTGCCTTCTTCGTTTCACTCACAACATGCTCAGCGAGTCATAATCTATCATCCTCCTGCAGACAATGATTCCTCTCCTTCACCAAGTAATTGCCCTTTCACTCGTTTCAATTCTACCACTGACGTCTTTCGCCCAAAACACCAGCTCAACTCCGTGTGCTCAACGTTGCGGCCGAAACCTAGTTCCGTATCCATTTGGGTTCTCCGATGGGTGCAAGATCAAGTTGAATTGTAGCGACAATTACGCCAAGATTGGAGGTTTTGAAGTGAGAAATTTCACGTCTGATCAGATTCTGGTAGATCTTCCAGTAAAATGTAACCGCTCGATCGAGAAATTGAACCAGCTTTTCAATCTGAATTTCGCGCCGACGTGGCGAAACGGGCTTCTTTTGGAGAACTGCAACGATTCCAACAATGATTGTGTGATCCCCAGCAGATTACTTAGGTCTGGAATAAGTTTTGACAACTGTGATTCTGGGCCAGGAACTAATCTTTCTGATATAAGTTGTTATTCAAGCAAGTTTGATGATGAGGCCGAGTTTTTGGATTATGACAAGGTGTTAGAAAAGGGGCACTGTCGATTTCTGTTATCCTCGATCATGGTTGATTTTAACGGTAATAATAGTAATCAGTCCCGGAGCAACACGGTGGAGCTGGATTTTCAGACGGTGGAGCTGGGGTGGTGGCTTGATGGGAACTGTACTTGTGTCCCGCAGGCGACTTGTACGCCGGTGAAATGGAAGCAGCAGCTGGGATATCGTTGCACGTGCAACGAAGGGTACGTCGGAGATGGTTTCGCCGATGGGAATGGTTGCCGGAAAGGTCAGTCCATTTTCTCGTGAACAATTCATTAAAATAATTATACTGTATTAGATAATGTTAAATTCTCAGTCTAAATGCAGTTTTGACTTTGGAAATTTTGAATATGACCTATATGAACAGCATCTATTTTGGCATTACGCTTTCTTGTTTGATTATTATTTTTGAAAAAAATTATGTCTAGTGACAGTGGAATTTCTTGACCTGTTTTTTAGCTTTCTTTATTGGACTGGTTATTTGGTCAAATCAGCTAAAGAGTTGTTAATAGCCAAGACTTTGAATTTGCTTAAATATCATAATGATTATAGGATGAGAAATTTCAAAGTTTATCTTAGGTGTTGGTTGATCAAGACGAAGCCTTTACTGGGTTTTAATGACACCAAACATAATGTAGAGTTAATGAGTGATGAAATTGAATGCTTATTATACTATTGATAGCTTGCAATTTTTTAAGTCATTGGCAGGTAAGAAGGTGACCGGTATAAAGCTTCATTGTTGTGTTTCTTATTTGAATGGGTAATATTTGGTGAAGATTTGACTTTTCTTTTTTAAAGATTCATTCATTCGACAAAGTTATTACTTCCTAACAATGATTCAATCTGCAACTTTGGATAGTTAGTAATGAAGAGGGAGAAAAATGAAATAAAATAAAATAAAAAGAGGGGGAAAATATAAAAAAAATTGGAGGAGAAGGTAGACTGTTTCCTTAGCAATAATATCTAGAAGGTAATCAATGATATGCTAATTCATAGTGTTGCAACTTGCTATGTGGACAATCACAAAAGTCAAAGCTGCTGCTAATCAATTCATTTGGTTAATTAAAATTATAATAAAGAAGCACATGCCATCGGAGAAATTTGAAGTTTCTTCAGAATTTGAATGTATGAAAGTCAAGAGGAAAGAGAGGGTATGGATTGCTGAACAATCTCATATTTGGCCAAATCTGGCAGTGACACGTATATTTGATCAACAATTGACAAGATATTTTTCTCTGACAGAGAACTTGGCATTAGAATATTGCTGCTGATATTGTGGATGCATCATTGAGATATTGCAGAGATAATATGGCATAAATATAAATACTTAGTATTTTTTAAAATATCCTTCATTTGGTTAGTTAGGCTTTTGCATGACATGGATCCTAAATTTTAGCTCAATGTGGCATTTGTGGAGAGTTTTAACTTGAATGATTTGGTGGTGCTAAATGTACGGATGCAATCTTTTGAATATTTTTGATGCTGAAATAGTTACTTTTGTGGATTAAAAAGATTCTTCATTTTAACAGCATCAAGAGGCAAAAAAATCTAGTAATTTGTTATGCAGTTGTTAGTTCTTCTCTTATTTCTTCCATTATGTGAGATGAAATCTTAACACTAATCTTATACCATGAACCTCAACTATAGATCTTTGGAATTTTGTTGCATTGATGCCATTGCCCTGTATCTTAGTGATTTTGGGGTACTACTTATGACTACTAACTCCCTTTTTGTTTATTATGCATCAGTCTCCCGCTGTGAAGGGCATAGGTCTATTTTCTCCAGATGTGGTGGAACTAAAGTTGCGATTCTTGTTGGAGGTATTTCTGCTTCTTCATATTCCATCTCCTGTGGTTTAAGATGATTAACAGTGTCAGTATCTTGTTTGTGTTATATGTAATAAGTTGTTTGATCATCTTTATAGGAATTATAGCTGGAGCCACTTTTATGGCGGCTCTAGCTGTGATTTGCTTCTGTCTGAAGAGACGTGCTAAAACTTTGAAGAGCAGATTGAGCGCTAAGCGTTTGATCAGTGAAGCAGCAGGCAACTCAAGCGTACCCTTCTATCCTTATAGAGAAATTGAGAGAGCAACGAATGGGTTCAGCGAAAAGCTAAGACTAGGTACAGGCGCATATGGCACAGTTTATTCAGGAAAGCTCCACAATGGTGAGCGTGTAGCAATCAAGAAGATAAGATATCGTGATCATGACAGTATAGATCAAGTGATGAATGAAATCAAGCTTCTTTCCTCTGTTAGTCATCCCAATTTAGTCCGCCTTTTAGGATGCTGCATTGAAGAGGGTGAGCAGATTCTTGTTTACGAGTATATGCAAAATGGGACCCTCTCACAGCATCTGCAGCGAGAAAGGAATTCTGTGCTCCCATGGACAATCCGTCTCACAATTGCTGCAGAAACGGCTCGCGCCATTGCCCACCTACACTCAGCCATGAATCCTCCTATATACCACAGAGACATAAAATCCAGCAACATTCTCTTGGACTTCGATTTCAAGTCAAAAGTAGCAGACTTCGGTCTCTGTAGATTCGGTATGATGGATGACTCCCACGTCTCTACAGCACCTCAAGGAACCCCCGGCTACATGGATCCTCAGTATCATCAGAACTTCCATCTATCAGATAAGAGTGATGTTTACAGTTTTGGAGTAGTTCTCGTGGAAATTATCACAGCCATGAAAGCAGTGGACTTCTCTCGACCACACAGCGAGATCAATCTGGCTGCATTAGCTATTGACCGGATAGGCAAAGGCCGTGTGGAGGAGATAATTGACCCCTTTCTTGAACCGAATAGAGATGCTTGGACACTGTCGTCTGTTCATAAAGTGGCTGAACTCGCTTTTAGATGCCTCGCCTTTCACAGGGACATGAGACCTTCAATGATGGAAGTGGCTGATGAGCTTGAGCAGATCAGGCTCAGTGGTTGGGCACCAATAGATGAAACCACACACATGGGCTCATCAGTGGCTTCTTCTTGTTCATCTCCACGCCTGGGAAGTGAGAAGTCGTTCAACATTTCGATGAATAAGAGAATGTCGGGGTTGGGAAGTAGGAGAGTGATCGTTCCACAAAGGTCTGCCGCGGCCCTGCCAATAATGGAAACGGTGAAGGACTGTTCGCCGGTGTCCGTACAGGATCCTTGGTTGAGTGAACAGAGTTCACCATCAACCAACAGCTTACTGGGTAATTTAGTGCAGTAAACTGAATACCTATATATATATATAAAAATATATCTACCATCATTTGTTTATACTTGTAAAATTATCATGGATACTGAGATTTGAAAATTTTGTGTTATTTGATATAGAGAAGTATTGTTCCAATTCTTCCATTTTGGAAGCCTGTTCTTGCATTTAATCTAAACCTAGAAGTAATTTAACAGAGACCTGAAGATTTTTAGTGATCAACTTTTCTATCTAATTTTAATAAAATGATTTTTATACCTGAATTTACGAAAAGACCCTTACTCGAGTACATTCAAGTAATATATTCAAGTGATATATTCGAGTAATGTTGAGTTAATATATTTGCGTAATATTTTTGAGTTAAATTAAATTTTGAGTAATGTGAGTCACATTCAAGTAATGTAATCAGTGAGTAATGTAAATTCGAGTGATTGTAATTTCGAGTAATGTAAGTAATATTTGAGTAATGTAATGAGTGGGTAATGCAAATTCGAGTAATGTGAGTAATATTCAGTAGTGTAATGAGTAATGCAAAATTTGAGTGAATGTAATTTCAAATAATATTCAAGTAATGTAAATTTTTTAGTAATATAATTAATGAATAGCGCAAATTTGAGTGAATTTAATTTCGAATAATGAGAGTAACATTCGAATAATGTAAAATTTCAAATAGTGTAATTTTCAAGTTATTTTTTTTAGTTAAAGACTATTTTACTATTAATTTGAGTAAAAGGGTATTTCTGTTAATTCGAGCGTAAAAAAATATTTTCTTAAAATTTGGATAAAAAAGTATTTTATTAAATCTGATAGGGTACTGTAGCTTTTTACTCCTAAACCTATCCATTTTTAATCTATTCTTGACTAAAATCATGAATCTGTTCCAACCATAAATGAATTGACTATTCAAGCAACATGGGATGGAGTCATGGAGGTTGGTTACTTGGATATTACATTCCAAATATACCTCAACAGATGAATCTGAAAAATATTTAACATGGATTTCTATTTTACTGAAAATACTTTTGTGGATTCTTCTTATCCATGACTTCTTGGATCAACAACTGGACGTACTTTCCTGGATTGGGCGCTTGAATACTGTCCAACAACACGAGCATGAGGTATACTTGGTTCGCCCCGAGCAAGGGCATCTACATTTTCGAGAAGGTATTGTTTTGGAAGGCGGCCTACCACATTGCCCTCCTCATTACCCTCTTTGTCAAGAAATGCAAAATGTGGAATACCCTCAACACCAAACTCGTCAAGCTCTTGTTCCCACTTTGTGTTGTCAACATTCAGCATGACAAAATTCACTTTGTCCCTGATCAGAAACAGCAGCAAGCCATAGAACAAGGAGCAATGAGTTTTAAGGAGAATAAAACAAAACTAGATGAATCTATCACAAAAAACACATGACCTCAAACTAGTATGAAACTGTCCTAATCAACTAAAAGTCACACATCAAGTGAGATCTCTAATATATATCTTCAGTCCATAATTGGAATCTGAAGATAAAGAAATAGGCCATAGTTTAAACTACAGAGACTAATACTCAAACAGAATAACTTGTAATTGATGGTAGATATCTCGTGTAGTCACTATGAATGACAAAGCATTAAAATTACACTACACATATTGAGCCAAAAGATTGAATATTCAAGTTTGTTAAGATAATTACTTGAATTGCTGTTTGACTTTGTACACATCTGGAGCTAACTCCCGACATACTTCACACCAATCTGCATAGAACTCCACAACCGTAGGTTTGCCATTTGAAAGTGCCTGCACAGAAGAAAGCAAGCAAAAGAAAAGGGATGAAAATGAGACTTCAAATTTGCAATACAGATTCAAGAAAACACATACTAATATTCTTATATGAAATCAGTGATGAAGGAGTAAGATATCTGAATTTACCAAACAGATTTATCTTCAAAGTGACTAATAAGTTTCAAGGACAGAGAGAGAGAGAGCCCATAATCACTTTTCAAGTAATAAAGATTTATTTCCAACACAGTAAATCTAAAATGAACAAAGCAAATCACCAAACATTTAAATTGGAAAAGAAGAAACCCCAAACCACAGCCATTAATTTTAAAGATTTCCTCAAAATGTTAAACCCAAGAAAGGAATCGGGAATTATGCATAAGCCAAACTGCCAAAAGTCATACACATGAATCAAGATCAAGTTGTGAAGGGGTTAATACCAATCCAAAATCTAACAAAATGGAAGCATAATAGAAACACAGGAGTAGCAAACCTCCTCATAAGGCAATGCCGCAGCGTTGAGATCCTTCAATGTCACGCTGCCGCCAAAGTCGAATCGTGCAGACAAGAACAGCCCAACTGCTGCCACCGTAGAAGCCACTGCAATTCGCCTGTTAAGGTCTCTGGTAGGAAACTCCGGAAATCCACCACCGGATGAAGTTGTTTCCGTCGCCATAGATTTATCCCTAGCTCCATCAATTCCGGATTCAGGCGGCGATAATGGCTTCTCCTGCACAAATTGCTTTTTCATCAATCAATGGCAACACACACACACAGGCATAAAAAAAAATTATCATCGGAAGACACAATTAGCTGTACCTGCGTTGCAGCGGAGTCGGCTGAATCGGGATTGTTTTGGCAGAAAATCCGGCGATGTCGGAGACTTTTCTTCAAATAATAGGAGGAGAAGTTCACTATACAAGGCGTCTCCTTCACAGAGCGGAATACCGACGAAGAGCAAAATCCGGGAACGCCGACGGTGCTCGAAATTGAAGACACCCGAGCCATGGCGTGGCTGCTGTTTGTTTTCTTCGTGGTACAAAATAGTCAAACGGAGGTAGTACTAAATTTGTTTGCTTCGTCGTACAAATACACGACTAGTTCATCTGAAGTGGAGAATGGAATGGTGAATGCTAGTAAAAGTTACCTGTGGCCCATTTGAATATATTGGGCCGTCCGCAAATTGATCCAAATGCGTTCTCCATCTTTCTCTGATTATTCGTTTTTTTCTGAATGCTTCTTCTCCATCAGTATTTGCACAATTGCACTGATTTCTCCTTCGCAAGTTGTGCAAACGATGTTGCGAATTCCTGATTCATGGATTAGATAAATAGGCATCGGCCCATAAATCCAGTCGGCACAAATTGGTTGGGCCTATCCCTCGTCTATTTCATTTTCTTCTAACTGCTAATTTATAGGGCCTAGCCCAAGCTTACTTTAACGCTGAGTCCGTACGTCGTCGTTCCTCCAGCGCTCTATTTCCATTTTATAAATAAATTCTGTTCGCCATTTGTAATTGTTTACAGTTGATTTTGCGCCAGAGGATTTTTCAATTACAACCTGCAACACTGACCCTAAGTTTCCCCAATTTCTTACGTCAACTCGTGAATGGCTGAAGAAGCAGCGAGTGAAGTGCAAGGTCCGTCCGCCGACCAAAACCCTAAATCCGTTGAAGCAACGATTCATGCCGCCGTAGGTGGTGAGGTCACGGAATCCACCTGCAATAACGATAACAATGCTGAGAGCTCCGCTGTGGCTAACGATGTCGAGAAGAACTTGGAATACGCCGACGAGTTGATTGCTCGCGGCTCTAAAGCCGCCAAGGAGCGTGATTACGCCGAAGCCACTGATTGCTTTAGCCGTGCCCTAGAGATCAGGTGACTACTTTGGAAATGGTTTTATATCTCTTATGAGGGTGACATTTTTGTCATCCTCCTCGCATATGCAATTATTCTTTCACTCTGGGTTTATTTATTTATTTATTTTATTATTTTTTTTTTCCCGAAAATTTTGAAATGCTGTATGGTGTGAATTTTGATTTTAGGACAGCACACTTTGGTGAACTTGCTCCTCAGTGCGTCACTGCTTACTATAAATATGGATGTGCCCTGTTATACAAAGCCCAAGAGGAGGCTGACCCATTGGCTGCTATGCCCAAAAAAGAGGAGATTTCTCAGGAAGAGTCTGATAAAGACAAGAATGCAAAAACTGATGTTGATGGTGGGTCATCGGCTGCCTCAGGTTCAGCATTAGAAAAGTGTTCCGATGAAGATGCAGGTGACTGTTTCTCTTTACTCCTGGTGAAATGTAGTTCATAGTTTTTAAAATGGATATAAAGGTCAAGCACTCGTGATTAAACAATTTTGCCTACTTAGTTTCGGTATTGAATTATTGTGGTAATTCAGGATATTTGTTGGAGTATATTCCTATGTATCTAGCTGAGAACCTGAGTAACAAATAACACTTCCCAAGAATTGAATTGTTAGTTCTATGCATTCACTTGTAACTGTATCCAGAAGCACTGGAAGATAAACATCATGCAAATTTCAGATCTTGAAAATGCTAACTGAGAATGTCATTCTCCCTTTTAAGACACTTTGGAACACTCACCTCAATTTTATTACGAAGTTTGGTTTTATACATTATGCCTGAAATCTCTATGTTGTCCAATTTCACCAACTGAGTGGTCATTGCAAAAAACTACGAGGTGTAGTCATTTTAGCTGGACTGCTGTCTACTATTTATTTGGATTGACATTTAAGTTTGATGTGGCAACTGTATAATTCATGTGATTAAGGATTTATTGTCTGGATTCTGGTCAAAGCACCTATATATGATCTTTGCTTCTCTTACAACAAATTTCTTCTCCTGGAAATTAGATGTAGCAGAGAAGGGAGAGGAAGGTGAAGATGAGAGCGATGAAGAACTTGCTGATGCTGATGAGGATGAATCTGACCTTGACTTGGCATGGAAGATGCTTGATGTTGCTAGGGCAATAGTTGAGAAGCACTCAGGTGATACAATTGAAAAGGTGGACATATTGTCAAGTTTAGCCGAAGTAGCTCTGGAAAGAGGTCTGTGATTTTCTCCTATACCTGTTACTTATTTTACGATAAACTACATGGCCTTCTTTTCTTCATTTATGTTAATTTTTTTTGCTTTATACAGAGGATGTTGAGACGTCATTAAGTGACTATTTGAAAGCCCTCTCCATCTTGGAGTGCCTGGTTGAACCCGACAGTCGCCTTATTGCAGATTTGTATCCTTTATGAAGTTAAACGTAAATTTTGAAATTGCCACCTTTTTTTTCTTATTGAATAGCATAAAACACTAGTTAGTTACACTATTCTATATTCATCTTTCAGTTCCATATGTTTGTTTCAAATAAAAGAAAACAAGAATCCAAACGACTTCCTTAATAAGCAAATTTAGGAATTTTAGAATATGCTTGTGCCTAGAGGTTGGTTCAAGACCAGAAGAAGCTGTTCCATATTGCAAGAATGCTATTTCAATTTGCAAGTCTAGAGTGCAGCGACTCACGGATGAAATTAAAAGTTCACCAACTGCTTCTGAGACGGGACCAACTATTCAACAGTCTTCTTCTACATCTCAGTCAGGTGATTCATTAGCAGAGAAAGAAGCTGAATGTGAAACTCTGAATGGTCTATGTGTTGAACTGGAAAAGAAGGTGAGATTTCCTAGAAGATAGACTTGTGAAATTTTCTACTCATTGCCTTTAATGTTATTTGTTTTGTGTTGCAGCTGGAAGATCTTCAACAGCTTGTATCAAACCCGAAATCTATCCTCTCTGATATCCTGGAGATGATGTCTGCAAAGGTAAAGGCTATTGAGCAGAATGCTACTTCAGTAGCAATGACCTCCTCACAGGCTGATCCTCCAAGCACTGGCGGAGATGTAGTTGCCACCGTTTCTACAACTCATACAAATGGTGCATCAGGAGTGACGCATCTAGGCGTTGTGGGGAGAGGAGTCAAACGGGTGGTGATGAACTCAACAACCCACTCCAGCACAGCGAAGAAACCTTCAGTTGAACCATCATCAAATGGTGGTGATGGCAGCTCAAAGACTTTGAAATCTACCGAGGCAGGTTAGTTGTATTTTAGTGTAGCGTTTCGTATTCAACTAATTTGATCCATCTACCTAATGAATTGTGTGTGAACTTCCTTTTAGTACTGTAATTTGGGTATCAGCAGCAGATCAAATTAAAGATATTTTGAGTACCCACTAATACAGCCAGCCTAAAATTAGTACTTGGTGATTAAGCTTTATATCCCAACATTAATATTGTTGCAGCTGAATTATTCTTTCACTGGGTCACACTTTACAGATTAAACTTAGGTGTCATTAATTATAACCTCGAGTGCATGATTCTGTCATTATATATGGGTGCTTCATTGCTCTTGAAATTAACAGATATTTATTGCTGATTATGATTATATATAGACCATCCTGATTATATTGAAATTAAAATTATAAAATCTAAAATCATTTTAAAAACAAAATATACTCCACGTCTGCAAATTATAAAGTATTTTATGTGTATTAGAAAAATAGAGTTATTGAACAAAATATTCACTTCATTGGGGCTGCCGTAATTAGTCTTCTTTTCCTTCTTGTTCTTCTGCCCAATGATGGTGATGAAGAAGAAGATTCCTCGTTCAATTTCCTCTTGAACCGATCACATTCAGGTTTCTTTTCCAAATTCTTTTTCTGCAAGGACAAAATAATATTGTACTCCACAATTTAGTTTATTCAACATTTAGCAATACAATAGAGCTATAATAAGAAAATAATAATAATAATAATAATAATAATAATATACTGGTATGACTCCCTCTATCATTTATTGTGAAGTTTGAGTAAACTATTTTTTTTAATTATTAAAATAAATTATAAAGTATGTTATGTGAGTTTAGGTGGGTTACAATTTTAAATTAAAGTGTACTGTGACCTATGTCGATGTATTGGTTTTTTTTTTTTTAATGAGGAAAACCGTAAATTTATTTATGGAATGAGAAGAGAATACACATCTCATAAATACACAAATTACAATTTTATCATAGATTTTAAAATATAAACACCTAGGACTTAAATTGACTCTTCAGATATATAAGAATAAATTTCAACAGAACCATACGAAGGAATAATAATTCCTTAAACAGGGTATGAGGAAAGTTAAAGTTTAAATAGATAAAATGAAGGTACCAATGGAACAAAATCCATGTTGAAGGCGATTGAGTCTCCCTTGACATGTTTCGCAGTTGGATTTACCATTCGAATTTCGAGTATTATTAATGTTTTCTTTTGGATTAAGGTATACTACGGTATTTTTATTAATTGTATACACTTCAATAAAAATTCAGTTATAGTCTTTGTTGGAATGGCGGTCCTCCAAGATGCAACATTAACCTGTTTATACCACAAAAAATTTATTCAACCAACAAAGGTATGTTTGATGGCTAATGAGGGGATGAAAAGAAAATACTATCACAATTCGTCCTATAAGGTTGATTTTATTAATTTTAGTGTTTTTCTTATCAGTAATTCACTAAATTATCCGAATTTTGTCTAAAATTCGAGAAAAATTATCTATATTTGAAAATAAAAAAATAACTGGAAACGGGAGAGATGAATTGATGTTGTTTGTTACCTGTAGAATAGGAAGATGATTTTGGTGTTTTGAAGACTCATCTTTCCAGCAAACATCACAAATAGGTTTTTCCATGCAAACTCCACAATATATGGTTTTGTAGTGCTTCTTGTGTTTATCGCATCGAGTGTTCAACCATGGCTCCAACCAGCTCGATGAATACGAATCTTCCAATGATTTTTTAATTTTATATTATAAAAAATATCAAATAAATGATATGTATAATTTCTAATTTATATAAATTTATCAGAAGCTTCAAAGAACTAATTTTGTGTTGTGTACTAGTTTTTATTTATAGCAAACACTTGGGTGAGACAATTAATTTTAATTTCTTTGAGTAAAATAGAAATTGTGTTATTATGTTTAAAAAAATTAAGAGAAAACCATTAAACTCCCATGCAGTAATCATATATTGATAAACAAAAATTAAGATTGCTATACACTACTAATTTATTGAATCCAAAGTACAATAAAAAAATATCGTAATTTGAATGAATGGTTTTTTTTTTTTTTTTGAAATCTGTTTGATGATTCAATAATATTATTAACACTTAAATTCATTCATTGATTCAAAAATAAGTAATAATTTTAAGAATACCTGGTTTCTATATCTTCAACCGCACATTCTATTGTTTCTGTTTCCGACATGACTATCATGTATTTTGAAACCAGTTCCAAAGGTGATGATTAAAATTAAAACTTACAAGAAATTATTATTATTATTATTATTATTATTATTATATATATATATATATATATATATATATATATATATATATATATATATATATATATGGGTTTACAAGATTTAAAATCCTTCTCCTAATATGAATATAATTATAAATTATCTAATTGAAAAAGATACAATCTAGATAGATTTATATTACCTGAAATCTGAATATAAATTCTCTTTTATTATAAAAAAATATAATAATAATATTATATATATATATATATATATATATATATATTTGTCCCATATAGAGAAAAATAGAAAATAAAGACGGCAATTAGACTTAAAAAAATATAAATATACTATATTAGCAGTGGTAGTAAGAAATCTATTTCAATTTAATCTCTTAATTAAATAACAATGCAATAATTAACAAATATTTAAGTAAATCTTAAGTTTATATACTATATATCTCCTACCGAATATATATATATATGAAGTAAGATAATTAGTAAGATAATTAATCGCCCTTCTATATATTAAGATTATTCACAACGCCAAGAAGTTCTGCCACCGTCAAAGCCGAGGGCGTCAAAGAACGCTCCACCGGACTTCCAGAACACCAAGCTCATGACCCGCCTCACCTACACCCTCGACGAGATAGAGGGCCCGTTCGAGGTCTCCATGGACGGGACCATCAAGTTCGAAGAGAAGGACGGCATCGACTACGCCGCCGTCACGGTGCAGCACCCCGGCGGCGAGCGGGTGCCTTTCCTCTTCACGATCAAGAACTTGGTGGCGTCCGGGAAGCCGGACAGCTTCAGCGGGGAGTTTCTGGTGCCGTCGTACAGAGGGTCGTCTTTCCTGGACCCTAAGGGGAGAGGTGGATCGACGGGTTATGATAATGCGGTGGCGCTGCCGGCGGGAGGAAGGGGAGATGAGGAGGAGCTGGAGAAGGAGAACATCAAGAACGTGGCGTCGTCGTCGGGGAAGATCACCCTGAGTGTGACGAAGAGTAAGCCGGAGACGGGAGAGGTGATCGGAGTGTTTGAGAGTGTGCAGCCGTCGGATACTGATTTGGGATCAAAGGCTCCCAAGGATGTTAAAATCCAGGGTATCTGGTATGCACAGCTGGATTCATAGAGAGAGAGCTATTAATTATTACACTCAATTGGATCAATTCTCTCTTTTTTTTTCTAGCATCGTTTTGTAATACATTTCCTGGATTTTGATCATGTGTTTAGTTTTTGTAATAATATGCTAGTGAAGTAACAAAGAGACCTCTGATTCTTGTCTGTATATTAGCACTGGATTTATATATTTTTAAACGAAGCTATGAATTGCAGCCATTGTCAGGGGTGTGAGTGGAAGGTTGAGAATAGAAAATTAGGGATGATTAATGATGATAGTTGTGCAGTCTCAGATTAGCTAAGGAATGGATGTTTTGGATCTCTGATTTGATTTAATGAATGAGGTAATGGTCATGAGTTAAAGAAATTGAAAATGAAGAGATTCAGACCCCCCTGTCCAAACAATTTAGTTTACATCTAATTTTCTGAAATTAAAAACAAAACTGCATGGGAATGCTGGTTTCAAATTAGAGAAATCTCTCCCCAGATTTATACAAAGTCATAATTAACATTGATCTTTGTTTCAATTGCATTTAAATACTTCTTCAGTTATACATCATATAACAAAATCAGGAATAGCTCTCTGATAACTCATTCTATATCCAAACACATGCCTAAGTATTCGTCTTTTGCTGGGGCGCCCATTCTACAGACAATGTTTTTGTAGATCTATTCCAGACGCTCCGTCTGTTTAAAATAAATTAAAAATTCATGAGCAAAGTCAGTCTGATTTTAAGTATGAGCAAGTAGTTGCTGCAGTTAACTTAATCCAATAAATAAGCTCTGTTTATAGCAAAACGAAAGTCGAGAGTGAAAGAGTACCTTCCAGAGGCCATCATTAAGATAATGCATGTTATCCACGCCAATTCCTTTGTTGATTGTTCGTCTGCATTTTTAAATATCATTAGTATTATTTTGCTTTCTTCGTCTGTCTGAATTTATATCTTCATTAAAGGATAGAAACAAGAATATTAGCCATTAAAAGTATAAAAAAGAAATGCATGCAACTTTCCAGACATATGCTATGGTTTTAAAAAGAAAGAGCAGCCAGAACATCTTACATATCTTTTGCTGACATTTTTGTGAATCCAATAGCTAGAGCATGTATCTTTCCTTCAGCCATTATAGCCTGAGAATTCAAACAAAAAAATTGGAGCAAATTATGGTAAGATCAAATTGGTCAACTTAGAACTCCCAATTGCATTAGCAATTCCAGACATTCAATTGTTGACACAAAAGTACGTTCGAAATTCAATAAAGAACAAGTTCAAACAAAAAATTCTTACAACAGGAGTTTCAGATCCGACTTCATCGTCCAATGCACCACCAGGAGAAGTGAGCCCTGGGCACATTATATTGGCACCAGCAAGTACAAATTTAATTGCCCCCCTATCAACTTGCAGTTTTCTCATAATGTTTGGATCTGCCAAAGAAAAAGTGAAGGGCTTAAATACATTTATGGTTACTCTACAATCTATACATAGAGACTGACTATCTATCCATGTGTTTCTGTAGCACTTTTATAAAAAATTGATTAAGTCTAGAAACAAAATTCTACTGGCAGTTTCATTATCCTACTTCATCTTAATTTGAATCTAATAAAGTTAAATGAAGCAAAACGAAGAATGGAGTGCAAGTACGAAAGGCACGAAGAGATTTTGCAGTGTGTCATTGAAATTGACATATGTTCATTCAGCACAAAATCCAACTCATACACAATGGAGAGATGTGATGCCACAAGATTAATATAATTTTTCAGAGTATGGAACCTGAAGGTACTGAAAACCCAGGCCCAAATATTTTTATGCTCATAATTTTAAGACCTCGTATTAATACTAAGCACATTAGGATTGAAACTAGTTTTTAGTAGCACCATTCTGGCTTGGCACCGGCACATCACCCCAGAATATCTGTATCCTAAAAACGAGTATCTGCCCATAATATTTTACTAGTCTTAAAAAGAAATGAATTGGCAACATCTGCCCTCAATTATTCCTTTTCAAATTCAATTTTAATGTCATAGTGTGCACTATTTTCAGTTTGAATTGATTCATAGCTTTCAGCTATTCCATGAAAGTTTTGCAAATTTAGGACATGATTCAGATAATTATCTTTTAAAGGCCAGTTACCAGAAGCATATATGAAATGCAGGACACCTCAAAATTACATTAACATTTAAATTAGTCAAAGGCCCAAACAAATCGTATAATCTTGTTAATGATGTCAAATGCCTTTTTGTCAAGTGTGGAAATAATGATTCAGTATAATGCTGCAATTTTGATTTATTTTAGTATTTAGATGATTAGGAAAGATACATATAGCCGATCCCACACAATTGATAAAGGCTAATTTTTTTGTTGTATGAGTAAAAGTTTAGCATTACTAAAATATAACATGCATAATACAATGGAGCAATCAATGGTCAGATGCTGAGGTTGCATGATAAGATACTAAGGAGCCCATGGTCCCAACCACAAGGAAAATCTGAGTCAAGACCCAATTAGGAAGCTTAGGGCTAACATCTTACATCTTGGCTTAAAATAAGGTTCAAGTTACACACATCAACACTTTACCCTTCATATTCTCCATCAACATGGCTAAATTAAGCAATGGAGCATCTAATGG
The DNA here is from genome assembly GCA_023678885.1 of Pogostemon cablin. Lineage (NCBI taxonomy): Eukaryota > Viridiplantae > Streptophyta > Magnoliopsida > Lamiales > Lamiaceae > Pogostemon > Pogostemon cablin. The sequence continues at coordinate 18,426,134 of CM043000.1, forward strand.
TTTGCAAAATAATTTGGAGCCCAATTAGAACATTAATATAACACATCCACATTCATCAAATATGTAAATTTTGTTTTCTATTTATTTCTTAGCATGAAGATAATAACAGTTTTTAACTTTTCAAATCCATTACCAGAATTTTGAGTATATAACTACAATAATATCACTAAAGACCTCTGATTATAACTCATGCGCAATGTTAACCACGCCTGTCTCAGCGATTTCAGTGGTCAAGAAGCCAGTCCTTTTATAGTATCAACATACATACACAGAAAAAGCAATCCCAAATTGTAATGCTTACACTGATGAAGAAGCCGTAGTGTAGGCATATAAGGTCCATCACGTATGTTGAAGAACAGGGGCACATTGTTCACCAGAACCAAATTCAGATGATTTGGACTTCCAAGTGGGAAAAGATGAAACATTATAAAGTCAGTAACAAACACAGACTATATAGTTAAATTATAATGCAGCCAGAACTAATATAAGTTTCATTCAGATAACGTGGAGACCATTTTGCAACAATAAGTGGTGATTTCTTTGGCATCAAATCATCCAACACAGGTTCAAGTCCTGGATACTGCATGAAACAAAGCAAAAGTTCAAGATTAATCTAGGAAAATAAATTATTGCTTAACCAGAAATAAAAGCAAAGAAAATACTGAGCAGTAAAACCTCCTCCACAATACTTTGCCGTATTTTGCGTTGCACGGACGCCTTCACTTGATTTTGGGCAGAAACTTCTTCAGTTGAGAACCTAATGACAGGTTAAAATAGGTTCAGTTAACAACAAAAAACATGGTAGACAACATGCATACTCTTGTATCATCAAACATAAAGCCAGAGCAGTGAGAGCACATATAAAGTATTAGACATGTAAAACTCATAGAAAGCAGAGGACCAAGGTATAATGGATGTGGCGTGTCTCTACTAGGGTTAATAAAATAACATGTAAAAAATTAAATTGGATTTATTTACAGCACAAACAAGATGGAGTATTCAATCATGATGGATGAAGCTATAAATAACATGTATAAGCAACCTGCAATCCAGACACAAAGTTATTGATTATACACGATATTTTTGCTATAAATCTTTCGAAGATAGAGGTATTCAGCTATCCATACAGAGTGATCAATCCTATGATACGCAGCTTCTGTTCTTTTAATATGATAGTTGATTAGGCTGCTGCAGTGCCTCAAAGAAGTAGTTGACTGCATGTATACTAGTGGATAACCAAATAACCACACATGCTTTGCTCTAATAATTCACAAGTAAACCAAAGTTCCAAGATTTTCTTATTCTATATTAGCAAGGACAAAGAAAAAGAAAAAAAAAACAGAGAAATAAAAGGAGAACATTAAAAATTTAGTAAAGTAAGCTACTTTATCTCAATAAGAATGAGAAGAGTGACAAAGCCAATTCATCAATTTTGACAGAATAGCAGTAATATGCATAGTTTGCTCATCATACTTCGGATTGACACCATAATAAGCATACTACAGTAAGAAAACGAACCAGTACAAATAACTAAATCAACATTCTTTTGTCATAAATCAATTTTTTATATAACAAAAAAAATATCTATACATCAATTATGGCAATTTACAATCTTTACAAATCGTTTTCTTCACTAACTTTAGTCCCAAATTCTCCACACAGACTAGTACTGCAAACAAACTGTGACAGAATGTGGAAAGAGGCCTCTACGATTTGTTATCGGCAGCAGAACCAACAAATTCCCCACATCCATCCGGCAAAATTATATGATTTAGAAATAGAAAAATTCCCAATAAGCACTCTCATGTCAGATTAAAGAAGAAAACAAACATATAATAAGAATCTGAGATATACAGAATCATATGAAGTAAAAGCAATAAACGCCCAGATAGAAAGGTGTAGTGATAGTAATTGGAACTTACTTTTTGAACATTTTCACAGAGAAAAGGAGAGTGAGAATTCTAGGTATTGGTTGCAGTGAGACCTAGATTGCGAAGAGAGTATAAAACACTTCGTTTAAACATGTCGAAGCGTTGTTATAAAGCCGACTATTTTAAAATAATTAAAATAAAAATTATAATGTAATTAATAAAAAAAATATTTTAGTTATAAATTTAGCAATGTAATATTCAAAAGAAAAATAAATCAAATTCATTAAATAATTCAATTAACCCCAATTTAACACATTGGCTTCTTTTATTTATTTTTTAGTTTGAATCTGAAGACGTGACATAGGCAAAACAAAAAATCTAGTTATAAATAATTTTAATTAAATAAACATTATTAAAAATTAGGGAGGATTACTGCTACCTAAAAAAACCCTTAATTACTATGACAAACATACAAAAATATTACTACTAACTACAAAAATATATAGTGATATTCCAATATTACCCCTACAATGTGCTGCACATAAATGTTGTGTGCAGGAAAAGTTCGTGTGCAGCAAAAGTGTGTGCAGTAAAAAAAGTGTGTGCAGCAAAAAAGTGGGGTGGTCCGGCAAAGCTCCGACGGCGGTCCGGCTACCGGCCGCTTGGCCGGAGCTCCGGCGGCGGCATAACTCCGGCGACCGGCCGGCGGTGGGTGAGGGTTTAGGGTTTGTGGTTTAAAAGTGTATGAATTTAGAGTTATATTTGGTATTTTACTTTAATATTTTGTATGTGAGAGTAATTATTTTAAATTCAATGTATCTTATAGTAATTAGGAGTACAAAGTGTATACCTATTAGTAATTATTCCTAAAAATTATCTTTTAATTAAAATTTTAATTAAGTAAACACCAAAATTATCTAGTTATACTTGGTCATTCCCATTGTGGAATTTGAAATAAATTGCTCTAAATGATATAAGAGCATCTCCAAAAATCTCTTTAAATTTTAGAGAGTATTTTTATAAAATAGAGAGGATTTTTAAATTTAAAGAATCAAAATTTTATTATGCTCTAACAAGCTTTTTATATTTTTATTTTCAATATACATTTATAACATATTTTCTTTTTTAATATATTAAAAATTATTCCTCCCAAGCAAAAATACATAAAGAAGTCAATAACATTTAATGTTATTTAAGTTTGAAGAGGGGATTTGATTCTTCAAATTTAGAAAGTAAAAATGGTTATGTAAATTTTAATGTTAAAATAAAAAGTGTGTTGGAGCTTGATTTTATTGAAACCCTCCTTATATTATGAATATGTTGTATTTTACATTACCTTTAGAGTTGTTCTAATGATAATGATATATGAGGACACTTATGTTAAATTTCATGATCAAGACAAAGTTAATAAATGAACACTTATTATTGGTCATCCAAGCAAGCTCTGTTGTTATAAGGGGATCGGACAGTAGACCAATAGAGATCGATAATCATTTGAGGTTTAATCGAAAAATTAAATTTCACATATTTTTAGTTATGTTTTATAGAATTTTCATTGATAAAAAATATATGGTTAATTATACTGTGCACCTGGGTGCATCCTAAGATATGGTGCATCCATATACAAATATAAATAAAAACATATACAATTATGAACGAAAATGTATACAATTTAATTGTTAATTTTTTTAATGAAAATTGAGTGTAAAAAAATATACAATTATTAAAAAATATATATACACTATTGAATAAAAAGTTATACACATATGGATGCTTAGTTTTTCTAATGAAAAACTTAGTGTGACAAAAATATACAATTATTAAGAAATACATATACAAAATAGAATAACATGTATACAAAATAGAATAAAAAGTTATACACATATGGGTGCGCCCTTGCACCCGGGTGTACCTAATATTAACTCAAAATATATATACTTCATCCGTCCCAGGAAAGTCTACACCCATTTTCCCGGTACGGAAATTAAGAAAGTGATAACTTTTAGGGGTATCATGGTATTTTTTGGTTAAATAAATGATATGGTATGTTAGGTGTGTTAGGCAGGGGTGGATTTTTATAAATAAAAAAATGGTGTACCCCACTATTAAGGGCCCCACCGCCATTGCCCTAGGGATTGGTGGAAGAGATAAATCGCAGGATGTGTCTCAAGTGGCTTATAGAAAGGGTTCACTGTTTAACTTGTGCTTGCAGGGGGAAAAATTCATGCCAAAGGGAGAATTCGAACCCCTACCCTACAGCAACCAAGTTCAATTGGAAGTGCATGGGGAATGGTGATTGTGTTTGATTTTTTACTTTTTTAGAAATGTGCAAACGTTGGTAATTGTGTTTGACTTTTTACTTTTTTAGAAATGTGCAAACTTTTGTGGGACAACCCAAAATAAAAAATGTGTCATCTGAAATGGGACGGAGGGAGTAATTCATAATTAATACATATACATCGTTATATAGTATATTCACTCAATATTATAATTCATAATTCAATCTAAAATATAAATATTATGCTAAAATAAATAAACGTAAAAATGAAACATTATAAAAGTAATATATATATATATATATATTTATTAAAAAAATAAAAAAAAAAGTCCGTGGACTAATTCAATTGGTATTTACCTGTACAACTCGAATCAATCTTGTTTAATTGCAAAACAGTTATTTGGGATGTTTTGGACAGATTCCGGCTTCAGTTATGTTCAACCAATTTAATTAGCTGGTCGGCCCGATTTTGAAAACAATGTATCCAAGAGAGTTGCATGTATTCGAGAAAATTGGCCTAGTCGAAAGATATTTTAGAGTTAACCAAGAAGAATTTATTTAAAATAAATGGTCTACCCCATCATTAAATATCATCTCTACTGTAACGGAGATTGGTAGGGGGCTAAATCATAAAATTGTCTCAAGTAGTTTATAGAAATGGATTACTCTTAACAAGGGTCCAAATCCATGCTACATGTAGGATTCAAAACCTCACTACCTTGTGAATTGGTGAATAAGATAAATCGAAGATATGCTTCAAATTGCTTATAAGGATGGTTCTGTAAGAGATCAAATTCATGCTAAAGACAATATTTGAATTTCCTACAATTATCAACTTTTGGTTTTTTTTCATTTTCATCTTTACTACTTGAGCTATGTTTTAATGTTAGAGAAAAGTTTAGTAATGATTATATTTAAAGAAGTTCATTGTCAATCTTATTTAATTGACAAAGCAATTAAATTACTAATTCAGGGATTCACCATAGGGATGCTTCTAATTTTTAATTAAGAGGTTCGAGTAAAAAAGATGCCGTTTATTTATATATTTCCATAGTTATCAACCTTCAATTCAAGGCAATTTTTAAGAAAAATATCATTACAATTAACAAGAAAGATCATTTAAAACCACTCATTCCAAAAGTCAACAGGGGAAAATAATTTATCTTCTCAAATCTTCATAGATGCATTAAGTTTATCCTTGAGATGTGATTCAAAAGCTAAATCAAGCTAAAATTCTTAATTTAGATAAAAATTGAAACTAAACATACTGCATTAATTAATTTTATAACATTAGGGGCGTCTATTGTAAATGTTCAACACATATTAATTATAGAATGGAAAAATCAATTCGTCATAGAGTTCAAATTTCTTATTCTATATTATTGTTCCAAAAATTGCACCACATTAATTCAAAATCTCTATTCCACAATGGTCTTTCACTTGATGTTTCGTAATTTGTTTTATTTTAAAATATTATACACTAAGGTGATATTTAGTACCGACTTGCTTTAATAATTAAAACCGTTGTGAATTTTTACTATTTATAACAATATTACGATAAACCCACATAAATTGTTGTTTTCAATTGGAGTAGCCAGAAAGCTTATCAATGTGCCAACTAACCCTTTCCTCCTCTTTTCTCCCATAATCTGAGAGTGTTGGCAAAGAAAATGATGAAACGTGAAAGCAAAATATCATAATATTCAAAAAGATAGAAATTAAATTACCACTAGTAAATAATAATCTTGAAGCCAAAGATAATTTTATTAAAAAAGTAAACACATGAGAGTGACTACATATCCAAACAGGATATGTATATAAACAACACACACCCCACATAGTCATGTAGGCCTCTTTCACACCAAATATGGGGAGGTTGTTCAGTTTCTTCTTCTATTTTCTCCCACCTCTCTTAGCCGCCGTCACGGCGGCGCCGCCACTCTCGACGGATTCACGGTGGATCGTCGACGAGTCGGGGCAGCGTGTGAAGCTGGCGTGCGTCAACTGGCCGTCGCATCTGGAGGTGGTGGTGGCGGAGGGGCTGAGCAAACAGCCGGTGGATGAGATCTCCGATGAGATTAGAAATATGGGATTCAACTGTGTCAGGCTGACGTGGCCACTTTTCTTGTTCACCAATGATACGTTGGCATCTGTCACGGTCAGACAATCCTTCAACAATCTCGGATTGATCGAAGCCGTTGCTGGATTGCAGACTAACAATCCATCCATCGTTGATCTCTCTCTCATTCAGGCTTACCAGGTATTTATTAATTCTTTATTTTTTCTTAATTTTAATTAGTTTATAATGGTCAGAAAATGATTGGGTTCTCACCTAGAATTTTAGATAAAGTTGCACAAAAGGGCAGATAATTAGTCAAGGCAGTTATAGTCCGTTTTTTAAGAGCAGCAAATATAGACACGTGTAAAATGGAGTACTTAATATTTAAAATAAAATTTTAATTGAATAATAAGAAGTGATAATATTATAAAGTGATTTTGTGATGCACATAGAGTACTTATTTTTAAAATATTTCCTCCGTCCGCCTGAAAGGTGGACATTTTATCATTTTAGGCGTTCGCATCAAAGATCCATATTTCTCTTTTTAAATATATGGGACTCACACACATCACTAATACAATAAATTTATTATGGGACTCATTAATCTCACTAATACAACTATCAACTACAAATTAAATAATAGTACTCCTTAATCCATGTGAAAAAAATAAATGTCTATATTTGGGACGGATGGAGGGAGTAAAATTTTAATTGAACAATAAGAAGTGATAATCTTATAGAGTGATTTTGTGATGCACCAGTGCACCTGGATTAATAGAATAAAAATAGGAGTTAGTGGGTAGTTATTTTTTAAAATTTTAATTATTTTATTTTATTTTATTTGATGGTGAAGATCGAATAAAAATATAATCTACTTCCTCCGTCCATCTTCAATGTATACATTCACTTTTTGTACGGGGATTAATGAGTATTATTATTTTATGTGCAGTAGATAGTTATACTAGTGGAGTAGATAGTTATACTAGTGGAGGGTGTGAGACATATTTTATTTGTATTAGTGGAGTGAGTGTGTTCTATAGTAAAAAAAATTAATAGATTAAAAATGAACGATTAAAAATAATAAAATGAATAAATTGACATAAGATCATTCATTTAACCCAATATAATTTTTATTTAAAAGTGGGTAGATAAGTCTGTAAACTATTTAAAGCGACTCAAGTACTCCCAAGAATAGTGGGGTAGTCGTAATGATTAATGCATTTAAAGACAATTTAGAATTTGGAGTTATTTATTTATTTATTTGGAGTACCAGTAGACTACAACTTCAAAATTCATTTGGATTATGTAATAAATAATGACAAGAAGCATCTAAATTACAAAAATGTTTAATTACGTAGTGGAAGAGGTGACCCACCCATAAATAATGACAAGCACTACAAAAAAAAAGTTACTTGATAGTGATAGATTTTTGTGATGAAAATTTTGTCCTCACAATTGTGATAGATTTTGTGACAAAATTTTGAAAATAGTGATCGTTAATAGTTGATCGTTTAAAATTTCGTCATTCTCTATATTTGTTATGACATTTGTGACGAAAAAATTTGTGACGGATTTTTTTCGTCACAAAAATATATTTTTTATTTTTTTAATTAGTGATGGAAAAATACGATCACAATGTAAATGGTCTCATTTGTGACAGACTTTGTGACGGACAAAGTCCGTCACAATTTATAGTTTTAAAAAAATCATTAAAATTATACTTGTTCATTACACATGTACATTATGCTATTTAATTTAATTATATAAGACAAAAGGTTCAAGTTACATGTTTTTTTAAAGAAAATATTATTATTTTAATATGTATTTGTGAATTTATTTAAATTTTAATAATTAAATATATTATATTGTTGTATATTATATTATATTATTAATTTTAATCAAAATAATTATAAGAACAAAGTTACTTCCTTTTTTTAATGAATTATTTTAATATTTATTGTGAATTTATTTAAACTTAAATATTAAATATACCTTGTCGTATATAATAATATTAATTTTAAAATTAAAATAATAATGAGAACAGAGTTTTTTTTAATTATTATTCTTTTAATATTTATTGTGAATTTTATTTACCTTGAATTATTGAATATACTGTGTTGTATAATAATTTTAATTTTAAAATCAAAATAATTATGAGAACAGAGTTACTTTAATTTTAAACGACAATAAGTTGTATGAATTGTTATAATTTAAATATTTATGTATCTTGATTTTTATTAAATAATAAAGTCACATATTTTTTAATAGATGAATTTGTAATTACATAATAAAACTTTTAAGATTATATATATATGAGTACAGATTCCCACGTAATACGCGGATGAATTATTATAATCAATCAAAAAATCTAATTAAAGGTGGTATTTAATTTATATATATACATAATTTAAAAATATATATGAATAATAATAATAAATAAATAAAAGTAGTATTCTAACTAATAAAAAATATGATTAAAAGTGGTATTTAATTTGAAGATAAACATGAATAGCCATAAAGAATTAGTACGCGTGATTTATGTATATTAATTAATATTTGCTCTATTTATATAGTTTTTTTAAAGATATATATGCTTTTATTGATTGATTTAATTATCTATTTGTAATCAAGAAAGAATAAAAATAAAAAAAATTATTAGTTGGATATATTTTTATTGATTGACTTAATTATCTATTCTCAATAAAAAAAATATGATTAAAGGTTATATTTAATTTAAAGATGTACATGAACAATAAAATAAATAAGTTGGATATATTTTATTGATTATCTATTCCTTAACTTATAAAAAAAATATGATTAAAGGTGATTTTAATTTATAGATATATATGATTTAAAGATAAATACATGAATAATAATAAATAAAAGTGAAAATATTATATATATAATATTAAAATAAAAACTAAATACGAAATTTAACCATATTACGACATCTCATACTTTAAAAAAATTATTTATAGCAGCGTACTCCTAATTTGTATATATAAGATATATATAAAAAGGAAAATTGATGATTAAATTAAAAAGAAGATCGTGTGTTTAATTGATAAAAATAGGGTTTATTACTCTCAGATACATACTTTTAAGCATATTTACTATTAGATACATGGAATTTAAATAATTACTCTCACAAACAAAATATTAAAGGAAAATATCAAATATAACCTTATACTCCATACACTTTTAGACCAACAACCCTACCCCTCACCCACCCACGGACGTTGATCGGCATTGAGCGACCGTTGACCGGCATTGAGCGACCGTTGACCGACGTTGACCGGTATTTACCGATCGTTGGCCGCCGCCGCCTGCTGCCGAAATTTAAAATGTGCAAAAATAAAATTGTGCAGAAACAAATTGTGCAGAACCAAATTGTGCAGAACAATTGTGCAAATACATAGGGGTATTTATGGTATCACAATCATAATTGTGTAATTATGAGTAATAGTGTTTTGAGTCATGTAGTTTATAGCAATTATGCATTTTTTTGTGTACCTCTTAGTAAGTGACCCATAAAAATAAAGTTTTTGATTAAATTTAGAAAAATATAAAGATTATGTATTTTCTAAATTGAGAAATTAGAAGAATGTTATTTATTTTAATGCAAATTAACCTATTTTCATTTATAAATAAATAATATATTTAGATATTATTTATAGATTGGGAATTTAAAATTTATAAGGATGTTTTAATTAATTTTGAAAATTTTAATATTTATCTTAAATAAATAATAAAATTAATTAATTAATGTTTTAATAATTATTTGTCATATTAATATATATTACATCAATTAATATTACCACCATATTTATTTTGAAAGTTGGTTGATGTTATTTTAATACAAATTAATGGAATATATACTATATTTATTAAAAACTAACACTAAACTCTTCTAGCCAACTTGGCTCAATACTTATGCACAAGCACTCTTTCTTGGTGCCCACCCAGGTTCAAATTGGGTGGGGGAAAATTTACACAATTAAATTCTAAAGAAGGTATAAGGGGTAGAAATGTAATAAAATGGTTGGAGCCGCCATGCACTCAAGTGAGCAAACAAGGTTCGATTCTTGCCAAATCAATTTTTTTTAGAATTTAAGTTTGTGACGGAAACAAGGTTCGATTCTTGCCAAGTCAATTTTTTTTTTTTAGAATTTAAGTTTGTGACGGAAAATTCCGTCACAAAGTCCGTCACAAATAGAGTCCTTCACAAAAATCCGTCACAAATATTGGTTAAAAGAAACCGTCACAAATTCCGTCACTAATGTTTTCCGTCACAAAGTTCGTCACTAATTGTGACGGGACCGTCACAAACACTTTGTGACGCATGTTCGGATGACGGGCGCTTTCCCGTCACAAAGTTTGTCAATCCGTCACAAAATTCGTCACTGTCGACCAATTTTTTTGTAGTGAAGTGTCGAGAGTGTATATTCTTGATTACAAAATACTCCATCCCTCGTCTTTAAAGATATCATTTGCTTTTTTACGTGAATTAAAAAATATTATTATTTAGTGTGTAGTGGGTAATTGTATTAGTAAAGGTGTATGCCCCATTTTTTAGTTGTATTAATGGATGTGTGGATAAAAAAGGAAATAAAATTCTTAGGGTCGGACGTCCAAAATGAAAAAATGATACCTTTAAAAGTGGACGAGAGAGCATAGTGAAAGAGGTGACCCACCAATAAAAAATGACAAGTAGGATCTATTATTAATTTAAAAATTACAACACTACTCAACAAATAAAACAAAAAAAAAGTCAAGAGTGAAGACAAAATATGATTACAAGCTAGTGCGGTGGTTGTACGCAAAATTGAAAATTATACGACAAATATAGATAAAAGTATTTTTTATTATTATTATTCATTTCGACGATTTCCCAAAATATTAGCTATTTTAACAAATGAAGTTACTAACGGCACGCTTGCAAATAAAATAAAATAAAATGAAATAAATATTTAAATAAAATAAAAGTTCATATCGGCAAAATGCATGCACTCTGTCATGACATTAGAAATATATAGTAGTTATATTTTTCTAAAGTTTATGGGTGAAAAAATTAGACACAATTACTTATTTTAAATTTTAATTTAAAAAAAACTTAAATGCCTTATCTTCAAAATTCATTAACTCATTTTGAAACTCTTATATATACTTTGAGCTAGATTATTTTCATAATCTTTTAAATTCATTGACTATTAATAAGGAAACTATTAGCCATTAGCTTATCTTTAAACTTTTACATCTCATTTTCATAATTAGTTGAGTTTCATCTTGAATTAAATTCATTAACTTGTTTCGAAATTCATGTATTTTGAGACGATATTATAGTTTAAATTTTATCTCAAAAACTTTGAGCCCTGAGATGAGACTTTTTTCGAATTAAGCTCTTGCACTTTGAGATCATAAATAATTCTACTCTCGTAGTTCATGTAACATTTTACTTTATAATTTGATTCATGATTTACCGCAGCCTTGTAGTTTACTCTCGTAGTTCATGTAAAACCTGATTCACACGAGACAAGTTTTATATGATACTGTATAACTTTCAGGAAGTGGTGGCTAGTCTAGCAAAGAAAAAAGTGATGATAATACTAGACAATCACACAAGTAAGCCAGGGTGGTGCTGCAGCAATTTTGATGGGAATGGTTTCTTTGGAGATGTCTATTTTAACCCTGATGTGTGGATCAAAGGCCTTACCAAGGTTGCCACAACTTTTAATACCACCACTAATGTAGTTGGCATGAGCTTGAGGAATGAACTTCGTGGCTCCAAACAAAACGTCAACGACTGGTACAGGTACCTCGTCTTGTTTCATCTCCTATTCCATTATCTTCGATATAGGCCAACTACATGTTAATTGGTGTTGTCGGACTATTTTGGAGCGGTCAGAACCTATTGCCCACTAGTATGACCCTCAGCTAAAAGAGTTAGTCACTTGTAAATCATATGGTCCCATTTAATTTAAATACCCTAGCAAGGTATATAAGATTGGAAGGGGGACCACAGGGTTTACACCGATGAACCCAGTTTACACAAGTGTTTGTGCAGTTAAAAACCCTAAATCCTCGAGCTCTCACCGATATACCAATCCTTAGGGTTTGCAACATGATTAGTCTCAAATCAATGCATTCTATATTGTGTTATTAATTAATATCATGTTATAATGGAGCAGGTATATGCAGAAAGGTGCTGAAGCAGTTCATGCAGCAAACCCTAACATCCTCGTCATCCTCTCCGGTCTGAACTACGACAGGGATCTCTCGTTTCTTCTGAAGAAGCCGGTGAGCTTGAGTTTCTCGAACAAGCTAGTATTCGAGCTGCATTGGTATGGTTTCTCGGACGGGCAGAGATGGGCCAACGGCAATCCCAACCAAGTATGCGGACAAATAGTGGGCGAAACGATGACGAAGGCTGGCTTCCTGTTGGACCAGGGTTACCCTTTGTTTCTGAGCGAGTTTGGAGTGGACATGAGGGGTAGTAATGTCAATGACAATAGGTACTTGAACTGTTTCATGGGATGGGCAGCTGAACTAGATGTGGAATGGGCATTGTGGACTCTTACTGGGAGTTACTACATACGAGACGGCGTCGTTGGATATGATGAAACTTATGGTGTTTACAATTGGAATTGGTGTGATGTTAGGAACCAAACCATCTTACAAAAGATATCTGCTCTACAATATCCTTTTAGAGGTAAACCTAATTATGTACTTCTTTTGTTTCCTAAAATTTTTCCATTTGATTAATGAGGGAAAGGAAATCTAACCATTACCTCCTAGGGTTATACTTCTCTTGTAGGGTATAGTTTCTCACTGTCTCCTGTCATTTATACAACAGTTTGACACAGAAGAACGAAAAAGCATAAACCCTAATGCATGAGTCTAGATTTATACTTTCACATCAGTCATGTAAAACGTAACAATGCCAATGTGCAACAGGACATCCAGTTTGGAACAACAAAAATGACTAAACCCTCGTGTTTACAAATGCAGGACCGGGTTATTCAGAAAGACGTACGCACAAAATACTATTCCATCCGATGACAGGCCTGTGTGTGAAGAAAACATCGTTTCTAGAGCCCTTCATCTTAGCTACATGCAACGAGGCCGAACCATGGTCGTACACGCCTCAGAAAACCCTAACAATAAAGGGAACATATTTCTGCCTCCAAGCAGCCGGATTAGGGAAGCCAGCAAAACTAGGCATAATCTGCAGCTCCAGTAATTCAAAGTGGGAAGCAATCTCAGACTCAAAGATGCATCTATCTACGAAACTCGAAAATGGCACTGAAGTTTGCTTGGACATAGATTCAGACAACAACATAGTCACCAATAAATGCAAGTGCTTGGATAACAAGAACAGTAGATGTGATCCAGGGAGCCAGTGGTTCAAAATCATAGACAGCACAAGAGATGGAGCTGACACAACAACCCTTGGAATCAACTCATTAGTCAAATTTATTGCAAAGAATTTCATAACTAGTTTCAGCTTATAGGATGTAATTGATTTACACATTAATTCTTTAAGCATTTAGGCATGACATCAAATATGCAGCTTAGAGATTCACTGATTTGGGATTCTTTCAACTATGCTAGTTGTAACTTTCTCATCACAAATAACATACCTTACAAAATTTATGAGTTAAAAAATTTGTTCTGTCTCATAACTATTTGAGACTTTAAATACTGCTCAATTTTTACCAAAATCCTCGATTTTCAAGGTAAATGTCGGAAAGTTCTAGAATGAGGGTCCTATTTAACAATTGAAAGTTCTAGAATGAGGGTCTGATTCAAGGAATGAGTTGCTGTTTTCTGTAATGATATTTGAGAGTTCTTCAATGCCCCTCTTTCTTACTGTTTGAGCTAGTGAAATTCGATTACATTTCCCAAACTGCCTTAAAACTTAAATGAATGAACACCAAATGAAATTCGACATTACACTTGAATATTCGATTGAATATGGCGGCATGTATGCTTGTTTGAGTAGATGGAATTAGGTTTTTTTGGATTATGGATTGATTAGGGTACATAACTAATGTTACATATTATATTATGGATTGAATAAGCGACACACCTACAAGTGTTATAAAAAATAAAGACATTTGCTTGAAATTGTATCATGTTTACTATGTTTTGCGTTTTCTTAATTACTAAGAAACTACCATTTTGAATCAAATATTACCACGATTAGATAATATATAAAAATTAATTAAAAAAAATACCTGGATGGATCAGACATTACCACGATATATGTATTCTGAAAACAAATCAACCCTAAATTGTGATGTTGCCACGTCGCAGAAGCTTTGTCGAAAATGAAAACGTCGTTGGACTCCTGAGCGACGCTGTGAACTACAATACCGGTCTCCATCGCCGAGAATAAGGCTTTTACCGAAAATGAAAACGTGTCTAGCGACAGCATCGCCGAGATGATGAGGCTTTTGCCGAAATGAAAATGTCGTAGGTGTCTACGGATGACTTTCTGTGAACTACGATACCGGTCTCCATCACCAAGATGATGAGGCTTTTCTGGAATTCCGACGAAGTTTAGTGAGAGAGAAAGTTGTTTCTGAACGAGAGGGAGAGGATGATTTTATATGTGTTTTTTACGTCTACTGTAGATTCGAAAAGATTTCAAGAACGTCGTTTGTGATTGAAGAGATTATGAGGAAACATGGTTTTGGCGGCGAGATACTCATGTCTTCTTGTCCATTTCATTTTTTTTGGCGCAAATTTAATTGATTAAATTCAAATTAAATTTTTTAATTTAATTGTAAAATTCAGGTTTGATTAGTGTATATTTTTAACTTATTTTTCTATAATTAAATATAAATTTGGAAGATTTTTCAATTTTCGCAAATTTAAAGGATTTCGCAAATTGAAGAATTCTTCGGTGTCAATTTTTTAAGAATTTTAAAAATAATTTAGTTGATAATATAGATTTGAATTTAACAATTTAATAACTAATACAAATATTATATAAAAATTGATTCAATTAATAATACATTTAATAATAAAAAGAATACTATTAAAAATAAAAAATAGCACATAGTTTAATTAATAAAAGTTAAAACGATTGACACTAAATCAATATAGATGACATCAATGAAAAGAAGTGGGGATACAATGAAAAATGTTACTGGAAATGAGTTGAATATGGTTTAGATGTCAAGTATCAAAGTACTCCAATGTATTTGGAACATGGCAGTACATTTGCTGGAAATGTTGAGTAAATGGTGTTAGCGCTATGTGATGTTGAGTTGGCTTCTTATCACCGATCAATGCATTCGGAACATGGCAGTCCATTGGCTGGAAATGCTGAGCAAATGATGCTAGCGCTATGTGATGTTGAGAGCATTGGTTTATGATTTTTATAATTTTATATGTGCGTATAGTTTTTGAATTCCAAATAAATTTGCATCTCATTATATTTTCAACAATAAAATCGAGATAATAGGATTTCTCAAATTTGGTAAAGTATTTATAAAGGTTAGTAATAAAATATTTATTATGTATCTACTAGTAATAAATCCTTATTTATATTATATCATTATCACAATTCAAATTTTTGCGAATGTCGAGATATATGAATAAAATATTGAGGATATATAAAAAATATTGATAAAATATCCATAATTTTAAAGTAAATTTTAATGATACTTTTACAAACTAAATATCCATAATTTCTCTAATATGTGAAAAAATACTATTTAGAGAGATGAACTATTAATCTTTTAAATAAAAAATACTCTCTTCATCCCGTCATAAGAGTTACATTTATTAATTAGGGTGTCCCGCTACAAAAAAATACATTTCTGTTTTTAGTAGATGAGATCCAATGAATCAATCACTTTATCTTTAGGGAGCCCACATACAACACTAATACAATTATCTACTGTACATTAAATTATTATATGTCTCAACCCACTGTACATTAAAATACTATATTTCTTTATATCCGTGCAAACTATAAACGTAATTCTTTTCATGGAACGGAGGGGGTATTATTCTTTAACAAGTAACTTTTTATATGGAGTACTAAAGAGTAATTTTGTAAAAACAGAATTCACGTGTGAACCGATTCACATAATTCATAGTGATATTTTATATTTTATTGAGATGAGTATATTTTTCATTAAAAAAAGTAATAGTTTATCTCTCTTAAAAATAATATTTCACATAATAAAAAATAGGGAAATTATTCTATGCACCCATACACCCACTTTAAAAAACTATACATTTATATATAAAAATATAGAGTATATTTTAATGAATAAAATTGTATAAAGTTAGTGAATTTTCAATTCATTTTTTTTAGTGAAAAATTGAATGTAAAAAGAACTATATAATTATAAAAAAATATATATATACAGTATTGAATAAAAATTTATACAAATACGATAAATGTGTGCAACCAAATGCACAAAATAGCACCTCTAAAAATAATTTTACAATAATACAATGAATGTGTGTGCCGAATTCAAGAGACCCACTCTTTAAATTTTAGTACTCTATATTATCCCAAGATCTAGATTTCTTATTTCATATTTTTAATTAAAAATGAGTTTATAATAATAATAATAATAATAATAATAATAATAATCTCTCCATTCCGGAATAATCGACACTTTTTTTCTTTTTTTCATAAAGATTAAGAAAGTACACCTAATAACTTTTCAACTAAGGATAAAATTATCTATTTGCATTATTTAAGTGTTGTTATTAACTTGATGTGTCAACTTTTTTAAGAGTAGAATAATTCATTTATCGAAATTGTGTCTAACTTTTATAAAACAATAAAAAGAAAACTATAGTTTCAATTTCTATGAATGGATGAGCAGGATTTAGCAGGTTTCACTGTTCGACAAGGATTTATGGTGAGATGAGTATAATGAATGTTTTATGGAGAGAAATATTAAAAACTGGTTAAAGATAAAATTTGGCAGAGGGTTTCAAAAATTGGCCAAACCGAAACCAAACTATGACATACAATGAGATGTAATTCAATGTTGCAAGAGAAAATGTCCCATCCTACAACTATTCTGTAAATTAAATTCCCTATTAGTATTATTTTTTATTTGGATTAATAAGTATGTAATTGATCTCTCATGCATACAACTTGTATAAGGGTGTTCAAGAGTATACTTTATTTTAAAATATATTTATTCTAATTACTAAAGATATTATTTATTATTGAAATTGTAGTTGAAATACCAAAGGTATTGATATAATGAGTTCTCATTGAATTAGAATTTTTTTTTTCTATTTTAAAAGTTTAAGAGTATTAATTTTACTTAATTTAAGTATACAATAAGAGTATTTGTATTATTATTTAAGTGTAGTGTGTATGAGACATTTTCAATATTTTATATGTAGTGATTAATTTTTCTACCTATAAAATTTAATTTAAATTGATAACATAGTCTAATTTTTTAAAATTTTAAAAACTATTGATTTTGGTGTGAATTGTCATTACTTAAAAAGAAAGGCAAAAACTTGTGTCCACCCGGGCGCACGGGGTTTAGAATTTTGTGTTAAATTGTATATCATTTAGTATAAAAATGTGTACTCTTTATTTTCTGAAGAAAATAAAATTATTAATGAAAAGTGTATACCCTTTATAACAATGGTGTACCCTTATTAATTAAAGTGTATATATTTTAGAACAAAACAATATACCTCTCTGCGTACGTGTCACTTATCTAACGCGTGTAATAGGAGACGTAATACCAAAATGTAACTGGACATCCAAGATCATGTGCACCTGGTGCACGCACTCAAAAGAAATTTTATAATTAAATCAACCACAACAACTAAATAAAGAATTTTGAATGGGAGTGAAGGAGGAAGGGAGTGGAACCCGTAATTCACTCTATTTTTCTCTCATTATAACTCAATTTCTCTCTATAGTTATATTGTGAGAAAAATAAAGTGAAATATGGGAAATGATTTGTTCCAAGAAAGGAAAAAAAGTATTTTATGAGACAAGTATGTATGTATGGTCTGTAATGTCTCACAATTCCTTCTGCTTCTTTGTTATGAATTAAAATAAAATCTAGTATTATAATTATAATTTTTTTAAAAATATAGTATATAAAAAAAATTGGGTGTATGTATAGAATATGAAAAATTCCCGGGGGGGCCAAATCCCCCTGACCCCACATTGCGTCCGTTGAATACGAATTCAGTTTTCTGATTTAATGGTAAACAATCTATGCTGCAACTTTTCATGTTCTTCGGGCCATCAAATGTGAATAACTGAAGATAATTTTCATTTCGATCGCTTTTCCAACTACCCAAATGGTTGAATCCAAGGTTTGTGCATTCATCCATCATCCCTAACATTGTCGCTTTCTTTTTGTGTATCTCTCAAACACATGAATAAATCTACCTTGGATGGGCTATTTTTCTGCACACCAACTACTTGACATATTGATGGTATTGTTAGTACTTTTATGTGAATCAGCACAACAAACATTGAGTTTTTGGTGAAGAAGGGGGTGATTGTGATGTGCATGATGTGATATTTAGCTCAGCTACTGAAAATATTTCAACTATCACAGTTTCTTCTATGGATCGCCAAGTTAAAGATTATGCTAGATTCAATAGCTCAAGTAATTCCAGTATGAGTGAGGTTTTCGAACCAATTTCAAGTAGCAGTAATGGTAAGAAAATGATTCTATTTGTTTATGAATGCTTATAGCTAGTATTTTGTATGATCTGTCAATTTTTGTTATGTTTTCTGAAGCTAAGCAAAGGACAGCTTTGGTGGAATGGTTAAATGGTATTCTACCCAATCATTCTTTGCCAATAAATGCATCTGATGAAGAATTACGAGCATTCTTGATTGATGGATCGGTCTTATGTCAAATACTAAATAAACTAAAACCTGGTTCTGTGCCTGAGGTAGCTTGCTTCATTTGATTGTTACCTGTTTTTTGAGGAATGGAATTGAATAATGGATTGACTATCTCCCTTAATTTCTTCTAGTGTGATGATTCTGTTCGTTCTTCACAATCACGCGCAGAAAATGTTCAAAGGTTTTTATCAGCAATGGATGAAATGGGGTTGCCAGGGTTTCATCTAGAAGATCTTGAAAAGGTTATTATATAACAAGATTTCATGAAATGCATTTGATCACATAGTATTTTATGCTCCAAATTTGAACTGCTTTTGTCAGCTTCTTTTTTTAAGTGTTTACACATGTTTGTATATTACCGTTTGCTCTGACCTCATAATACTCTTGCATTATGCAGGGGTCTATGAAGATCGTCTTGGATTGCCTTATAACACTGCAAACACAATTCATGCTGAATAATGGGAAATATAATGGAGCAGATGAAAGTTCAAGAAGTAAAATGTTAGGAGACCGTCTTGGGAGTGTTGGCAGTACTCCCAAGGATGAAACCTTTCGTGTGATCTCTTCCCCACCTTTTGGAGAAAACCGGCACTCAAAATCTCTATATGGATTACGAAGTCCCAGGATGGCAGGTGATTTACTTTCTGCTTCACTTATTTCTCATATTTGTATGTGTGTGTTCTTGTAAAACGAGAATGTATTCGGAGAAATTTAGTTCGCATAAGCATCAAACCAGTTGAATTTCAGATTCAAATCATTATTTAAAAAAGGATCTTATACAGATCTTCCTGCTGCAAGAATCTCAGAAATGATGAAATCAAACAGCTTGGATGTAAGCCTCTCCATACTTGTTCACTAAACCTCAATTCTTCAAACTTTAGGTGATCTAAGTAAATGCTTTTACAGAATGCTCCAACGCAGTCACTACTAAGTGTCATAAATGGAATTTTAGATGAAAGCGTGGACATGAAGAATGGAGAAATACCTCACGTATGATGTTAAGTTACAAGATTTAATGAGTCATTACATAATCCAAAAGGTTAAGATCTAATAGAAAATTCTTGCTGCATTTTCTTCAGCGCGTTGCTTGCCTACTGAGAAAAGTCATACAGGAGATTGAGAGAAGAATATGTACTCAAGCAGAACATTTGCGTACGGTAATATATAGTGTATACTCTGTCCAGTTAATGATAGTATCATTTAAACCCAAACTGCGGTCATCTGTGTTTGTTCCATTGCTTTCAGCAAAATAATCTTTTCAAAGCACGTGAAGAGAAGTACCAATCAAGAATTAGAGTTCTCGAAGCCCTTGCTTCTGGGACTAGTGAAGAAACACAGGTAGCAAAACTCTGTTAAATATAGGTTTTAATCCAATTATCCAAAGGTGACTAACACTACTTGTTTATTTTTAATTTACTTTTGTGCAGATTGTCATGACTCAGCTCCAGCAGATTAAGGTATATAAGCTTAGTTTTATTTGTGTAATGATGTAACATGCATGCTATTTATGTGAAATAACAGCCAAGCTTTGTAAACAAAAACTGCAGAGCGATAAGAACAAGATAGAAGAGAAAAAGAAAGTGGAGGATCATGATACTACAAAACTGATGAAAGAGAAAGATGATCTCAAACGAGAGATATCAAATTTGAAACAGGAGCTTGAAAGAGTTAAGAGATTAAGTGAACAGGAATCCTCTAAAGTGGAAGCTATCAAAGGCAAAGATGAGGTCATTCAAGAGATAGCAAATCTAAAGCAGGAACTTGAAAGAGTTAGGAGATCAACTGAACAGGAATCCTCAAAAGTGGAAGCTATTAAAGGTAAAGATGAGGTCATTCAAGAGATTGGAAATTTGAGGCAAGAGCTAAAAGACAAAGACGAACTCATCAAAGAGATAGCGGATTTGAAGATAGAGCTAGAAATAGCTAGGAGATCAATTACTGAAACTGAGTTATCGGCTAAAATGAATGCTGCAAAAGATAAAGACGAAGCCAATCAAGTGATAGCAAATTTAAGGCAAGAGCTGAAAGAGAAAGATGTACTCAAGCAAGAAATTGCTATTTTGAAGAAAGAGTTGGATTTAGCTAGGTCTAGTAAACAGGAAATCTCAACAATGAAAGCAGTGAAAGAGAGCAATGAAGTCAACCAAGAGATAGAAGGTTTGAGGAAAGAGAAAGACAAGCTCAATCAAGAGATAGCAAGTTTGAGACAAGAGGTGAAAGAGAAAGACAATCTCAATCAAGAGATAGCAAGTTTGAGGCAAGATGTGAAAGAGAAAGAAAAGCTCAATCAAGAGATAGCATATTTGAGGCAACAGCTTGAATTAGCTAAAAGTTCATGCGAACAGGAATCCGTTAAAGCTGTTGGAGCCCAGCAAGAGTTGGAGAATAGGTTGAAGGAGGCTACAAGATTGCAAACAGAGTCAAGAAATAGAGTAAAGGAGCTTGAGGCTTTATCAGAATCAAAATCCAAATGGTGGAATGACAAACAAAAGATGTACCTTATATACACAGAGTTTCAGCTTGGTGCTCTACGTGTAGGCTATTCTCCAACTTATTACTATTATATATCCCCTAAATCACATATTCCGGTTCCTTTTTTTTTTCTTTAACGTAGGAGTTAATTCATCTGTTCAGGAACTAAGATTTGCATCTCAGTCCATCCAGCAAGAAGTCTCAAGAACACAGACTGGCTATTCAGAAGAATTCAGTAACTTAGGTAACTCAACTTAACTCTTCAAGAAACCGAAGTTAAAAAAGAATAAGAAATATCTTGAATTTTAATGCACTATATATGATAATAGGATCAAGAATCAAGATTCTAGGAGACGCAGCAAAAAACTATTACCCACTTCTTGCAGAAAACCGAAAGATGCATAATGAGCTGCAAGAGTTAAAAGGTGCCACATTATTTGTTGAAATGATTTTATAGTTGAACTCAAAGGGCAACAAATTGCTGTATCTCCTCATGTCTTAATTTGAATAGGAAATATTAGGGTCTATTGTCGGGTTAGGCCATTTCTTCCGGGTCAGAAGGGCAAACAATCAATTATTGAATACATTGGTGAAAATGGAGAGCTAGTAGTTGCGAATCCCTCCAAACAAGGAAAAGAAGGACGGCGTTCATTTAGTTTTGACAAAGTGTATGGCCCAACAGCAACACAAGGTTTTAATGTTTGAATATTTAAGCAGTTAAACATTGATCACACCAGTTTCTCACCATTGAATTTTAACGTGTGCAGCTGAGGTGTACAGAGATACACAACCATTGATTCAATCTGTTTTGGATGGATATAACGTTTGTATATTTGCCTATGGCCAAACTGGTTCTGGAAAAACCTATACTATGGTATGATAAGGTGCTTCTAAAAGTACATTGTGCATTTTATATTGTTGTTGTAGTGAAATATGATGTCCCTTTTCAGACTGGCCCTGATGGAGCAACTGAAGAAGATTGGGGAGTCAATTACCGAGCTCTGAATGACCTTTTCCGTATTTCACAAACTCGGGAGGGCATCTATAAGTACGACGTTTCTGTTCAGATGGTGGAAGTATACAATGAACAAGTTCGCGATTTGCTGTCGAATGATGGCCAAAAGAAATATCCTTTCTAACTTTTTTCTGCACCGTTGTCGATTAGTTGCATTAAGTACTTGTTTTCCTTGATTTGCACACACTCGGGATTATGTCTGCAACACAATCGAACGGACTGGCTGTCCCTGATGCTTGCATTCAAGCGGTGAACACAACCGACGACGTCATGAAACTAATGAATATTGGGCTTAACAACAGAGCTAAGGGCTCCACTGCCATGAACGAAAGAAGCAGTAGATCACACAGGTACATATTTGTAACAATCAGAACTCTTGTTTGTTATTTATTGCCATAAATATGCAATGACAAGGTAATGTCATTAATGTATCCATGCAGCATTCTCTCCATTCATACCCGCGGGCAAGATATAAAGACTGGTTCTTCTCTCCGAGGGAGTCTTCATTTAGTAGATCTTGCAGGAAGTGAAAGAGTAGACCGTTCAGAAGTAACAGGAGATAGGCTTAAAGAAGCACAACATATCAACAAATCATTATCTGCACTTGGTGATGTCATCTTTGCTTTGGCTCAAAAGGCTGCTCATGTTCCCTATCGGAATAGTAAACTGACTCAAGTCCTACAGAGTTCATTAGGTACATATTTTAATATCTAAGATCCAGATAAACTCACCAGTTCACAGCACAAAATCTTGTTAATAGTCACGGTCATTCCTACTATCATATCAAGATTGATTCAGATTATGTGTTCATATTAACTTGGTAAGTACTCGGTTTAATGGCTTACTCAATAATTTATGTTGTGTAGGTGGTAGGGCAAAGACACTTATGTTTGTTCAGCTTAATCCTGATGCCACTTCTTTTGGGGAAACCACTAGTACCTTAAAGTTTGCAGAAAGGGTATCTGGAGTCGAGTTGGGTGCAGCAAAGAGCAGCAAAGACGGAAGGGATGTACGGGAGCTGATGGAACAGGTATATTGTGCAAGGAACAATTATCATGAATATTTCTCTGTTGTTTTAGCAGAAATATGATTAGCATGCAGTTATATTATTTTCTATGATTGTCCCATCTGGATGTTGGATAGGTTGCATGTCTAAAGGACACTATCGCGAAGAAAGATGAGGAGATAGAGGCACTGCAGATGTCTAAAGATCCAAAAAGTGGAGCCACTGCTGAAAAACGCAGTACAAGCTCATTGAGGTATGGACCGATTTCTCCATGCAAAAGTTTTATGGTTGCAACTCCTCTTCAACAAAGCTTAAAATGTAGTGATTATCCAACTGTTAATTTCTAGGAATCTGATCATCATATTGGATAATAATGAGAGGCATAATGATGCGTCTAAGGTTTTGTAAATGATGCATACAATGGTGAAAATTTTACATTATATATATCTTATTGTTATTTCTGTGTTAGAACAGAACCTGAAGGCTCTGCAGAAACCATTCATATTCCGGATGATGAAAGACTGGCCAACAACATTGATAAGTAAGTAAATGTTGCCTTATTGCTTTTCTTGGGATTTCCTAGAAACTTGGGGTTTAATTTTTCCTAGCTTTCAGAAAATTAAAATGTTGGTAATTTCACTAATTCACCTATTGCATAATTAGCACACTGACTCTGACTTTGTGTACATTTACTTGAAATTACTGAGGTGCAACCATAATGTGGTGGTATTCATTGGAGAGGCAGCAATTTGAGCAAAAACGTCCTAATTTATACAAAGTTGATAACTAGTGTAGTAACACTATGATAAAAGAACTCAGTGCAAAGAAACATACAAGATACAGGATCAAATTTAAAATTTTCCTCGCAATAATTTTGGTAAAACTCCAAAAATGATCCTCAATACCCTTGCTTAGCGAACTCATGCTTGACATGATATTTACGCAGGCCTAAATCGACACCTAGAGTTCCAAGGGCCCCTGTGAAACCAGTTAGAGAATCTGCCAACCGGTTAACTGGTATGAATACTTGTACTGTGATTGTGATGACATATATTTGGAGGGTCATCCGCAATTTCATTGCATACAATAAGTGTACTCTAAAATTTGAGTTCTTATGTAAGTTAATGTCTTTGTTTAGGCTTAAGAAAACCTCCCAGTGGAACCAATCCATCAATCCAGTCTACAAGAAAGTGGCAATAAGTGAGACCAGTTTTTTGTGTGAGTGGTATTTAGCTTTTTCATTCTTCGATGTTTTTGATATTTTTTGCCAAGTTAGTTCATTGTACATAGGTTGCTAACCCACTGAAATGTAGATTATCACAGTGGCCTTTGGTTTTGTATTTAAGGGTTCCATTGTGTTTTTGAGATTATGAAGCTGTACAGATGTAGGAAAAGGCAAAAGCTTCTGCGCCCCCGGGGACACCGTGTCCCAACCCTCCCTCTCCATATTCTATTTAGTTCTATGTATTGCTAGGGCTTTAAAATGCAAAGGGGCAAGGTGTCCCCGGAGACACAAGAGCCTCACTCGTAGAAAAATTGTAACGGATGTCTTTTTAATGCTACATATTATTAATCGTGTTACTTTGTCAAATTCCTAACTTTGGTTTCAAACCGTCCAACTATAAAGTACCTCACCTCAAAAACTAATATTGCATCAATCAAATAACCTAAAAAATCACATTCAATAAAAGAGTATAGCATGTTTTACCTTTTATTTATAACCTAAAAAAAGCATAAACTTTTATGAATCGGGTTGATTTATAAACTACTCTTTAATACCCGAAAAATTACTTTCCAGAGAAATTATTATTACTCTTATGGATTATTTTTCAAATTCTTACATTCTGATTTACCAGTTGTTCTTTTAATACATGAAATTTACTTTTTTAATACTTCAAATTTTGATATTTCATTTTTTTATATTTTCGTTGAGATGAGTAAGACATGTTAAAGAATAATTTTGATTTTTTATAGTTCAGATGAGTAACACATATTTTTCAAATTCTTACATTATGATATACAATTGTTCTTTAATACATGAAAATTTACATTTTTGAATATTTTATTTTTTATATTCTCGTTGTTGGGTGAGACATGTTAAAGAATAATTTTGGTTTTTTATATTATAGTTGGGATGAGTAACATATACTATAAGGATAATTTTACAGAAATACTATAAAATACATGGTAAATTGGGTTAAAAAAGCTCTCTCAACCAAAAAGACTGCAAATAAAACTGGATCGGAGATTTTATCCAAATTCAAAAATAAAGAGGCCAACGTATTTAACGAGATATCGAACACAAAAAAATTCCCACCGATGATTACATTGTTTAAGCGTCTGACCACTTTTCCTCTCTCTCCTCAACTACACACATCCGCCACCCAAAATTCCACTTCTCGTTTGCAGAAATTCGATTACTACATCGAAAAATGCTCATCAATGGAACAACTCAAAACCCTCCACGCCCAAATAATCCTCCGGGGCCTCACCGATGACGCTGTCTCCCTCAGTAAGCTCATTTCCTTCCTTGCTCTTTCTTCTTCCGGCGACCTTCGATACGCGCATCACCTGTTCGACAAAATTCCTCACCCAAATAGGCACATGTACAACACCTTAATTAGGGCCTTCTCCACTACGAAAAACTCGGACAAGGCGATTTCTCTTTATAAGAAAATGGTTTCTATCGGCATTTTCCCTAATGAGTTCACTTTTCCTTTTGTTCTTAAGGCTTGTGCCTTTCGACGGGCGTACTTGGAAGGTACTTCGGTTCATTTGCATGCTGTAAAACTAGGGTTTTTTGAGTCTCATGTAGTCGTGCAAAATGGGTTTATAAACTTTTATGTTGGCTGTGGGAAAATTGAGTGTGCACGAGAAGTCTTTGATTGTATGAACTTTATGAATTTAGTCTCTTGGAACTCAATGATCAAGGGTTATGTAAAACTAGGTTGGTGGGAAGAAGCATTTTTTCTGTTTGATAGTATGAGGGAAAGAGGGGTGGAGCCTGATGGTCATACATTTGTTAGTTTGATCTCTGTTTGTTCAAGAATTTGTGATGCAGAGTTAGGAAAGTTTGTTCATTGGTATATGGAAATTAATGGGTATTTTGCTGATATTTTTGTGCAAAATGCACTTCTGGATATGTATGCTAAGTGTGGACAATTGCAGATGGCTGAGGCAATTTTTGCGCGTATTGTTGATAAAAATGTGGTTTCATGGACTTCCATGGTTAGTGCATATGCAAAACATGGATCCACCAACTTAGCTGAGAAGATTTTTGACCAAATGCCAGTTAAAAATGTGGTTTCTTGGAATTCAATGATTTCATGTTATCTCCAAAATGGCTACTACAAGGAATGCTTAGAAATGTTTTACAAAATGTGCAATCATCGCATTACACCAGATGAGACTACTATAACTAGTGTTCTTTCAGCATGTTGTCAACTTGGTGATTTAGTTCAAGGAAAGAAATTGCATGGCCATCTGCGTGAGAACATCGTACAACCGAGTGTTACTTTGTTTAATTCCCTAATAGATATGTATGCAAAATGTGGTTCATCAGAAGCGGCATTGGATGTCTTTCAGAACATGCCTAAGAAAAATATTGTTTCGTGGAATACTGTAATCAATGCTCTTGCAGTACATGGTTCTGGATATAGAGCAATTGAACTATTTCAAGAAATGGAGGTTGGTGGAATAGAACCTGATGCACTTACATTCAGTGGTTTGCTTTCTGCTTGTTGTCATTGCGGTTTGGTTGAAATTGGGAAATATTACTTTAGTAAAATGAACCATGTGTATAAAATTCCTTATGAAATTGAGCATTATGCTTGTATGATCGATATACTCGGTCGTCGAGGATTGTTGAAAGAATCACTTGATCTGGTTGGAAAAATGAGTATGAAGCCAGACCTTGTTATCTGGGGTACATTGCTTGGTGCTTGCAGAATCCATGGAAATGTTCCAATAGCAAAACTGATCCTAAAGCAGATATTAGAGTTGAACCCATATGCTGGGGGTTTGTACGTCCTCATGTCAAATATATTCTGTGAAGCTCGACTATGGGATGAAATGAAGAAGATGAGGAAACTAATGAAGGACCATGGTGTTAGAAAGAGTGACGCAGTGAGCTCTATTGAAGTCAACGGGCGCATTTCTGATTTCATGGTGGATGACAAGAGTCAAAAAGACTTTGATCTCATATACCCGATGCTCAATCATCTGAAGGATCATTTAGCATCTGGAAACGAAGCGTACGATCTTAGGGTGGAGTTCTTTGATGCTGCAGAAGTTTAAAGCTGGAAAGGTCTTGGCAACATCTTAGCAAGAGAACCCACGGCATGTCTGTTGACTGTTGGCTCGTATTTGCTCCACATATACCTGGAAATTGCAAGGTAATATGATCTGAAATGGATCGTTTGCTATCTTTTTATAACATGATCCAATACAAATGGACTAAATTCCATTACCATTATTTCAGAATGCTGAATGTTGGATGACTGCAGGACCGACGTTTTTGGCATGCCTGATCAAGCGCTTACAACGTTGGTACGCCCGCTTCCATGGATTGAAAACTGGTTATGTTTTTTACAGCTGGGTGGATAACTTGGAGAGTATTAACATTGAAGCTGTTTCAGAGTGTGTTCATCAATGAAAAACTGCAGCATGGATCAGAAAATCTTGAGCAGAACACTAAAATGAATGAGTGTAGGAAATTGTGTTTTCTAAATTGCCTTCTCTCTTTAGCCTATATATGAAATGGTTGTAATATATTTATCTAAATACATTATCAATTCTGTGGAATCTCTGAAATAGTGATATCTTGGAAAGGTACCTATTTTTCTTTTCTTAGTGAAATTCTCGAACTAAATCTCTTCTGAGTCTCGCCGATACATAACATCTTCTGTTAGGTAAACACTTCGTTTCACGAAATGAGTTCCTAAGACGGATAACAAGTAATAATATTTCAATAAAAAGTGATACTTAATTGATAAAAATAATAATCATTCAATGAATTATTTCATGAACTATTTGTCTCACCGTAAAATGGCCTCACAGTCACTAGTGTTGCTCCTCTCAATTTCATTATTATTATCCCTTCCTTTTCTCTTGAATAGGATTGAGCTAAGCAGAATATTGTCATGAGATTAAACATGTGGATATTTAAATAGGATACCTGCAATGTGAAACAGTGATCTGCCTAGAGTAGTATCTTTGCACACTAGAAGTTTATTTAATTTAGGGATAATTATCGTAAAAGTCATTAATGTTACTGCAACAACTCAAACATACGAGATTTTGCAAAAATGACCAACTTTAATATAAGAGAGAACAAGTTTTCTGAAAACCAAGTAGATTCATTGTAAATATGGGCATAAAATTTTCAATGTCATTTACGTAAAAGAGAGAAAAAGATTATACATCAAGAAAAGTGCAAATCTAAAATAAACGTATAAAGGGTTAATTGCAAAAAAAAAAAAAACCCACAAACTTTACTCCTATTGCAAATCAATCCTCACTTTTGAGAAATTGCAAAAATAAAAACTATCACCTTTAAGTATTGTTGCAAAATAAATAAAAAAAAAACTCTACTTTAATAAAAAATTAGGTTTATTTTCCAACAATACTTAAAGATGATGGTTTTTTTTGCAATTTCTCAAAAGTGAAGATTAATTTGCAATAAGAGTAAAGTTCGTAGTTTTTTTGCAATTAACCCAAATATAAACCATAAGTATATTGGTTAATTTTCCCCCTTCGTCCATGCTTTGTCATCTATCCAACAAAGTGGAATAGAAATTGATATACTCTCTTCATCTCGCATGAATGTTTGTTTACATATTATATGAAAATGGCACAACAAAAACAGATATACGCATATAGTAAGTATACAAAGAAATTATTCGATTAAGTTGTTACCGTCTCATAATAAATTAACTATAAAGGAATTTACCATATACTCCTTTAAATAAAAATAAAAGGAGTGAAAGTTAGTTGTTTGTTCCTGTATTTGGCAAGTTGGAAATAGAAAAT
This sequence comes from Pogostemon cablin, assembly GCA_023678885.1. Lineage (NCBI taxonomy): Eukaryota > Viridiplantae > Streptophyta > Magnoliopsida > Lamiales > Lamiaceae > Pogostemon > Pogostemon cablin. The sequence continues at coordinate 18,455,739 of CM043000.1, forward strand.
TTTAGAAAGAATGATGGAATGTGGAAAGGTCATCGTCAAGAAGCTGGGTTTTGTCGCTTTTTGACGGTGTGAGAGTGAGTGGTCACAATTTCATACATCCAATTTGCCAAATAAAGTAGTACTTGGTCACTCTTTGTTAGGCATGCATTAGATGCTACACTTTTTATTTTGAGTTATCCCAAAAAAATTTGCACATATAAAAAAAAAAAAAAAGTTAAAAACAATCATCCTTCCTCTATACATTTTATTTACCAAAAAATCATCTCTACCTAACATACTTTATCATTTATTTATTATTAAAAAATAAGCTTATTTAATTAAATATGATATTTTAATCCAATTTGCCAAATAAAGTAGTAGTAAAAGATTGTTCACTCTTTGTTAGGTATACATTACTTCCTCCATCTCATTTTAGATGGTACACTTTTCATTTTGGATTGTCCCAAAAAAGTTTACACATATAAAAAAAAAAGTAAAAAGTTAAAAACAATCACTCTTCCCCTATACATTTTATTTACCAAAAAATCATTTCTACCTAACGTACTTTATCATTTATTTATTACCAAAAAAATATCATTATACCCCTAAAAATTATCACTTTCTTAATCTTCGTGATGAAATTGGGGTGCAATCTTTTGTGGGACGGAGGGAGTATTATTTTATGGAGTAGTAGTATTTTTTTTGTTAGGTATACAGATATAGTGGAGTATAAATGTATAATACTGACCCACCTTTTATAAGTTTTCTCTTTCTCATGAATTATTTCATTTTTTTCTTTTTATTTTTCATATAAAATATTTCACACTTTATTTTTACTATAAATAGTAAAATATATACTATCATAATAATATTAACTTTTTACACATGTTATAATAACTAATTTTTCTCACATCTCAATAATTTTACAAAATTTTTTCATTAAATTAACTAAATTTTTTTTTTCTTATGTTATACATAAAAAACAAAAAAAATTTAAGCTTCATACACAAAAATATATAAAATACATCTCTGGACGAAGTGAGTGCTGTTTAATTTCCTTCCCTATACGAATTTACTCACATGCACCCATTTTCGGATATATATATATATATATATATATATATATATATATATATATATATATATATATATATATATATATATAGATAGATAGAGGCTCCTCACAATACTATGTTGAATATATGTCCTAATATAGAAGAATACTTCTTGTTCCATTTAAATTTTTACATATTTTTAATTGGCTAATTATACAGTGCACTCGGGTGCACCCACTTTAAAAAACGTATACAAATATAAATAAAAATATATACAATTATGAACAAAAATATATACAATTTAATTGTTAGTTTTTTAATAAAAAATTGAGTGTAAAAAAATATACAATTATTAAAAAAAACATGTATACACTATTGAATAAAAATTTATACACATATGAATGCTAGTTTTTTTAATGAAAAATTTAGTGTGAAAAAATATACAATTATTAAGAAACATATATACAAAATACAATAACTTGAATACATAATAGAATAAAAAGTTATACACATATGGGTGCACCCTTGCACCCGGGTGCACCTAATAACAACTCTTTTTAATTTTGGTGTCTCATTTCACTCTTTATATTTTCTTTTTTTAGATGAGACCCACATAAAATAAATAATACTCCCCCGTCCGCTCGAGTTATGGTCTTTTAGTATTGTGCGCATTGATTAAGTAGTATTATTATTTAATGTGTAGTGTATAATTATATTAATGGGAGTATACTTATATTTTAATTATATTAATAGGTGTGTGGGTATAAATAAATGATGAAAAGATTGTATGAATAGATCAATGTAATTACTCATGGTTGTGGTCTACAGGTTTGTCCATTCAGAAAAAGAAAAGAAAAAAAATGATTAGTGCCTGATTCTTGGCACCAGTTTAAATTAGAGGTTTTTTTTCTTATTTACTGTACATGTTTAATTCAAAATGTCTCATTTTAATATATTTAATATTCATATCTCTCATTCTAATAATTATATATTTTTAGTTTGGTTTTTCAATAGTTGCAATTACCTTTTTGGTGTATAGCACCGTATCATTTTATTATATTGGGCGTCCCATTCAAATGTTCTCATTTTTCACTTTTAGTAAAAAGTTACCACATGTGACCCACCACTCACTACTAATACAACTATCCGCTACACATAAAATAATAATACTCCTTAATCTACACACAAAAAGCAACCGGTGGCGTAAAATAACAATATTCCTTAATCTAAGCACAAAAAGTAACCGGTGACGTTTGGGAGAGACGGAGGGAGTAATTAAAATATCTTTATGGGATCCACCTATAATACTAATACAACTACCTATTCTATATTAAAATAATATATCAAACATCTTAATATAAATTAAAATACTATATTTCTTAATCTCGTGCAAAAGAAAAACGTAACTATTAGAAAGAGTTAGAAAGGATATTTTATTTTAATACTATAAGATTTTTGTACTAGTAATAAAATTTGAATATTATATCTTTTAGATTATTTGAGTATAAATGAGTTTTGGGACTAGTATAATTAAGATTGTCCCATTTTACTAGTATCTCCTCCCAATATATCTATTCTCTCTTTACACGTAGCTAAATATAATAGTGGGTGAGTTTCATTGAATATTATTTTACCTTTTTGCCCACCTCTTAAATAAAAATGATGACATGGAGTATTTTGTAATTTTAAATAGTAATTTTTTAAATGAAAGAAATGTTTATTTATTTTAAAGTACTTGGATGTTTGAGATATTGATTTTTTTGAGTAATTGAATTTAGTACAACATAGTATGACTCTAGTATAAAATACATTTTTAACACTTGATTAAATCGATATTAGCGTGAATTTTTTTTTAAGATGAATAAATGATTTAATGAATCAGGACTAATTAATTTCACATATACTCGTAGGACTAAAAATAATAACAATAATAAATAAATAAATGAAGTAAAAGGACAATAATCGATTTCACGTCTTTAAAATTAAATAAACGTGGGTCACTGTAAAGGACACTGTACTCTCGCAACATTACAACCTGTCATCCACAATCTCTCTACACAATACTCATTCCGTTCCGAAGCTATTGACATATTTTTTTTACACGAAAATTAAGAAGTATAATAATTTAATGTAAAATGAAAGGAGAGAAATATATTTAATATGTAATGGGTAATTGTATTAATGGTGAGTGGGATGTCTGTGTGGGTCATGTAAATAAATAAATTGTCTTTGTGTAGGTCTCATATTCTTAAAAAAAATATATATCAATTTTTGTGGGACAACTCAAAAAAGAAAGTGTGTTAATAGCCCTGTCACAGAGAGAGTACTATTAGAATACCCGCCCTTCGAATATTGAAATATCGTTCTAATTTAATACCTCAAAAAGTATACTTCCTCCGTCTCTTGGTAAGAGTCTCATTTGCTTTTGGGCATGTAGATTAAAGAGTATTATTATTTAATGTGTAGTAAGTGGTTGTATTAGTGGGTGTGACCCCATGTTTTAATTGTATTAGTGGGTGTGGGTGGGTCCCATGTGTCCAAAAAAGAAAATGAGATCCTTTGGGTGAGACAACCAAAATGGTAAAATGAGACTCTTATAAAGTATAATAATTTCAAAATTTTCAATTCATTTTTTTACATATAACATACTTTATATTCCCGCAATCTCACAAATCTCCTCTAATATGGAGATTAAGAAAAGTGATAACTTTTAGAGGTAGTATAATTTTTTATAATAAATAAATTATAAAATATGTTATATGTGTTAAATAAAAGTGATAAATTTGTAATTAATGAAGTATAGTATACTTTTAAGGTTGAAAATTGATACTATGATATCTCCTCTAACAAAAGCGAAAAATATAGTAAAATTTATCATCAGACGAACATATTCATATTTTTATAATTTACAAGTCGTAGCTCAACTTTTTTTTCCTTAATTTGTCCCTGCCTAAAAATTAATAAAATTAGGAAAAAAAATATTTCCCCCATATATTTTTACCAACTTTTCATTTTGGACTGTCACACGTATTTTTATTTATTTCATTAGTGGTATAAATACATAACTTTAATTATTTTTTTACACTTTCTTCATTATTCCCAATAACTTTTTTTTTAAATTACTAATTTATCCCTACTTTTTCTTACATTATATATTAAAAAATAACATGTTTTAATCTCCGTACCCGTACAAATGGGTAAAAATACCCGGGACGAAAGTAGTAACTTTTCTTCATATTCATGATTTAGTAAAGTTGAACAATTTTTCTATCTAATTAACCAGGAGTAATTTATTTATAGTCTTATGATTAAGTAAAGTTGAACAATTTTTCTATCTAACTAATTAGGAGTAATTTATTTATTTATCTAATTATTCTTTTATTTATATTCTTTAAATTAATTGCTCCTTGAAATTTTCTTCCCAATAGGCTAAATATGGGTAATTGAATATATATGGCCGATAACAAAATTTATTAATTAAACGTAGGTAATATTATGTGAATTAAATGTGTCAAGAACAAAAGTTATGCATTTCCAAAATGTATGGAAAATTAGACTTCCTCCATCCATCCCTTGTAGGGTCTTTTTTTCCATTATCTCACCTATTTCTCTTTTTTATACACATAAGTCTATACACATCTATTAATATGGAGCAATTAAAATATGAGATTCGCACTTCTACTAATATAATTACCTAGTATACATTAAATAATAATACTCCGTAATTAATGTGCAAAAAGGAAAAAAAACCTTGTACGGAGGGAGTATAGTATGTGTCTCCTTTATACTCTTCTATATAATGGCTTTATTTTTTTTATATAGTTGTTGCTCTTCAAAATAATGAAAAAAAAATAACACTAAGCATAAAACTAGCTAAAAGAAGTGGTTGGGTACTAAATTTAATATACTCTATTAAAATGCAAATATTAACATAATCAAAATAAGAGAGAAGATTCTTTCTACATATTTTAAATTTTTACTCATTTAGTTCCTTTAGAATGAATAAGTATATAAGTATTTTTTTCAAAGAATTTAAAGAATTAGTCTTATAATTAGTTTTGTCTCCCACGAAAAAAGAATTTAAAGAATTATAAGATTTATCTTTAAATTCTTTTAATCAGGGTTGGCCCAACAGTGAGGACTTGAGGTGCTTAAGGGTGAAATTCTCAAAGGTCTTAGGTTCGAAACTCGCAGGTGCGATCAACCACTGAGGGGTCAATCATGGATGGTGGGTTCTGACCTCCCCCAGATTAATCGGTCTACGGATCGGATTAATACTTTAATGTGTAGTAAGATGAGGGAAATAATATTTATTATAAACTGGGTAATTATGTTAGTATTGTGTGTGGGCCTACATCGGGATAGAGGAAGTATTTTATTCATTTCGATGCTTGAAAAATGAAAAACTGTTAATTCAGGCTTGAATTATTTTTTCTATTAATTAGAACTTGAAATATATAAAACTAAAAAAAAAGCAACGTATAATAAGAATATTCTTTTTCGATCACCCTAATATCACAAAATAATATACTTACTATTAATAGTAGATTAATTGATAATCGAGCATCACTTTTTTATTTTAATAAATTAATTTAATTACATTTTTATTGAATAACTCAATCAAAATATTTTAATGTAAAAATATATTAAAACTCTTTATCATCATCATTTTATTATTATTATTATTTATTTAAATATTAATTATATATGTTATTAATAAGAGAGCTAAACTAAATATTAATTAACATAAGAGCTCCACATATATATTTTTTTCAAGAATAAATGTGGTAAAGCTGTAAAAAAATATAAAGGTCGTCACTCTACAGAAAAAACATTTTTTTTAAATAAAATATTAATTAATAGATTAAGATTATTAATAATATGTGAGGCTAAATATTCAAAAAATTTCAAGAATGAATATGATGAGGCCACATACACAATTAAAATTTTGTAAGCATACTTTAATTACATAAAAATATTTTTACTAGTATTAAAAATTAAAAATAATAAATTTACATAAAAAATACTTAAAATAAAATGTTAAAGGAGTCTTGTGTAAGACTGTTTTACGTGAGATCATTTTACACTTTTTAAATTAGTTATCACTTTTGTTATAAAATGTCATCACCTTCGATATAAAATGTTAACACTTTTCATTTATAATATAAATTGTTCATAAAATATCATTATCAATTTTCATTAATTGAGTATCACTTTTATTTCATGATAGCTTTTCAAGTATCATTTTTTATTATAGAAGTTATATCTTACGTAAGAGCTTATGTAAGATTATCTCACACAAGTCTTTTGTCAAGTACTTAATTACTTTAAATATTAAATTATTTAAATTAAAATATTAATTATGTTATTATTAGGAGAGTTTAAATAAAAGAATTAAAATTATTAAATTAATTAAAATAAAATACTAATGGCAAGATTAATGTGAGAGCGTCATATATACAATTTTTTCAAGAATGAACGTATACAATTTTTTTAACGAGGAGATTGCTCACTACATACACAATTCAAATTTTTTTTTATAAATATTTATAAATTAATAGTATTAATGATTATTTACTATAATTTTGACTGTGTTTTTTTTTAAGGAAATGATTTGTTTGATTTCTTTTTCTTTTCTTATAGGAGTAAGTAGTAATTGTGTACTTGTGTTGTACTTGTGAGAGGTTAATATATAAAGTTCGGATTGCCATGAGTATTACCTATAAAGGGGTACACCATTATAAATATTTTTTTAAAAAAACAAGTAGCATTAAATATATATTACATAACCAATTCAAATTTTTTATTTTTGGCTAATATTATTATAAATTAATAGTATTAATGACTATTCACTATAATTTTGGTTTTTTTAAGGAAATTATTTGTTTGATTTTTTTTTCTTTTCTTAATTATAAGTAGCAGTTGTGTACTTGTGTTGTAATTGTGAGGTTAATATCTAAAGTTCGGATTGCCATGCGTATTACCTATAAATAAATTTAAAAAAAACATGTACAGTAGTATTAAATATATATACTATGATGTGTCCATATTTCTTTTGGTTTTAAAATTAGGTATTGTATTTTTTATAATACACATATAGATTTAAAAAATTATTTTTATATACGACAATCCTATTAATTTTCAAATCACTCGCTTTAAAACATAAATTACCATGCATTATTTATAATTTTCAATCTCATATAAACTTCAAACAAAGTATATAACCTAAGTGTATTTCATGATAATAATAAAGTACTACTTTCTATTTAAATTCTTATACAATACTCCTCTGCATAAGAAAATTTTTCATATTTTTTTCATTTATTTATTCTATAAAATTTTCATATCTCCTTACTTTAATTTTAAAAGTTTTCACACCTTAACATGTACTCATAGCATATTTACACTTAATTAATTATTATCTAAAAAAACTGATTTAGCCCCTCATAATCAATAAATTTTATTAATAAGAATATTTTTTCTTATATAATATGGTTCAACAATGAGGGGCAATACAGATCATAGAATTTTCAAAATATTTCTAGATTATTATTATTATTATTATCAATAATTCAACTATATCGATCTTCCATCGTATAATTAAAATTAACCATATACTATTACTAAAAGATGTCATATTTAAGTTGATCGTCATTATTGAAATAATGTTAGATTGAATATTTAATTAAGAAGAATGGGAGGATCACATACCAATAATATTAATGTATGCAATAATTTTTCTAATCGTCTTTAAGAATTATATTGCTTCAATATTTCTCATCACCCCCGCCACCCCAATTAATAAAATAAAATAATTAAAATAATAAATAAAAAAAGTGTTCCATTGGCCATATTATTGCTTCCACTCTCTCATATATATAAACCTCTCTCACTACTCTCACTCCCCCACTTCATAGAAGATGGGGATTTGCAGCTCCGCCGACGCCGCCGCCGTCGCCACCGCCACCGCCAAGTTGATTCACGACGACGGAAGATTGCAGGAGTTTCCGTACCCCGTTAAGGTTTCCTACGTCCTCCAGAAGAATCCGGCGTGTTTCATCTGCAACTCCGACGAGATGGAATTCAACGACGTCGTTTCCGCCGTCAGCGACGACGAAGAGCTTCAGCTTGGCCACCTCTACTTCGCGCTGCCGTTATCCCGCCTGAGCCGCCGCCTGAAGGCGGAGGAGATGGCCGCATTGGCCGTCAAAGCCAGCTCCGCCTTGCGCCGGAGCAGCGCCAACTCCCAGGTCATTTTTTCCGTTAAGGCGGAAAACACCGTCCAGATTGTTCCCCGGCAGAGGAGGACGAGCGGCGGCGGCGCCGGGGGGAGAGGGAAGGTGGCGGCGAGGATGAGCACGATTGCTGAGTAGGGGTATTTTGGGAAGTTCAGTGTAGGGAATTCATTTTGTAAATACTAATGTTGTTATAAATTATGATTATTAAATTTGACAAAATGATCTTAGTAAGAAGAGGACGAGTGGTCCAAATCGGCTTTTATGTCCCATCTCTTATAATTTAACTGCAAATTTGTCCCATTGTTATCTCTAATTCGAACTTATTATAATGTTGAGAAAGACGAGTATTTGAAATGATATGAATTAATTAATTATATAGTCACAAATTGAAATACCGTAGTTAGGCTGGATAAACTTTCGGATGGGTCAATTCCAAGCTACGTTGATGATAATAAGGGTTATGTTGGACGGACAGTGAAACTTGTTAATGTTTTAAAAATAATATATTAAAATATAACTATAGAATATTATAATATAATTTACTATAAAAATATTTTAATATAAACATATTTTAATTATTTCATAATAAACTTACTTTAATAATAAATAGATCATTCTAACTAACTCTTAACGTCTCACATATATAGGTCTAGCAAGATAATGCCTTAATGATAAGTCTTCATTTTCTTTAATAATAGTGATAAAAGAGAGAATGAAATAATGAATTAAAAAAGGTAAGGAAAATAAGATTAAGAGATGATTGGGTTCCCATGTTGAAGGAGGTTGGGTGGGTTAATAATTGAATGATTTTGATACGTCTATGTTATGTATCACTACAGCTGGAACCCTACAATTATGAACTCTTTTCTATATTTATTTGATTATCCATCCACCTACTCAATCTACCTTCCATCTATAGTTCTAATACTTTCATCATCCCTATATTACAATATTCTATTCTCCCTCCATATATATGCACAAGTTCAAAGTTAGTGTAATATACGAAATTTTAGAAAAGTGATTTTTATTTAATTTTAAGGATAATTTGGTATTTTCATTACTCCAATTGTCCGGTAATGAGGGACACATTTTGTCATTTTTTACGTCCGCTCTAAAAAGTCTTATTTCCCTTTATATATATACACATGATACTCACACTTATCCATTAATACGCTTAAAATATGAGGCTTACACACTCACTAATACAATCAACTAATACACTACATAGGGCATAGCTCAAATGGCAGAGGGGATGGTGGAAAGACCTTCCAACTGAGCTGGTAGCTGCAAGGTGGGGGTTCGAATCCTGTTTTTGGCATAAGCCACTAGAGGCACATCCTGCGATTTATCTCCTCCACTAATCCCCAGGCAAGGCCGGTGGGGGCCTAGGGTACACCATAACTACTACACATTAAATAATAATACTCCTTAATCCACGTGCAAAAAGTAAATATCTCTCTTGTTGGCAGACTGAGAGAGTAATAAATAAATTATAAAATATAAGTTATGTGTATTGTAAATGTGTGTCAATTTTGAAATTAAAGTACATTGTGGGTTGTTGGTTTTTGTGTTATTTTCTTATTTTGAAATGTTAACTTGTTTATAGGACGATTAAAAATAGTAAATGTAAATTTGTTTATCCGAGAGATGCTGAAAGTCCCTTTTTTTTCTTTAAAGGAAAAATTTTCTACCATATAAGTAGATGTTTTAAAATACTCAAATTTATTAAAATAATCTTTACTAAATTGAAAATAAATGATAGTATTTTTGTATGATTTGATTGATATGTCGGTTAAAATTTTAAATTGAGTTGATATCTGGTGCACCCGGTGCAAGGGTGCTCCCATATATATATAATAACTTTTTATTCTATATATTGTATGTTTTTTAATAATTATATACTTTTTTCACACTCAATTTTTCATTAAAAAACTAGCATTCATATGTGTATAACTTTTTATTCAATAGAGTATACATGTTTTTTTAATAATTGTATGTTTTTACACTTAATTTTTCATTAAAAAAACTAACAAAATATTCACTAACAAAGTGTATACATTTTTTATTCATAATTGTATATATTTTTTCATAATAATTGTATACGTTTTATAAAGTGGGTGCACCGTATCATGAGATGCACCTAGGTAGTATTAACCTTTTAAATTAAATTACTAATTGACTTAAGGGTGCTTTAGTCTTTTTAGCATTTTAAAACTTATAACTAAAAATTGTACTTAGTATTCATATGAATACAGTAAAATTTTGCCCCTAAAATAACTATACTTTTTTTTTTTTAAATTTAATTTTCCTGTGAAATTTTCCAACATTACGTGCTATATTAATTACTATGTATTAACATCTTTAGAGTTTTTACTTTTATTTTTTAAAATTTTGTATTAATTTCAGAGTTTTATCACATTTTATCCGTTTTACATTTCACACAAATTTTGTCCATCAATATATAGAGCTGGCTCTAACTTACCTTCCACATCTTAATCAACTCGAAAAGTAAATACTAGCATAAAATAAAAATTTAATGTATGGCAACTACTATATAAATTTAATAGTACGTACTATAATCGGGGATTTAGACTGGGGCTGTGAACTTGTGTTCTCTTCATAGAGTTTTCTTTTAATTTTTAATTTCCCTTTTCTAACTAATTACTACACTTTTAGATTACCCTTGTTAACAACCCACAATAACTCAACCCAACAATATAATATTCATTTCTCACTCATTCACATATACAACTTACAATCCAACCCAACCTCAACTTTTTTATACTCCATCAACAACCCAACTCAACCTACCTTTTTAATAAAATATTCATTTCTCTCTCATCTATATATACATATATATAATAAAATTATACATTAATATATTATTTAAATAATTATATTTAAAATCAGAATAATCTTATATTTATAAAAATATTTTAATTTCATAATTTTAATTTTATAACTAGAATAATCTTATAAGAGAATTCTTTTTGAAAAAAAAAACCTATAACTAAATTAAAATTTCAATAAGTATATAAAAATTACATTATTAAAATACAAAAAATAAAAAATGATGCATAAATGATGCTAATAAAAAAATAGAAAAACTAGTATATATATATAATTTGAGATTAAGAGAAAAAATAGAATTTTTTATTGTGATCCGAAATGTGTCAACATTATACTCTACATGTAAATAATTTTTTTTTTTAAGAATTTTGATTATTTTTGTAAAAAAAAATATAATTTTAATATTATTTACTTAATATTTAAATTATATTTAAAATAATTATTATAACCAACCACAATGTAACAAGTGTCACATTATGGTGTATTGTGGGGCTGAAGACTTGGTTGAGGGTTGGGTTGTTATGCAATATCACAACCCAACCGGTTGTGACTTATTTTGTTTTTTGAATTTTTTTTATTTACGATTGTTTGTCTTTTATGCAGGACCGAGAATGAGGAGGGTCGCCGATGGCAATGGTCTTAAAAAGGGGAAGAGAAAATATACGATCCACAATAAACTTAAAAATAAAAAAAATTAAAAAATAAAAGAAATGAAAGTACAAAAACTATCAATTTCTTTTTCTTCAATATATTTTGTACAGTTCGATGCAATTTAATTCCAAACAAGTAGGTATAATTTAGCATTGTTACGTCATGTTCAGATTTTAAACTTGATTTACCAAAAAAAAATAATTAATTTGATTATTTGTCAGCCACTAATTGGCCTCCTAATTTGGTATAAGGAATTTCATTGCGTCTGTCATATTATTTCGTTATTGGATTTTAGGTTTCTCTTGTATAACCTATATTTCATATGTTTAATACTTAAGTCTTTTTATAAGTGAAATTGTGATCTAAAATTAATTAATTTCATCTTTATAAAATCAACTAGAGTGATTAATGACTACATTTCCAGTTTCACACTTTTAATAACTCTTTTGTGATTTTATATTCCATCCAAACTTGATGTTTTGCGAATGAAAATAGCAAGCACAGATCAAATAATATACAGTAGATTGGTCAAATTATTAACCTTTCTTACTCTACCATGATATTTTTAGAACATAAAATTTCTTGATAGAAAGAAATACTCTCTCCTGAAAATATTTCATCATTTCATGCAATGCAAACATAACTTTTAAGTGCTCCCTCCTTAAATGTGTTATATTTAAGTTACTATTAGCAAGGTGGGTTTTATATCCCTAAAGAATGAAATAGTTACGTTAGTAATGAAACTGAGTAAAATAATAAAATTGATAAAACTTTATAATCCATTTAATACCAGAAAATAGTCTTCTCATGTACGTTGATTCATAAGAATACCGTGAAGGAGGTCAAGAGAAAACTCTCATTTCATTAATAAAATTCAACTCCTCATATACATAATAAGATAATCTATTTATAGGGGATAAATCTATTACAAAAATAAACATAAAAAATAATAATAACAGACATAAATAAAATCAAATCATTCTAATATCTAATTAATCTATATTATAATTATTTTGAATCTTCCATATCTTCACCAAATAGTAGAGGGATAAATCTATTACAATAATAAACATAAAAGATAATAATAACAGACATAAATAAAATCAAATCAAAATTAAATCATATTAATATTTAATTAATCTATACTATAATTATTTTAAATCTTCCATATCTCCACCGGTAGAAGTATAATTTATGTGAAATTGGGAGTAAATACAGTAATTTTTAGAAAGTATTCGCTTCATCAGTCTCAAAAGGTGTCGTTAACTTTTTTGTATGTGAATTAATGCGTATTATTATTCAATATATACTAAGTAATTGTATAATTAATATGTGTGAGTCACTCTTTTTTCTTCTGAAAATGGAGATATGTGCCTGTGAAGTAGATGCCAAAAATAGTAAAATTGATACATTTGAGGCGAACAAAGGGAGTATTACTTTTTAGATATGTTGAATGTTATTATTCAAAATGCGAGTATTATTCTTCTCAAAATAGTAATGGTTTGTTACATTTAAGAAAATGTTTGGTTCACTTTGAGTTAATATGCGGATAAATAAAATTAAGTATATGATTAGCAAGATGTGAGCATGAAAATTTTCTCAAATTTTTATCAATTTTTTATTATTTTTAAGGGATATAGTAACTCAATTTCCCTAAATTTCATTTAATCGGTATTGAGCATCTTACTTTTTATTAAATGACTTAGAAGTTAGATAAGTTCAAAACCTTTTACTTTTTATTAACAGGCATAGAAGATAAGTTTATATAAATGCAATTAATATGCAAATTTCTTTATTTTTAGCCATTTTTAATGCTTATTTACTAATATTAACACAATGTGAATTAAATACTCCCCAAGTGCTATATTAACCCTCGTATAATTGTATTTCATATAGAAAAGAATAACTATATGCCATATGAAAAATTAACCATCAGTTATACAAAAGAGTGACATGGTTCCACGGTATTTTTCATAAAATCATTCCATAAATTTTCTTGCTCTTTTATTTTATTATTATTATTTTTTAATTTGAATTTGAACAAGATCAACCAATACTTGTACAAATAGTGCATATAAATATCTGTATTCATCAAATAGCAGGCCAATATGGTACTTATATAGAATTCCATAAACTCACTAACCTTAAAAAAATAAATCGATTCCTGCTCATTTCTGTATTTACTCTGATTATCAACATACAAATTTAATTATTTCAAAAAAATAAATAATAATAAAATGTCATTAAAAAAATCACATGGGATGGATATTGTGGCAACGTAACACAGAAAAGTTAGTTCAGCAAAAGTGTCAAAAGGATAAAACCAAACTGCTCATTTTGAAAAGTTTAACGTTTTTACTGTTCAATATATTAAAAATCATAAAAAAAGATTGCCTGCTTTTATATGCTGTCGTTCCTAAAACACCCACACCGACAACTATTGTTTTTTTTTTTTATTCGGAAATTAAAATTATTATTAAATTGAAGTACAAGGGGGTACTCCAATCCTTACAAATATAGATGTTTAGTGAAACTTGTACTCAATTATAGCATATTGTAGGATCTAAATTTCATTCCTTAAATGAAAATTTATTGACAAAGTCTCCTCTAACGACTAACCAAGATCATATACCTTTACTTTGACTTCAGAAAATATCTTAGAAGTATCAATTTCTTTTCCTTTGAAAACAATATTGTTTTTCCCATTCCATATTGACCAGATGATTGCAGACCAAATTGTTGTAGATATTTTTTGGCTTCTTGAATTTCCTAGTAGATTATTATATTGCAGAAGATGTCGCACATGATTAATATGGGGGTATCATGCTCATCTTTGTCCAATTGTAACAATTTGACCAAATTTTATGAGCTACTTTGCAAGTGAAGAAAATATGTGAAACAGTTTCTTCTTTCTGTCTACACAATGCACAAAGAGTATCAGTGTTTACCCGTAGCATTCTACGATTTTGTAAGCTTGTTTTCATTGGTAATCTTTGCTTTAGTTTATTTTTCCACAATATACTAACTGACAACTATTGTTTGTTTTGATCAGTAAATTTCGGATGAATAAACAAAAATGAGATGAATAGGCAAATTAGGGACGAAATGAAAATTTTAATGTTTTATAATTTTTTTTTGTTAATAATCATTTTCGTTCCAAATTTATCTCTTCGTCCTAAATTTACCTATTTGTCTCAAAATTGTCTATTCGTTCCAAATTTACATGTTCTCTGTCCCAAATTTGTCTATTCGTACTAAATTTACCTATTCATCCTAAATTTGTCTATTCGTCCTAAATTTACCTATTATCTATTCGTTTCAAATTTACTTATTTTAATTTTATATATGGCAATTGAGTGGGCATTTCCCTCCCACAATATATCTCAGATAATCACAATATGTTTATGGGGTGTGTTTTAGGAACTCATTTATATAACGGAGCATTTTTTATATATTGAAAAATTGTGGACAGACGTATATGTTTACAATTTCAAAGGGCATTTTGATGTATTTACGTGAATCATGGATTCATATTTTCAAAAATTATTGAAAATTAATTAAAAGAATTTTCTTCCAAATAACAATAGAAAAATATTTTATTTTTTTTGTAATTTTGGGTAGCTCTCTTACCCATCATTATTAATAAAATTACTATTTATTTTGCCAATAAAAAAAACAATAGAAAAGTTGAAAGTGTATGTTTAAATCCTAAATTTGCTTTCTGTCACAAAAAAGTTCTCATCTATCTTTTAAGTAAAAATCTTTTCGTGACGGAGGTATTATTAGATACATCCAAATTTAATTATACATATATTGATCATAAACTCCTGAATTTAAATTAATTAACGCTAATAAATAAGACAATATTAATTAATGTTGGTGCATGAATCAAATTAATAATTAATTCATATATTTTTAATCAACGCAAGTGATAAGACTTTAAAGATACATGTATGTATTTAGAATAGGATATACTTTGATAGAGGTTTTATCGTACATTACATTTTATAATTCTCATTTATCAAATATAAAACACCAACTCATATAATTTCTACTTCTTTTAAACTCTCAATTTTAATTAGTATTATTTCCATATTCAATTTGTCTTGAGAATAGATCATCTGAATTAATTAATCACTATTAATTAATTATATTGAAGAATTATTAATTGTACCCAAAGGCTTTAAGGCGAAGTGAAAATTAATTTTGTAGATATATAGATTTATGCTTGATCTTGCAATTAATTATGTCCTTTCATAATCAATGTAGAAGCAATAGTGAAATTAATACATTGAAATTATAATGTATCTAATAAATTACTTACTGATCACACAACTGTTGCCAACTAGATTGATAGATCTTAAAGTGTACAGTGATCATGACTGTACCTACCTTGACTCCTAAGATATACTGTCTAGCAATATATTCTTTAGGAGAGAAAGAGGCATATTAATTGACTTTATGAGGTCATATCATATAGTTATTATGTATCATATTAAATTTTATGATTTTCATTTTTCTCTATGTCATACTCCCTCCGTCCCGATATAAGAGGATCATTTGTTTTTTTGCACGTAGATTAAGAAGTATTATTATTTATCGTGTAGTGGGTAGTTGTATTAGTGGGAGTGTGAGTTCCATATTTTGATTGTATTAGAGGGGGTGTGTGGATCCCATGTGTGTAAAAAATAAAATGAGACTCTTTGGGCGAGACGACCAAAATGAAAAAATGACTCTCTTAAACTGGAACGGAGGGAGTATTAAATTTGTTTAAAATAATCAACCTTAAAATTACATCTAAATTAAAATTTTAAAATTTACACCTTACACACATAATATACTTTATAATTTATTTATTTTTTAAAAAATACAATGTTATCCTAAAAAAAAAAAATTAATCAAAAAATAACTTTTGTAAACTTCATATATATCTATAGTAACAATGCAACCACTACTAGAAAAAAGGCATATTACTACATTAATTTTGATACATTTTTTTAAAATGCATTTATAACTATCCTATTAATACATGAAGTTATCAAATACTTAATATTACACTATTATATATATATTGATACATTATTTAATAAATGTATTAATATAACTTTATCAATACATTGGTCATAATGTCATAATAACTTCTCTCTTTTTTAATTACAAATACTTTTGTATTTATAATAATTAATAATAATATATTTTAAATATAATTAATTTAAATAAAAATATATAAAATTCATAATATGATTCAACAGACACACATTTTTATTCAATATTATACGATAATAATAATTTTAAATTAATAAAAATTTAGTTATAATTAAATTAAATGAACTATACATGCATTGAAATTTGAACGTATAACTCTTAAAATTATTTAAATAATTAATAATTAAATTAAAAATATATGTATTACTATAATTACAAAACTTTTTATTAAAAATTAATACATAAAAAAATAAATAACATAACACAACTAATTTATATTTTTAAATATATATTATATGTCTATTTAAAAAAAGTTATATCAATTAAAAAAAATTTTAATAGTAAAGGTAAAAAATTAAGAGTTGATATTAGGTGCATCCATATGTGTATAACTTTTTATTTTATTTTGTATACATATTATTCTATTTTGTATATGTATTTCTTAATAATTGTATATTTTTTTACACTAAGTTTTTCATTAAAAAAAACTAGCATCCATATGTGTATAACTTTTTATTCAATAATTTATACATGTTTTTTTAAAAATTGTATTTTTTTACACTCAATTTTTCATTAAAAATCTAACAATTAAATTGTATATATTTTTGTTCATAATTGTATATGTTTTTGTTTATATTTGTATATAAGTGCAACTTATCTTAGGGTGCACACTATAATTAGCCAAAAATTAATAACAACAGAACTAGTTTTTATTATTAGTAGTAAAAGAAATATAATGTATAATAGTAATCATAATCTTAAATATAATTAATTAATTCTAATCTTAATAAATTATTAATATATTTGACTATTAAGATTAAATTAAAAATAAAAATAATAGCAAAGTAAATGTTGTTGTATATGTACTAAATTTGAAAAAAGATTCATAAGTTTACTTCCAAATCGATTGGCTACAAGCCGCCTACAGTCAAAAATGAGATTCCTTGTTCACAACTAATATATAATAATGCATTACATTTTATAGAAATATATTAATAGGTAATGTACACAATATTAATTACTCACTCCACTTAAAATATTAATACAAGCAAATAGACTTGCTAAAACAGTGTAAAAGAAGATGTAGGATTGACATCAAAATTTCATATCATGATGTTGAAATACGAAGAAGAGAACACTGAGGCCGTACGCAATGCTCACCAAAATAGGCATCCCTGTTCGTATATAGTATACAAAACATCAACTAATTGAAATACGAAACATAATGTATTTCAACAAGTATAGCATGAAAAAACAAAAAATTTAAATTTACCATATTTTGTGAGTCGGGTAGGGTGAGTATGTGGGCCGGGTGAGTTGTCCAACACCAGAAACATGGAAATAACAACAAGCCCACTTCCAAATCTCTCTCTCACAACTCTCTCTCTCATGTTTAAAGACCAAAACCCAGCTGTTCCAACACTCAAATCTTCAAAACAAACCTTAAAGAACAAGAATAGTCCTAACCACAGTGCAAATTTAGCAACACTTGTGATTCTTGATTTGGGTTCTGACCCGTTGACCAAATTGGCAACACAAGCTGATGAATATAATGGGATCCAGAAATACCAATCTTGAAAACCAAACAACCAAAAGAGTCACAAAATAATTATTTAATTAATTTTGGGTAGGAAATAAAAAATAAAAAATACCTGGATCATTGAACTGGAAGGAAGTTGATAGACCAAAAAGAGCAGCCATTAAGAGAAAGCAAATTCGTAGAAATGATGATTTGCCTTGTGAACCCATTTTCTTGATGCTGTTTATAAGATCGTTGACTGATTTACAGAATTAAATTGGATTTGGAGAAGTGGATTTAATTCTTACTACTATTTCTTGAGTTTTGACTTCTTAATTTTTGGAGTTGTTAGAATTCTGTTTCACCGATCTGGTTATGTATATTTTAGTATTTAATTATTTCAGTAGAGACTAGTGGTTTGTGTTTAGTGTTGTTTTAAAAGAAAATCATTGTATTGCTTAATTTTATTGATTTTAACATAAGAGTAATTCCGTCTATTTTTTTTTTAAATGGTAGTCGTCATAGATTTTTGTGAGATGGATAAAATATAATACTCCTCATTATAATAAAAAGTGATATTTAATTAATAAATAATAATAATAATGTTGTGAACTTTTGCTAAACAATTTATATTATAAATAAAAAATAATAACATTCTAAAAGAAAATAATAACTTTATTAATAAACAGTATAAAAATATTTTATTGAGAGACAGTCTGCCCCAAATATATGTAGTACTCATGTGTTAAGTAAAAATATTAGTAGTAGATTTTAAAATTAAACTGTAGTTGGACAAAATTATTTGTTTAAAGTGTCAATTTCTTTTTCAAGGTGTAACTTTTTTAAAGAGAAAAATAAATCAAATACGAAGATTTACGTTCCACGTCCGGATGTGATCATTCCAAGAAAACATAATCTAATGATAAATGAGTAAATAAAAAACCAATAAAATTATAAGAAAAAAATAAAACACAACAAAAATTTGAAAATTATCACTAAATAAATAAACACGAGTGTGTACCGTGTACGTATAATGTTCATAGCTTTTCCATGCTAATTTAAATTTATTATAATCTATTTAAATTATTCTTTTCGGTCTCTAGGTTATCATGAGTTATTAAAATTGAAGTGAATAGAAAAAGGATACCATTTGGACAAAAACAATTAAAACTGAACAAAAATTAATCAAAGTTGAGAATATAGATAAAAAAATACTGACTGAAACTAAAATCAGACATACTTGAATGGCTAAATGTAATATTTTCTTTATAAAGAATGCAATACAATTAAAAAAAAAGAAATTATGAATTTGATGAAACTATCTGTACTTCAAATATTTAGTTTCCTAGTCTTACAGAAATGGAGTAAAAGGAAGAAAGAAAATTATTAATCTGATGGGCTGGGCCCAGTCACATTCAGTGATTGGGCTGTTCAGAGCTGGCTGGGCCAGTTCTTTAGGGTGGATTTAGAAGAAGATTTGGGTATTACATTGTAAAGTCCAATTGTTGTGGAAATAGTAGAGATTCCAACACTTATCTTTGAATTCCTTCCAAGAATTCATTAAAATAGGGAGGGTAACAAATAGTATTCCTTTAATCAAAATAACACTAACCATTGATAAATGTATAACATAACCAATTTCATGAAAATTTAGGGTTAATGATAATTATTATTAAAAAAAAAAAAAAAAAAAAGATTGGATGGAAGTGTGGGGACAATGTAACAGCAAATGCCATCTCATGAGGCATGAAATTGTTTAGTTTAGATAATAAAAAGGACAATATTGTGATGATGGAAATGTGATGCCTTTTGCTTTTCATTCCATCAGTCTGGAATTGCAAGAAACCCATGGTGGGCCCCATGTCTCAAAAGAATTTCAAATGAATACACTGGTGGTCAAAAAGATATCAACTGCTCCTACATTACATTATTTTACTTCATTAAAGTTTTGGATGATTCTAATTCATTCCTTTTCTTCATTTATGGGTTTTTTTTTACATTTCTCGATTAGAGATGGCAACTATCCGATTATTGACTTTTGTTTTATGATAGAGGCTATTGTATCTCGGGATACCGTGATCTTCTATAATTTAAATTTTTAATAATATGTACATTTAAATAGAATATGAAGGGGAAAAATTGTGTTCTCACTAGGCTTTTACCTTGTTTTATAAATAAAAGAGGGATTAACGGATATAACAAATTTGTATATTCAGATAAAATTGGTGTAATGGAATTCCTAGTTGTAATGATTCTCTATTTTGTTGTTATTGAAGTAATTTAGCAAGAATGACTGATCACCAGCTAAAAGTTTGAATTAATATATACTCCTATCACCTACCATCATCATCAATATAATCCTACTTGTAGCCTGTAGGATTCAAATCCATTAAAAAAAAATCACCAATAGTAAATCCTCTAAAAATATAAAATTATTTCTAAAATCAATAGGTTTTTTATAGGGCTATCAATAAAAATATCTCTTTTAATTATTTATACTGAAAAAAAATGTAATTTTCTTATATTTTTTCGTAAAAATATCACTTATTTTTTTAAAAAAAATTAGGATAATTAATCCTAATATGCATATGACTTCTAGACTATCCCTGCAACTATTTTTGCAACCTTATACATAATTTTTATGCTGAGACCTCACACGACTACATCTGCAACTATGTTTGTGACCGCATACATAATTTTTTCATGCGATGTCTATTACGATCATGCCTGCAACTTCATATATAATTTTTTTCATTATATGCAACTATATGTGCAATCATACAAATATTTTATTCACTAACATATAGTGTAATGTTATGTACGATTATATCTGTGACTATATATTAATTATATTACGAAGGACGAAAAAAAAATTAAAGTGACAATTTTATAAATATAAAAAATTGGTAACATTTTTCAAAATCAGTTACTTGTTTAGAGCATTTTTATCACAATTTCTCTCTTTATAGTTTTTTTAAAAAAATAAATCTACATATGTAAAAATAAAATGTGAAAACGTCTATACATAATAAGAATGGAGTAGTAATTAGTTATCCTAAATTTTAGGATCTTCATTTGACATTCGCTATTTCATGGCTATTCTTTATTTTAAAGAATAACTATAGTATCATGCTTTAAATCTTGTACTATGAATGAAGAATAATGAGAAAATTATAATTTTCATTTAAACCTTTTTTTTTTTTTAAAATAAATTACTGAAGAGACGGCCTTGAAGATTCATTAGGCCAAAATAAAGTACAAGTAGATGATCTAAAAAGAATAACACCATAATAAAATACTACTATAATTTAGAAAACGAAACTAGCACATGGTTAAATTATTATTTTTGAATTAAGTCAACTCTCTCTTGCAGCCCTTTTTTTTTTATAATAATAATAATAATTATCTAGTAGAACTTATGTCTAAACCTAGCTTTAAATTATCAATGATAATTCATACAATAACGTATTTACAGTTTCTTCTTCTTATTATTATAATATTATTAAGTAATGTAGAATTTTATAAAAATTAAAAAGTTCGAAAGTAGGAGAGAATATATTATGATATCAATCAATTCAAGTTAAATAAAGAGAGAATAGTGTGTATTTAATAATGCGAGACCATTCATAACACAAATTTATAAGCCAAGTAGAATACAACAGATTATTGTAGCCCGTTATATTTATGATGCCTTCGTACCAAAAATTAACGTATTTATTGATTTTATATTGTAAATTACTGTTTGGTATTTAAAAAATTACTATTTTTTAAAGAGATAGATTATTAAAATTAAACCAAAAATATTAGTATATTACAAAAAATAATGTTTTATACTTATAATAAAAAGTAATTCTCTAAAAATAAGATTTAGATGTGAAATTGATTCACACCCAACTAACTTATTTGGATAATGTAACAGAGCTTAAATATTAAAATTTTAAATTTTCTTTATTGAGTTTAATTGATCAATCAAGATAAAGTTGTTGAGTAACCAATGGTGGTAAAGTGTACGGACCATACTAAATAACTCCCTACGCTCTTCTAGGGTATGAATATGTTTCACTTTCTTAAAAATTCATTAATTAATATGGTTAGCTTATGATTATAAATATACTCTACTATTTAAAAGCTATGTCACATAATTAAATATTGATGCCTCTATCAAATTATTTGTAAGAATAATTCCTTTATTTTTTATTTTCTTTAAAATAATCCGAGGAAAATAAAATAAAAAATAAAAACCAAGAAGTGAACACACACACACACGCAGATGGTGGGGGGCATTCCGGGCAAACCCAAATGCAAAAAACATGGCTTCAAGCGAAAGAGATTCCCTTCATCAATCACACACACAAACACACACCAAAGTGAAGAAAAGCACGAGCCGGAATGACAATAAAGCAAGAAAAAGCACGACCAAGATCGAAATTTGACAGCCCCACTGCATCTTGCATGCCTGTCTCTGATTGATAACTATCACTTTGTTTTTGTGCCTGTAGAGAGAGAGAGAAGGGCACAGTTTTTCAGACATGATGATATGGATTCAGACCCACCATGGAAGAATTGTGTAAAATCAAGAATACCAAAGCAAGCAAGCCATATCGAGCTAAAATAAGCCTCCACCTATGTTTTTTTATTTATTTATCGCTTTTACTTTTACTCAGATGAGGTGGTTCTTTATTTAACTCCATTTTTTTTAATCGTAAAGAAAAAAGGGGGTTTGGCCCTCATCATTCCACTCTGTTAATAAATCGCTTGTTAAAGTGGTTCCCTTGATGCTTGACATCAAAGCTCTCTTCAATCATTTGCTTTGGCTCTTGAAATTAAAGATGGAAAGAGATTGAACTCTCTCGAATTTCTCTGTCTTTTAGTGAGTTGTTTTGTTGTTTTCTGGGGTTTCAAGAAACTTCTTTTTTTGTAGATTGGTGCTCAAAATCTCTATTTTTGTGATCTCATGGTGGTTTAATCTGAAGGGTTTTTTGTTTTAGTTGTTGTGAGATTGGAGAAATGGGATTGAATCTTTTGCTTTGTTCTTGATAATGGTGGGGTGGTTATCATATCCATGTTTCTTTGGTTGAATTTGGTGATTAGTTGAAGCTTTGCTCTGTATCATTAGGTAAGAAGTTTTGAATTTCTCACTTTTGAAGGGATTCATTAATCTCCATGTTTTAATTGTGAATTACATGTGGAATCTGATTTAGGTGTGAAATAGGAGTTTAAAATCTTGTAGAACATGGCTGAAATTAGAATACCTAGGTTAGAACAAGGTCAAACTAAAATTAGAAGTGTTCCAATTGCTGTAACCCCAGAGGGGTTTTGGTGTTGCCCTTCACCCACTGTGTTTCAAAAGACAGTCAAAGCTCACAATACTTTAAACAAGCCAACAACATCTTCTCTTAACCAAACACCTTCGAATTCGAAAAGGCAAACCACTGTGAATGAGAAAAAGCCAAGTTCTATGCCATCTAGGACCAGTGTAGTTACAGAAGAGGATAAAACTCAGGGTAGTGATCCACCTGTTCTTAATGCCCCGTCGATAAATGAGAAGGTGCCGCCTAAGCCAAGGCCTGAAAACGGGCCGAGGAAGGTGACAATTGAGTTTGGTGAACCTGGAACCAGTGATCTGAAGGTGATTTTGCTTGGGAAGCAGGGATTATCTGTGAAGTTGAGTGTTCATAGGAGTGTACTAATGGAGAATAGCAGCTTCTTCGCCACTAGAATATCGGAACAGCAGCCGGTTTTCCCCTGTCTTGAGATTGAAAACTGTGAGGATGTTGAGATTTATGTGGAAACTATTGGCCTGATGTACTGCAGAGATCTGAAGCAACGGCTGATCAAGCAAAGTGTTCCTCGAGTTCTACGCATTCTCAAGGTAATTAGGAGACATGCGACTTATGTTTCGTTTCATGTGTTCTTGATATGGATGATCTTGAGATAGTATAACATTTGAGCTCACTGTGTTTCTTTTGCATCTACTCATGAACATAGTAATCTCACTGTAATTGCAAAATGCTGTTCTGGTATCAAGAAAATGGACGTCTGTCTGACCCATTTTTACTTGTTTAATACTAGGTGTTAAGATTTTGTTTAGATGTTCTTGATTTTGACTAATTTAAACCAGGTACAGATTTTAGGATTTTGCTCCAAGAAGGCCAAAAATTGAACAAATCAAGATAGGTGAACTCTAATAAATTTAAGTTCTAAATCTGTAATCTAAACTACAGCAGTTTGTGGTTTGATATTTCATGTTCTACATTCGACTTGCCTTTTTTTACGAAGTCAAGAACATTATAAAGTCTAGGATCATAGTTGAGATCGATTGATGATAAAAGTTGCATAATGTTAAGGTTTTGTTAAACGAAGAGCTCCATCTTTAACCTATGCCTAAAAAAGCTATGCATACATATCCCTTTCTCATTGCTCATCAGTAAGATTTCTGATAATGCTTTTATTAATGGTGTAAACTACTTATAGATTGGAGAACAACTTGGTTTCTCGACGTGCATACAATCTTGTTTGGAGTACTTGGAAGCGGTTCCTTGGGTGGGTGAAGAGGAAGAAGAAAAGGTGGTTTCCTCTGTGTTGCGTCTCGAAAGTGAGGGCATTGGAGTCAAGCCGGTGCTGAAACGAGTGTCTTCCGAGGTATCAGCACCACCTAAAGACACCCTTTCCAACATATTGGCGTTGGTTCTGAAGAGCAAAGAAGAGAAAGGGAGACGAGAAATGAAGTCCATTGTGCTGAAACTCCTCCGCGAAAATAACAATCTTCCAACCTCCTCAGGCTCATCTGACTTGTGCAACGAAACCCTTTACACCTCATGCAGAATCTCCCTCGACTCGCTGTTGTCCCTATTCAAACAAGCTGCTGAGCCTGATTTTAGCAACAAAACTGTAGATATCAGAGAACCGTTTATGAAATCCATTGCTCTCGAGTCTGATAACCTGTTATGGTTGCTGGATATCCTAGCTGATAGGCAAGCAGCGGATGAGTTTGCAGTGATTTGGGTTAACCAGCAATGCATGGCTTCACTTCACACGAGGCTTCCCGTTGTCTGTCGTTTCCATGTAAGCATAATCACAGCTAGGCTCTTCGTCGGAATAGGCAGAGGGGAGCTCCTTCCATCCAAGGATACCCGTCATTTGTTGCTTAAAACGTGGCTCGAGCCATTGATCAGTGATTACAGCTGGCTACAGCACGGCTGCAGATCATTCGACCGGAAAGTAGTCGAGGAAGGAATAGGTAGGACAATCCTCACACTTCCACTGGAGGATCAGCAGAGCATCTTACTGTCTTGGTTGGGAAGTTTTCTCAAGGCAGGCGACAACTGTCCGAATCTTCAGAGAGCTTTCGAGGTGTGGTGGAGGAGGACGTTCATTCGACCATACGGAGAATCGGGAACACTCCAACAGCCAGACATCGTGTTGTCGACGACGTTGAAGATGGAAGAGCAGTAGATGAAAGAAACAAACATGAGATGGAATGTGGAATTGAAGGATGATCTGTAATAACTAGTCCATGATCTTGATGGAGTTGATAGAAAGTGCAAGAACAATTGAGAAGATCTAACACCAAGAGTTAGTTCGATCATCATGAGGTGCTGTTCTTTCAACATTCGATCAGATTGATGAATGTAATTAATTATATTTCTTGATATGTTTGATTCTGTAAAATGCCACGATTTGATGTTTTTGGATTAATGCAATGAGACCCTCTATGCATTGTGTTTTAACATTAAATTATGTAATAATTGAATATTATATTGTTAATTTTTGAAATCGATCTTATTTGTTTACATACTTCATAATTGATTTATTTATATTGGATTTATCATTTACCTTTTTCTAATTTTGTAAATGGAATCTATATACTATAATTTTTTAAGTCACTCATTCAATATTCAATATACCATTAAAATTAAAAGAAAAAAAAGGCCAAGCTAAGTTCCCAATTCTTCAAATAAGCAAACATATTAATTGACATCCTCAATAATTTTCACCCCTACTTAAGTTAAGAAAAGTGCTAACTTTTAGAGTATTCCGATTTTTTTTTATAATAATAAATAATAAAGTATGTTATGTATGTTAGATGAGAATGATTTTTTTTATTATAAATAAAGTTTATGTGAGAGAGTTGTTGACTTGTTGTGGACTTTACTTTTAGGGAGGTGAAAATTTTGATGGGACGATCCAAAATAGAAAGAATGAAAATTAAAGAGAGTATTATGGAATATATATATATATATATATATATATATATATATATATATATATATATATATAAAAGCACCTAAAGTCAACTTCTTTTTCCCACTCAAAATTTGGGTCAATTTCTCACTTCTTTTCAATTTCTCACCACTTATTTTATTCTTATTTTTTTAAATAAATATATTTAGGTGCTTTACTATCACATTTTTTCATTCTAATAATTTTATGTCCAACAAAATAATTAAATTAAAGATATTATTTTGTATGCTTATTATTATTATTTTTTTAACAATTAACATGTTAAAATTTGTTTCAATTTGAGTTAATTATTGAGAAAATTTGGGTTGTATTTAAAAAGAATGTTAAGTAATTAAGACCATTATTTAAAATTGTTTATACGTTAACATATGATTATGTAATGAAATATAAATATTAATAAAAATTTTAAAATTGTTGATTTTTTATAATTATATTAATTTGTTATACATGAAAAACTAATAAGGGTCGTATAACGTCAATTCAACTAAATACTATTTAATTCGTTACACATAAAGAACTAAACTAAATACTATACATACCATCACAATATAAAACCTCATACATATGTATTCCATTCGTCCCATTCTAATAGTTATATTTGTTTTTTTGCACAGGGATTAAGAAATTTTGTATTTTAATATGTATTGAGGTGAGATAAATAATATTTTAATGTATAGTGGATGATTGTATTAATGTGGCGAATGAGTCTTATTGAGATATTTTAATTACTTAATTGTGTGGGTCTCATACACAAAAAAAATGTAACTGTTAGAATGAAACACCCAATTAAAAAAATGTAATTATTAGGATGTGACGGAGAGAATACGTAATTATATGAGTTTATGTATCCATGATATATATATATATAAATTTACTATTACAAAAAATCTATATTTATATAATTTTATTTTTTAAAATCTATCCCCGTGCAACGCACGGATTAAAATGCTTGTTAAGGAGAGTAGGAGGGAGCATAAAATTAGAAAAAATCAAATAGTATTACATTGAAAATATCTACTCAAAGTATTGGATTAAAAATCTTCTCCATACAGGACCATATCTACACAAGAGCCCAATAAGAGATTTTTTTATTTCTTTTGATTAAATGGGATAACAAAATAACCTTCTTGTGGGCTAATTTGGGCTTGACCAAATCACTTAATGTTGGCTCGTTGTTTGGTGCACATAAAGTTTATTATAAATGGGTTTTTTCTTAGGCCCATTAGGTACAAAAGTCACTAAAAAGTTGGCCCAATTTTTTCCTACCAAAAGTATTACACTAATTTATAGTGAGTCCAACTGTTGTGCATCTTGTATAACGATTCAAGTAGACGATCTTAACCGTCAAATAAAATAAAATAATTTAATTTTTGTAAAACTAACCACCCACTAACCCTTAGTTTTAAACCCCCCCCCCCCCCCCATTAACTTCAGGTCAACCATTTATATTTAATATTTATGTAACCAATGCATCCATGAAGGCTCGTCATGACCCATATAACTAATATGCAGAGAGCTAAGTCTCATATAAAGTAATTTATACATGCAACTTTTTTATTAAAAAAAACTAAATCCCGACAAAAAAAAAATTGAAAGAAAATTATATGCTATTTGAATTCATGAATCAGTAGATTTCTTTGCACTGTTTTATTTTTAAAAATGGCCCTTTAAAATTTTAAACATATTATGGATTATTTTAAACAAATTTTTTAAGAGCATGGATTATTTAAACAAATTTTACAATTGTGAATATTTTTAAAATTTTAAATGCTCCATCTTCCTAAAATTGTTTATGATTTTTTTGTCAACTTTACTCATCCTTGTGTAAAAACCCTTTTCATTTACTGTTACATATTGTTTAAAAAAATTATCTTTGTAATCACTTTTGTTGTCTTTTAAAGATATTGTACTACTTTTTGATAATAATAAAAACAAAGTAATGGTATACATGTGAAAAACGAGTGACAAATTTGAAATTAAAGTAACTTTTAAAATTATTTGATGAAGTGTTGTTTTCTTATTAGGGTGTGAAAGATTTTATGAGACAAATAAATGAAAAAATTAGTGTAAAGGGTTTTGTGGGTATTAATTAAATATTTATACTTTAGTAGAAAAACTTGTATCCTTACACGAATATTAAAAAAGTTTATGGGGCTATATAAAGTGTATATGGAATAGTGATTGTTTATTCAATAGGACAGCGTGGAAATACACATCAGATCTTTTGCGTTATTTTCGTGCGTCATCTTCTGTGCTACACGTTAAATGATTGACACGTAAGAGGTGAAATAAATTTAATTATTGCCCCTAGGGTTTAAGCATTTCTAAATACAATATAATTTTCTTCTCACTCATATGTGTCATCTATCCAACAGTGTAACACAGAAAATAATGTATTAAAATGACATAAAGAATTAGAACTCGTGGAAGTATGCCTTAATGACAAAATACAAATGCACGAGGGAACAACTAAATTTTCAAAACCAAAAGAAAGTTGTAATGATTGTTACAGAATGTACAAATAATGATGCAAGCCCATAACTCAAATCAACAATGCACACACTGGGGAATGCATAAGTAAATAAATAAAAAAAGCTAGAAATAGAATATTAAACTATACAATTACAGCATAATTAAAACCTCATGCTATCTCATTTAGCTTCTAAATTCTCAATACGTGTGTCTTTTCTGTAGGAGAAAAACAGATCTTCAAAAACATCAAAGAGAAAATTATAACCAAAAAAAAAAAAAAGACAAATATTAGTAATTTATTTAATTTCTTATTAGTGTAGGTATAATAATTAAATAAAATCCCCATGCACGTCAACAACTTCCAAAATCCGTCACCGAGAACTGACCCTTCTCCGGCAGGTTCCCGGCATGCCGCAGCCCGAGGGTGAGCGACACGTCGCCCGCGCTCGTCCCGAACCTGACGCTCCCGGGGAGGTTACGGCAGGTGAAAGGGAGCGCGGGCGACGCGTCGATCGAGACGAATGAGGGGTCGCTTTCGTGGGGTGCAGATGAGGGAGTAAATGCGATGGTGGTGGGGTGGGGTGGCATTGGAGTCTGTACGGTGGTGGGTTGGTGGTCCCCACTGTCGTGTTTGAATTCTTGAAGGTACATTTCTTCGACCATGGGTTTCCACAAACGGACCCTTGCATTAATGAACCAGTTTGAAACCTAGAAAACAACAAACCATCCATCCATTATATATCTACTCTAGTTATAATATAGTAGCTAGATTGATTGTGCACTCTCAAAAACCATTTTATTTATTTAATGATGTTATCTGCCCACATTCTCACCTATTTATTACACAAAACAGGTCAAGACAAATGTGCATCTATACATCTGATAAATCATTTTCCAACATTTTTTTAGTTTGAATAATTTATTCATGTACTGCAAATTATTTGAACTTAAATTATACAATGGTATATAATTGGTTTAATAATATTATTTATCTAAATATAAAAATTACAGCATGTTATAATTGGAGGAGTAATATTTTTTATTTAAAAATATAACAATTCATCACTTTAAGGAACATAATTTTCATATACTAAAAAGTGATTTTAATTTAAAATTAGGTTCCGGACCGCCGATTCCGGTTCTGAAAAATGTGGAACCGGAATCGAACCGAGGGTAGGACGGTTTCAGTTCCGATTTTTTATTTTTTTGTTTTTCATCCTAAAAACACAATTTTTTTTTTGAAAAACCGCCGGTTCCGGTTCTTCATTTCGTGAAACTGGAACCGAACCGATATATAGCCAATTTCGGTTCGGTTTTCACCAGTTTGGAATCGCCGGTTTCCGGTTCCGAACCGGCAGTTCGGTTAAAGTATGCATATCTTTGTAAGGCGAACTCCATTCACACCGTATTTCTCCGTTGACTTATACAGTGAGTGTCTTTGCAAGCTAGATTTTTTTTTCTTTTCAATAACAATATATTGGGCTCACCTTTTAACCCCACCTCCATTCCTCCAATTTGCTTAGCATGCAGTTGCTGTTAATTTCATTTATTTTTTTTTCGTTTTTTATTTTTTTTTCTATTTGTTTTCGTTTATTTTTAAATTTTAATTTTATGGGAGTAATTGTAATTTCAACTTATAATTTAAGCATATTATACCCCTAAGGTTTACTTATTATATATTCTTAGGATTTAAAATTAGTTCTTATAATTTTACCTCTGTGTTTTAGGGTTTATTTCACTCTTAGGGTTTAGGATTTAGGGTATAATTATAATTTCACTCTTGTGGTTTAGAGTATATTCATACCTAGGGTTTAGAGCTAGTGTATAATTATAGTTTCACCCTTGTGGTTTATGGTATATTTCACCCCTAGGGTTTATGCATGATATAATTCTAACTTCACCCATAAGATTTATGATATAATTGTAATTTTACCCTTATGATTTAGGGTATACTTCACCCTAGAGTTTAAGGTTTAGTATATAATTATAATTTCATCCTTGTGATTTAGGATATATTTTATTTCTAGAGTTTACAGTTTAGGGTATAATAGTCATTTAAGTATAGTACTTTTAAAAATAATTAAAAAAATGTTAATGGAGGAGGAAAAATTAATTAAAAAGGGTGGAGACCATAAGTTTCGCCAATTCACTTGGTAGGAGTGGTTTCACCCAAATTACAGTATTTTTTTTATAATACTTATTCTTTAAAACAAAGAATAATAGTGTTTCTCTTTATAATGTTATACTCCCTCCGTCCTGTTTCAATGTTTACGTTTGCTTTTTGCACGTTGATTAAGAAGTATTATATTTTAATAGATAGTGGGTGAAAAAATATAATATTTAATGTGAAGTGGATAGATGTATCAGTGTTGGATGACATATCAATTGTTTTAGGTGGGTCCCATATTCCTAAAAAGGAAAAAGTAAATATTGAAATGAGACGCGCAAAATATAAAGTAAACATTGAAACGGGACGGAGGAGTATTGAATATGGCTAATACTACTGTGCACCTGGGCGCACTCCAGGATACGGTGCACCCACTTTCAGAATGTATACAATTATGAACAAAATCATACTATACAATTATGAACAAAAATGTATACACTTTATTAGTGAATTTTTTATTAATTTTTTAATGAAAAATTGAGTGTAAAAAGATATACAATTATTAAAAAATATGTATACACTATAGAATAAAAAATTATACACATATGAATGTTAGTTTTTTAATAAAAAACTGAATGTGAAAAAAGTATACAATTATTAAGAAACATATATACAATATAGAATAAAAAATTATACATATATGGGTGCACCAAATATCAACTCATTGAATATTTACGCCCTTTACATGGAAATATCTCTTATATTCTGTTGGTAAAGCCTTACACTACAAAAAAAGTATTTTTTAGCAACGAAATTCAATCAGTTGGTAATTACCAATGAAAAAACAACCAAAATAACATTTTTCTATTAGCAATGAAATGCCAACAGATTTATTCTCTATTTTACCAACTGTTGGTAATTACCAACGGATTACCAAGAGAATCTTTATATAAATTACCAACGAAATTTTTAGCAACGGATTACCATCAGAATTATTTACCAACGAAATTGATTTTTAATTGCTAAAAATTTACCAACCACCACTTTACCAATGGAAATTTACCAACGGATTCCGTTATTAATCCGTTGGTAAACCAATTTAACAATGAAATTTAGGCTTTTACCAACGGAATATTCCGTTGGTAAAAAATAATTTTTTTGTAGTGTTAATTCCATTGTTAAATTGGTTTACCAAAGGATTAGCAACGGAGTCCATTGGTAAAGTGGTAGTTGGTAAATTTTTAGCGACGAAAAATCAATTCCATTGGTAATCCGTTGCTAAAAATTTCATTGGTAATTTATATAAAGATTCCCTTGGCGGATTGAATTCCATTGGTAAAATAGAGAATAAATCCGTTGGTATTACATTACTAATAGAAAAATATCATTTTAATTGCTAATCCATTGATAATTACTAACATATTGAATTCCGTTGATAAATTCTGTTGCTAAAAATACTTTTTTTGTAGTGAACTATGCTACACGTGTTAAAAAAAAGAGAATGTAGAAATTAAAGATTGACTCGAATTCTCTATGTCATTTTGTTACATCATCTTTTGTGCTACACCGTTAGATGGACAATATGTAGGAGATAGAAACTATACCCTAAAGCTTAAACCCTAGGGGTAATGATTGGATTTATTTCTCTTCTTACATGTCAATCACTTAACGTGTAATATAAAAGATGATGCACGAAAATGGTGTAGGAGGTCTAATGTGTTAGTTAAGTATTAGTATTTCCTTTTATACTATAGTTTGAATTTTTAGATTGAATTAAAAAAAAAGTTTAGTTGGAATGAGAAGAGAATCTGAGAGTAAGTTGAAAAAAAAAAATTAGAGAGTAACATATAGTCACACTTATCTGACACCGTGAGATTATTTTTATGTTTTTAAAATAATTATTATGGTTATTAAAGATGTTATATTTTTTATTAAATATAATTAAGAGTATTATATATTTATATCACTACAAGAAAATTACTCCCTCCGTCCCATAACAATTGACACCTTTTTTTTGGGCACGAAGATTAAGGAGTATAATAATTTAAGTGAAGTGAGAGAAATAATATTTAATATGTAGTTGTATTAGTGGTGGGTGCGATGTGTGTGGGTCCATGTAAATAAATAAATTATTTTGTGTGGGTTCCATATCCTTAAAAAGGAAATATGTCAATTTCTTTGGTACAACCCAAAAAGGAAAATATGTCAATATTTTTGGGACGAAGAGAGTATTTTTTACCAACGGAATATTCCGTTGGTAAAAACTTTAATTCCATTGTTAAATTGACTTACCAACGGATTAACAACGAAATCTGTTGGTAAAGTGGTGGTTGGTAAATTTTTAGCAATGAAAAATCAATTCCGTTGGTAAATAATTTCGTAGGTAATCCGTTGCTAATAATTCAGTTAGTAATTTATATAATGATTCCCTTGGTAATCCATTGGTAATTACCAACGGATTGAATTCCATTGTTAAAATAGAAAATAAATCCGTTGACATTCCGTTGCTAAAATAAAAATGTCATTTTTATTGCTAATCCATTGATAATTACCAACGAATTAGATTACGTTGATAAATTCATTTGCTAAAAAAATACTTTTTTTAAATGTAATTTAAATATATATACTATATATATAAATAATAATCTGATGTACGTACCACTGTCATTTTTTATTAAAATATAAATTTTTATCCAATATCCATTTCACAAAAATCATGTCAGTTCTCAGACAGATGTTTGCCTGTATACATATATCATATTTTATGTCTAATAATACTATTAATTTAAGATTTTCTACAAACAATTTTCTCGGAAATTAATTACTCCTTCCGTCCCACACCAAGGGTGCATTTTGTTTTTTTGCATTTGAATTAAGGAGTATTATAATTTAATGTATAGTGAATAGTTGTATTATTGGGAGTGTGAGTCCCATATTTTAATTGTATTAGTGGGTGAATATGAGACTCATGTGTATAAAAAAGGAAAGATGACATTTTGGGTGGGACGACCAAAATAGAAAAAGAGACCCTTGGTGCGGGACGAAGGGAGTACCACATAAGAGCAACCCCAAAAGATTCTTCAAATAAGAAATAATGTATACCCCCAAAGAAGAAATTTTATCAATCCAAGGCCTGAAAATGGGTAAAGTATCAATTTGGGGCTTGAATTATGTTTTCTATTGATTAGGGGCCTGAATTATGTAAAATTATCCATTCAGGGCTTGGACTTATGCCCTAAATTGATAAAATAGGAGATAATATTTGACAAATTCAGGTCTTGAATTGATAGTTTTACATATTTCAGGTCTTAGATTAATAGAAAAAATAATTTAGGCCATGAATTAATAGTTTACCTATAATTCGGGCTTTGAATTGATAAAACCCCTTTAAAGGAAGAATAACAATTTTTTTTACATAATAATATTTTCACTCTTTAATTTAGAGAGCCAAACCAAATATGTAAAGTTAAATGCATTGAGATTTTCACTATTTCCAATACGTCATTCCTTTAAATATTCAATTGATTATTTATTGTTTTTCATTTATAATCCAATATTATTATTTCACTTTGATTTTATTGTTAAAAGAAAGATAGACCCTTTTCAAATTTCTTTAAGATTGTATTTAAACAATATTAGTATTAGTAAATATCCATTTTTTTTTAAAAAAATAGGTAGGAATAGTACGTTGATTTTATTTTTTTATATTATAAAATTATGATTATTTTATGTTAAAAAAATATAGATCTATAAGAATTCATATGGAGAGAAATTATAAAATTAATTAGGAGTAGAAACAAAAAATATGGAAAATAACAAATGTAATTAATAAGCATTGAGAAAAGAATAAATATAAAGAAGTTGTTAAAAATGAATAAAAATACAATTCTTTATATTTTAAAAATTCTTTATTTTACTCAAAATCTTCTCCAAATTATACATAATCTCTTGGAGATGCTCTAAGTTTATACTCGCATTACTTAGAATTAATTAATATATTATAAAAATGAGAGTGAATTATTCTTCCCCCAAAAATTAAAAAAAAAAATGCTGAGAGTTATAAAGAGTAATGATGAGTGGTCTGGTGAGAGAGAGTAGTGTACTTGATGACACTGCCATTATTATTGGCAGCGATTTTTTCTGTGTCTCAGAATTTATGTCATTTGGATCCAATGTGCAATAATCACCACTATTGTCTTTTCTTCTTATCTGCATACCTCCATATAAACACACACAACAAAAACGCACTATACATGCATACACTTCTATCATTTTATTTTATTATTTTATTATTACTCCATTATATTTTTGACACATTTCCTACATATACAGGTTAGAATTCACGTATACTAGATCAAAAATTCCGTTTCAAGTTAGAATTAATCTACACCCCTAATTACTAAAATATTGTCACAATTTACACTTTGCTCACTATTGCTCCCTCCGTCCACAACTCTTCACACTTTAATTTTCATAAATATTAAGAAAAGTTATCCTTTTGATTATTTTTATGGATAGCTTGATATTTTTTTTAACAAAAAAAATTATAAAGTGTGTTATGTAAGTGTTTAAGATATTGATGAAAATTTTAAAATTAAACTATATTATAAGATTATTAGGTTTCTCGTTGTTTTCTTTTATGGAGTGTGGAGATGAATTGAAAACAAACAAAAATAAAAAGTATGAAGCTGAGTTGATAACGGAAAGGTCCGAATTTGGTATACACACCTTTTTATACCAAACTAACCCTAACTAATTTGGTCGAGTTTAGTTCAACTCTATTACTAGTATTATACTACATCCTAAATCCTAAGTAATGCTTTTGCTTGTATTGCTAGATTTTATGAGGTGAGATCTCATGTTCTAAGATAATACTGTATTTAGCGTGATTATTAGATGAATAATAGTACGCAAGTCATTAAATTCAATTAGTTATATTACGTAATTGATATGTCTTCTCTATAATTCATTAACAACACTAATATATTCGACATTTTAGAAACAAAATTTATCAACGGAATTCAATCCGTTGGTAATTACCAATGGATTAGCAACCAAAATGACATATTATTCTACCAACGAATTACCAAGGGAATCTTTATATAAATTACCTACGAAATTTTTAGCAATATATTACCAACGAAATTGATTTTTCGTTGCTAAAAATTTACAAACCATCACTTTACCAACAGAAACCAATTTTACAATGGAAGAGTTTTACCAACGGAATATTCCATTGGTAAAAACAGTTTTTTGGGAGTATTGTGTAATAAAAAATGTGAAC
This sequence comes from Pogostemon cablin, assembly GCA_023678885.1. Taxonomy (NCBI): domain Eukaryota; kingdom Viridiplantae; phylum Streptophyta; class Magnoliopsida; order Lamiales; family Lamiaceae; genus Pogostemon; species Pogostemon cablin. Next base: position 18,492,343 of record CM043000.1, read on the forward strand.
CTAAATTTCTCAAAGCCACAGCTAAATCATGAGACAAACTCTCGAATTTATATAGTTAGTTACGTGAGGTTAGTTATGTGAACCAAATTAGGGTATGTCTAAAGTTAAATATTTATTCTTGGAGAGTGTTCAGTTCATTCAAATTATTAGGTAAATTAATAAAGATTGAAACTGTCATATACAATGAATGAATATGAGAATTATTTTGATTTATTATAAGTTTAATGGGATATTATAACTCAACCTTTCTTAGATCGTGATTTATTGGAACCCTTGTTTTTAACTAACTGGCTTATAAAGAAATCAAGTCAGTTTAAGTGTAATTAGGGTGTAAATTCTTTATTTTTTAGTAAAATTTTAAAATTTGTGAAGTATCATTAATGTGAACCAAACAATCAAAAATTTAGAATATTTAAGGATATAGTAAATTTTAAAATTTTAAATAGGAGAAAAAGTGGGTTCCTAATTATGAAAAATTAAAAGGAAAATCAGAACACGCATTGTCAACTATAAAAAGCAAAAGAAGACGTAATGCATGGTATTGCAGTAAAAGAAAGGATGCAAAAGGTTGAAAGATGAGAGAGAATGTATAGTAATAAAAGAAAGCAGTAAGAAGGAAGAGTTACCTGGTTTCTTGATAAACCAGTCTGTCGGGCCAAGAGATGCTTATCTGCGTCGCTCGGATACCTGAAAAAGATGCCACATTAGAAAAGGACATTACATTCATCTCTCTTTTACCGTAATTAACCTCAACAACTATCTCCCTTTTTATTTAATTTAATCTCATAAAATCAATATTACTAGTATTTAATGCCCAGCTCAACAGGGTGACAGCTTGCATCAATGATCAAGAATCGAATTCAAGCGAGCCGGAATGCGGGCTTTTTGATCGGACAATCGAACAAAGTTAGTTAGTCTAGTTAGTTCACTAAGTACCCATACACCTTCTATCTCAATGAGAATCGAGAATCGAACCTGGGTCACTCACCTTAGGTGAGAGCCCAGTGACCAAGTGGCTAGCCCACTTGATTAATATTACTAGTATTTAATTCATCATATATCTCTAAGCTGCATGCAGGCCATCAAAATCACAAATCCAACACCTGCACTAATGCTTCTTTCTCTCATCCTACTTTCTCTCTCATCAAAACACAGCACAAAATTTTACATGTACATATGTACTCATCATGTGGGGGTGGGGGTGGGGGTGGGGGTGGGGTGATTAAAACTACTGTCATCTCATGATATCATAGTGAGGTAATAAAAAATGTATTGAGTGTTTTTATGGATCAAGATCCTCTTTAGTACACAGGTGAATTTCATCTCAAACGTTTAACTTTGAGATGAAATTCACCTCCATAACTGGGGAAGATCTATATCCGAGTTTTTAGATTCGCAGAAAAAAAGATGGAAAACATACTACTTTATTCAGTACGTATATAAAGGATCAAAAGTTTAACCTGTTAAATGATTTGTCTTAATCATAAAATTCCGAGAAACTCATTAATTTCTTTACTTATTACCTACTTTTCTTCGTCACTACCTGTAATAAAGACTGCTCCATTTCACTATTTTTACACCACATAATACTTACGTACATATTTTTACTAATTGCCCAAGTTGTAGATGCAAGTGGCACTCAAATGGATTATTATAATAGTAATGTCTGTAAAAATTATTGAAACAAGACTTAATTATGAACAGCATGTGTTAAATTAATTCATTTATCCTAAAATAATTAACATTAATTACATACAAACCCTAAGTAAATTATCTTTTACTTCAAATAACATATCATAATTTTCACGTGTTTATCTAGGACAACCCTAATAAAACATTGGTTAATCACACATGTCTACCTTACTCGGTTTGGATCTCTTTTTTGCATTACATCTCTTGTTTTCAGTGTTTAGAATGTGGTAGAGAGATTAAATCAAACTTTAAAAAGAAAATATAAATCTTTAGGAGATATGTTCAGATTTTTTTCCCTAGTATACATGTCAATCGCCTAACTCATATAAAATGTAACATGATATCTGGAACCTACTCGTTTTTCATTTAAATTATAAATTTATGAGATGATAATATTACTATTATGGTAAACCTCTTCTGATACGGTGCTTATGTAAAATGAATTGTGAGACGTTTTAAAGTATGTTTGCTATACAGATAAAGTATGTTTTAAAAAATATGATGAATGCATTAAAATATAATTTTAGAGTGTTATAGTATGATTCCCCACAAACATACTTTATCTATATAACAAACAAAATACTTTAATAACGAGTTGATCTGTCTCCTAACCCATATCAAATATGCCCGTTCTACGAGAGTGTCCCTACTATAATACAAGAATGAATGAAAAAGGAAGAGAAAAGACGTACGGGTGGAGAAAATGCTCAAAAAGCCAAGCCCTCAAAATGTTGACAGATCGTTCAGGCAAGCCACGTTGAGGTCTCCAGGCTTCTTGTTCCATCATTCCCATCTGATGGAATGCCCTTTGTTGCCTCAGGCTTTGTTCCAACATCCTCAACCTCGGGGTTTCGCCTTTCGTGAGCCCCGAGGTCGAGCTGTCTTTCTCCCCGAGCTGCTCGCAGCTGTGCTTCAGCTGTGCCACCACCGCCTCCTTCAGGCACCGGAAGTGCCGTGACATCGCCTTCTGCGCCAGCGACGTGTACGGGGCGGCCGCTCCGAACCCCATTATCATGTCGAATGAATTTACAACCATCTGCATTTGCTCGCAGTAATGGCTGTACCTTCTTTCCACCTGTATAATTGTGCAACTATTGCATTAAGGTTGTAGTAATGTTTTGTGGGCTTGTGTTCGTTGAATAATTAAGGAGTTGAATTGGAGTCAACCTTAGTTTGATTGTTTATTCAATGATGCTTTTTAATTTCTCAGCAGATTGTGTTCTTGGCATATTTTAAATTGTGTTAAGGTTTGTACCTATCTATGGTCGGCTACTACATCACAATCACATGGGTGGGTGGTGGGTGGGTGGGTTCTCTCACACACACCAAATCAATATCCATTCTACCCTAATTATACCATTCTCCTAATTTTCAGTTTTCTTGATTATACTCTATTTCTTTCGGCTATTTCAATGGCTTCTATTAGAGAGAGAATTAAGAGAGAGGGGAGGGGTGGGGGTGGGATAGTTGATACTTGCCTCATCGAGCATGGATATTAGTTTGACTTTTCTTCTCTGATGCTCTAACTTGTCGGAAGCTGATAAAGGGGGGAGATCCTTGGAAGAGGAGGCGGAATTACCGCAGCCTCTGGTGGTGGCGCCGCCGCCAGATGGGTTTTTGTCGGATTTGTTTTTGATGAACTGAGTGCCTCTGCCAACACCACAGAACTCTTCTAACAACTCCTGAGCTGCTTTTGTGTATTTGGAATTCCTCAAGATGTGGGTGGCGCCGTAGGGCGCCACTTGGCGGGCAGCGCCTCCGCCGCCCGGATTCTTGAACTGATATTGTGAACCAACGCCTTGTTCGAAAAACACTTCTCCCATCCTTAATTCGTTGGCCTTGGCGGCCTCCAACGGAGACGACAAGGACAACGAAAGGCCTTGACCTTCCACAACGGCTGGAATTTCACTAGGGTTGTTGTTGGTGCCGTGCCCGCCGGGAATCCATGTGAATTGACCGAAAGCCCCTCCGGAGTGGAAGGAGGATGAAGAGTGGGTTGGAAGTAGCATGTGGAGAGTGGAGGAAGCGGAAACTGGAGGAGATTGAGAAGGTGACTTCTGCTGCTGTGGATTCATGAGGAAAAGATGCATGGCTGCTGCTGAATCGGCATTAATGCTCGAAATCTGAGCATTATTATGATGATGATGAGGAGGAGGAGGATGATAAGCAGTGCCATCGAGGATGGTTTGATTCTTGGAATCATCCACCGCCATATGCTGGCGGTGGGAGAACCAATCCGCGGCGGAGGTTCTTGAATTCCGGTAACTCTGCGTTATCTGACTCTCCAGCAATTCCGTAGCTCCGGTGGAGGGAAAATTGAACATCTCCGACAGTATTCCAGCGGTGTCGTAAACCGGAAGTCCGGTGGTTTCTTCTTCCATACCTACTAACTGCGGCGGAGGCGGAGGCGGGGCGAAACCCGGAACCCTAATTTTATCCCGTCGGATCTGTTGGTGTGATTCTGAATGGGGTTTGTCGAATGATCCATTCAAGAAACTAAAAACATAATCTTGGGACATAGAAGTGGAGAAGTGGTTGTCCAAGAATTGAAGTGGTGACGTGGCTAATCCCATTTCATCATCTTCATGTCTGAAATGGATCCATAATTTAGGGTTGTTGAAAAGAGAAGAATAAAAAGGGAAGTGAGAAGCAAAAGTGAAAGCATCAAAGAATAGAAACACACACACACACACACACACACACACAAGAAAGAATTCAGCTTTATGAAATGAAGAATTGATGTACATTAACATACCTCTTATAGTTTGCAGGTTGTGAAAAGGTGCACACACATCACACATCGTTTTCCTTCATACATCTCTGCAAACAAAACAAAAACAATTCTTCATCATCACTAATTCTGAATTCTTCACTTTCTCTCTCTTCACCTCTATGTTTGTTTAAGTCTGTCGTTTCTCTCTCTTTCTCTCTCCTCTTTGAGTGGTGTTTCACTCTGCAATCGCCTTCGGATTGATAGAGATAAAAGAAAAGATGCAAAAGTTTTTAATTAAGAAAAGACCCCTTGTAGTGAATATGACTGTGTTTGTATATATAGAAGTGTGTGTGTAAGAAAATGGACCTCAAAACTAATAATGAATTTGAATGAAAGGTAAAAATAGAGTATGCTTGAATGAAAACAAATGATGTGGCTATTTCTCCTCCAACTTTATCACCCTAACAATATATAAATAAAATAAATATTTTTTATATCACTTCACCAACTTGATAAAGAAATTAAATTTACCAGTTCCAGTAGAGGACAAAGATAACATACCTGAATCATTACATTGCCTAAGGTTATGAAATGACGTGGTTGCCCCTTTCTGTAATATGGCAAAATCGTACGAGCTATATTTAATAAGGAAAAGGTTTTTTACAAGGTTAAGGTACTTCAACTCTTCCATGTTATCTGAAAAAAAATAAAAAAAAATTAATCAGCTTTATTTATTTATTTTTAGGTATTTTAGTTTAGTCCAAAAAATGTCAAATTTATTTTTTTTCAACAACTTCAATTTTGATCCATATATATATATATATATATATATATATATATATATATATATATATATATATATATATATATATATATAAATTGACAAATAAGATAACCTGTTACACAATGATGTTTCATTTCCTATTACAAAAATTAAATATTTGCCACGTGTCATAATCAAAGACCAAAATCAATACATGCCCCAAGAGTTTATTAGTTATTTGTAGGGTATATTTTTTTTATATAAAAAAAATCAATAAAACATGAGATATGTAACAGGGAATTTAACTTAGATAAATTGAGTAGATATTACATAAGTGTCATAGAATAGGATTTTGTGAATTTAAAATCTAATTTTATAATCTGATCAAATTTAACGTACCTTTACAGAGTAAAATCTCAATTTGTCTGAAAACAAACTTTTCCTTTTTTTATAATTTACAATCTTCTCGTACTTATTACTCCCTCCGACCCATATTTATGTTCATCGATATTATAGATACAAAATTTTAAAAAGTTACTTTTTGACTAATTTTATTGACTTTTTAGGGGTATTATAGTATTTTTAGGTAATAAATAAATTATAAAATATGTTATGTGTGTTAAGTGAGAGTGATATTTTTGAAATTAAGATAACTTTTGAGGTTGTTGGTTGATGTGAAGTTTTTTTTTTAATGGTAAAGATAAATGTGAGACGAATGAAAATAAAAAATGTGAACATAAGTGTGAGACATAGAAAGTATATAAACACAAGTTCTCTAGCTTTCATAATTATATGTATCCTTAGTCACATCCATAGTTCCATTTCTACATTTCATAATTCTATATTTCAACAATATGAATAGTAGTAACTTGGACATGAATGTGGAGTCATAGAAATAACTTTATTTTTAATGGACACTCATTGAATTTAAAGAAATTAAAATTATGTACAAGATTAAAGTAAGATCTTAGTCATGACTTTCATCTTTGATGGTGGAGTTCCATAATATTAGTGCTTTAAGATATTGGAGTTGCTGGAATTGTTGTCAATTAACAACTCGGCAAGTCTTTTAACTTTCAAAATAGAAAGATTGAAATAATATTATTGTAGTATGTGATGAGTTGTAAGGGTTCTCCTTGCACTTATGTAACACATTTTCTAATTTAATAAATTTTGATTGATAATTTTTTTTAAAGTTTTATCAAATTTTATGTTTTTGTTTTCATCAAGCGGTATGTGCTATATTAGATCGATTGGACTAAGTTTTTGGATTGCATAAATATAGAATTATGAGGTGTATGTACTAATGTGTGATTCTGACATTTAATTATATGCAATTATTATTTTTATTTAATTTTGAATGAATTGATGATAAAACTATTAAATAGAAAATGTAATAAATACAAAGAATAAAATATAAATCCTAAATTACATTAAATAAGGGTTAATTGTAAAAAAGAATTTTTTTAAAAAATCCACATTTACCATGATTTGTTGGAGGGTGATGTGGTAGTGGACGTGAGAATGCAATTTGCAATGAGCATTAGAGGAGGTGTTTTTGTTTTGTATTTTTCAAAATTCCAAAAATTTGGAATAAATTGGAATTAAAGTAAATGTAAATTTTTTTTTTATTTATTCTTCATTCTTTGAAATTAACCTTTAAAATAATAATATTAATTGTATCCGGATGTACATACGACTCATATATAGAAGACTAATTTGTCATACCAATTATGCAATGTAGAAATATTATATTATAGCTGGCCTTGAAAATTGATAAAATATTAAAAATATTTTATTTAATTGAGTAGTTTATTTAGATAATTTATCATAACGTTGTATTTAAATAGATAAGTATAACATTGGGTTGGAATTATTTTCTCAAAAATATCACATTATTAAATATTTGATAGTTGATACTTAAGTTAAAAACTTTTTGTAGGAGATGTCAAAAACATTAAATGGCAAACCTTTGTTGCCTACTGTAACTTGTAAGATACAAGAATAGACTAATTAAGGTTTTCACTAAATAACAAATAAATAAAATTCTCTTTAGGATAGCAAACACATTACAGATTTCTTTAGCAATAGAAACATATTTATAATATTTCTACCAATTAATATTTCTACCAATAGAATAATATTCAATGTTATTTATTGATGAAATCGTTATATAAATTGTAAATATATATAGGTATTATTAACGAATTGCCAACAAAAACATTTACAAATAAAATTAAATTTTCAATAGTAAAATTTATAAACCACACTACAATAAAAAAATATTAAAATTATATATATAATATGTTGTCTATTAGCTTATTTTTGAAAAAATGCTATGTAGTCTAAGCATCTGTTGTCTTAGGGTCTATTTATGACAACACATATAATATGTAGACTTTGTGCGTCTTTTTAGAAAAAAAGACGCACAAAGACAACACATATAATGTGTAGTCTTTGGGCGCCTCTTTAGAAAAAAAGACGAACAAGGACAACACATATAATGTGTAGTCTTTGAGCGCCTCTTTTAAAAAAAACAGATTATATATGTTGTCTTTGTACGTTTCTTTTTTTTAATAAATGACAACAAATTATATATGTTGTCTTATTTTATAAAAACACCTCATATATGTATTGTCGAATCTATTTAATTTTTTTATTGATATAATATATTTATTTTACCTGTCATTATTTTACCTTTAACAAAAAATAATATATACAAAATTTATTAATTAATGATAAAAGAGGTAATAAAATTAAAAAAAATTAAATACATTCTAAATTAAAACTTTAAGCAATGAAAATTACAAACTAATTTTATTGTTAATCCATTGATAAATCCATTTAACAATGAAATTAAAACCTTAATTTTATCAAAAGAATACACCGTTAGTAGAAAATAGTTTTTGAGTGAGGCTTGTGTGCGTCCGGGCGCACGCCATGCGCCTTTAAAATTTAATATTATGGATAAGGGTACATTATTTTGTTCTAAAGTGTATACAATTTAATTAATAAGGGTACACCATTTTGTTCTAAAGGGTATACACTTTTTATTTTATTTTTTATTTTTTTCATAAAATAAAGGGTACACATCTTTATACTAAAGAGTATACAATTTAATACAAAATTCTAAAGGCACACGGAGTGTGCTTCCGTGCACCTAGGCGCACACAAGTTTTTGCCTTGTAAAATAAATGGTACGCATCTTTATACTAAATGGTATACAATTTAGCACAAAATTCTAAAGGCACACGGAATGTGCTCCCGTGTGCCCGGGCACACACAAGCTTTTGCCATAGTTTTTTAGTGTTTAACAATTAGAAATTTGGTATTTTATATTTAAAATAAAAAACTTATTTAGTTCCATAGCCAATTTAATACTCCATTTTTATACTCGATCAATTTATGTGGAAGAAACTTAAAATTGTTCTTTGCTTTTAAAAACTTTTTGACATGAACCAAATTATTCCTTTCCTTTAAGGATGCTTCGCCTTTTATTCTAACTTTTGAGGACCCGTAAATCAACATTCCGCTTCTCTTATTCCATAAATATGTGATTATTTTACTGAATGAGTTTTTTTACGGCGAAAAGATCAATGATAAGATTTTAATGAGTAATATTAGCTCCATTTATTTTAATCCCAAAAATATCTATTTCTTTATTTTAAGGATATTTATGGTAAAGTTTAGCATAAACAATTGGTGTTGTGTTCATAAAATTTCCTACCTCACGCACTACAGCATAATTGTGTGGTACTACTCCCTTTGTTTCGCCTTTATAAGAGACGTAACAAAACTTAGCTATTAGTGAACTATTCGGGTCTAAATTCGATAAAAATATTTGTTCGAATTCATTTGTTAAGTTAATCGAACTGAGCCAAATATCTTGCTCGAAAAATTTATTGAGTCAAACTTGAGCCTTCTAATATTTGGCTCGAAAGTTCGCGAACCTGTTCGCAAACAAGCTCGTTTATATATGGTTCTAAACCTGTATGCGAGCCTTTTAACGAATAAATGTGTTCGTGAATCCGAACCCAAGCTCTAACGAACTATTATTATGGAGTTTTTATCGAGTCAAACTCGAACTATTTGTGAACTTACCATTTTTCAAATGAGCCGACTTCAAGCCTAGTGATATTCAGCTCGATTTGATTTAATTACATCTCAAAGAAAATCATTAACTTTTTGCATGTAAATTAAGGAATATGTTTATTTAATATACGTATACTTGTAAGTGTATTAATAATAGGGTTAATTACAAAAAAAACCACGAACTTTACTCCTATTGCAAATTAATCCTCACTTTTGAGAAATTGCAAAAAAAACCACCACCTTTAAGTATTGTTGCAAAAAAATCCCAAAAAAATCATACTTTTAATTAGAAATTGGGTGCGTTTTGCAACAACACTCAAATGTTGTGGTTTTTTTTACAATTTTTCAAAAATGAGGATTAATTTGCAATAAGAGTAAACTTCATAGTTTATTTTACAATTAACCCAATGTGTGGTCCTTTTTTTTTTCTTTCAAAATGGGCACATTTGGAGCGCATGTCCAAAATTGCATGATGCAATGAAAAAAATAAAAAGAAGAGTACATAAATAAATGTTGGGTTGTTCAAAATAAAAAAATGAAAAATAAATGTTGGGTTGTTCTTGTAGTTGTATAAGAAAAAAGACAGTGATGTCCTTCTCATTTTGGTCGCTTTTCAGCCTGATAGTTACAGCAAGTTAAAGGCCAACATTCTCATGGTATGGCTCCACTTCTTTTTTATACTTTTTTTTCTTTTCTTAATTAACCAAATATCTTTACATACATGTGAATTTATGCTTGATTGGCCTCTTGTTATTTTTTAACTATTATTACATGCAATAACTAAACATAAATAGGGTTTATTTTAGTAAAATTAAGGGATAAATTGAACGGTACATAAAGAATTTCTTACATATCTCATTTCAATATTTCTAATGATAATAATTCTTTAAAGTCAAAACTTACATGAAGTAAAAGTTATTAACTCAATTTTTGACTAAATTAGATATTCATAAATCGATCTATATATATCGACCAAAAAAAACTAAAAAAAAAAAGCTTGTTAAAATATTACTCAATTTTCACTCAATAGTTTGACTAACGGCTCAATTAAATACAAATATGTGGCTTAATTATAAGTTAAGGTCGAAGATTATTATTAGATAAATATAAACTTGAATTCGATCATAATTCCCCTTTTCTAGCTATATTCTCATTCACATCATTTTTAAAAGATTGAACTGGCGACAGAGTGCATTAGTTCACTAGAAAGAAAGAAAAAATTATCGTACTTTCAAAGATGACTGGTTTAAATTTTTTAGATATAGTTTTGATTCGGTTTTTGACTTAGTTAAATAAATAGATTGTACATATTTAAAATTATTAATTTATACGTATATATGTTTTGATCGTATATATTTTTTACTCGATTAAAACTTTTTTTTTGGAGAAGGAAATTAATTTATTTTGGGTATGAGAATTACCCACAAATTTACAATCAAAAACCTACAAATAGAGATTTTCACTCCACATAGAGAAAACAATACCATTTTTCAGCTCTCCCTTTTTCATTTTCACCAACTCATGTATGTGCTTTTATCTCCTCAATAACTTTCTGTAGGTCCCACCTTATTGAATCGGAAATGGAGTGAAGGATATTTTCGTTATTTTGGTTATCAAATCAAACACAATATTTTCTACTACAAAAAAAAATATTTTTTTGCAACCGAATTTACCAACGGAATTCAATCCGTTGGTAATTACCATTAGCAACAAAAATGACATTTTTGTTTTAGCAATGAAATGCCAACGGATTTATTCTCTATTTTAGCAACAGAATTCAATCCTTTGGTAATTTCCAACGGATTACCAAGGGAATCATTATATAAATTACTAATGGAATTATTAGCAACAGATTACTAACGGAATTATTTACCAACGGAATTGATTTTTTGTTGTTAAAAATTTACGAACCACCACTTTACCAACGAAATTTTACCAACGAATTATGTTGCTAATCTGTTAGCAAGTCAATTTAATAATGAAATTAAGGCTTTTACCAACAGAATATTCCGTTGGTAAAAAAATAATTTTTTTGTAGGGTTCACAATATACTTTAATTTTAAATTTATCAATAACTACGAACATAACATATTTTATACTATTTTTCTAATTATCTAAAAAGTATTAAATTATCCTAAGAAAGTGAATAAACTTGATCAAATTAATGGTGCATTTCCTTAATTTTTCAATGTCAATTATTCACAACCGACTGAAACGAAAGTAATACTCCCTACTTATTATAAAAGTTATTTATCCTTTTCATTTAGATTTTTTTTTCTAAAAAATTTTCACTTTCTAAAATATAATAAAAAGATTTTATTTTTTTAAAAAATCACTATTACCTAACATACTATTTTATCATTTATTTATTTAAAAAATAATACTATATATTTTATCATTTATTTATTTAAAAAAGACAAAACCACTTCCAGGTACACACTTTTACCCTAAATTACTATGAGATACAAGAAGTTCAAATAATTACAATCAAATACAAAATATTAAAGTAAAATACTAAATATAGCCTTATAATCTCATACACTTTTAAACCACAAACCCTATCCCTCACCCACCCATCGGACCACTTCCGGCCGGTCGCCGGACCACCGCTGACCTCCGCCGGATTTTTAAAATGTGCAAACAAAATATGCAAAAATAAAATTGTGCAAAACAAATTGTGCAAACCAAATTGTGCAAAAATAATTTTGTGCAAATAAATTGTGCAAATACATAGGAGTATTTATGGTATCACAATTATAATTGTGTAGTTATGAGTAATAATACTTTGAGTCATGTAATTTATATCAATTATGTATTATTTTATGTACTCAGTAGTAAGTGATTCTTTAAAAAATAATACTATCATTATATTTTTAGTAATGAACTTTTCTTAATATCCATGTTGAATGAGAAATGAAAACAAATAAAATATATTTATTAAAAAATTCACATATAGCTGCTAGCTAGAGCCTAGAAGTGTGTAGAAGCTAGTGTTCTTATGGGAGCTTTCAGAAAAAGCTACAATCCATCCTTTGATAAAGACCGACTTAATTAATTACTCCCTCCATGCCACCTTTTTTGTTATTATATTTACTGTTTACACGAAGATTAAGAAGTATTGTATTTAATGTGTTGTGAGATAAGAGAAATAATATTATAATGTAAAGTGGATAATTATATTAGTAGAGTATTGTGGGCCCATGGAGATATTTATAGTTTTGTGTGAGTCACATTATCCAAAAATGAAAATGTAACATTAATTGTGGGACGTCATTTTTAGTAAGTGTAACAATAATCATGGGGCGGAGGGAGTACTCATCCTATCACATTTCAGATGACAAACTTTTCATTTTGGGTTGTCCCACAAAAGTTTGCACATTCCTAAAAAAACTTAAAAGTGGTAAATTTTTTTTGCAATTTCTTAAAAGTTGAGATTAATTTGCAATAGGAGTAAAGTTCGTAGTATTTTTTTTGTCATTAACCCTTTATTTATTACTAAAAATACTATAATATCTCTAAAACTTATCACATTTTTTAATTTCCGTGCTTGAAGAGACATACAAACTTTTGTGGAATGGAGGGAGTAATTAATTATTTAAATGATTTAAAGTTGTCTTATTGTTACACCCGAGTGCATGTAAGATTTTGACATTTACTATCTTCGTCCGATTAAAGAGTCTCATTTAATTACTTGTAGTTTTTTTTTTCACATTAACTAAAGAATATTAATGTACAATAAAAAGTTGTATTAGTGGATATATAAACCCTATTATTTTTGTATTAATGAGTATATGAATTTCGTATATTTAAAAAAAAAAAGAAAATCCTTTGAAACAAATGAAAAAAAACACTCTTTAAACTGGACGGAATAATATATATACATACATACACGTGTTATTAATACCCGTTGGTTCTTTTAATTATTTTGGTATAACTTCTGCAGGTTTATTATTTGGTATAAATATCTTCTTAATTATTTAGGTCGCGTCTTTCATATAACGACAGGGGTCAGCTTCGGAACATAATCATGTAAATATACGTTCGCTCTATCCCATAAACGTATTTTTTCGTCATTTTAAACATATTGTATAAAAATATTAATTTAATTTTGGGGTTATTTTATAGTACATCGGGTACATCGGTGCACCTACAATTAATAAGTAGTTTTGTAGGTGTAGTTATTTTAATTTTTTAAAAATTTTAATTATTATTTTTAATCTAAAGGTGGTTATATGACAATTTTTTAATCTAATGGTCTGAATTAATTAGGTATATCGGTGCCTCCGATGCACTTTTGTTTGACTCTTAATTTTGACATATTAAAGGTATTGCATAAAGATATTATTTTTATCTTTTCAGAAAAGAGACTCCACCTAGTCAGTTTCATGGTCCTTCTACCCATATCCCACTAATATAATTACTCATTTTATATAAAATATTCTCTCATTCCGAAAAGTATTTTCACTTCTTTATTTTTTCTCCGTTCTATAATATATTTCACATTTTTCTTTTTCTAAAAGTTAGAAAAATATATTTCAATAATATTTATTTTTTACACACATCTTAATAATTACACAAATTTTTTATTGAACTACTTAAAGTATCCTTGTTTTTCTTACTTTATGCATGAGAAAATAAATATTTTTAAACTCCACACACAAAAATACCCGAAATACTTTATGGATTGAGAGATTAATGCTTTCTTTGTCCCATGATAAATTTCACACTTTCCATTTTCATTTATCTCACAATAAACTTCACCAACAAAAAAAAAATAAAAAATCACATCAATCCTCAACAAGTACATTACAAATTTATCACTCACATTTAACATAAACTATGACATACTCTTCCATCCATTTTCAATCTTTTCATTTGCTTTTTACACGGAAATTAAGGAATATACTATATTTTTAATGCATAGTGGGTCGAAAAATAATATTTAATGTAAAGTGAGTAGTTGTATTAGCGTGTGTATGAATTCTTTAGAGATATATTAATTGTCCTCTGTGGGTCTCATCTACGAAAAGAAAAATTAAAGTGAGACGCTCAAATTAAAAATATGTAAAGATTAAAATGTGACAAGTGAATATTTTATATAATTTATTTATTACCTAAAAATACTACACCATATATATCCTAAAAACCAATAACATTGATAAAAAAAATCTTAAACTTTATATTTTTAATGACAATGCAAAATAATACGGAACGAAAACAAAAAAAACTATTTTTTACCAACAAAATCTTCCGTTGGTAAAAACCTTAATTTCATTGTTAAATTGGCTTACCAACGGATTAGCAACGGAATCCGTTGGTAAAATTTTATTGATAAAATGATGGTTGGTAAATTTTTAGTAACGAAAAATCAATTTTATTTGTAATCCATTGCTAATAATTTTGTTGGTAATTTATATAATGATTTCCTTGGTAATCCGTTGGTCATTATCAACGGATTGAATTCCGTCTCTAAAATAGAGAATAAATTCGTTGGCATTCTGTTGCTAAAACAAAATTGTCATTTTTCTTGCTAATCCATTGGTAATTACCAATGAATTGAATTCCGTTGGTAAATTCGATTGCTAAAAAATATTTTTTTTGTAGTGTTTCTTAATTGTCGTTGGAAAATTAACATGCAGTGGGTGAGAATATTTATGTATGTATAATATTATTGGGGGAGATCATATATGTATAATATTGTATAATAAATAAACGCTATGAACACTATAAGTTTGTAGTAATGTAACTATAAATTTTGTCTGAAATTTAAATATATACTCCATCTACAATTATTAATTACTTATTAACGTATGATTTAAGCAATTTGAGACGGGACAAGACTAATATTAATAAATTAATTATTAGAAATGAAATTCAAATTGAATAATCACATAAGCAAGTAATTAAGAATACATTTAATATGAATTTATCTGACACATTTGAGTACATGCTAGCTATACATCAAAACAAGTTATTTAAAACATGTAAATTTTTTAAATACGCAAAAGAACAATTAAAACTAATGCAACATCTTTCACTAAGTTAAAATGTGATTAAAAAAAACTAATTAAAGGCCATAAATTACAGTCAAAAAAGCAGGGGCAAAATGGGAAAATAATTATTTTGGGGGTAAGGGGGTGGGGTTAGGGGGGTTGGGACAGGATGCTGGAATGGGGCCATTGAGACAATGACATGAAATAATTGAAAGGCACTTGTAGATGCATGGCGAAATAAATTGGTCATCATCTCCAACGCCAAGGTGGTCCTCCACCTGGTTGAGGTGGCTCGGCCGGCAGGGGGTGGCTGCAGCCACGTGAGAGCGGTGGTCCTCGTGGGCCAACACGCGTCGGAAAACGATATCTAACAGCCTGTTTTATTGTTTTAGCTTCTAGCCTTCGAAAATGATGTGATCATCTCCTTTTTAATTACTATATTAATTTAGAAAAACACTCATGTTCCTACGGTTATTTGGTTAGTCTGTCTCTTTGATAGGTTTCATATACAGTCGTGTATTTAGCTTTCTTGTCGTATGTGGCAATCGTGTCGAAGCGGTTCATTACAATCCGCTGCGTCTGTTTTTTTACCCTTGTTATGGGATGCTGTCGTCATCTTTTATTTCGATTCTGTATACTTTTTTTTTATTTTTGTTTTATTTTATAGCTTATTTAGATTTAGGCAAACACTTATGTAAATCAACTTACAAGAAATTAACTCATTATTTTATCATAGGTTCTGGATAGTGATTTAGTTTTTATTAACCAGTTGAGTCATTATAATTTATCTCCCTATTAATCTGTGGGACTGAATTTGTAGAGATGCATGAATGGACGATTCCACTATTTTTACCAATTAATTTATCACACACTATTATTATGTACAAATTACAACAAATTTTTACGGGTTGAAAATTCAATTATGTAAACCCTAGCTATGAATTAAAATTATACTTTTTAACTTTAATTTCTCATTTTCTGTTTTTGTTCGTTTTAATTCATTAAAAGAGAAATGACTTTTAATAATGGAACGAAAGCAATAATGACAGGATCTATCATCAAAAGTCTTTATTTTTTTAGTGATTCAACTTCACACTTCCATAAAGGAAAAAAATATACATAACTAATATCCCTTTAACACACTTAAATTTAAAAAAAAAGTCATCATCTTTTTAATACTCATAATATATTTTATAATTTATTTATTACAAAAAAATACAAAACAACCCCAAAATAAGCCAAGAAGTAATTTTGTTATATCTATACAAACAATAAATATAATGTTGAATCCCGGAAGGAGAGAGTATGTATCCATCAATAACAAATTCTAAATTAAGAATAAAAATTAATCATAAATCATAAGTTAAAATATTACATGAACAATAAGAGTGGAAATATATATATATATATATATATATATATATATATATATATATATATATATATATATATATATATATATATATATATATATATATATATATATAATTATCATCCCCTTATATTTTTAAAAATAAATGTTAAGGATAAAATTAAACATTATGGACAAAATATATGTATAAGCAAAAGAATTATGTGAGTCCGTTTCATGTAAATTTTTATGTGAAACAAATAAAAGTAATAATATTATTATCACTTTTGCTATAAAATGTTACCACATCTGCTATAAATTGTTATCACTTTTTATTTACATCATAAATTATTCATAAAATAATTCAACACTATTATCACATTTCATTGATTGAGTATCACTTTTCTTTTTTTATCTATCTTACTTAAGGACGGTCTCATACAAGACTTGCCTATATGCATATGAGGGAAAAATATCAGAATTCGTCCTATAAATATTACCAATTTCAATATTAGTCTTTTATTAATTTGTGATTCTCAAATTTGATCATCTTTCATGTTTAGCATGCAAATTTGTTATATTTTAAAGTCGTGTTTGTGTGACTTTTGTGTGTTTTTATATTATTTTTAGTATTTTATTCCGTATTTTATAGTATTTATATTTTTAGAGAAAAGTGTGTTAATCATGTTAATTTTTATGTAGGAATGAGATATTATTGAGCTTAAATCAGAAAAAGAGAAAACGAGAATTAAATTGGGATGAAATAAGCTTAAAAACGGATGCAAAACTAAAAAAGGAAGGCATAGAAAGAAATGAGGCTCAATTTCAAGTTGAAACGAGCAAGAAAATGATAATATAAAAAAACACGGGCTGAAGGAGAAACACAACTAGTCGTGGTCGTGTTCAAGTTTCAGATTACATTACAGAAGAAACACGAGTTTTTTAGGCCGTGTGAGGTGACGTATCCGTGTTCCTAAAGAATTCGAATTTTACACTAAAAAAGCCCATTTACCACTTAAGCCCATGATCCAATTTTTGCCCTAATTCCCTTGATCCTCCACCGCTATGTATAAATATCCTCATTTCCAAATTTTGAAAAGAAGAATAAGAAATCATTTCATTTAGAGGCTACACAAACACCACACACACTTTCTCTCTTCTCCATTTTTTATTTTCTTTTGATCACTCCACAAACTCATCTTCTAATCTTTCACCCATCTATCATTGATATTGGAATTACTTGGAATTAAGAGCAATAGGAGAAATTTCAAGAAGCAATTGAAGATCTCTAACAAGTTAAATTGAAGGGGAGTTTTAATTCTTTTTGTAATTTTCTTTGAATTAGACTCCATTGATTATTGTAATGAATCATTTATTTGTTTTGTTACTTTAATTATGCTATGCTAATCTCTCATATGGGGTTAGAGACATGATTAGTGCTTAATATTTATTTTATTATGCAAATTAAATGCGGTTTAGACATGATTGAGTATTTGATTTCTTATCATATATGGGTCTTGTGATGCATGAATTATATGTTGGCATGGTTTGTTAATTTAATGGATTGTTGGTTAATTTGTTGCTTATGTTAATTAAGTGTCATTATATTAATTCATGTGGATATTGTTTGGGGTGAGACGGAGACGACCCTACAAAGTATTAGAAATAGCATGAGAGAACATGAGATTTAGATTTAACCGAGAGGATATTTGAACCCGATGAGAGGAACCAATTCATTCGTTAGCTCTAATACACAAAAAGAGAGAGTTAATTCTAATTAATACCTTTTAAGAGAGAATTGAAAATTAATTAGTACCTAGACGGAAGAGGTTAGCGTTGGACATCGATCCTAGGTGCGTTTGGGAGTCTCTAGGAGATCTACAACCTTAGTAACCCGAGAAAGAGCTTTGAATATATTCGTGATCGCCTCTAGTCCAATACCTATCCCGTCTATTCTTTTTGCATGATAAAATGAATCATAAGACATTTTAATTCTTTCTAGTCTCATATCTTACTACTTGCCTTTCAACACTGTTTCTCAATTTTTATTTTATTTTCTCCTATCTTATCTTGATTTCTTTTATTTGATTTTATCAACCTCTTCGTTAGTCCTTATAAAAACAATAGAAACACGACTTAACGTGTTCGTTCAATCTAAACTTAAACTCTTTGTCGGTTTGATAATTTTATTCATTGGAGTATATTTCTACAACAAACGAGTATTTTTGCTCGTGAGTTAAAAATACTCAAACACTCCACTAACTCTAATTAATTATTTTTATGCTATGAAATATAAAAAAATAGGAAAAAAATAGGGAATTCACTAAATAAGTAAAAGATTCCACGCAAACTGCCCTCAGGGCATAGCTCAAGTGGTAGAGTGGAGGGTGGAAAGACCTTCCAACTGAGGGCATAGCTCAAGTGGTAGAGTGGAGGGTGGAAAGACCTTCCAACTGAGCTTGGTTGCTGCAGGATGAGGGTTCGAATCCTGCCTTTGACATGAATTTGACCCTTGCAAGCACAAGTTAAATAGTGAGTTATCTCTATAAGTCACTTGAGGCACGATTTACCTCCCTAGGGCAAGGGCGGTGGGGACCCCTGGTGGAGTACACCATTAAGAGTCCACGCAAACTTCCTATATCATAGAATTTATTGCCTTAATTAATCAAATGGATTATTTCAACACCAATTAATGACGTTGAGCCCAGCCTAAGTGGGTGAAGGATACAGTTGGAAATTATTTATTAATTTGTCAAAGCATTTTAAATAGTGTACGGAAGTGCGGTGATTGGAGGCGCATAGCGCTAACTAAATTATAAATATATGTTAATTAATACTCCCTCCGCCCCATAGAAGTTGAAACACTTTCCTTTTTAGTTTGTCTCATTAAAGTTGACACATTTCCTTCTTAATACATGGACCCACACAAAAAATAATTAATATATTTTCATGGGCCCCACATATCACCTCTAATACAACTACCCACTGCATATTAAATATTATTTCTCTCACTTCACTTTACTCCACTTTACATTAAATTATTATACTCCTTAATCTCCGTGCCAAAAAAAAATTATATCAACTTCTATGGAATGGAGAGAGTATTAATTAATAATGTTACTTTTAATACCAGATTTTGTCATCTACTACAATTTTTTTTAGATTTTCTTTTTTTAAAAAAATTAGATATAAGAAAGCTTAATTTAGGACTCATTCTCGTGCCTCATTCTTTGATGTGACTACGCCTGCAACTATATTTTTGTTCAAATACATGATTTTCATGTCACATGTTATACTCGCAACTACGTTTGTGATCTCGTATACAACTTTTTCGCGCTATATGTGATTATATATATGTATGCTCATATACATGTTTTATTTATTTATATATGTGCAATATTACACGCGATTATTGTAGGAAATAAATCCTAAATTTGAGACTCTATCATAATAAACTGAGATCTATATCATAATGCGGAAGCGTACCTTAATCCATAGAGTTGTTAGACGGAACACGAACTCGGAGATCCGTAGGTGTTGTGGTCTTCCTCAACTAAGCCTCCTTATTCTTTATGGGAGCATAGTAATCCCTCTCGATAGGGAGAAGGGAAGACCATGTGCGGCTTAGTGTATTGAGACCATAACCTGTGAGCCTTTATATACTATACAATTGGGCCACCCATAATCACATAATCATGTAGTATTGGGTATCTACTCAATTGGCTCATATCATTATTATTATAGTCCATGTACTTTACACTTTAATTGAATAATTTAATTAAGTTCATAAAATAATTGAATAGCTAATATAATTGCATAATAATATTTTGCCCACAATTAGATTATATAGAAAATTAAAATTTCCTAACAATTATATATTATATATATATAAAGACATTTTCAAAATAATTGAGGTATCTTTCACAATTTCTTTAATATTTACCCTAGTTTTTAATGTAATGTACTTGTCAAAAATGTACTTTTTTTTAAAGATGAACTCGTGACGTTGTTGACCACACAATCAACGGTTAATTTATATCCTGACACCAATGACTATTATATTTTAATTATTTATCCTAGATATTGATGGTCATTACTTCTTAAGGATGGTTATTAATGTAGCACGTAAAAATGAAATAACAATAAAATTGGAGCATATTAATTACACGTGTCATTTTAATATAATATTTAGGATTCATATTATGGATGTAAACATGCATTTATGTATATACCTATTCATTCAATAATTCATTCAATAATGTATAATATATATTTTTTAATAATTATATAGTTTTTTTAGAAATTGTTTTGTTCACTAACATACAAGTTAATAAAATTTTTTAATGTGATAAATAAAAATAACATAAAAATTCTCTTAATTTTTTTATTATTTTCATGTGATATTGTAAGTCACCACTAGTACTATTTTTTCATGAATGAATGGACTTAAAAACAAAATTTTCGTTTGAATAAATGCAATTAATATGTAAACTATCTTATTTTAATAAATATATAAATACTAATTAACCAAACATCCTCTCAACTATAGTTTAATTTTAGTTTTGACATTATGATGCAGAGGTAATAGTATTATGCTCATAAATTATAAAACATATAATAAAATATTGTATTATATTATATTTATCCTAGATTTGTTTATATTTTATAATCTTACTACTACTTTATATTCTTATTATCGGGTCTAGAATCTAGGATCGGTATCTTACATTGGTGGTTTTATATTTTACGATAAAAGTATTGTTTTTAGATTCCTAATTAACAGTGAATTTATTTTTCAGACTTTAAATTTAAAAAAAAAAAAACTTCTTTTTTATATGGTGAAGCACGATCTTATTCAGTTTATATGGTTTGTAAATAATTATTGGGCTTTAATGCAAATGTATCGCGTAAGCGATTGGATTAGATAATGTTGGGCTTCTTAGCAACCACGTATTATTAATTTGGGCTTGATGACCCATGTAAGTAAAACCCAATATTGAGCTAATAATGAAATCTCTTAGAATACAGTGTGTGGTTTGGACTGTATTCATTATAGGATAACAAGCTACAACTTTTTTTCTTTTTTTTAATCTCGATTTTAAGGAAGTTAGGATTTGGTTTAATTAGTTAGAATACAATATGGGTAAGGAGAGTAAGAGTGAAGTGAAATTAGTAGTAATTTGGTAATATGGTTATCTTGAAGGTTAGGAATATCATAATTTTTTAGAGATTTAAGTTTGTTTTGATAAATTGACAAAGGAAATGAAAAGTAGAATATAAAGTTAGTTTTATGTCAATGCAAATTACGTTAGATTGTCTTTCGAGTGCCTTATTAAGTCAAACTTAATTTAGAATAATTATACTTTGTAAATGTAGTCCATGAGTAAGCCTATGGCACGTCGGGCCAATCGATTGATGAGTGTTGATTTATTTTATCTTGATAGAGTGTTGAGTGCATTTGATATCTGATGTAAGGCTTGGATCGGAAGGGACTATATTACTCTTTAATTTTTTTGAATTGAACTTGTTAATTTTTCATGTTCTGAGTTTAATGTTGTAGGGTAACTTGATATGATTTGTAGTCCATATTGTTAATGATATGTTATTGCTTATGTTCGTTAGGCCTTTTTCTAGGTGAAAATTTCTCTTCTTGTTTTATCATTTTCGTTGTTTGGGAACGAGCAACACTTTAAATTTGGGGGTTTGATTGTCGTCTAATTCACCTAAATTTTGTGTCATTTTTGTGTGTCTTTTTGTTACCTTATTTCGTATTTTTTTGCATCTTTTGTATATAGTATTTTGGGAAATTGATGATGATGATTTTCATGTATTTGAATAGGTGATTATGAAGATATATGGTGATAAAAAGCATGAAGAAAGGAGAAAGTTGAAGAAAATAGAAAATTGGCCAAAATACATAAATACACGCCCGTGTTTTTATGTAGTGCCCTTGTTTTTCTGCAGGGACCAAAACATACAAAATTCTAAAATTTTGCAGAAAAACACGGTCAGGTGCAGGAAAACACGCCCATGTTTTCTTGCACTTTGGCCAAAAATCGCGTTTTTCTCCTTTATGCGATTTCTAGGTGTGTGAGGGGGTATAAATACCCCCAATATCAATATTTGAAGGAGAAAATCAAGGGTTTTGGGTGCCCACACACATCACACACCATTTTACACATTCATCTTCATCTTCATCTATCTTCCATCTTCCATCTCATTCCTCTATCCTTCAATCCATCCATCCATTCCTCTTGATTTCCTCAAATCCATCTATCCACCAATCTAAGAAGGGAAGAACATCAAGGAGTGAAGATTGAAGCATGTTGAAGGGAGAGAAGACCAACTTCAAAAGGAAAGCCCATCAACCTTTGATTTGTTGTTTTCTTCATTATTTAGCTCAATTGGAGCATACCATGGACAATATTGATTTTATTATGATTTGGAGTGGCTAATTCTCATGTGAGACTAGCAATATGATTGGTGAAGAATAATGTATATTTTGCACACCACGTGTTCGAAGAAATGATTGTATGAATATTTTTTATCATGAATGCTTATTCCCATTTTGTATTTGAATTGTGTGGTTAAAATTTCTATTCATAGTATTAGGATGATCATTCCAATATTATGCTTAGTGATTTAATTGAATCGTTGATTGCATTAGATGACTTAGTTAGTGTGAGGGGAGGTAAGCCACACCCTTCTTGTACTTAGAATCTCATGATAGGACATTAGTGATGAACTAGTGAGGGGAACCCAACTTATGATCATAGTACTTTCATGGGAATTGAGAGTAAGACACAATTCTAGAAGATTTAAACTTGTAAAAGAATTGAGAACCTAATTCCCTTAGGCATAGGAATTATGGGTACACAAGTTATTGCCCTTAATATCATAACATGATGACCTTCAATGCATGTGTGTGTGTGAATCTATATGAGCTTTTTCCATGATATTGCTTGCCTTACATACTTCTTAGATTGCTCACATTCACCCATCATCCATCTCATATGTATATTTTCTATCTTTAATTGTTTTCCTAGTTGTTAACTGTAGTGTAATTAAACCTTTTATTTATTGATTAGTCCTTCTAGAGCGAAACATCTTTCGAATACAGATACATACACTTTCTCCCTTGGGTTCGATATTATAAATTTTGCACTTGGTCACCACGTCTACACACAACGATAGAGTACGCTTATTCTTATCAATTTGTACCAAAATTGAGACTAAATTCAATATTGTTATTTAATGTGTAGTGGGTAGGTAATGTGTAAGTTTTACCTTTTTACCCTCCATCTTATTAATATGAGGAGGGACAAATGGGTAATTTGCAAATACATTTAGGATTAGTATGAGTATTATTAGTGGGTCCCTCATTGTACATAAATGGAAACGAGACCCTTTCGTACGGACGCCGTAAATGGTAAAATGGAGCCCTTGAAAGCGGACGGAGGGAATATTTTTTAATAAATGTTTAATTTTTTAATTTTTAGTTTTTTATTAAAAAGTTAATAAAAATTCAATAACAAAATGTAAAATTTTATTTATTAATACATAAGTTCAAAATTTGAGTGAATAAGAAAGTTGTTTTTTTTCTTAATATAGTACTTTATTTCTTTGCACAAATATTTGCACATTCTAAATAACTTATTATTAAATCAATTTCTCGTCTTCAAAAATCAAATATTTTTCGTTTCATCTATAAATAAATTGACATTTTCCTCGTAAAATTATTTTTACTCTTAAAATAAAAAATAAAAAAATTCAACCCACCCCACACTTATACTACACTTGTTTAAGGTTCATATGGAATATGAAACTTTGATTTTAAATACTCTTCCCATACTATTTAAAGAGGCTTTTTTTTTTTTGTTTTTTCATTTGGATTAATGGATATCATTATTTAATATATAGAGGATAGTTGTATTAGTAAAATTATAAGCCTTATATTTTATTTATATTAATGAATTTGTGTGAGTCAAGTATTAAAAAAGAAATATAAATTTTTTGGATGGAATGTCGAAAATGAAAAAAAAATCTTTGAAGGGAAAGGGAATGAAGGGAGTATAAGTTTTGAAATTAAATTAAAAAGTGATAATATGTGTAACTTTGAGTTTTTAGTGGGATTTTTTTTTTCACTTCATGTCAAATCATATGTAAGATTTAATGTTAATGGAGTAATAATTCTCCAATGCATATGAATGCACGAATTAATTCGTGCAGCAGTACATACAAATAAATAAATATATACGCACCAATAAATAAAAACTTATAACACATTAG
Source organism: Pogostemon cablin (assembly GCA_023678885.1). Taxonomy (NCBI): domain Eukaryota; kingdom Viridiplantae; phylum Streptophyta; class Magnoliopsida; order Lamiales; family Lamiaceae; genus Pogostemon; species Pogostemon cablin. Next base: position 18,517,236 of record CM043000.1, read on the forward strand.
TGAATTTTTATAAAAACTAAATATAAACAAATTATACCTTTATAAAGAAACATATACTATACATTATTTAATGGAGTAAAAATTAATATACATATAAATGCACAATATATGAATAAGTAATATTAGTTGATGAGAGATAGTGTACGAAAAATAAATTGGTCTGATCATGTGCATCTTGATGTACAAGTTGTCCAGTGTATAACATTTTGTTTAAAAATATATACTCCACATCTTATTAATAGGAATATTAATTTTTATTGAAATATTGGTTAAAATATAAAGAGTATTAATATATAATTAAAATAATTTTTTTTTCAAAAATTTAAAGATACAAAAATTTGTACCAAAATGTATAATGTTAAATATTAGTACTCCTTAAAATTAGATTTTTAGCAAGATAAACACAAGAACTTGCTCCAATATCTAACATATTTTTTGTGGATTTGAAAATCCATTTAAAATAGGTGTTAGTTTTGAGAATTGAAAATCAATTTTCAAGAACAAAATAGAAAGAGAAACACATGTAAAAGTTTCTAAAGTCAATCATTTATTTCTACATATCTCCTTTTCTAAGAAACAATGTGGACAGCAAAACTAGCCTCGACTTTGTTGATGTTGCTTTTAGCAATTGCAAAGGTTAACAGTGATGGATTTTTGACATTTTGTGGAGTGATGATGGAAACTTGGACTAACTTGTAAAGGGTCTAATCTTACAATTTACAAAAGTACATAAAATCTTCAAACTCAAATACCCCATCAACTCATTTCTTGTTTTGTTTTTACGGGTTATTCTCTCCCCCCATCATCTTTCTGTTCACCCCTGTAAAAACCCAGAATGTTCTTGTATTTCTCTTTTGGTGGTATTAAGATTCTTGTCTGAGAATATGCTTTGAATCAGTGAATTTTGGGTGATCCCTGTAAATTCCGCAGATACTTCAACTGTTTGTGGTAATGCTTCTGAGAGTTTTTGTCTTTTGTTTTTTCTGATTTGGGATTCATCAGATCCCTCTTGATTTGTGGGCTTGCTTTTCCTTATCCAAAAGTGTCCCAAAAGTCAACCCACCTTTTTAATGAATGGTTAAATACCAATGAAATATGATAATCATGTGGTTTGAGTTGAATGATGATCATCTGATTGGCTGATGACTGAAATTCACTCAAGATTTTGAGATATTGATTGGATGATCCTTTGAAATATCCAGGGTATAACAAGTTTGTATTATGGATTGGCTAACCAAGATTCTGAAAGGGAAACATCATGGAGATGATGATCATGATTCAACATGGGTATTCCCACAGGTAATCCAACCCCCCTGCTACTTGTGTGCATCTTTCCAGCATCATCTGACGATCACTTTCTTACAGGATGACCCGTTTTCGGATTTTGACAGAGAAGAAATTGATCGAGCAATAGCCCTTTCCATTGCTGAGGAAGATGAGAAAAGAAATAAAAGAACTGGTGAGTTCATGATGTGATCAGTTTGATGCACTCTATTAATGGAATTATAGTGACAGGTTGTTAATTTATTGGTATCATAGTTGCAGATAATGATCCACAGTTGGACCAGGATGAACAGCTTGCTAAGGCACTTCAAGAAAGTCTGAATGTCGAATCTCCCCCTCGATCACCCCCACATGGTTATGGAAGTTTGTTTGCAAACTATCCTTCAGGATACAGGTACTCTGCTTCTGCTCTCTCGTTACGACGATAATATGATTTTGAAGAATCAAATGGATGTTTAGTTCATGTAGTGTAGTATGTTCTGATAGCTGAATATTGAGACAGTGTAATGTGAAAAGAGACGCGTTTCTGCTTGCTCGATGTTGTGTGCATTAATTCTATCTTAAAATGGTTTATTTGTGTGTTGGAATCATTGTAGAACATGTGCTGGTTGCAATAGACATGTGGGATATGGAAGATTTTGCATGGGGGCTGTTTGGCATCCGGAATGTTTTCGCTGTCACGCTTGTAAAAATCCGATTTCTGAATATGAGGTGCCAAACTGATCTTAGTATCCATACTCACCACTTCCTTCCTTCATAATGGTTCATAAACTGACACACCTAATGTGAAAATCCTGTTTCAGTTTTCGGTTTCTGGTAATCACCCGTACCATAAGTCTTGCTATATGGAACTGCATCATCCCAAATGTGATGTTTGCAAGAATTTTGTAAGTGTTTAATGTTGCATCACAATATTCTTGTTTGAATGCTAATCTGAAAGTTTGTGTTTCTCCTTCTGCATCCATCCATTTAGATCCCATTGAATGGATCTGGCCAAATTGAGTACAGACAGCATCCTTTCTGGCCTCAGAAATACTGCCCTTCACACGAGCATGACGGAACGCCTCGTTGTTGCAGCTGCGAGAGAACGGAGGTGAGCAAGAAATTAATGAGAAAATGGATTGATACAAGTCTTTGAACATGAGTAACATTCAAGATCATGCAGCCGAGAGATATTAGATACTTGAATCTCGAGGATGGGAGGAAGCTGTGCCTCGAGTGTTTGGACTCCTCAATAATGGACACTCACGAGTGTCAACCTCTTTATCTTGAGATACAAGAATTCTACGAGGGTTTAAACATGAAGATCGAGCAGCAAATTCCTCTGCTCTTAGTGGAGAGACAAGCACTTAATGAAGCCATGGAAGAAGAGAAAAAGGTGGGTCTACTTTTATTACAAAATGGTTTGTAAAATCTTCTGTTAGTATATGATAAACTTTATTAATGAGCTTCTGTTTTCTTCGTTTTCAGGGCCATCATCGAATCTCCGAGACCAGAGGTCTTTGCCTCTCAGAAGAACAAATTGTTACCATGGTAATAACATCTTCCATGCATATAATCATGTCTACGGATTAAATCGATAAAAAACTCATCTTTTATCAACAAATGAAGGTGTCTAGAAGGCCAAGAATCGGAGGTTATCGGATCATAGACATGTTCACAGAGCCTTTTAGAGTGGTCCGTAAATCTGAAGTCACAGCAATTCTTGTTCTTTATGGTCTACCAAGGTAAGAGTTAATCTTTTTACTCTTCCCCATGTACACAAAAATAGACCATCTCTCGTTCGTTTTGATCAGATTATTGACTGGTTCGATCCTGGCTCATGAGATGATGCATGCTTGGTTGCGTCTTAAAGGTGAATCTCCCCGCCTTTGTTTCATCCTTTCCTTAAACCACAGCTTCAGCTATCAAATGAATTGCCTTTCAGGTTTCCCAATTTTAAGTTCAGAAGTCGAAGAAGGCATCTGTCAAGTGTTGGCTCATATGTGGCTGGATTCTGAAACTGTTGGTGGTGCTGCAAGTAATGTGGCTTCTTCATCATCATCATCATCGTCTTCTTCTTCATCCTCCGACCCAATTCCATCATCATCAAAGAAGGGGAAACGGTCGCAGTTTGAGAAAAACCTTGGAGAGTTTTTCAAGCGTCAGATTGAAAAGAGCACTTCTCCAATATATGGAGATGGTTTTAGAGAAGCAAATCAGGCAGTACTCCAGTATGGCCTAAGGAGGACACTTGATCATATCCGTCTCACGGGAAGTTTTCCGTAATCGTTATGAATCGAAGTTTCTTGCCCTGCATTTCCATGCTGGTCTTTCATGCACTGTAGTTGCTTAAGATTAAACAAAAAATGACATCTTATAAAAGGGAACTCTCAAAAGAAGAGAATATAGTAGTAACTCAAAAAATTTAGTGAAAAGTAATTGTGATGTTAATTTTTTTTGTAGTATTGAGCAAGACTTGTGTATTGTGTACCAGAGTTGAACTTTGGCTATATCTTTTTACACATTTACTTTGGATAGTTTTATACAGTACATCCATGCAAAGTTGTTTTCTTCTTCTACTACTACAATTTTTAGTTTCACCATTGGAGAAAATATAAATTTCAGCCTCATAACTTTGATTAAATTCAACTTTAATCGTATATTTTTTGTATTTTTTCGTTTTAGTCTATTAATTAATTATAGTTCAATAGCTTTTCACTTTTTTAATTTTAATCATTTTAAAAAATTAAAATTAAAAAAGTGAAAAGTTGAAAAAGTGTAAATTTGAAAAAGAACTATAATTGAAAAATATAAGCCATTAGACTATAATTGATACCAAAGACTAAAAATAATAGGACTATAAGGAATCAAAATTGATATTATTTCTTCATCAGTCAAATTTTGTTTCAGATTTGAATTAAGAAAAAAAATTCAATAAATTGTGATACTTTATCTATTTGACGTTTAATTTGAAAGAAAAAGATGGAGTAGTAAAATTCTACACAATGATTGGTGTGAAATCCGCTTATTGAATTACTTTTATAAAATAATAAGAAGTCAACTTTATAATGAAAAAATTAAAAATATAACAATTTAAAGAAAAAATAATAACATCTTTTAATAAAAAATAAAACTATAAAAGCATAAAATTATATTATCATATGACATACAAATCTACCCCTAAAAAAATATAGGGGAACTTATATCACTGTGACACTTATATTTGAACATACATTAGTTATTTTATGTGCATAAATAAATAATAAACTTGGGCAAAAGCTCCTATTCACCCGGCCGCACGGATTTAGACCCGTGCTCTCAAACCCGACCCTGCCCATGCTATAACCCGACCCGGAGTATATAAGAAAAAAGAAAACCTAAATTCATTATCAGCTGTCTCTCCTATGCATACATTCTCTCTCTAATTCCCGCATGCTCTCTCTAGTTCTCAGCCGTGCGCTATCTTCTCCTCATCTCTGTTCTTTAGCTACTCCTCGCCGCTAATTAACGACGGTGTATGCAGTGATAGCGTCGAGTCAACATCCAACGTAGAATCGCTATAGGCTATAAAATCATTGCAAGGTTTTTCACTCTTCTCTGCAATCTAGATTTGTTTATATTTTTTGAAATTGTTAGTTTGTTTCTTCGATAATTTTCATTTGATAATTTGCTGACTTGTGTAAATATTTGAATGTACAATATACTGATAGATTTTTTTATCTTCTAATTTCTTTTTATTATTAGATTATTCGTTGTACCTTCTTTTTACATCGTAATTTAGTAATATACATAGAGATTATTAACAAACACTTCAATCAATGCGGTAGATATTGTTTCATGAACATATATTCTTCAGTAGTAAAAGTTTTTGATTCAATGTGTTAGTTCTGTTGCGCGAGGTACTACACCTTCATAATCAATGCAGAGAACCGATAATACTGTGTAAAGATATTAACCTTATTTAGCTTTTTATTCTTTAATTCTTCTGAAATTAATTTTAGAAAATAGATTAGATTGAATACTAGTATATTTTGTCACAATTATAAATTTGTAATTTTGCCGTCACAATGATGTTATGAATTAAGAGTATTGTATTAAATTATTCTCTTAAAAATGAGCATATTTATATCTTTTCATCACCCTTCTGAACTTTCAGAAGTTGTATGTTTTCTCCTCTCTTTTAACCAAGCTATGTAATTTACTTTAGATAATGATTTATTATATCCTTGGTTCCTAAATGGTACTCCTTTCTGATCTTTACATTTCCTCTATTGATTCTTCTTCTGGTCCATCCTGCATTTCATTAGATGTTAAAGAACCTCAGCTCTTCTTTCCTGTAATTATGCTTGTTATGTTACATGTTTTTGTGTATGAATTATGGATGATAATTTGTTTTCTTTCTTTTTTTCTATATGGATCTGTGCCACTTGGTGCACATTTATTATCTTGTTGGTGCAATAGCTTCATTATCCTTTCACCATCGCATTCATTCAACTAGAATACAAGTGAAATGCTATACATGTATTCTCTATGGTTAGCAACGAACAAAAAATAATCTCTTTAAACTAGTAAATGTGAAATCAACTAATTTTTTTTCTCCCAATATTAATTTGATAGTTAGATCTTATAATTAATGATTTCAGTTTATTTTGTCACTGAAACTAATGTCCTCCCAATACTTTATCAGCAGATTCTATAAAATTTCTAGATTCTTGTAGAAATATTATACTTCACATTTTATATTACTTTGTCATTGGATATTTTTTCTCCCAATTACTCTTATTTAGTTTTCTTTTTCATATGATTATTTTTTTTCCAGGTTTTTGTATAATGAGATCAAAATAGTGCACTTCTGAACGTATGACCAATTTGAAGAAAAAGAAAGATGCAATGCAGAATCCTATGGAGAAACCTGTGTACTAATATTGTTGTCTTATAAATAGTATGTAGTTGAAAAGGGTATATTATTGATGAATAAAGGGTATATTGCTGATGAGTAAAGAGTATATTGTTGTCATGTAAAGAGTATGGAGTCTAGTGCTCGTGATGTTGACAGTGTTTTAAGTTTATGCTATTAAGGTATTATAACGTAGTGTAAAGAGTATATTATTGTTATGTAAAGAGTATATTGTTTTTGTGTAAATAGTATATAGTTGCAAAGGGTGTATTGTTCATGAGTAAAGAGTATATTGCTGATGAGTAAAGAGTATATTACTGATTAGTAAAGGGTATATTATTTTCAAGTAAAGGGTATATGGAGTTTAGTGTTGATGTTGTTGATAGTGTTTTAAGTTTATGTTATTAAAGTATTATTATAACATGGTGTAAAGAATATATTATTGTTATGTAAAGGGTATATTGTTTTCGTGTAAATAGTTTGTAGTTGCAAAGGGTATATTGTTAACGATTAAAGAGTATATTGCTGATGAGGAAAGGGTATATTGTTGTCAGGTAAAGGGTATGAAGTTTTGAGCATCTGTTGTTGACAGTGTTTCAAGTTTATATTGTTAAGGTATTATGACATGGTGCATGTGGTATGTGATTTTATACAAAAGTGTATGTCACTCAATACTAAAGGATATAACATTCAAAAACAATGTCAAAAAAACACTTTAAACAATTAGAACTTAATAGAGGGTATATTGTTGTAATGTAAATGTTTAGAATACAAGTTAACGTAGTGTAAATGGAGGGTATCTATTATTGTTTTCCTGTAAATTTAATTCATGGTATTACATCATAACAACAGGAATATTAGTATGATACATGTATTTAAAATGTATTTTCAGTAAAATCATTTCATAATTACAAAAATGATTACTCATTCAAATCCAAAAAATGTAATAATTCAATCAAAATCTGTCACAATATTTAACTTGTTACATTATTAAATTAAATGACCATTTGAAGTTTTAGATCCAAATTCCTTTACAAACTCTAAAGTTTTCTCTTGAGTTCTTTTGAGTTTTTGGAACTGGCTCTTTATCCTCTTCTTCCTCCATTTTGTAACAGAACTAATTGGATAGAACACCATATTAGATAAATCCTTGTTTTGGACAACTTGTTATGATTGTGCTGAAAAATTCGTCGAAAAAGATCACAAATATCATCTTGAGATGAAGAGAGTAGAATAAGATATGCACATGGACAATTGTCTTATTAATATAAGTGCACAATAGTAGATACAACAAAAAATACAACTAACTGCAAATTTATTGAATGAAAAATAAAAATTTGGAACGCAGGCACATTCATTACAACTAAAGGGTATATCAGCTACTATTGAAGGGTACATTGTTTTCATGTAAATGGTATATTGTTTTCATGTAAACTGTATGGATTTGCAAATGGTATATTGTTGATAAGTAAAGGGTACATTCTTGATGAGTAGAGAGTACATTGTTGTCTTGCAAAGCGTACTGAGTTTAAAGTGTTTCAAGTTTATTATAAAATATATTATGGCATGCCGCAAAGGGTATATTGCGAATGAGTATTTTTGTATCCTATGCACCATAAATATAAGATAGGGATTTCACAATTCTTGTGAACAAGTATGGATGGATGTTGTTATCTTCTCTTTGCAACCACAAAAGAGATATGCAAGAAAGTGTTTCATATGCACCCTAGAAGTATTAATCTCTTGGGAAATCTCAAATTAAAGAAGCCATGTAACAGTGTGGTTATTTAAGGATACTAGTCACAATATATATGGCCCTTCAATCCCAATATACATTTATCATGAATGACAAGACATGTTTGAATTTGGGAGAGAGTTTGCAAGCTTATTGGATTGACAGCAGCAAAATCCTACGAGCTGAAGTTATGAGAACTCAGCCTATTCTTGAACAAAAGCCAGCCAACACACAGAAACATACAGAATAGATAATGATGAATAATAGTTTACCCAAATTTAAATCAATGAGCATAAATATTTCATTTCACAATAGTCTAATCATACAGAAACAATAGTTTACCCAAATTTGAAACACACAGAAACATACAGAAACCTATGATTTCCAGATTCTAAATCAATGAATAACTACAGACAAATAGATTTCATTTCACAATAGTCTAATCCCCAAATTTAATGAGCAACTAAAATTCTCAATTTCGATTTCAATATCATCAAACAACAGCATCATCCACAAGCTTTCTGATAAAGTTTAGATGGAATTGAAGTTCTCAAAATTTCCAAACGATGTATGTTTCTTGCTATTAATATGAACTCAAGCATAGATTCAGCGTAAAATTGAATCCAAACCTCAATTCCTTCGAGTTCTGCTCTTTCTGCAATCCAATCGCGTTCTTCTTCTTCTTCTCCAATAATCCAATCGCGTTCTTCTTCTTTTGCAATCAATCGCCACAATATCGAATGCATTCATGAATTGAATAGTGATATAACCAAAGTTGTTCTGGAGTGAAGAATCAAAGTAGTATCTCACGATGTAGAATCGCCAAATTGATCACTCGTCATTGCACTTAGCGTTGAATTCACACAGTTGGAGGTGAAGAATGTGTTTTGAAATTTTTTTAAAATTTATATATGACCCGTTTTCTTATGGGTCGATCCGGACGCACATAATTAGATCCGTGTGTCCGGACACACAAGAGCCACACTCATAAACTTTCTGCCTTGTTTAAATATTGATTAGTTATTTTATGTACATAATTTTTTTGGCCTGGTTTAAATTAGGACTCCATAATATACAATATATCTTTAAAAGAAATTGCTCATCTTCTCCAGTAAACAATTCTAGTTAACGAGGAATTAGTTTCTCAGAAATGGTGATTTGGTCATGCTGCCATGTTACCCGCCGTTCCGTGTAATCATACTTCTTTGATTCTACGGACGAACTGGAGCTTAATTTTATATTGGATGCGTTCACAGATTGATGTTTATCAATTATCCCTGCAGCTAGCACTGTTCATTCTAAAATGTACGCACACAAGGTGTTTGTTTCTTGTCCTAAGAGACTTCTTTTCACTTTTCCATCGTTTCCGTTGGATGCATAACCCTATTTTCTTTCAGTTCTTCGGTTTCTCATCCCAATCATCTCTCCCAATCGTCATCTAATTATGTATTCCATCAGGGTCTACCCTATAACTGCCCTTTTCAAGAATTTCACTCAAAAAAAATTTTGTTTTTCAAGAAGAGCTCGAAATGTGAACAGAGTCTCTTTATATCTCCAAAGGGCGAAACTAATTGACTCAATCAGATTATGCCTCCGTTCGAACGCTCCAGAGACCTCTCTTGTTAACATCTTACAGAATCCTTCACTGGACTCGTTTGTAGTGACCAATGCTATCCGTTCTGCACCCTCTCCGGTTTCTGCTCTCTATTTGATCGAAACTCTTAAAAAGATTGAAACTTTTTCCCATTCTCAAGATACCCTTCATGCATTGGCGAAGATTCTGGGTAAATCTGGTCAAACAGGTAAACTTGGAGCTTTGATCAACGCCATCAATACTGGAAAGTTCGTAAATGTGTCGTATGTAAGTTTTATGGATCGTATGCGGTGGTATGCGGAAGCTGGTGATCTGAATGAGGTTACTGGTGTGTGGAATGAGTGGAGAAGAACATTGGATAAGCATCCATGTACTGAGTCCTATAACATTGTTATGAAACTTTGTGTTGAGAAGGGTATGGATTCAGAGGCTGTGAAGATATTGTCTAGGATGATTGAGGAAGGTGCGCTTCCGAATTGTAGAACTTATATGGTGATGATTCAACACCTCGTTATGTTTGCGAAACTAGAGTCTGCAATGAAACTCTTCCATATGATACCGCTTATGAGGATTAGACGTACGTTGAGGCAGTATTCTCTGTTGGTTGAAGCTTTTATTAATGCTGATAAGTTGGATGTTGTCAAGAGTTTGCTAATTGAAATGAGAGCTGATGGAATATTGCCTGGTCGAGCAATGCTATTGTCGTTGCAGCATATGAAGGCGGCTGGCTATACTGAGGAGACAGAGGAATTGATTAAGGATATGATGCCAGATGAGAGGATAAAAAGTATTGGTTATTCCATAGCAAGTACTGAAGATGATGTTGATGATGGGGATGAGGGTGCTGGTGATTTTGATGTAGTAGAAAAGGATGAAGTTCTGTTGAAACCATGGATGGACCCCTCTGCTTTGGCAAGTGCCTTGCAACGTTGGGAAGGTGACGAGGTTTCAGCATTAAAAGATGCAAATTTTATGTGGACTAGTCGTTTGGCCTGCAAGTTTATTAGGAGTTTCAAGTCGCCTGAAACAGCATGGCAGTTCTTCTGCTGGGTGGCTCATCAACCAGGGTTCGTTCATGATATTTACACAATATCTAGGATGATTACCAAGCTGGCTCGTCATGGACATGTGCAGTTGGTTGATGAACTTTTATTTAAAATAAAACGTGAATCCATGGTGTTGTCATTCAGCACTGTCAGACTAATAATCGATTTATATGGCTTTTCGAGGAAAGGGGATGCAGCTCTGAACATTTTTCGCAATGTCAGAAAAATTTGTGGACATTTGTCACCTGACAGCCAGCATATATTATATTCATCTCTGATAAGAACATTGGCAAAGTGCCAGATGAATTCTGAGGCCTTTGAGTTACTTGAGGAGATGATTCTATCCGGGATTTCTCCAGACGTGCAGACATTTTCTGGACTGATGCATCATTATGCACTTCAAGGAGATATAAAAACTGTACAAAGACTCTTTGGAATGGTAAGACAATGTGATTTGGAGCCAGATGCATACATGTACAAGATTCTCATATGCGCGTATTGCAAGTGTGAAAGGGCTTCTCTTGCATTGAGGATTTTTGAGGATATGAGGAACTCAAGATTGATGCCTGATGCTCCCACGAAGCAGTTACTCGTAAAAAGTCTTTGGAAGGAAGGCAAGCTTCGGGAAGCAGCTCACGTAGAAGAGATAAGCGAGGAAGCTGTGGACAACATTCCGCTTGCTTTGCCAGGGCATTTGTACACTGTGAGCACTGCTGATCTTATAAGGGTGTACAGAATATATTCCAGTTGTTTTACAGAAATTTCTTGCAAAGAAATTGTGGGGAAGGAATCATTAGTATCAGCATGATGAGATACTTCTCAAGACACAGCTCAAAAGGTTTGTTAATTCTGAGCTAGTAAAGACCTTCTGGCTTTTGCTTATTAATCCGCTTGTAATGTTTACTGTTGTTTAAATATTAAAGAATCAATTTATGGCTTCCAAAATGAAATAGCATATTATGTGTATTAACTTAAAATAGATGTAAATTTTGATGAGCATCTTCCGTTTGTCTGTTCTTTGTGATCCTCTGGCAAGTGGACAAAATTGATACAGAACTGTAACCATCAACTCCCTCTTTTTTTTAATTCAGTAACTATCTTCTTGCTTAAATAGTCAAGTAGCGAAGACGTTCATGCCGTCCAATCTTGTGCTATTTATTAACTAATTTTGAATGATTCAAATGATGATGTCTGAAGTAGCATCTTGACAACAGAAAGGTGATGATTTTATTTATTTATTTATTTATTATTATTAATGGAGTTGGTCTGCCTTTTATATTGTGCAAGTTTCTTACATTCATTAATCGTTAGATAATCAATCATCACAAAGCCTCTGAGATTTTATTAGAAACACTCAGAGAAAATTTGATGATTTATGAACCCTTAGTGAGATAGAAGAATATTGCATACTATCATATCTCAAAGCAAATGGCAGTCTCTCTTAATGTTTTTCTGATAATCTCTCCTCTATTTCTCATCTTTGTGACCCCCAGCTGCAGCTCAATTGCCTAATAACACTGCAGGTACTGACTTCACAGTGTCAGCAGGGTCACCACAGTCATGTAACACATATGTTACATATCGAGTAAGATCACCTTATTCAGATCTCAGTAGTATATCTGATTTGTTTGGAATTAGAAGATCAGATATAGCAACAGCCACTAATCTAGCATCAGAGGAAGCTCCTTTGGTTCCCAATCAGCTGTTATTGATACCGATCAGATGCACTTCGAATGGGACACACTACTTCTCCAACGTCACCTATCTGATCAAGAAGGGTGATAACTTCTACTCAGTTCAAGTCAAGGATTTCCAGAATCTGACTAACTATAATTTGGTTGAAGAGATGAACCCGACGATGAATCCCATCAACTTGACGGTTAGTGCAAGAGTGGTATTTCCTATACTCTGTAAGTGCCCCGGAAAGTCGTATATGGAAAATGGAATTGAATTCCTTATTACGTATGTATGGCAACCAGGTGATAGCATAATGCCTGTGAGTAATATGTTCAATGCATCGGAATCAGATATTGTAAAGGAGAACAATAACAGGAATTTCAGTTCTGCGATATGCCTCCCAGTGTTGATCCCAGTGGAATTGCCGATTCTTGTGCAACTTTTTTCCTCTTCTGCTCACAACAAATCCAAACTCCTATGGATTCTAATAGCAAGTGTTGTGGCTGTTTTGATCTTCTCAGGTATAGTGCCATACTTGTTTCTCTTATACAAGAAAAAGAAGCTGTTGGCTCAAAATGGTTCATCCCTGGAAACTTCAGATCTCATTCCAACTTATAAAGCCTCTAAAGGAAAAATCTTTAAGACGAAGACTATTCAGGGGAAGCTACTTCCAGGAGTTTCAGGTTATCTCGGGAATCCAATAGTGTATGATCCAAATGTGATTATGAAGGCAACCATGAACCTCAGTGAACGGTACAGAATAGGTGGGTCAGTCTACAAGGCCTCAATCGATGATCAAGTTTTGGCTGTGAAGAAAACTCGAGATGCAACAGAGGAGCTTGAAATATTACAGAAAGTGAGTCATGCAAATTTAGTACAGTTAATGGGACTTTCCTGTGACAATGATGGGAACTTTTTCATAGTTTATGAATACGTTGAGAATGGTTCACTGGCTAAGTGGTTGTCACCCAAAGCTTCAGCTTCTTCAGTCACAGTCCAATCCCTCAGCTGGAAACAAAGGTTACTTATAGCTGTAGATGTTGCCAATGGTCTCCAGTACATGCACGAGCACACTCAACCAAGCATAGTCCACAAGGATATCAAAACAAGCAACATACTCCTCGACTCTAACTTTAAAGCCAAGATAGCAAATTTCTCCTTAGCTAAACGAGCTACTAGCTCCATCATGCTAAACATTGATGTGTTTTCTTTTGGTGTTGTTCTCTTGGAGTTGCTCTCCAGAAAAAAGATTATGGAGACGAAGGATGATGGTGAGGTTGTGATGTTATGGAAAGAAGTGAAGGGAATCTTGGATGTTGAAGACCGGAGGGAAGAGAGGCTAAGGAGATGGATGGATCCCAAATTGGAAAGCTCTTACCCCATTGATGATGCTCTAACCTTGGCAGTCTTGGCTAGAGCATGTACATCAGAGAACTCCTTGGAGAGACCAAGAATGTCAGAGATTGTCTTCAACCTATGTGTCCTAACTCAGTCATCACCGCAGACGAGTGAAAAATATTGGGTTCCAAAATTCGAAACAGAGGAAGTTTCCACTGTAATTACTCCAGTTGAAGCTCGTTAATAGTTTCCCCTGTTTCCATCCACAGCTCATAGGTCAGTAGGAGTTGTTAATTTTCCTTTCAGTCAATGGATTCACAAGTATTATGGCAATGGAATTCCAATGTCTCCCTGTGTAATTACCAGACTAACTGAATCCAGTTTTTAGTTTTTTCCAAATTACCATGTTCTTTTTATGTTTATTGTGTATGAATTTATGAACAGATGTTTTCTTCATTTTATCTTGGTCCATTAAATATATATGAATTCCATAATTTGCATAAATAATACTGGAGTGTGTTCCTGAACCTCATTACAGCAGTTTAGCGCACAATTAGAATTATGCAAATAGATAATGTTGTAAAGAATGAAGTCTATGTAATGAGATTAGATTGTGTAGTTGTTTTTGAGAAACAATCAGATCATTTACGGTGAGTCGAATGGTGAAAGGCGTGCAGGATCAAGGCCAAGAAACTGCCATCCTTCATTTCTAACAACACGAGTTGGGGAAATGTCCGGATAATCAAATAATCAATAGAATATTGCTATGTTTATAGATATATATACATTCAGAATTTAAGCTTAAATAGAAAAGGCATGCTGTCGGCAAATGATGGATCGGAGTATTTTCCGCTGAGAATCTGTGATGCAACATACTGATTTGCAGCCTCTGTGTAATGAATACCATCCCAGTTAATGTACTCTGTGGTGTCATTGCAACCTTTAGCTGTGATCGAACTTCCATTTATGACTTTTATTTGTCCACAGGGAATCCGACTGTCGTAGTTCAGTGGTGGACCTCCTTAACCACAGCATGCCATTAAAAGCTGCTCAAATCCTGTAAGTTTAGTTGATGCATCATTAATTTCCTCTGCATCTTCCAGCTTTGTTTAGTTAAGGAGGAACTGCTTGTTTATACATACCGTATCGTGAGTAGTTTGCTATGAGGTTGGATTTGATAGTGAAAATGTCCACGTATGTAAAGTTAGCATCTTGATATTGGCACTGAAACTTCTTACAGAATGCATGCAGTTGCAGGTTGAAGATTCTGGAAGCTTGGTTGTGAGAGCTCACACATCCGAGCTCGTCCAGTTTGGATGGATCGCCTCCAAATTTCACGATGTTTTGAGGTAAGCAGCCAAGGGGACCTGTGTTGTGAATCCAGAAATATCTAGCCCCTTCATCATATAATTTTTTCATAGTAAGGAGGATCAAAATTAGAAAGATTTGAAATCTTTAAGGTACAATAATGTTGTCATCATGTACATAGGATCTTGCTGACCTGAATCCCATCTTCAAATTCTGATAAAATTGTTGGAATTGAAGCAAGAATTTGATCTAAAGTCTTGGAATAGAAGGCACCAGCAATATCATTCTGGCCAATGTCGAACATGTAAAGTGCTGTCCGAAAGTAATCCTGAGCTGGAATATACTTGTGGAATTTCCTTGCTACAAGATGGTAATAAATGTAATTCAGTAGTATGATGAATAGGGAAGTTTTTGAATTGATTTTCTTGATTTCAGGTGTTTTGACATACTTCTGGCCTGGATTTCTTGAACTTTTGGCCTTGAATCTGAGGAACTGAGCCACTTGGATCCTGAACGAAAACGCGCTTACGGACGATGCAGTGGCCGGTAGTGTGGTCGAGCCAGCAGCAGCAAAGTTACATCCTCTTCTAAAAATGGGAGCTCCAATTGCTTCCAAATATGCATTCAAGAAAGGCAAGTCCATTGCATCCACTGTAAGTTAATCAAAACAAAACAAAACTAGAATAAGTAAAATGACAGAATGATCATTTCTTGAGATAGCCCAATTAGTAGAATATATACATACATAGAAAATCAATGATCAATCTGCCATCACTGAACCTCCCTGATGGTTTCTGGAAGTAAGTCTGTCCGTTGGGAGGCTCAAGGGGTTCGACCATGCCCGCCACCAAGTTGCCCGTGTCGGAATTCGAGTCCCCAAAGTTGAAAACTGCAGGATAATTGAAATCAATGGCATTGGCTGCAGTGAGGAAGAAGGGCAGTAAAAAGGTGAGATTTTGGAAGGTACAAGCATATGAAGCCATGTCTATTTGTGTAGTCATGTGAACTAACTCTTGGAGAAACTATTTAACAAAAGGTAAGGTTGGTGCTTGGTGTTGCTTACAGTGTGCACTCAAAGTTATCTTTACTAGGGACCATTAGAAATGTGCAAGCTAGCCAGTGGTTGATCCTTCTAAATATTACATGGTTGAACTTTTAAGCAATGTTTCTACAAAAAGCTTCCACCTCCTCTTCTTTTTTGCATGATTTATGTAATGTGTTGCTCATGGAGATTTTGAAGATTTTTAATTTATTTATATTTATTTCTGTTGATATATTACCTTTTGTTTGTGCCATATGATTTATTACCTATTGTTTGTGATATTATTATGCTACTCTCCTCGTCACATAAATAAATATACAAAATTCTTATTTATTTATTTTTCTTTATATCTCAAAAATAAATTAACAATTTTTTTATTTATTTATCTTAAAATTATAGTTATATTCTAAAAGAAAAATTATACTCAACTCAATAATTTCTCAATATACTTAAATTTCAAAATTATCAAAATGAATTCAGAAAACTAATAGTTTATTTCTTTAAAAAATAATTTTTCATACGTAATTTTATAAAATTAAGGTGAATCGAGTTCATTGGACACAATCACTTAATATTTTATTGTGATAAGGGTCAATTATCAATTATGTGTACGATGGGTATATTTTATGTGTACGATGGTTTTAAATATATAACCTAAACATTAAATTTTTATAATACTATAAATTATGTTGAGAATTATAAAGTGAGACTAAAGTCAGTACCCACCCCCTCATTATTCCTGCATATAATACCAAAATTTGAAGACTATTTCACAGAATATTTGCTAGTAACTATTGTTAGTCGTTAATTTAATCTGTCTTAGCTTAACATGCACTCCATTTCTTTTTTCTGTAAAAACAAAACAAAATGATGGTCTAATAGTCTTCGTTTTCAAAAAAATAAAATATTGGATTTTTTTTCAAGTTAGTTGGATTTGTGTTTTTATTTATTTTATTTTTAAGTAAAGGTAGGGTCGGCTACAGCTGTTATAATATTAATAATATTTAAAACACAAAAACTAAATAATAAACTGAATATACTAATTCACTCTCATATTCTCATAGGACGAAGTATATATCTTGAGAAGTTGTCATTGTGAGAAGTGTTAAATATAGTTAGCTATATAGCCTATATAGGTAATTACTAGTTAAAATTGAATCGACCTGTATCACATATATCCGTGTCACATCATATGCCTACTTAGTTAACTAAATCTGTCATCCCTATATTGCATTCATTTTCAAGCTTAAAGAAAATGCATGTTTTTACATCTCTTCAGACATGGTGTTGTTAACTGCAGTGGAAAAACTGGAGGTGAGAATTTTGGACAGTGACAAACAAATGAGGGGTTGTTCTTCAGACAGGATACTGTTCTTGCATCATGGGATCCATCACGATGTGCTTCGTTAGTGCGAACTGGCCTACGTCCGCTGATCTTGCTAGGCTGAAGTTTATGATCTTGGCTCTGAAATGGTGATCAAGAACTACATTGCTTGTGTTGAGGTCTTTGTGCACGTGTGGTGGCCATGTGTAGTTGTGTAGGTAAATGGTGGAATCCTGTTCTGTTAGTTCATTTGCTGCAAGAGTTTTGCTAGTGTCAACCTTAAAAAGTGCACTAATTATAGAAACATATTGTTTCCAAGTGACTAAATAACTCACTAAGTACTTCACACCACTGTTGCTCTGGTTCTTTGGACAAGCACATCTCAATGGAACCATCATTTCTTGACCAGCATACAAATTCTTGGTGATGTTTCTATTCTGAGCTCCAACGGCTCCGCATGTCGAGGAACGTGTAGTTGGCGATCACGAAGTAGTTGTCGTATAGTACCTACCCGAGCAAGTACATGTCACGGGAACGAGCACCATTTGGTCGGTCGGTAAGGTCTCGTTCCTGGGGAGCGAGTTGAGTCGAGATAGCTCGTGTTCAGGTGAGTTCATGAGCTTAGTTATTGCGGAGATCGAGTCGAACGGAGGGTGAGGTAAGCCCTGCATCTCCGGCTCGGGCGTTGCAAGTGTACCCCCGAGCCGGAGAGGAAGGGTTAGTGGTATCGCATGATAGTCTGGCCTTTCTTATGTAGGGTTGTTGGGCAAGAATTAGAGGAGAATGGGAGAAGTAGAGGATGGAGATTAGAGGAATTAATAAGGAAAAGAGTTGACAATTTTAAATATGTATATTATTGTGTGTAATCTTTGTAATTATCTCTTTGATTTGTTGTGATCTCCGTACATTACGGGAGAATATGTAATCCTTACTTGTATATATATGATTCACACAATCATCACATTCACGTGATGATAGCCAATTCCATCTCATATGGTATCAGCAGTCCATTGAAACCCTAACCCTCCCTCCTCTCTTCTTCTTCTTCGTTGTTCCCTTCCTTCCCCAATCTTCTCCTTTCACCAATCCCCATGGCAGCAGTCGCTCCTTCTCCCTCTTCCCAGACGACAGCCATGATTAATTTGGTGCAAATCAAACTTTCCAGCACCACTTATCTCATGTGGAAGCGGCAGTTCATGTCCATGGCCGCCTCCTTCGAGGTGCTTGATCTCCTTGATGGTTCATCCCTTCCCCCTTCGGAAACCATCACTTCCGACGCTGGTGAAGTCTCTCCCAACCCAGCGTTTGTTGCTTGGCGTCTACGTGACCAGCGTGTTCTTGGCGTCTTATACGCCACGCTCGACCAGGAAGCCATGGCCGAGGTTCTTGATTGCAACTCGTCTCGCACGACTTGGCAGGCGTTGGAATCTGCTTTTGCACATGCCTCGACGTCGCGCGCGAACCAGCTTCGTGAGGAGCTTCTCTCTCTCCGCCGTGTCGACAAATCCGTCGCTGAATATGGTCGGCAATTCAAGCTATTGTGTGATCAATTGTCTGCTATTCAGAGGCCTGTGGATGAAAGCGATAAAGGCCATTGGTTTCTCCGTGGACTCGGGCCTTCCTTCTCCAATTTCGCTGACACTAGGATGGCGATGCAGCCCATGCCGTCTTTCCGTGACCTGCTGCACCAGGCTGAGCATTTCGACGCCATGGCTCGCTCCATGGAGCGTCCAGCAAACGTGGCGTCTCCTGCAGTGTTCGTCGCTTCTGACGATCAGGCCGCTGACCGTCGTGGAGGTGTGCAGCAGCGTGGCCGCGGTAGCTCTTCCGGCCAGGCCCGTGGTCGCGGTGGCTTTCAGCGCGGGAGTCGCCGTCAGTTCACCCCACGGTGCCAGCTTTGTCGGGGGGCTCATTACGCCGACCAATGCCCCACCTTTCTTCAGTTGCAGCAGGCTGCTCGTCCTTCATCGCCACAGACAGCTCGTGCTCCGCCGCAAGCCATGTCTAGCTCCAGGCCCGACGATCTTGCTCGCGCCTTCCATGCAGCGTGCACTATACAAGCACCCGGTACTGATTCTGACTGGTATGTGGACTCGGGGGCGTCCGCGCATATGACCTCTCAGACCTCTCAGTTGGATCGCTTCGAGCCATATTCTGGTAATCACTCGGTCACTGTCGGTAATGGAGCTTGTTTAAATATCTCTCATGTTGGTTCCAGTCGCATTTCACCTGATATTGGGTTATCTGATGTTTTGGTTATGCCGGGATTGACTAAGAATTTATTATCTATTAGCAAACTGACTTCAGATTGTGATGTTGATGTTGTGTTCTCTAACAAGTCTTTTGCTATTCAGAACCGGCTGACAAAGGCAATTGTGGCCCGGGGCAGGTGTGATAAAGGGCTATATGTGTTGGAGAGTGGTGCGGCTGCACTTGTTACTGCACTTCGTAGTAATAATAATTTACGTGCTAGTTTTGAACTATGGCATTTACGCCTGGGACATGTTTCACACAGTGCAATTTCATTGTTGAATAAGTTGGGACATCTGTCCGTCACTTCTATTTTACCAAACCCTACTGTTTGTTCTTCTTGCCAGTTGGCTAAAAGTAAGAAGTTACCGTTCAATTTAAATGAGAAGCGTGCTCTATCTGTTCTTGATTTGATTCACTGTGATTTGTGGGGGCCTGCACCTGTTGTTTCTTCTGCTGGTTATCGTTATTATGTTATTTTTGTTGATGATTACTCACGTTTCACGTGGCTTTATCCTTTGTGTTCAAAGTCTGAATTTTATGATGTGCTAGTTCGTTTTCATGCATTTGTCTGCACACAGTTTTCTCGCTCCATTAAGGTTTTTCAATCTGATGGAGGGACTGAGTTTGTGAACAAACGAGTGGCTGATTTTATGGCTCAGCATGGTGTTTTGCATCGCTTATCTTGTCCATACACACCTCAGCAAAATGGACGGGCAGAACGTAAACACAGACACATAACTGAAACTGGTCTTTCTATGTTGTTTCATGCTTCTGCACCCGCATCCTTGTGGTTTGATGCATTTTCAACTGCTATATATGTTATAAACAGGCTGCCGTCTACTGTTCTCAACAATGTGTCTCCTTATGAATTGTTGTTCTCCAATGTCCCTGATTATGGTATTCTTAAGCCTTTTGGTTGTCGAGTTTTTCCTTTCTTGCGTGACTACGCTGCTAATAAGCTTTCGCCACGCAGCCGGCCTTGCGTCTTTTTGGGGTATAGCAGTACATATAAAGGGTTTCGTTGCTTCGATCCTGCTTCCGCCCGCATGTACATTACTCGGCATGCTATATTTGATGAGCGCTACTTCCCTTTCTCTGGTCGTAATGCTCCATCTGCAAAGGACTTGCCCATCTCCAGTTTTTGGGATCCTGTGCCGGTTATCACTCCTGCGGCTTCATTGCCTTATTGCCTTGCTCCGGAATCAGATGATGGGCTTTCGCAGCCGGTAGTTGAGCATCCACCGCCTGCTGAGATGCTTCCCTTTGATGCACAGCCGCCGCCGGTTGATGAACCGCCGGAAGTTGATCCTCCAACTCCGGATCGTGCTGATTCTCCAGTGCCGCCTCTGCCTCCCCCGCCGCAGACTCGTGAAGTTCGTCGAGCTATGTCACGAGCGCCCACTCATTCTATGATCACTCGTGCACAGGCGGGCATCTTTAAGTCAAAGTATCCTGTTGATTTGGCTTACACAGCTCTTCTTAGCTCTCTTACTAGTGTTTCTGAGCCACGTGGCTTTAAATCTGCCGCCAAATATCCTCATTGGATGGATGCCATGCGTGAGGAGATTAATGCTCTTGTTCGCACTCAGACTTGGGATTTGGTTCCCCCACCCCCTAATGTGAACATAGTTGGCTCCAAATGGGTGTTTCGGACGAAGTTTCGTTCTGATGGTTCGATTGAGAGGTACAAGGCTCGTCTTGTCGCTCAGGGTTTCACTCAAATACCTGGTTCAGATTTTCATCATACTTTCAGTCCGGTGGTTAAGGCTACTACTGTGCGTCTGATTTTGGCTCTTTCTGTGCATCATCAGTGGCCCCTTCATCAGTTGGATGTGAAGAATGCTTTTCTTAATGGTATTCTGGAGAAGCCGGTTTATATGACTCAGCCACCTGGTTTCGTTGACTCGCGCGTTCCGAATCATGTGTGTCGTCTGAAGAAGGCGTTGTATGGTCTTCGTCAGGCTCCGCTGGCTTGGTTTCAGCGTTTTAGTTCCTACCTTTTGTCTCTGGGTTTTCGACAGTCTCTCTGTGACTCGTCTCTATTTTGCTTGCGCACGGGGTCGTCTCTTCTGTATCTCCTCGTGTATGTTGATGATATTATACTCACAGGGAATGATCCTGATCTCCTTCGGCGTTTTATTTCTCGCACGCATGAGGAGTTCGCCATTAAGGATCTTGGCAAGTTAACCTATTTCTTGGGACTTGAGGTATCCTACACTTCTGATGGCATTTTTCTCAGCCAAACGAAGTATGCCCGTGACATTTTGGAGCGCGCTTCGATGCTTGACTGCAAGCCCATCTCGACTCCACTGGCGGCTAAGAGTTCTTTGCAGACACCCGGGACTTTGTTCGATGATCCGACTCTTTATCGTTCCTTAGTAGGTGCTCTGCAGTATCTCACCATTACTCGGCCTGATCTCTCATACGCTGTTAACACGGTCAGTCAGTTTCTCCATTCTCCTACAGTTGATCAATTTGCCGCTGTGAAGCGTATCCTTCGCTATGTCAAGGGTTCTGTTCGTTTTGGTCTTAAGTATACTCATCATCCTGACAAGACAATTGTGGGATATTCGGATGCTGATTGGGCGCGGTGTTTGGAGACTCGTCGCTCTACTTATGGTTATTCGATTTTCTTTGGAGGCAACCTTGTTTCTTGGAGTGCCAAGAAGCAACCCACTGTTGCTCGTTCCAGTTGTGAATCGGAATACAGGGCTATGGCTAACGCAGGCTCTGAGATTATCTGGTTAGTCAATCTGCTACGGGAAATTCATCAGTCTCCTACGGCCCCGGCTACTCTATTGTGTGATAATAAGAGTGCCATATTTCTAAGTCAGAATCCTGTGGCCCACAAGCGTGCCAAACATATTGACCTTGATTGTCATTTTATTCGTGAGCTTGTTTCTTCGGGAAAGTTGTATACTGCATTTGTTCCGTCTCACTTGCAGCTCGCTGACATTTTCACTAAGGCATTGCCTCAGCCTGCCTTCGAGTTTCTCCGCACCAAGCTTTGCGTTAGTTCGCACCCCACGCAGCGCTTGACGGGGGGTAATAAGGAAAAGAGTTGACAATTTTAAATATGTATATTATTGTGTGTAATCTTTGTAATTATCTCTTTGATTTGTTGTGATCTCCGTACATTACGGGAGAATATGTAATCCTTACTTGTATATATATGATTCACACAATCATCACATTCACGTGATGATAGCCAATTCCATCTCATAGGAATGAATATGGGGAAATCATGGGAGATTAGTTGGTTATGTTTGAGTAATTGTGGATGTTTGGAGGTAGGTTTATAAAATGTTTGTAAGAGAAGAGATAGTGTAAGAATTTTGGTGAAAAATTGGATTGAAATGAATGGGTGTTGGATTAGGTGTGATTGATGAGTGTGTGGGGAATAATACAAACAAAATATCCATTAAAGAATACTATTTGCTTAGTTGACTCATTTCCCTATAACATGTGTTATGTGACATCCATGAAAACACGCGGTTATTTACTTACTGTTCACTATTTGGTTGTGATATATCGCCAATATCTTTTTTTTTTTTTTTACGTTTTCAAGAGGTTTAGTCTTTTGTAAGACACGTAAATATAGACGTAGTATTTGTGAAACGAGTTATAAAATATATCAATCCATTATTATTTAAGTGTGTTTATTATTTACATAAGATATGCATATTAATAAGTGTATTTATTATTTAGATAAGATATACAATACTTAATAATAATTAAAATATACTTGGAGTGGATTTCAAAATATGATTGAAGTGGATTTTAATGCATCACTCATCCCACTATAAAATACAATTTAACAACTAATGAAAATATCTTATTTATATAATAATCAATTACTCATGACAGAATTTTCTTTTCAAAATATTTATCACTTCTTATTAAAAATATTACTATTACTCCCTTCGTCCCGTAAAAATTGGTATAATTTTTTTTTGGCACGAAGATTAAGGAGTATAATAATATAATGTAAAATGGAGTAAAGTGAAGTGAGATAAATAATATTTAATATGTAGTGGGTAGTTGTATTAGATGTGATATGTGGGGCCCATGAGAATAGATTAATTGTTTTTGTGTGGGTCCCATGTATTAAAAAGGAAATGTGTCAACTTTAGTGGAATAAACCAAAAAGGAAAGTGTGTCAACTTCTATGCGACTGAGGGAGTATTTTTTATTAAATTTGAGTCACATCCAAGTTCAACTCTCCTATTACATTTTAATATTAATTACATCTTCTACTATAAATAGTTGGAGAAATGACATGCAAAAAAAAAAAAAAAAAAATATATATATATATATATATATATATATATATATATATATATATAAAAAGTATTTTTTATTTTAAAGAACTTCCTATGTGTATTTATAGATCAATATCTTTATCAAGAGCTTTCATATTGATAGGGGTTTTAAACTCCCTCTCTCACCTCCGCCTCCCTTTTCAATTAAAATCAATTATTAATTACATCCAATATTTCAATTTAAATTGAGTATTAAATGACATATACATATCTTTTACTTTTGACAAAGAATTGTGTGAGACAGTCACACGTAAGGATTTACGTGAAACTGTCAGAAAGTGATAACTTTTATGAAGAAAATTGACAATAAATTAATGAAAAGTAATAATGCTCTTTCATGAACAATTTATAGAGTAAATAAAAAGTAATAAGATTTTATAGCGAAAGTGATAACGATTTAAAGCGAAAGAGATAACTATTTTAAAAAGTGAAAAATGGTCTCACGCAATACGGTCTCACGCAAGACCTACCCTTTACTTTTTTATATTTAAATAATAAATTTAAATTAAACGCATCTATCAATATTGTAAAAAAGAAAAAATTAACAGAGTTCATTACAATGAACTAGGTTTATGTAGATGGGACTATGAGTTCATATTGGTTTGAATTGCATACTTTTTTGGTACTGTAAGACCAACGCAGATGCTCTGATAAATCTGTGTACGAGTGCGTTGATTTTTACCATGGTTAGTGGACGACTTCCCAATTTCAGAGCTAATTATTTGACATTAGTTCAAAATTTTTTAATTAGAAAAGGAAAGATAATTTAGTCAATGTGAAATACAATAGTAACATTTATGCCATATGAATTATGATCAACTCCAAAGTTGGTGAAGTTGTAAAATTTGCAAGTGATTAAGTTCAATTAAAACTATTTAAACAAATATGTTTTGTATTTGTCGTTTTTTACGCAATAATTAGTTTGAAAATTAAATAGATTATTGTCAAAGTTTAATTAAAAAGAAAAAGTAAAAGAAAAAAAATTTGATGCATCTCGAGCATGCGTGCAATCATTTGTGTATTAATTTTTATTCCCTCCATTTCGAAGATATTAACATTTTTTTTGCACAGAAATTAAGGAGTAGTATAATATTTTAATATAGAGTGAGTTGAAAATATAATATTTTGGATTAAATACGTAAAAAAAACTCACTTTTACTTTAGTCGCAATTTAGTCCACCCACAAACTTTCAAATGGTTTGCAAATCCAACCCTAGGCAGTATGATTTGAATGTATAATGTGTAATTGTATTAGTAATATGCGTGTGGTGTGTGTGGGCCCATATAAATATATTAATTAATTATTTTTTGTGTGAGTCTCATGTACTTAAAAAGAAATTGTGTCAATTTCTATGAAATAATTCAGAAAAGAAAGTAAGTTAAAGAAAAGTATGTTAATTTTTTTGGGAGGAAGGGAGTATTAAATAGCGTATATGTGTTTTATAATAATGGTATAATTTTTTTATATTTAATTTTTTAATTAAAAAAATAACTGAAAAATTATGTTGACGCTCTACCCTTAATTAAGGTGTAAATTATTATAGTTCTGAAAATATGGGACATTTTTCTCTTTTCAAGGAGTAAACTCGGATATTGTTTATATGGTGTACCCTACCATTAGAGCCCCCCACCGCCTCTGCCCTGGGGATTGGTAGAGGAGGTAAATCACAGAATGTGTCTCAAGTGACTTATAGAGAGGGCTCACTGTTTAACTTGGTAGAGGAGGTAAATCACAGAATGTGCCTCAAGTGACTTATAGAGAGGACTCACTGTTTAAGGGCTCACTGTTTAACTTGGTAGAGGAGGTAAATCACAGAATGTGCCTCAAGTGGCTTATAGAGAGGGCTCACTGTTTAACTTGTGCTTGCAAGGGGCCAAATTCATGTCAAAGGCAGGATTCGAACCCCCACCCTAGGGCAACCAAACTCAGTTGGAAGACCTTTCCACTCCCTTTACCACTTGAGCTATGTCCTGAGGGCCTCGGACACTGTTTCTAGGAAATATATATAGGAGATTAGGAGTATAGTAGTAATTTTGTATGTATATGCAGTCGCGTGAATTAATTTCTTTTATTTAAGAGTGTAATATAAGAAGGCAAAAGCTCCTGCGCTCCCGGGGACACGGGACACGGTCCGTGTCCCATGTGAACACAATCTTTCCCCTCCCTATTTTATTTAAACTTATGTATTGATGGAGAATTTAAATTGCAAAGGGGCACGAAAATTGTAAAGAGACACAGATCTATATCCGTATACCCGGGCGCACAAAAGACTCGCTCATATAAGAAACACAGAAATATAAGTGTCACGGAGCATAAAAATATTTGTCCAAATTTCTACCCACGATACAAGGCATGCAAAATTTTCTTTTAAATACTTTTAAACTTGGTCGTTGTATTATCAAATGAGGTAGGTCCATTCATTATTAAAATTTTGGTTAATTGCGCCAAAAGTCCTGACATTTTCACGAATTTCAAATTAGTCCAAATTTTTCAATATTTACAAATAAGTTATCGACCTTTAATTCTTTTTTCAAATCAAGCCACCGGGCAGCAGGAGGTCTGCCCAGCTGCTGACCTGTCTGTTTTTTTCCACATCATCCAAAAAAGAAAAAAGAAAAAAAGAAACGACGTCGTTTTTTAAGATCCCCAACAATCTGAGAAAAATTAAGAAATCAAAACTGGGAAGAAAGAAGTCACGCCGCCTCCACTACTGTAAACTCTCTTTGCTGGAATTACTACCACTCGCCGCTCAACGTTGCTTCTAGCCGGATCTGTCGATGAATAGCCACCATCGCGCGCCGTCGACCGTCGTCCGTATGCTCTGAGGAAACAACTCTATAGTCTCTAGTTGCTGCCTTCATCTAATCACCGATGCTGGACCGTTTCAGATAGTGGAATTTTCGATGACTCGAGCACCCGTCGCTTACTTTCCTCACGGAGAAAGTCGAGTTTCGGGAGTTTCTCCAATTTTTTTAAGAAGTTACAATTCTCTCCAATCTCTTTTGCTTTCTCCAATTAAAGGTACCTACTACCATACACTTTGAATTTTGGAGGTGTATGCTTAAGTTGTATACTGGAACTCTTAAGATTAATTGTATTGCGCAACTTTTTCATTCGGATTTTAACACTAGGTGGGATCACTGAATTAAATTTGTTTCCGTGGATTTTGGACTTGGAATAGTTGATTGTTCTACTTGTTTGTTCAATTCATGATATTAATATTTGATGTGGTGTTATAATTCAAATCATTAAACAAGATGTGTGATGAATATTTTTTCTTTTTTTTTTGCGTGCTTTGAAAAAAAAAGAAGAGAGCGAGTTGGAAGTGTTTGCAGGAGTATTGTTTTGCTCTAAGTTTCCGGCAGTATGCGGCTGTGAGATCACACGGATGGCAGTCTACGGCGCGCGATAGTGGTTGTGCGTCGGCAGATCCGACGAGAAGCAGCACTGAGCGAAGGCGGATTTCGGTGGGCTGAGTGACGAGTGCCGGTAATTCCGGTGAAGAGAGTTTACATAAGTGGAGACGCGTGACTTTTTTTCTTGATTTTTCTCATATTTTTGGAAATTTTAAAAAACGACGTGGCTTCCTATTTTTTTTCTTTTTTGTTTTTTTAAATACGTGGATTAAATTTGTGGGTGCAAAACGGCGTCGTTTTGGAGTCGTGGGTGGGGACGTGTATTAAACGGTGACACGTTAGCCACCGGGCAGGCCTCCTGCTGCCCGGTGACTTGATTTGAAAAAATGGTTAAAGGTCGAGAACTTATTTGTAAATATTGAAAAGTTTGGACTAATTTGAAATTCGCAAAAAAGTCAGGTCTTTTGGCGCAATTAACCCTTAAATTTTATACATAGGTAAAAAGTATACTCCGTTAATGAGTGAATCTCATGTAAATCGGGTTTACATGTAAATTCTATTTTTTAAGAATTACTCTTTAGTAGTATATAATAAATTACTCTTTAAAGATTAATAATTTTTATATAGAAGAGTAATAATTCATGTTTCTAAAGAGTAAATTTTCATGTACTAAAAATTAATCGATAAATTAGGGCTTACAAGAATTTGAAAAGTAATTTTTTTTAATTTAGAAGAGTAATAATTCATGTCTCTAAAGAGTAATTTTTCATGTATTAAAAAGCAACATGGTTTACATACAATCGTATGTATTGTGAATTATTATTAGTTAAAGTATGTTTGTAACAAATTATATTACTAAAATCATACTTCAATGCATTATTTTACAAACTTTAAAAAAAATATTTTAATATTCAATAAATATATTTTATCTATGTAAAATCATACTTTAACACAGTTTTACATTGATAGACTTTCTCATGTATAATATACTCCCTCCGTCCCGCATTAATGTTTATATTTGCTTTTTGCATAGAGATTAAGGGATATAATATTTTAATATGTAGTGAGGTGAGATAAATAATATTTAATGTAAAGTGGGTAGTTGTATTAGTGTTGTATGTGTGCTCTAAATGGAATAATTAATTGTTTTGTGTGGGCCCAATATGACAAAAAATGAAATGTAAACCTTAGAGCATCTCCTAAATACTCTTTAAAGTAAAAAATAGTTAAAATTTAAAGAGTCAAACATAAAAATTCATCCTCAATAGTCTCTTCAAAATAACAAAAAAATTTACATAATGATTTTGGCTCTTTAAATTTAGAGAGCCAAAACAACTCTTTAAAATTTATTGCGTTAACTATTTCATCACTTCCAACTCATTCTTTCCTTGAAATGTCAACAAAATATATTGTATTTAATTCACATCCATACTAAAATAAATTAGGAGAGAATATAATATAAAAAAAAGTAATTAATAAATTTTGGGAAGATAACAAATTAAATTAAATATAAAGAGAGTGTTGGAGGAAATAAAAAATATAACTCTCTAAATTTTAAATACTCTATCACACAAAATCCTATTCAAATTATAAAAATGTTTTTGAAGATGCTTTTAATTTGAGACAACTCAAAATGAAAAACGTAAATCGCGGAGACTGAGGGAGTATATAACAAATCAATATGTTAAGCAATATAACGCTCATCTTTTTGGTTTCTAGTCTTCATATCAACAAAACAACTCTAGTCCAAACTCGCAAACTTAATACATTTGAATTGGGTTATCTTAGGATAATTTGAAAGAAAAAATGAACTAAATAATTATCATCCTTTTTAATCATTTTACAATTCCATTCCTTTAATTCAAATCACATATATACATGCAAACATTACTTAATTACTAATCCCAATTCACCATTTTATTTCAAACTTAGCAACTCGCCTTAATTTTTTTAATTTTTTTGAAAATTTTAATTAAAGCCATGATGCATCATTTGTTGGAATTCTTTATACCCAATTTCCCCTTTACCCTCCGAATCAAACACCCGAATAATCGCCACACACTCATCGTACGATTTCGGATCCCCCAACCGACCCAGAACCCGCTGCAGGCTCTCGGGCGTGATCCGACCCGACCCCTTCTCCCATTCAAATATCCCAAACGCCGCCCGCAAGTCCTCTTCCGGGTCGCCAGCTGTCCGGTCCATCAACCGCAAGAAATCCTGAAAATCAATCATGTCATCATTGTCCGTATCTAGATGATTAATGACCCCCCGAGCTTCCTCGGGGGACATGTACTCCCCGACGGAGGCGAAGTACGATCGGAGCTCGGTCGGGGAGATCTTTCCGTCGCTGTCACTGTCGAAGCGACGGAAAACCTCCCTGGCCAGCTCCTCCTCGGTCAGAGGAGGAGTTATAGTTAGGGTGGGGGATTTGGATGATCCGGATGAACCGGAGCTGGAACCGGGTTTAGTTTTCGATTTTTGGGAGGCGAGCTTGGTCAGCTTCTTGGGAGAAAACGTGTGGAAATCCATGATTGTAATGTAGTATTATAGTAATAGTGTGTGTGTGTTTAAGTGTTGGATGTATGAATATATAGTTGCTCGATTGATTTTTTAATGTTGTTAATTTGACAATATTTATACAAGTGATGAAGAGATAAAACCTCCACTAGAGATGGAATGTGCTGAGAAATTGCTGCACAGACATGGTGTGCGAGTAGTTTAATTTTCATCTCTCTCTTCTATACATGTCAATCATAACATTAATGAAAAAACAAAATGTTAATCATAGTGTCATGAAAAATGTGGTATGGCTTGAGATAAAGTAAATTATGGGGAAGTTGCATGGAAATTTCTGCGGGCCCCATTTACTAGACTTTGCAACTGTCTTTCTTCAAACGTCACCTCTTCAAATACTCTACCTCGATTACAATGGGCACAAATTGCTTGAAATTATGGAAAATTCACTTTTTAATTTAATTTACTTTTTATTTTGGTAGTTTAGTATTTTATTTTGCACAGTAATAAAGAAATATATGTGTGTACTCTCCTTTCTATAAAAGTATTCACTTTTAGCGAAAAAAAATTATTCACTTTCCTACTTATCTCAAATATTAAATGTAACTTTAATTTAGAATTTTCATCCACCTTTTCATACACATTATTTACTTTATATTTTATTTCCAAGCTAATAATATCAAATTACTCTAAAAAATTTATACAATTATGAAAAAATCATACAATTAGTGAAAAAAATCTTAAATAATGTAAATAATTAAGATAAACAATGATTCGAAACTCCAGAGAACGAAATTTGTATTGATTTAGTTTTAAAATTCAAGTATCATGTCAAATTATTATGTCATCGTTAGATTATTCAAATATAAAGAGATAGGACAAAAGTTTAAATTCTACGCATTGCTTTGAAGCGAAGAGAGAAGAGATAAGAAATAGAGGTTTTTTTATTTTATTTTATTTTATTTATTTTATTATTATTTTTATTTTTATTTTTTTGCCTTAGATAAAGGATAGAGGATAAAAGATTTCTTTTAGTATCAAATTTGAGCTTTGAAATATGTATATTTTTTTTATTGAAGACCCGATTTATAAATTTTTTTCACTTGTACTTCGGACGTATATGATATTATAACTACAAATCTTGGTTTTGGTATTATAGTTAATTAATTATGTTTAGTGAAATTTAACCCTATTCCAATATATCTACCATGCAAATCACCTATCACAATATATAGTTTAACTGCATTGATTTAAAAAATTCGAGTTTAAGAAATTCAATCCTTGGTTTTAGTTGATCTTTTAAATCCAAATTCATATTTTGAAAATAAAAATTAACAGCCTTAGAATTACATTTCTTGCGAAATATAGATGCAAAATAGGGAAATTAAGTTATGTTTACAAAATTTAAGTTATTGGTTTGGATCTCCTATTACAATTTAATGTTACATTTCATGTTGCAGATTGTATGATTGACTCATAATATATGTTAGAGTGATTTTTTATTAAGTATTAAACAACTCTGCTCTCTACAAGCTTAAATTTTTAGACGAGATGGTCGTTTAACATGGTATCAGAGCACATAGTTAACATATGTCCAAGGTTCGAACCTCACTATCACCATCACCCATTTATCAAAAAAATTCAACATGCAAGGCTTGAGACAAAGTTATCCCCATATGTGAGGGGGCGTGTTAGTGTAATTTTATTAAGTATTAAACGACTCTCCTCTTTACAAGCTTAAATTTTTAGATGAGATGTTCGTTTAACAATATAAAATTTTTATATTTTATATCCTAAGAGAAAATTTTAATCCTAAGAAAAAAAATATTGAGATTTTCCTCCATGCTTTAATCATGTCACTCATAATACTTCCACCGCCTAAAAATGTATCACTTGTTTCCTTTCGCTTAATTTAAAAAATATTATTATTTTATATATAGTAAGTGCTTTATGAATAGATTAGAGAGTCATGGCCGAACCATTTTTTTTAATAAAAAAAGAAAATGATATCTTTTCAACTGGTAGACATCCAAAACTGCAAATTAATACCTTAATTTGAGGAGGATGGAGGATATATTATATTATAAATCTAACTATCGTTTCACTTTTTATAATTAGTTTTTCACATTTCAATAAAGTTGTGATCTGTTCTAATCTATCATCATTCAAAGTAATCAGGTTTAATTGGATGTTTGCAACTTTTCATAAATTAATTATCGATTTTTATTAAATATATGTTTTCACTTCTCATTCATTTCAAAGTAACATATACTGTATGAGATTATCTCACTAAATTTTTTTTGCCAAAAATAATAAAACATTACTTTATATTTTACCAAATGATAGCAATTTATCATATGACCATATTCGATAATTTTGATTAATGTATGTTGCGTACAGTGGAGAAATTTTTCTGTGTAGGTTACTAATGATGTGACGAGGCTAATTGAGGATATCCTAGATAAAGAAATATAATTAATAGAGAGAGAGTTGATAAATAAATATTATGAAAATGATTAAATTTTTATACCCAAAAATG
Organism: Pogostemon cablin; assembly: GCA_023678885.1. Taxonomy (NCBI): domain Eukaryota; kingdom Viridiplantae; phylum Streptophyta; class Magnoliopsida; order Lamiales; family Lamiaceae; genus Pogostemon; species Pogostemon cablin. Next base: position 18,549,451 of record CM043000.1, read on the forward strand.
TATTTAGGTTAGTATTGTCAATTTGAATATATTAGGTCCATCAAATTATTAATTCTTTATAGGCCTCATTTGGTAGCGGGCTATCCATATATTGTATGGGCATTTACATAGTTTGATAGTACATTTTAGAAAAGTGAGGGAGAAAAGTCACAACTCATTGTTAATTATTGTGTACCGTTTTCTTACATAGAGGGTTCGACTAAATGTACACTTCTATTTTATTAAATACACACCCTCTAATTATATAATTTAATTATAGATTTATAAAAAGTCTAAATTACCCTAATTCATTAATACACACCCCTAAATTTATTTAAAGTAATCCCTCGTCTTCCTCATTTTCTCATTTCTTAATGGATTGTGAGCAAGGAATTCTGAGTACTTTTTTTTTTTTTCATGATTTCATAGATGGTGATCACCTGCACCATTCTTTCTCTCTTCTTTTTATAGGCATAACCTTAAATCTTTTTCACCATTTCCTTCTCACTTTAAGTAGTTCTTCCGTCATATCACTCCAACTTGGTTTGTTTGTTGATTGGTATCAATGGTTGATTGGTATCTTTAATAAATGGGTTGATGAAAATGATCCAATCGGTAATTAAGTCACGTGGGCCGAATTAATTTTTCCGTTTCTTTTTATGGGTTGCAGAGTTTAAGCCTAAGAAGAAAGGTAAGAAGAAAGAGATATCCTCGTTTCTTAAATTTATCAGGCGTTCCATATCGATGAAGGATGGTAGCTCGGTTGAAGATAGTTCTAAAGCCATTTCAAAATCAAAATTTCCAGATAAAACGATGAGAGAGATTGGAGACTATAAAAAAATGATGAACAGAAAAAAATTGACAAAAGATTAAGCAAGAAAAGGTGGACAGAGAGATGATGAAAGATTGATTCCTGGATATTGTTTCGCGTGGGAAATCTTAATCCATTTTAGTAATGTGACGTCATTAATTAGGGATTTAAATAGGATGTGTAATTCTAATTTTAATTTTGAAAGGATATTATTGATATTTTAAGGGGTGTGCATACAATAAAATTAAGAAATACAAAATTAAAAGAGGTGTATATTCAATAAAAAATGTGTACTTAATAAAAAGGGGTGTGTATTTAATAATTCTCATGCATAAATAATACTGGGCACTTGGGCAGGGCGTGGTATTAGTAATACAAATCTAAACAGTCACCCATATAAAAAGTGAAAAACTCATATTCACCCCTTAGTCTTCTCCACCTCAGTATATTTCCAATTTAATATTCTCAATTTACAGTATAGGGTTTATTACTGATAAAATTGAGAATGTTGTCCTTATCCATTTTGTGCAATCTCCTACTGCTGACCACCACCATCGCAGATAGCTCGACACCATCCATGGCTGACCACTCGATATCATTCGCAGCTGCTCGTAATTGATGTTTTTCTCTATTGCCCATACTCTTCGTTTCTACTTATTGCTGCGATTGTCATGAATCTTCACCTTTGCACTCAAAATACCAAATAAGAATGTGAAATCACATGTTTTCCATCATGTTTTTTAAAGTTCCCAACTTTACAAATCTAGATATAGATGTTCTGATGCCCTATTTTTCTATATTTAAATTTTGATTTTTTATTTGAATTGAGAGCAATGGGTAGATGAATCAATCATTATTGTGAGATTATTATTTGTTTTTTACTGAACGTCGATTTTTCTAAACCAGCTGAAAATCTTGATTTTTTTAAAAAATTAAGTTTTTGTTTGATTCTTATTTAATTTGGATTTTCTAAATTAAGAATTGAATAAATTTAAGTTAAATTATAGAGGAATTCAAGAATGGCAATTTTGTTTTCTTTAAATTAAACACGGACAATGAAAATTTGAAGACAGATGAATTTATACAATGAATATGAGTGATAAAATTTTAAAATCTTTATTCTATGGTAAATTCACAATAAAAATATATTTATTAAATAGTTGTATTAAGCAAATTATAATAATAAAAACATCAATTAAAACGTAATATTAATATATCAATCAACATTTTAAATAAGAAATTAATAATTTAATTAAATTTTATTTATTTTTGATTAAATTATATTATTATGTACTCCTTATTTATTTGGTGTAATTTTTAAATTTTAATTAATAGTAATAATCCACACATTTATGAGGGCATAAAAGTAATAATGCACATTATACTTATTATTACTACTATCTACCAAACACCATCATAATATTAATCTCAATCTTTATACATCCTACCAAACAAAATTAATTTTTCATATTACTCACTTATATCAACATACATAATAATTACCTTCCATTTATTTTATATTACTTACCAAACGACCCAATAGAGTATAGTTCAAGAGGCAAAAGTGGCAACTGTAGAGTGTTGCTTTAAGACACGTGAAAGAGACCGTGACTCTAAATAATGGGATATACTCGTCCCACCAAAAAAATTCATTTTATTATATTGGATGTCTCACTCAAAGGGTCTTTTTTTTTTCATTTTATTAAAAGGGTCTCATATATGGTTTACCATCTACTACTAATACAACTCCCCGTTATACATAAAATATTAATACTTCTTAATCTACGCATAAAAAGTAAATGAGAACCTTTGCCCGAGACGAAGGTAGTACTATTTAAAAGGTGATACTCTTTTCGTCTCCGCCGAAAAGTCCTCATCTTACTATAATGGGCGTCTCATTCAAAGATTCTCATTTACCCATTTAGTAAAAAGACCTACTACTACACATCGCATTCCTCTAATATAACTACCCAATAAACATAAAATATTAATACTTTTTAATCCATGTGCAAAATGTTAACGACCATCTTTGCCCGGGACGGAGGGAGTAATATTTTTAATGATACTACTCCCTCCGTCCCACAACAAGGGATGCATTTTACCATTTTCGTCCGTCCCAACATAAGATGTGCATTTCTCTTTTTAGTAAATAAAACTCACACAAAACCATTAATATATCTCTATGGGACTCACATACCATACTAATGCACTTACCCACTTTACATTAAATATTATTTCTCTCACCTTAACCATCCTCAATTACCCATTAAATATACTTCATATTTCTTAATCTACGTGCAAAAAAGTTTCATCATCTTGTGGTGGGACGGAGAGAATAATAGATAAAAATTGATTAAAAAAAATACAAAAAATTATTTTATAAACAATTTATAATATAAACCTCCTCTTGTCCTTGTCCCGTGGTAATCCCCTCCACTACGGTAGCTTACTCATTCCATTCTATTCGCTACCTTTTTCATCGCTTCGCTACTATCGTTCGGGATGTCCCCCCGATCATCCCTCAGTTGTTCTTCAAGCATCCTTGAAATGCAAAAGGATGCGTTCAAGTATCAGGAGGGGGTTCAGAGTGACGGAGGGAGAGAGGATGCCTTCGTACTCACGACAGTCAATTCGAGATATAGTCTATGGTCAATAAAGGTAAAAATTTGTGTGTCTTTATAATTTTGTGTTAAATTGTATATCTTTTAGTATAAAGAAGAAAAATAAAAAATATTAATGAAAAGTGTATACTCTTTAGAACAAAATGGTGTACCTTATTAATTAAAGTGTACTATCCTTTAAAACAAAATAATATATCTTTATCCACAACGCACGCAAGCCTCACTTATAAGAAAATAGAGAGAATATTTATTTTTAAAAATTAATAATATCTTTAATAAAAGATAATAACTAATTAAAAAAAAAGTGTAAAAAAAAAAATTAATCCATAACACTCCCCTTCATAAAATACTGAACACTGCCAAAACTCAACTGTATGAAAAATTGAACATAAACTGTTAAAAGGCATTTCTCATCTCTCTGGAGTATAAGGTTTTGTAATCCGCTGAAAATGAAATAAGATTGATAAAATATTTAAATGCAAACCCTAAAATCATTGCATTTTCTTTTGCCAATTGCTGCGAAATCCCAATTTTCTCTCCTATAATACTACTATGGACATTTGCCGCCTCTCGAGGCAATTCCCGCCGATGAATCTCCGTTCTGCCCCAACCTCACTGTTCCTCCGGCCGGATTCTGTGAGATGCAATCTTCTTCCCGAAGATGGAAAAGAATTGACCGGCCTTTCAATTGGTGATAAGATGTTCATACTCGGAATGGGTTACGTCGGGAAGTTTTTCGCCGCCGATTTGAAGGCCAGAGGATGGTAAAAAAATATGATCGATTTTGTTTAGCTTTCAATTTGACCACTATTGAATTTGTTTAACGAAAATTTCAGTTTTTCGTTTAGTTTTGTTCTGAAGCTGTGTGGTTATGATGAAGGATGGTGAGTGGAAGCTGTACGAGCGCCGCGAAGAAGGAAAAACTCGAGGAATTGGGATATGAAGCTTATGTCTTCGATGTAAATGACCCTCGGTATCTTTCTTTCTCTCTCTCTCTCTCTCTCCTCCATCTTATGTAATTTGGGCTCTGTCTTTTACTTCTCTCTCTGAGTGTTCATGAAATGTTGGCTCACTATGTTTATTCTCAGATATATGTATGTATGTGTGTGTGTTATGTTATTTATTCTTTGTATAAGAGTAGCTGGTTTCTATTCTATAATCCCTTGGCGCTTGTTTGTGATCAAATGCATTGCATTGAGTTTGATCTTTGACTAAAACTTTGATAAGTTATATGTAGGCAAATGATATTTGAGACTTCCTTTTTTCTTTCTTTCTTCTCTTTGATGTATTGCATTCCATTATTTAAAGAATTTATCATGCAGAGAGAAAGTTTCATGTGTGGGCATATGTTCTGCAGGCATGAGGTCATACAGGCAGTGAGAAATCATACGCACCTCGTAATATCCATACCTCCTATTGATGGACTTGGTAATCCGGTACTTTTAATTCTTGGGGATATGAGTATATGAATGTTTATGTCCACTTTCTGCTATCCTAGTACTAATCGGTACTACAATATGCAGTTGTTTCTTCCAAAAGGGATGCTTGAAAATGTGTTGAAAGATGGGAGACTCCGCTGGCTTGCCTACTTGTCAACGACTAGTATGTCTTTATATCACTTTTATATGCGTATATAAATATTAACATATGGAAAATTGGGGCTATTACATGCATTCTGCAACATATGTATTCTTGATTTCTCTTTCACTTATTGCATTTCTATTGATCATATATGATAACATGAAGCTTGAACGTTAGAATTAAATATTTATCTCAATTTTCAGTTGAACACACAGAACTAGTTTGTAAAATTTAGTATAAGTAAAGCGTAAATAACAGATGTTTCTAAAGATGAACTTTTTTCTTCATAGTCTGACTAAATGAATAAATTTCCTTAATTTATCATTGATAGTGAGTACCTAATTGAATATTTAACATTTTTTGGATAAACTTTATGCATTGGCTGTAACTCTTTCCTCTCTTTTCTTTCATTCTGGATTAGTATGCACCATGTGTCTATTTCCTCAAAAAATATTTTATAAAATTCTTTGTAATTTCAATCATCTTTCATCTGACGTGTAGGTGTATATGGAGATTGTGGCGGTGAATGGGTAAATGAAGAGTAAGCATTCTTTTGACATTTATATCTTCGTGCCTGTTGAGCTACCATCTTCACAAGAAGCATGCATCTCTCTCTCTCTGTGGCAGTTATCCAGTTAAGCCATCAAGTGAACTTGCCCGAGCAAGACTAGCTTCTGAGGAAGAATGGTTAAGTTTAGGCCACAATCTTAGTATTGCTGCACAGGTTTTTCGTCTTGGAGGTATATATGGCCCTGGTAGAAGGTTTGTATGAAAAGATGCGTATGATTATCACCAACTAGGTTAAAACTTGACTAATATTGTTATTATTATCTTATAGTCAATGCTTTCATGTTTCACAGTGCTGTCGATTCTATACTTAAGCAGAAGTCTCTCTCAAAGGGTCAGAAAACAAGATTATTGAAAAAATATACGTCTCGTGTGCATGTTGCTGACATATGCCAAGCTCTCCATGCCTGTATTTTGAATCCAACTCCGGGGTAGGTCATTATTTATGACTTACATTCTAATTGTAAGAAGGATGAAGGTGGATCATTGCCATCATATATTATTGAATGCCTCCTTTTCTCTGCAACTCTGACATAAGTATGAAGCTAACAAGTCATAGATGGATGCCAATGGAAGTAGGCTTACATGACCAATGTTTATGATTACAAAAATAATAAATGAGTTATATTTGTTTTTTACTACAGGAAGATCTATAACGTTGTGGATGATGATCCTGCCCCACGAGAGGAAGTATTTGAGTTTGCTCGAAAATTGGTTGAGGATAAATTCCCGGGCCTTGAAAAACATCATACATCTCCTGAAAATGCAGAAACCATTGCTCTGAAGAAATCATCAAGGGGAGAAAAACGAGTTTCTAATTCTCGTATGAAGATAGAACTGGGAGTTAAGTTGCATCATCCTACTTACAGATCTGGACTGCAAAGCATTATTGAGCGTATGGACAGTTCACTCCTACCATCTTCGCCAGGTTCGTGATATTTTCATATCTTGGAAGATATTCTAGTAAAAGAATTAGAAATACACTGCTCTGTCCTCAATTTAGTCACTTGTGTAGATAGATGGAGTAATTCTATCATATATGATTTCTCTTATATGAAGGATATTTTCCTAACCTGAATTTGTAATTTGTATCCTCTGTAGCATATTTGTTTTAGTTAAATTGATTATAATTTTTGAACATCATTATTAGCTTTCTAGGCAATCTCTTGACAGGGAAACTGGATTATTAGAATTGCTTCATACAGCATTGTCAATCTTAATTATATTTAGATTTTAACTTGTTACATGATTAATAAAATACTATTCCAAATTGAATTTTCAAGATCTTATTATGTTAAATTGCAATGAAATCAAAGATCAGAAACAGAAGAAGGAAAACAAGAATCTTGTTTGTCTTCTTAACACTCCCATGAACAACTACATCACTGTAACCAGTCACACCCTGCAATTCATGAAACCGTACCCTTAGTATAGGGGACAACACCCTGTCAGAAGACACTTCAGAGTTTCTCAATTCCATCGGCTCCACCCCAACATGTCTAGATCTTGGCAGTGGTGCTGTGTTGGGTCTCCACCCTGCTGGTCGGAGTGAAGTCAATATGGAGTCAGTCGTTGGCGTTCCTCCACTGCCGTAGAGAGGAACCAGGTTTTGTTTGTTTTCTATTATGGTTTTACAAACAGGACATTGTGATTGAAGTTCAAGCCATTTGTGAAGGCATGGCCAGCAATGGAGATGCCCACAGAGAGTGATCACTGGTTCTTGAGCTAAACCGAAGCAAATGTTGCAGTCAAACATGGCGATTTTGCTGCCGCCGGCCGCTGTGGTAGTTGGTGGCTCCAGCGCCATGTATGCTGAACAGCCAATCCTGTCCATTGAAAGGTAAATTCTTGTTTAATTTAAGGTGATTAGTATAATCCAATCTACCGACATATGAGAATTAAGCTACCGATTTGGACACATAGGGTTAACGTGTTGACCTGTTAACTTTATGACAGACTTATTAAAATCGCTAATGAAATACTACGCACAATAATTTAAAATAAAGTCAGTTGAAATGAGGGATGGATTATCACCTATCTCATTTAGAATGTTTAATTCATTAAAATTGTTAAGTTATTAGATGGGTTAATAAAAATTTAAAATGTCAATAACATAGAAATTATCTTAATTCTTTATTAATTTCATGAATATTAATAATTTACCTTCTCCTTAGATTATAATCTAGAGCTAATTAACGGACTTGGAAAAATTAATGTGTACACTCCCTATTTTTTTTTTGTAAATTTTTAATTCCATGAGTATTTAACACATACTAAACGAATTAACCAATTACCAAACAATGCCTAGATTTTGTATACTTGAATGATGGATAAATTTATACCACCCTTTCCACTCGAATTTGCTTATTAATTTTCTTTAATCGTCAAACCCCATATTTTCCAATTCAAAAATAACAATCTTTGCAACTTTAAGAACATACTCTTCGCAATATGATAATATTTACTTAAGAATTATAATGATCAATCACTTATCTATGTTAAGATTGCACATAATTAATTTTACTTTCCAAGTTATAATTAGATTGATAATTTCGGAGCCAAAGTTATATATTAGGATTAAATAAATTAATTATAAATTATTTATGACATTAATGTTCAAGTTCAATATTTGAAGATATATTCTTAAGAATATTGAAAGTTCTACTTGTAATGAGTATATAATTGAGAATCCTAAATATGTAATTATGTGTTGCTATTAGATTAAGTTCACGTGTACATAGTAGGATAAGTGAGAACCTTAATACATAAGTAACAATCTTAACTGAGTCATATATACTAGGATGTAAAGTTGCAAACTATATTATAATAAAAACTAAAATTATATAAATATATGTGTGTATTATATTTGATTTTTTTCGCCCTAGTTTTTATTTATTATTTTGGTGGTGTCCATATTGTTGTAATCTAATATTAGTGTTAATTAGCATCAATCTTTGCTAACTACATTAACAGATTTGATAGGTTTCAAATTCAAGTTTAAGACGGAAAATAAAACTTTAATCACATCATCAACAAGTTAATGACCCACGTAACTCAACAATTTAATAGCATTAATTTTAATGATTTGACGTTAAAATATCCTAGGTAATTAACCAATAGACTCAAAAACATAAATTATTTTTAAAGAAAATATATTTAAAAAAATAAATCAAGAAACACATCATCGGGACATATATCCCATAATCTTAAACATATTAATTCCTTAATCCATTTTCTCTCAAATCACGTCGCATAAGCACAATTAATTAACAAAAACAAAATTAATGGAGGCAGTAGCAATTAAATCAATAGCAATGAATTAAATTAGATACATAAATAAAAGCGTCAACTGACCGTATGATTGTGATGGAGAGAATTAAAGGAGTATTATGCAGGATTGGTAATTAAATGTTGGATTAGCTAATTCTTAAATAGTGAATTCCGATTAGGAAATCGTCACGTTTAGTAGTCGGATTTTGATTTTCTCTCCTAAATATTCTTTTCAAAAGTCAAATATGTACCTTTCATATGAGACACCCATTTAATTAAATCCTTAATTTCTTGCTAAGATATGTTTATTAAGGAAATTGCCATTAGCCATACCAAATTAAACTACTCAACCTTCACTAACTTTTATCTAATTATTAATTCTAGAATATACTTATGTGTTTTTACATGTATATTAACGAATAGACAAAAACTTGTGTGTCCCGGAGACACGCTGTGCCCCCATGGGAACACAATTCCCCTCCATATTCTATTTAATCCTATGTATTGCTAAGAGTTTAAATTGTAAAGGGCACGGTGTCCCCGGGCACACAAGAGCCTTATTCTAAGGAATATAATATTTATTTAATAAATAATAGTAAAGATAATTACTGAGGCAAACATTTGTGTGAGTTGAATTTACGTATCAACCCTAATTTATCAATTAAATTACTTTTTAGAGAAATAAACTATTACTCTTTTAAATGAATTATTACCGTTCAAATTCTTGCATTCTAATCTAGCAATTACTATTTAATACATAAAAAAATTATTCTTTAGTTAAATGAATTATTACTTTTTTATGAAAATATTACTCTTTAAATTATGATATATTAATATTTTTTATATTTTGTTGAGCAAAATTTAAGTATTTTTTTTAATCAAAAGAATAGTAATCTATCTCTCTAAAAAATAATTTTCTATATGTTAAAAGATTATTTTGGAAAAATAGAGTTCATAGGAAGCCGATTTAGACCATACTCACTCTTGTAGTTAATTAATTTAATCGATTTAATGTCTATTTAATGTAATAAAGAATAATCAACAAATCAGGGTTTATAATAATTTGAATAAGTAATTTTTTCATTTAGAAGAGTAATAATTTATGTATTTAAATAGTAATTTTTCATATATTAAAAAGCATAATATATAGTTAAAAATAGGGTTCATACAAGTGTTTGGGTATTAAGTACTATTGTTTATTTATGAACTCTTGCAAACAGAATAATCACTTTCTTCGTTTTACATTAAGATTTACATTTTTCATTTGATTTGTCTGAAGGTAAAGTTTATATTTTCTGTTTTTTTAAGTGAGACTTTGTGGAATAATTAATTAACTATTAAACGAATAATTAAAATAACAAATAAAATAAATAAGCAGTAGAGATTAAACGAAGGTGAACAAGTGAGAAAATAGGTAACTTTTCGGGCAAATCAGTCTCATTAATTTTCCTTCCGTGTATCAATGTCCGACTCTACCTTGTAGAGTATGGACGCATCACTAAACCATGCAAATCTACTCTATAGACACAAGTAAATAAGTATATAACGCGTGTGAATAACTTTGAAGCAAGAGATATAATTCACCCCCTTCCTAGGTAATATCAGTATTAATTATTTTCCGTGCACTAAGTACTATAACTAGATATGATCTCCCTTTATAGGTACTATGAAGTTATCATTTTTATCTTACTTATTAACCCAAATTAGATTCAATTAACAAGTATTTATATAAGATAGTTCTAATGAAACTTTGGAGTCCCCTCACTTAGAATCATAACATAGAATCTTATTCAGCAGTGAACGCGCTCAATCAATAACTAAGATATATATTCAGCAGTAAACCACATGTAGTGTTGTACGGAGTATACACACGAAAGTTCAATTAAATCGTAAAACCTTCATAAACCCTAAAACTACCAAGGCGGTTCTAGCCCATGATTGATCAAAGAACAATTATGGCGGTTAGATAGATCTTACCCATAGTCTTGAAAATAACAAGATAAATTAAAATGCGAAGTAAACCCTAGATGTGGGCGCCGTCGCGTCTCTCTCCGTCTTGAATCTTCACTTGACTCTCACTTGATTCGACAGACGAATCTCTCTCCACAGCTCATCTGGATGATGGTAGTGTTTGGATGTTGTGTAGAACAATGATTAGAAAATCAGACCAGACCGGCTGGTTCAACCGGTTGAATCGGGAACCGATCCAGACACATCCAAAAAACCATTTTATGGGTTGAACAGGGAAAAACCGATTTGAACTGGTTCAAACCAGAATAATCGGCTGAATCGGTTGAATCGAAAACTGCCGGTTCTCTTTTTTTTTAAAAAATTTCGTATTGAGGTTTATTATTATTATTTTAATTTTTGTATTGAGATTCATTGACTAATTTGGGAGCCAATATCTCAGAATATGATGGATACAAAAAATAGGTAGTAGTGATCATCACATATATAGAAGTACAAAATTTTTCCTCTTTACTAAGTTTCCGATGTGGGATATTGAAGTTGATGGAAAAGAAAAGATAAAAAGTGGTTTTTATATATAGAGATCCAATACTTATTTCTTTCTTATAATTAATCAATGTGAAATCTTTTCAATTTCTTACAAACATATACATTTATAATTTATCACTCATTATTTTTTAAATCTTTAAATAAATAAATTTATTTACTTAATTATATCTAAATAATTGAAAAAAATATTTAATATGAATTAAAATTAGAGTCAACAAATAAAATGAATTAACAATTTTCTTTTCATTTTTATTTCAATTCTAATATTCTTAATTAATTTTCTTTCAATTTCAAAGTAAATTTGAATTAGATTAACTATTAACATAAATTAAAATAAAAAATTATCTTATTTTTACATTTAACTTTATTCTTTTAATCTATTATTTTTCATGTACACTAAGTATGTTAATATAAAATTATATATTAAATAATAAAATATTATTAAAATTTTAAAATATGTAATTTATGTTTTTTCGGTTGAACCGCACCGGTTCGGCCTCCGGTCTGATTTTCTAATCGCTGGTGTAGAATGAATATGATACCTTTCTGATGTGTATAGTCTTCCTTTTATACTTCCAGCTCTTCCAATGGACCTCTAATGGGCTTTTTAAATGAAAACACGTACTGAAGGTGTAAAAATACAGATCTGGAGACGTTCCGCGTGGTAGTTAGACCTACACCCTTGGTTGAACCAAGTGCCCTCTGGTCGAACCAAGGCCGAATCAACCATCGGCGATCAGATGAAACTCTAGGTATGTGGTTCGACCATGGTTTGACCTGCATGGTTGGTCGAACTAGGTCTCCCCGGTCAAACCAGCTTTCTGAACACTCCTCTTTCGGTTCTGAGCATTTCTGTCCAATTTTCCTCCGAAAATCAGCTCAAACTGCCTCAAACGCACCTGATCTGTGACTTTCTGCTACATATCTTGATTTATCTCGACTTAAGATCAAATCACATATCATTATCACATAATCTGAGCTCAAATTACGTGAATTTTCACTCTCATCAGACATACACAAAACAATTAATATATCTTCATGATCTACACACAATATTAATATAACTACGCACAACAATTAATATATTATATTCATCAATCTACTACACATTAAAATATTACTCCCTCCCCTTGATAAGTGTCAATTTGCTTTTTACACGTAGATTAAAGAATATAATATTTTAAAGTGTAATGAGGTGAGAGAAATAATATTTTAATGTGTAGTGGGTAATTGTATTAGTATTGAGTTTGACTTATACGTAGTGGGTTGAGTATAATAATATTATTGTGTGTCACATCAATCCAAAAAGAAAATGAATATTTTATATTGAGACGAATCAAAATAGCAAAATGAACACTTATCAAAGGGATGCGTATATTTTTTAAATTTACGTGAAAAATAAACTGCTAATGTGGAATGGGGAAAGTATCTATATATAACTTTTTTTAAAAAGTAAATCTTCTTTAGATAAAGAGTAATTCCCTCCAAAAGTATATAATAGTATATTCTTTTAACGAGTAACATTCCATATTAAAAAAAAAAAAAAATTCTCAAAAGAATGCGTCGTATAGACGGTTGCACCTTAGCTTCTTCAAGATTTTTACCTAAAATTTTAAGATATGATTTCAATTTCAATGATATAATTATCTTTTCATCTGAAATTTGCATACTATTTTTTTTATTATTATTCAGGACATTTTTCAATATTTCACTATTTTAAATCTAAATTTATTAAATTTTAGCAATTTATTTTACCATGAACATGATATAAATAAATAAATAAATATTACTCCCAAATAAAAGAAAAAATATTGAACTTGGGAACACCGGGAAAGCAATCAGCCAATAACACTCATCCACGTGGCCCATTCACAGCACCGTTTCAAACCTATTAAAAATCATTATCTACTTTAATTTTATTTATTTTTCTTCCTTTCAATTGTAGGGAAGAAAATATTTCAGGGGTTCTCTGATTTCTCCTCCCGCCAACGAAGACGCCGACGCCGCCGCCGCCGACGATGGCGTCCTTCCACACCCTCACCTATTATCTATCGGAGCATCCCTCTATCGTCGGATTCCGGTGGAGCCACTCCCAATCGTGGGGCTCCACGTGGCTCTTCCTCTTCTCCTCCATTGCCCTCTACATCGCCGCCGCCGTAATCATCCACGCCCTTTCCCTCCTAATCTTCCGCCGCCGCCGCCCCATTCCCCTCGGGCCGCTCCCCGCCTTCCACTCCCTCCTCATGGCCCTCCTCTCCGCCGTCATCTTCGCGGGGATTCTCCCCTCAACCGCCGCCGAGATCCGCGACTCGCGATGGCTGTGGCGCCGCTCCCGCACCACCGCCTTCCAGTGGCTCCTCTGCTTTCCGCTCGGCACGCGCCCCTCCGGACGCGTCTTCTTCTGGTCGTACGTCTATTACCTCTCGCGTTACCTCCACGCGCTGCGCGCATTCATCACCATCCTCCGCCACCGGAAGCTCTCCTTCTTCAAGCTGTTCAACCACTCGATTCTGATCTTCATGTCGTTCCTGTGGCTGGAATTCTCGCAATCCTTCCAGGTGGTGGCAATCCTGTCGACGACATTGATCTGCTCCGTCGTGTACGGGTACAGATTCTGGACGGCGATTGGGCTGCCCAGCGCGTGTTTCCCATTCGTCGTGAACTGCCAGATGGTCCTGCTGAGCTGCAATCTGGTGTGCCACATCGGCGTGCTCCTGCTCCATTTTATCAAGGGCGGGTGCAATGGAATTGGAGCTTGGGTTTTCAATTCGGTTCTCAATGGAGCCATTCTCCTCCTCTTCCTAAATTTCTACGTCAAAATGCATCTCGAGAAGAAGAAGGCCGCCGCGGCGGAGCTGATCAAAGACAAGGATGATTGAGGAATCTGAGTCGCTGTTAGGTTAGCTGTACAGTAATTACACCTATTTTTTTTTTCAGAGGAGATTAGGAGAATTACAATAATTTTTACTCAGTATATACATATAGTATATGTTTATATTTATATATATAATTATGAGATGTAATTTTCTTAATGGGGTATAAATGGAAGAAGCCCCATTTTCCTGATTTGAGGCATAACTCAAAAAGTGTGAATATAAGATATTTTCTTAAATAAAAGATATAGTTAAGTTAGGTAGCAGATCATGCTTTGTGAACTTTATTCCTAATATATCATATACTCATATTGCTATGAAATTTAGCTAGCTTAACATGAAAGGGTGTTTATTTTAATATTGGATGACATTGTTGACATGTAGTGATTTATTTTACATTTCATATAATTAAATTCAATTGAATAAAATAAAAGAATTGAATTGATTTGGTAGGGACTGGCAATCACATTTCATTCCACACACATATACTATATAATTTTATTTTTTTCAATCAATAATTGTAGTTGAAGAGGGTAAAGAATATTGTTGGGTGAGGGTTCTAGAGAGTGATTACAAGGAAAAAATGAAGCATATTGAATTGAGATGTCAATAACATGGATTATTCTGTACCAGGGTCTTTTGGGGTCAGGATTGGCTGCCCTGTCATTTTGATTTTTATTTAATTAAATTTTATGAATAAACTGTAATTCATAATTCCAAAATAATGGCGTGATTTATTATTATCAAATAAATATTTCATTTGAAAGATTATGTTCATTTGTATGTACACTATTTTTAATCATATGTTAAAAAACCAATTGCTCTTTTTAGAAAATTTATAAATTAAACCCTAAAAACGTATTTAGCTTATATTTATTAAAAAAGAAAAGAATTACTATAGCCTTTAAAAGTACTAAATTTGAGAGTTAAATACTAATTACATCTATCCAAGTTAATTTTTCTTTCTTAATAATAAAAATAAGAGCAACTCCGGAAACTAACGTAAAATACATAATATTCATTTTATAAGGAGGATTTCAATAAAATTAAAAGCTCAAACACACCCTCTATTTTAATATTTAAATTAAATAACCATTTTCACACTTTAAATTTGAAGAGTCAAATCCACTCTTCAAAATTTAAGTAGCATTAAATGTTATTGACTTCTTTTTGTGTTTTTTATTAAGAGAAATAATTTTTAATAAATTGAAAGAGAAATATGTTATAAATGTACATTTGAAATGATAATATAAAGAGCTTGTTGGAGCATAATAAAAATACTCCATCCGTCCCTCCCAAAAGGTGCATTTTGCTTTTTTGTACGTGGATTAAGGAGTATTATTATCTAATGTGTAGTAAGTATTTGTATTAGTGGGAGTGTGGGCCTCATATTTTAATTGTATTAGAAATGGTGGATGAGTCACATGCGTGTAAAAAAGGAAAGGGGGCTATTTGGATGAGACGACCAAAATAGAAAAAAAAGACTATTTGAGTGAGACGGAGGGAGTATGATTCTTTAAAATTAAAAATTCTCTTTATTTTGTGGAAATCTCTCTAAAATTTAAGGGCAATTATTAGTTAGCCTGAGCTCACACATAACTCAGGTCAGCCCAAGTTGCAGGTAAAAAAGGGTCTAACACTTTATTTTAATGTATATATATTTTTAATTTCACTAATTACTATGTATAAATTTTTTTCATTAATAAAAAAATATATGTACCTTATTTTTTTATTTTAAAATATTTTGTTTAGATAGCTTTAGTGTTACAAAATTTATATATTATAAATAAAATTTTATATAATTAAAATATTATATACTATTTTAAATAGATTCATAATTTAAAATATATAATTATAAAGATAAATTTTTTTAAGTTTCAAGTTTTTTTTTCATTTTAATTTTTAATTTTTATTTGATAAAATTTTAATGTCAGAATATTCAATATCTAATTTAAAAAAATTTGTCCTTTGACTAATTTTATTGAATATTTAACATTAAATTTTTATGTAATAATTATTAAGTCGTAATTTTAAGTAATTATTAATAAAAATAATTATAAAAAGTGTTAATAATTACTATTAAATAATTTAATTAATTATATTATATTATAATAGTATGCTTAAATAAAAAATTTTGATTTATATTATATGTTATTAATAATTATTCAAATCAAATAGCAATATATAACAATAATAAATACTTTCTATATTATATTATATTATATATATATATAATATGTTAATGTGGTTTTTTTAAACTCCATAAAAATATTATAATATTCTTAAGTAATAAATAATTTAAAAAATATATTTCGTGTTAATAAGAATTAATATTTTTTGTAAAAGTTATTTGTGTGAGATATTTTACAACAAAAAATGGAGTGTGAAACTTTTATTGGAATATTCAAATAAAAAAGAAATATAACATTGAATAAATATTTTTTAAATTTTTATATAATTAAAAAAAGGATCACTTACTAGGGGTACACAAAAAAATACATAATTGTATTAAACTACATGACTCAAAGCACTTTACTCCTAATTACACAATTATGACTGTAATACCATAAATACCCCTATATGTTTGCATAATTTGTCTGCACAAATTGATTTTGCACAATTTGGTTCTTCACAATTTTATTTTGCACAATTGTTCTGCACAATTTTATTTTTATACATTTTAAATTCCGGCAGCAGGTGGCGGCGGTCAATGGCCGGTCAACGACAATCAATGGCTGGTCAATGTCGGTGGGTGGGTGAGGGGTAGGATTGTTGGTTTAAATGTGTATGGAGTATTAGGTTATATTTGGTATTTTACTTTAATATTTTATATGTGAGAATAATTATTTAAATTCCATGTATCTAATAGTAATTTAGGTTAAAAGTGTGTATCTATTAGTAATAAACCCTAAAAAAAGGATTAAATAGATAATTATGAATTCAAGTGGGTTAAAATTTAAATAGAAATAGTATATAAATTTTATGGCTAACTTATATCTTTTATTTGGAAATTTGAAGATATGATATTTTAAAATAATTAAATAAATTAAATTGACACGTAAATTTTTATTTTATCTTTTTTTGTGTGGAGAAATGTGTATACAATGTATAAATTAAAAAATAAAATAAATTTCCTTTAATGTATTAATAAAGATATTATATATAATAATCATTTATACAATTATGACATTAATATGATGACAAATACTCATGTTAGTTGTGTATAATCGATTGTACCAATGGAGTTATTATTTTGTACGATGGAGAGTATAATCTTTGTTTATCGTAATCATTTTAAAACTTCTAATTTCTTATAAATAATACTTCCTCCGTCTCCCCTTTCAGATGTCACACTTTCCATTTTAGGCTGTCCCATAAAAGTTTGAACCTTCTAAAAAAACAAAAAGTAAAAAACAACCAACATTCCCTATACACCTTATTTACAAAAAAATCATTTCTACATAACATACTTTATTATTTATTTATTACAAAAAAAATATCATTATACCCCTAAAAGTTATTACTTTCTTAATCTCCGTGCCGGAAAGGGGCGCAAATTTTCCGGGACGGGGGAGTACTCCATATGTAATGATGTTGTGGACACATACATGTATAGGTGTGTATGATTTGTCAAATAAGTAAGTGCAGCGATGTAAATAAAAGTGTTAATTATTGAGTTTTTATGCTGAAATTATCTCAACATCAGTTGTTTCTATAATGCTATACTAGAATTAACAAAATAGAAAATTAAATTTACTACTAATATTTGGAAACGTGTTTGTTAGTGCCCACGTGCACAATAACAGTTGGCTACACTACAGTTTTGCATTTTTTATTTTTCATTTCATTTCATATATTTAAAGATGATGGACACAATATAAATGAATCTTTATCTCATATTACAATATTTTACCGTAAAGTAATACACAACAAATGGTAATCTGCCCTAATCTTGTCTAAAAAAACTTATATACCATTCGATTATTATGTCATTCTTCTAAATATATGGTTAGTGATATAATTTCAACTTTCCATCAAGTGAAAAGGTAAAAATCTCAATCTATCTTAAGATTAATGTCAGTATTAATTAATTCCTTAAAAAGACAGTATGAATGCATATTTGTAAGTGTGATTTTGGTGTGAATGAATATTATTTTATATTAGTTTTTTTTATCAAACTCAGGTTTTGAGATTTGGTATTTCTTTTAGATAAAATAGTTTATTTTATCTAAATTTGAATAATTTTATGGTGAGATATTTTGGTTGATGCGATTAATCTGTGTCTCCACTTGAACGATAAATTTAATTTTCTATTTTGTTAATTCTAGTATAGCATTATAGAAACAACTGATGTTGAGATAATTTCAGCATAAAAACTCAATAATTAACACTTTTATTTACATCGCTGCACTTACTTATTTGACAAATCATACACACCTATACATGTATGTGTCCACAACATCATTACATATGGAGTACTCCCCCGTCCCGGAAAGTTTACGTCCCTCTCCGGCACGGAGATTAAGAAAGTAATAACTTTTAGGGGTATAATGGTATTTTTTTGTAATAAATAAATAATAAAGTATGTTATGTAGAAATGGTTTTTTTGTAAATAAGGTGTATAGGGAATGGTGGTTGTTTTTTACTTTTTGTTTTTTAGAAGGTGCAAACTTTTGTGGGACAGCCTAAAATGGAAAGTGTGACATCTGAAAGGGGAGACGGAGGGAGTATTATTTATAAGAAATTAAAAGTTTTAAAATGATTACGATAAACAAAGTATAATCTATTAGATACGATTTCTTTTCAGTACAAACAATTATGTTATCATTTTGTATAAACTTTTTCCAAAAGAGTAGACTTGCACCTCTATTTTAAAAGCATTGGTTATACTTATGTCTAAGGAGAATACAGAACCAAACCGATGATGATTATCAAAAGGTTTCAATTTCTCTTTTGGAACAACCATTTCCATTTCAAACCGCCGATTTCCATCATTTTATTTTATGTTAGTTTTTCTTTTTTTATTCTCAAAATTAATCTGTAAAACTGCCGGTTCAGATTGGAACTGTCAGTTATTGTGTCATGTTGTGCACTTAATTTAAACCGTAGATAGCGAATTAAAAAAATGCCGATTTTGGTTAACACATCAATTTCAATTTCTTCATAATGCGAATCATAATCGAACGGTATTATTATCAATTTAAATTATATCTTGGACGGTTTTAATTTTGACAGTTTCAATTCTTTTTATTTGGAGAATATTTAAAGTAGAGTAACTACTTAAAGAGAGACATTCAATATTTAATACTCACGACAAGATAAAACATAAAATCATTTTTATCTTAGCAATACCACTCTAATATGATAAGTAACAATTTCAAAATTAAATTTTATAAATTTTATTCTAGCAAATTAGTGTTATTCTACTAATGTGTAATCTTCCAAATTCTTTTAAGAAAACAACTGATATTTTTTTTTAAAAAAAAATTGATTTAATTTAATTATTTTAAAATAATTTATCTTTCCATATCTCAAACTAAGAAATAATTTTTTAATGTATTTAATATTATTTATTTGATTTTATATTATTCTATAATAAATATATTAATATATTATTTATAAAATATTTATTTTGAAATATTATTAATTCATTCTATTATTATATTTTTATTTCAAAAATAATATTATTAGCATTATTTCTTATATATGTTGTTAATATAAAATACATTTATAATCATCTTTGCTTTTATTAATTAAAATATTATTACATGATTTAAAAAATAATAATTTAATTAAAACATTCTTATTTTTTTTAACGTTTTAATTAAAAATTTTATTTTAATTAATAAATTTGTTAAAATTTTAATTTGGTAACATTTTTTTTTAATTTACATTTTATTGAATTATTAAACGACAGTATTTTAATAATTAATTGATATTTTTCTTTGTAATATGTTAATAAGATTTAACTATTAAAGTTAATTAAAACTCAAATTATTTATTTAATATTGGGTCAATAAATATTAGGTACAAAACGTATTTAGATATTACTAATTTGCTATAGAAAATTACCCACAGATACAAAATTTAATTTTGTATTTCCCATATTACCCATAGTAACTGAACATCAGTGTGCAATTTGTGAAGCAAATTAAATAAAAAGCACGATTAAGTATTTATATGTATATATACATCATTGTACACTTATTTGTGATATACATCAGTGTACATTTAGTTGAGATAAATAATTGTCGAAGATATAGTAATTGAATACAACCTTAATTTGTGCACACGTGTGAACAATGTACTTAATCAATTTGAATTTTAATTAATTAATCGGAAACTTGTCACAAAATGAAAAATGAAGTCAAAATTAGAAGAACGAAGACGAATATATACATTGACGTGCATTTAGAGAGAAAAATAATAGAAAGTGATCGCAGAAAGAATTAGTAAAACGATTTTTTTCTAAATTATTTCTTTTAAAATCTGTACATCAACATGCATTTAGAGAGAGCAATAAAGAAAGAGATAGCAGAGATAATTAGGAAAATAATTTTTTCTAAATTATTTCTTTTAAAATCTATACATCAGCGTACATTTAGAGGGGGAATAAAAGAAAGCGATCGCAGAGAGAATTAGGAAAATGATATTTTCTTAAATTCTCTCTCCTAAAATCTCAAATGATAAGTATAATAATAGTGTATATCGGTGTACGTTGACAAAAGAAATGTTAGTTCTGTATAAACGTTGAATATTAGTATGCATTAGTGTACACTAATATTAAACGTTGAATATTAGTTTTGATGTAGTGTACATTAGTGTTCAACTAAATTATTGTTCTGTATAAACGTTGAATATTAAACGTTGTGAACAAGGGTGATGTTGGGAGAAAAAAAATTGTTATGTATTCTGCAGTAATTATATTGGATTAATGTATTTATTAATAATTAGGTTGTAAATACACGTTCCTATAATTAATAAACCCTTTAATATTTAATATTTATTATGTACTCCCTCCGTCCCCTTGATACGTATTCATTTTTTCATTTTGGTCCTTCCCATTACAAAGTATTCATTTCTCTTTTTACATTGATGTGACCCACAACCACTACACAAGGCCCCACACTCAACACTAATACAAATATCCACTATACATTAAAATATTATTTCTCTCACCTTACTATACATTAAATTATTATACTCTGTAATCCACGTACAAAATGTAAACGAATACCTTTCAAGGAGACGAAAGGAGTAGTTAATATCTATAAACAAAAATGTGAAATATGCTCTAACCAAAGTGAAATTATAATTATTTTATAATTAAAACTAAACGGATAAATAATAAATCTATGGACAAAATATGTCCTACCTCTTAAACCATGCTGTGAGTTACAATTATTACACTAGAATTTAATATTTAAAAAAAAAAGAAAAGAAAGAAAGAAGAAGCCAAATTTTGGGAGAGGGGTGCTGTTCTGTAGAAGGAATCGATCTCACCCTAAAATGTCTTTTTATTTTAGCTCAAGAACAATTTTTCAAATAATAAAAATATAAATAAAAATGGCTGTCAAATCTATCAAATAAGGGAAAGCGATATTTTGTTGTTTATTTATTTAATTTAATTAATATTATATATTCTTATCTTTCACAGAGATTCGAATATAACCAAATTAGGTTTCTTCTCCCAAGTTTAATACATTATTATATAATTTATTTATTCTTACGATTTAAGAATGTATTGTTTGATGATTTTGGATCTTTTTAATTCTACTATTTGGATTAATTAAGTTTAGAATTCTTTTATTCATCTACCTTTCTAGTTTAATGTTCATAAAGCTCAAAATATTCTCTCTTCCACCCTTGTTTGAGAAGATAAAAGACGATGTCTCAGCCAATGAAGAAAGTGACCAAAAAGCCATTTTTCATAGAGTTAGTCTCTTATAAATTGGATTTACATCATAAATCCTTGTAAACTCTTCAGTCCCTCTTAATTTAAATACCTTAGCATATAGAGTAGTATAAAATTAGAAAAAGGAACGAAAGGGTTTATATCGGAAATTCGATTTAAATAATTGCTAGTGTTCTTCATATACCTCACTCCGACAATAGAAGTAGCAAAATTATATTTTTAACGTTTGAAATAATTAATTAGGGATAGGAAGAAAAACTTTTACACATGCTTCGAAAAGAATACAATTACAACCACCAATATTTATGATGTCCAAGATTTAATGAACTAGAGAAAAAAAAAAGAGGGGGAAAAGGAAAAAGAAAATGAGATGTAAAACAAATTCTTACCTACACTTCTCCACACATAGTCAGATTAAAAAAAACAGGAATATAATTACTCCATCCTCCATACATTATGCCCATTTCTATTTAAACTCATTTCTATTTATATAGAGATTAAAGAATATTGTCTTTTTAATATATTTATAATGTAAGTAAAAGTAGGGATAAGTAGATAGTTTAAAGAGAAAAAGTAAATAAAGTTAAGTGATTAATAAAGTATAACAAAACAATAATTATAATAATAAAGTTGTTGGTCTTAATAAATAAAATGTTCTATGTGCATAAATATATGAAACACCTCAAAATAAATAGCGTGTATAAATACATGGGATGGGGGAGTATCTTTTTAGGTCATACATTTTGTATTGAAAATTATAATAAGGTTTTTTTTTCTTAATATTAATTATAAAAAATACTAGTGTATACTCCTTCCGTCCGCATTAAAGTTTATGTTTGCTTTTTACACATAAATTATGAAATATACTAATATTTAAATGAATAGTAAATTAAGAGATATAATATTTAATGCGTAGTGAGTACTTGTATTAGTGATATTTAGACCCTATATTAAATAATTTATTATTTTGCATATGTTCCATGTAAAAAAGAAAATGTAAATCTTAACATAAACCAAGAAAATGCAAAATGTAAATCACTAAAGACTATGTAATATGATATTGTACCCAATATTAAATCCCCCATTTATCTTTTGGTGGAAAAAGAAATTTTAAACAAGTCCTTCATAGTTCATACAAGGATAACCATCTTTTTCAAAGAATTCTTTTTATTTTCCCAAATTTGGTGTGTGAACATACATAAAAGAATCGTGTCTCAATTAATTTTGGATGCATTAATTGGGAAACTATAAAAATGGTCGTAGTAGTCTACTTTTATAAGTGTGCACATGAATGTTTGAACCTCGTTTATACACATGGGTGGATTTAAAGGCTAATTAATTAGGATTTTTTTTAAAAAAAATAATATATAAATATATATATATAAATTTCTAGATAGGTTGTACGAATTTATAGTTATAATATACTACTTTATGATATTATACGAAAATTCTCACACTTTTTAAAATAAAACTAATGGTAAATATCAAAATTGGTCCTGAAAGTATGACATTTTTTAACTTTAATCTTTTTTCATATGCAATTCTCAATTTTGATCATTTTTTGTCTACTTTTAGTCTTTTTTGTCCAATTTTGGTCCTTTTGGTCCAAATTTTGTCCTTTTTGTCCAAATTTAGTCTTTTATGTTAAAAAAAGTCCAAAAATGGTCCGAAAGTGTATACATATAGGACCAAAAGTGGACCAAAAAAGGACCAAAATTTGAAAAAATCATCAAAACTGGACCAAAATGACCAAAACTGAACAAAAAATGACTAAAATTGAGAATTGCAAAAGAAAAATGACTAAAATTGGAAAATATCATACTTACAGGACTAATTTTAATATTTACCCAAACTAATTCATCATATTTGTGCATATCGTTGATTTTCTAAATGATGTTACCTATCATTATAAGCGCTAACTATACGGTTAAAGATTTAATGAAGAATGTAAATTGTAATTTGTGTTTCAAGTAGTTTGTTGTTAGGATTCTGTATTAGACATGGTGTAGCACTCACACCAACACTTTGTATAACAGCAAGTATTATGGAACAAAAGAAAATGAACACGAGTGATTATAGTGATTCGGCTATAAAAGTCTACGTCCACTTTGAGAATATATAGAAGTTTCTTTTATTGATGAATTGTTTACAACAAGAAAACAGTTCAAAAATACATCTAAAGCATCTAAGAGTGAAAATTGTGAACTCGGAAGTTAATTTGTGATTAATTCTATCTGATGTAAGTTGAGTTTTAATCTTTAAATGACTTTTAAAAATAATAGTTCCATACACTAATGAAAAGTTTAAAATCTCAGCTACAATTCAAAGCACTCTCAACACACATGTCCAACTTATTCAATTCACATCCGAACCGTGGGACTAAGATTTAGTCTCCAATCCTCATAGTTGTAGATGAGTTGCCATTATATAACTATATTTATAGACAAAGTCTCTTGTGAGACGCTACTTACGTGAGACGGTTTGTGAGACGTGTTAAAGTATGTCTATTATTTAGATAAAGTATGTTTGATGGTTGTTAAAATATATTTTTTTTAAAGTATGCTGGATTATGCATTATAGTACTATATTAATATATTATAATTTGATTTATTATTGACATACTTTAACAGCAAATAAACATATTTTATCTATACAATAAACATCTAGTGATTGGTCGACTCGTCTCACAAATAACACAAGAGAGTTTCTCATATTTATAAGGGATTAATTTCTATTTACTTAATCAGAAGACTTTTCTATTATCCTCTATCATTTGAGTTATATCCGGGCATATAGTTGATTTTTCAGAAGAGTGAGTGGCAAATCAAAGTTCATAAGGTATGAACTTATTTAATTAATTAATTAAAAAGGGAATTTAAAGTGTCGGCAATGGTATTAGTTGAGCTAATTAATCCAACTGCTCCACTTTTACTTGTTGTCTATGAATATAATCTATATGATCAAGTGATTAATGTGGCTTGTTTTTTTAGACCCATTTAGCAGGTCCAAGTCAACTCTTTGGATCATATGTGTAATGTGATCTTTATGAAGGGGCCCAATTGCATTTAAACTATTATATAATTGGGCAATATTTATTACTCCCTCCGTCCCATAGAAGTTTGTATAATTATTTTTGGGCACGGAGATTAAGGAGTATAATAATTTAATGTAAAGTGAAGTGAGAGAAATAATATTTAATGTATAGTGGATAGTTGTATTAGAGGTGATATGTGGGGTCCATGAGAATAGATTAATTGTTTTTTGTGTGGGTCCATGTATTAAAAAGAAAATGTGTCAACTTTAGTGGGACAAACCAAAAAAAAATGTGTGTCAGCTTTTATGGGATGGAGGGAGTACTTTATTTTAAGAAATAACTACTAAAACTATATATGTGGAATTTTATATCTGAACACATAAAATTCGAAGTACATATTAAGAGGAAAAATTGGTGTGAAACCGTTTTCAAAATAACTCGTAATTTTTTTAGGCAAAAATTTAGGTGGGATCGTTCTCACGTAATGTTTCTGATGTTTCTATAAGATGAATAAAAAGTTACATTATTTTAATTAAAAATACTGAATTGATGAAAAGTATTAATGGTGCAGAGATTTATTTTATAAACAAGTTATAGTATAAATGTGTAAAATTATTTCATGAGACAATATCGTGCAGGACAACTCATTTTTATTAGTTAGGTATCAATTTGATTATTTTATGGTATTTTTTATTTGTAAATGGTTCAATTAATAACTTTTAACTTTACCTAATTTCTTGATATAGTGTCACTCTATCATATAAAAAATATATATATTAGTGTTTCTTATTCGTTTCACCAAATTATTTTGTGAGTTTGTGAGATGATCTTATTAAAATAAACTATTGTGCATTGTGGGGTATATGGAATAGGGTGAATTAATGTAATCCAAAAATTAATTGGAATTAGGATATTGAACAATTCCCATTCCTATGGGAAAATTCCATACTTTTTTTTTGTCACAAACACTTCCAAGACTACCAAATTCAGAATGAGACTCTTTATTAAAAATTTATTATTATTTATTTTTCTCACACACAAGGCTTTGTCATATTATATTTTAAACTTTAGATTTGAGAGATATTGACATATTTTTGTATTTTTTTTAAAAATAATTCATATGTTTTCAAAAATAAATAAATAAATAATTCATAATATTTGTAATTTTTTTCGCTATATTTTTATAATAATGACAATTTTCAAATAAAAGAGGAATAAATGGGCTAGAAATTAAGAGGAATTTGATCATAAAGACTTGTTGTGTACTTTAGTTGTAACTCATTGAGATATTTAAATCTAACTTGTAGAAATTTAAATGGGCTTAATTCATTCTAGCCCAACAAACTAAAATGGGTCATAGAAAATTAAATAAAAATAATAAGCCCATAACTAACTTCTCTATATATGTAGATGCTAACTAATTTATCATTTGTCATTTCTAGTTTGAATAATTTATTTACTCCCACCCCATTTTTCAAATACCCACCCTCTTTTAAATTATTCTAAGTAATTCTATCACAATCTAGAATCCATTTGTTTATTAAAGCTAACACAATTATCTATCTTATCTAGATGATACGACATTTCTAATATTAATCGGTGTTTTATTAATATTTTAATTTTAAATTTCCCTTGGAAATTTTTATGTTTTTCGTATGTGATATTTTATGTTGCTAGCTAGAAATATGAGTGAATTAACTTTTTCTTGTAGATAATAAGTGACACATATGATTAAATTATTAATTTTTTTTTTACACAACAATCACACTTTTTATTTTGGATGTCCATGAAGAAGTTAGGTTTAGCATGAATTTAATACTGGCTACACAAGCGGCTACAACATAGTTTAATGTATTTAATAACAACAATCAACCTTCATTAATATATGTATAATCTACTTATTCTGAATAAAGATCCATATACTTTGCTACCTAAAAAAAATACTTATATCACATCACATCCATTCTCAATTTATCTTAATTATAAAATTATTATTCTCAAATCTCGCTTAACACACGTAACATAATTTATAATTTATTTATTACTTAAAAGAGTATATTATCCTCTAAAATTCAATAAAATTTATCAAATAATAACTTTTCTTAAACTTCGTATTTACAGAAACGTTGCAAATAATACTAAGACGATGAATACTATATTTTTACTATTTTATAATGACTTTTATACGTATGTTCTACTGAGTGGAATTATGAGTAATTAATATTTTGATTAATTGTGAAGTGGTGTTGGAGTGTTTAGAGATGTTTATGGAATTGATTAATAAGTTAGAGTCAAGTTTTAAAGTACGACAAGTTAAGTTCGAAAATAGATGTCTAATCAATTTGAGTTCTATAAGTCGGTACTATTAAAACGCGACACTAGACATGTGGATGTTAATTTGTTTGGACACGCTTTTAGTGCTTTTGACTTTAATTTAATAATTCATTATCTCTATTGGACGACAACTTAAGAGATACGTGTTACTTTCTTTACTTCTTTTTATTTGGATTTTTCGTTTTTAAATACATACGCTCTTCTCCACATTCTCATTCATGGTGTCTGGAATCCATTTAATTACGAGTTGAAAAGATAATTTATTGAAAGTATAAAATCAAACAGTATGTAAGACCATTTTACATGTTCATCATAGTTATCGACTTTCATTAAATATATTTATTACTTATTATAAATCTTAGAATTCTTCATGAAATAGTTTGGTTTAACGGATCATCACTTTTTTCGACACAAATCAAGTTAGCTACGCTCCTGTAGCGTCGAAATGTGGCGACGAGCATTTTTCATCGCTAATAAGTTTTAGCGATGAAATTTCGTGGTTAGCGATGAAAAAAATTCATGGCTGTCTTGTAGTGATATTTTTTATTAAAAAAAAAATTGAGATCACTTTGTTATCTAACTCATGGTTTGTCCGAGACCATTGCTTATGAATAAATATTATATGCTTCGTATGGATAAACATAAAATAGATAAATAACTAATTTTAGAACAAAATATAAATTATGTGGTTAATAATTTTTTTCTTATTATCTTCACACGTTCTGTTTCGTTTGTCTCATAATAACTCGTAATTCCCTCGTTCCACAGAGTTCTTTTACACTTTTTTTCATTTTTTTGTTTCACAAAACTCTTCACACCTCACTAAAAAAATCACATTATCTAACAATCTCAAAAGTTACTTTAATTTCAATTTTGTCACTCTTTTTTCACACACATTTCTTTATTTTATATTACCTAAAAGTATTACAATACTCTTTAAAATCAACAAAATTGGTCCAAGTACCAACTTTTTTTAAACAATGTAAAACAATAAATATGAAGCATTTTTGGATAGTATCATGCAAAAATAAGAACACCACCTCAATCCTACAACCTCAAAAACATTTTAATTTCAAAATTATCACCTCATCAAATATATGTAATAAACATAATGATTTATTTATTACTCCCTCCATCCATAAAAGTTGGTATAATTTTTTTTGGGCACAGAGATTAAGGAGTATAATAATTTAATGTAAAGTAGAGTAAAGTGAAGTGAGAGAAATAATATTTAATGTGTAGTGGGTAATTGTATTAGAGGTGATATGTGGGACCCATGAGAATTGATTAATTATTTTTTGTGTGGGTCCATGTATTAAAAAGGAAATGTGTCAATTTTAGTGGGACAAACTAAAAAGAAAAGTGTGTCAACTTCTATGGGATGGAGGGAGTATTTAATATAATATTGTATTATCCAAAAGTCCATAAAATTAATTCTTCTTAAAAATAACAAATTTAGCCTGCACCATTGGATAAATTATGCTAAACTCTAAACGAAAAACAAATTGTTCGCTACTTAAATGGTTGCGATCGCGAATATAGATGTATGACATATTTTAATGTCTTAACTCTTACACCTATTTTATTCTTATAATTAGATTATATGTATATGTTACTCTCTCTCTCTTTTTTCTTTTTCTTTTTTTAGTTTTATTGTCAATGAATTCAAATTACTATTTTTATGATTTGAATAAAATTTATACAGTTTAATTATCATTTTATCTTTATGGTTTAGAATATTCTTTAATCTCAAGGTTTATAGTATTTCTATTTAGAGATTTAATTCGTAAATTCATTTAAATTAAATTAACAATTTACTAGAGATTGACTATGAAAAGTATTAAGAAATTTAAGTATTGCTAACAATAGTAAATTTAGCATTATCCTTTTAAATATACATGTCTTTAAGAATATGGAGTAGTAAAGATGATAAACCAACTCTTGGGATGAAGGTGATTACTATTGAAAGAAAATAAATAAATAATTCTAAGATGAATTAATTAGGTTTGAGAATTTTAGCCAACCATCTCTAATATTATTGTAGCAGGGAATGACTTGTGTGACAACTTACGTGAGAGTCGGTGAGACGAGTGAAAAGTGATAACTTCTATCATAAAAGGTGATACTGAATTAATGAAAAATGATAATACTATTTTTCATGAACAGTTTATAATATAAATAAAAAGTAATAACATTTTATATAGAAAATGATAACATTTTATAATAAAAGTAATAATTATTTTAAAAAGTATAAAATTGTATTACGTGAGACGATCTCACGCACCTATACCCATTGTCGTAACTAAAATATTCATAATATATACTTCCTTTCGAAAATGAAAGAGATAGATTAATTATAAAAGTCTAAAAATGCATGACTCATAAATATATATAATTCCCCTTGCTCCCAGGGCATAGCTCAAGTGGTAGAGGGATGATAGAAAAGTCTTTCAACTGAGCTTGGTTGCTGCAGGATGGGAGTTTGAATTTTACCTTTGGCATGAATTCGGCCCCTTGAAAGCACAAGTTTAACGTCATGTTGTATGATTGGGGTGTTACATATTAAGTTGAACACGTCATATTACCAATCTAAGACTCTTACACGAAACCCAATTAAAGACACTACAATTTGTTTTAATCATGAGGGGATATCCATTTTGGCTTTATTAGCCAAAATTATTATTCTCACAACTTTGTTTTATTACAAATGAATTTATAATGTTTTAATCATGAGGGGGATATCCATTTTGGCTTTATTAGCCAAAATTATTATTCTCACAACTTTGTTTTATTACAAATGAATTTATAAATCTCACTAGTTTATAAAACTACGAAAACTTATGGGCGTTCAATGTCACAAAAAAGAAAATATTAAGTACAATGCAATAATTGAATTTATTATTATTATTATTATTATTATTTGATGGAATTATTGTTATTATTTTAAAGTACATGAAAGAGTAATTTGTTTCTTGAATGTACTGAAACACCCTATATTATACAATAATAATGTTGAAAATGACCCGATTGTGACAATTATATATGTATTATATGTGTAGTTATAATAATTAATACTCAGAAATCTTTCTTGTAAATTGTATCATACTTGATATTTACTAGAAAAAAAATTGTTTATCTCAAGAAACAACGTGATATTAACATATCACTTGGATGATACTTGATATTTATTTATGAAAATTTTTGCTAGCAAAGTTTGATGATTCTCTCTTGTAAAGAGACAAAAATTAACAGTATACATATCCTCAAGTATTTCCTAGAGATTAAAAAAAAAAAAATTATCTCAAGAAACAACGTGATATTAACATATCACTTGGATGTTAATTACTATCTTACGCATAATGATGAAATTTAAGATTGTTGATATAATATATTTTTAGCCCATTAGGAATGATGAAAAT
Organism: Pogostemon cablin; assembly: GCA_023678885.1. Taxonomy (NCBI): domain Eukaryota; kingdom Viridiplantae; phylum Streptophyta; class Magnoliopsida; order Lamiales; family Lamiaceae; genus Pogostemon; species Pogostemon cablin. The sequence continues at coordinate 18,580,372 of CM043000.1, forward strand.
ATGTACTCTCATAACTAGTAAAAGAGACAATAAATTATGCAGAGTCTTTGCTCATGTAATGATTTAGCTATGGAGAATATATGAGAAAAATATGTTTGTACTGAATTATATTATCATGTTTAAATCATATTTTAATGTCATACTGTACTTCATTGCATTATTTATAATACTTTAAAAAAAACATACTTGACCTACTAATAAACATATTTTCCCTATATAACAATTATACTTTAACACGTCTCATATAATTACTTTCTAATTAGAGGCTTTGCCTTTTACCTATTTATTTACTCTTATCTTATACTCCATGAATTTATATTTGCAATATCGTACATAAAGATTCAAAAACAATTCTTTAGAGGGAAAATTCAAATAAATTCAAAAGTCTCAGATTTTGAAAATTAGTGGTTGCATTTCAAAAGACTGTTATCTATCTCCAAAAGATTAGGTCCTGATGTTAATTTGTTGCAGTAAAATTTTTTTTTCTTAACTTGATTTGATCCCAATGAATATTCTTTTAAGAGTTTTAAATTGACACAAGTTATAAGACATGTATTCTTTTCAAAAATAAACATCATCAAAAATATATTGGCACAAATGGTACAACTGTACAAGTGTCAAATATATCATTTTCTTTGAGAAAAGGGTGGAAGTTATTATAATATAAATGGTGCACAATCATATATTCAAGTATCTTTTATTAACTTTTAAAAACGACTATTGTGCAATTATATTAGTTTTAACTTGATTTCTATAGTTCTAAAAGCCTCTGGAAATTATGGATACAGAAGCCACCATGAAATACATATCTTATCAATTAGCTAATGCCTATGAACTAAGAAAAATAAAAAATCTTCTACTTAATTCCAAATTACGTGTTGACATCATTTCCTTCAAAACACAACTCCAGTAGTCGATGTGAGACAATGAATAATCAAGATCACAATACTTTAGCTATGTAAAATGAATCAATATGAACTTGAACTGTTGGATGTAAAGGAAACGACGGGGCGTTCTTCAGACGCCCGTGATTGAGGACGACAAGCTTTCTTGAGCTCGTTGTACCTCTCGACATCAAAATTTAGAGCCTTCATTAGTCGGTTCTGCTTGGCACTAAACCGGCTCTGGAAGAAGCCCTCAAACGAGGGCTCCTTTGAAGTCCTCAGGAAGAAGGCATAGCCTCCCATGAAATACAATGATGTAACATAGAAACAAATAGGTTCCATCACATCCCATGACAGTTCCCAGAATGTTAGCCTCATGAAGGCTGCTGTTTGGATAACCAGATAGCCTAATCCAAACCAGAGTTCACGACGAACATATGATTCTGCTTTCCTGTCGATGAAAGCCTTCTGTTTCTCCAATTCTTGGAGCTCCTTCATAGCTGGATCGTTCGGGTTTGGGGTTACAGGTAATAATCCCTGGATTGCTTTCACCACCTGTGCCAAAACAAAATTGTACACAACATTTGGGTAAAAGATGGCTCCATTTCACCTGTTTCTGTTTATTAGTATGATTTCTTGCAAGTCTTAACACTCTATTTAGTTATTCAGATTTGTCTCAACAAATGCAAAATTTAACATACACTAAGACCCCTGTTTTCCCCTGATTCTGCCAATCTCCCTCTTAAGTTAACCTGACTAATACTTTTTTCTTCCATTTAATACACAAGGCAAACTACCAAGATCACATCAATGGTGGATGAAGATTTCTTGTTTCACTTTTGCAAAGAATATATCTCAAATACTCTATAACACTGGCCAAAATCACTTCCAATTCTCTACAGGTTTCTTTAGTTAAAAAAGGTCAAAGAATCCAAAGATGGGGTTGCTTAAACTTGTGGGACTCCACAACTAATTGTGTTTCAATCTCATATCCCATCTCTAAAACAAGATGAAACAAAACAAAGAACCCAATCTCCCAAATATTTGGAAGTGTCCCTATTCATTCAATTTTCTTCCCCCACCGACCAAGAATGTAAATTCAAGACTTCTCCCTCAATCAAAAGGCCACCCCTCAGCCACAAAAATTCCATGTTTTATGAGTTGTTGAATTTTATTTTGTGTTCATATTTTTTATGTTTTGGGGCAAAAGCCAAAGGTTTTCAAGAGGGGTACTGCGCTTTGGTTTATTTCATCAATGAAAAGAAATCATAGATGAAAAGAGATCTTCGTTGATCAGAGATCCACTCTCTAATAAAAGCACCATCTTGTTTTTGGTGAAACATTTGTTTCGATTGCCTGTGGAAGAAGACATGGAAAACACCACACATGAAAAAGCTAATCAGTTCTTGGTAGTCTCCAGATCAAAAACTTGCGAGAAAAAAATGCATTTTGTGAGAGGGGGTGATCTATTCACCAATAATCCAGTTTTTGATTCATCTAATCTTATTGCTCTAATCAATACCAATCTACCAGAATTTGCCTTCTGAATGATCTGAAACTATGAACTGAATGAACATGATAAATAATAGCATCAATTACGGGGAGAAAAGGGAAAAAAGGTAAACCAACCTGTTCTGGCCTGAGGAGCACGATGTTTCCAAGAACAATGACGCTACCAGATTCGTCGAGAATTTGAGCGAATTCCAAACCCTGATCCTTACTCGAGCACTCGCTACCGCAAATCTCCAAAAACTCCGGATAAGAAACGAAATCATTCCCGATCTGCCTCAGCTTCGCCTTCACCGTTTCAAGCTGCGACAATCTGAGAATCTTCTTCGCATCCGCCACCGTCAGATTCTCCTCCTGCGCCTGCGCCGGCGCCGGCGGCGGAGTCAGCGCCCCAAGCCTGATTCTATCCCTAGCAATGTCCAATTCCCGAAGCTTCTCCAATAACTTATCCCCGGTGGGGAGGAAGCGGTGCGGCGAGGGAGTGGCGGCGGATAGGCGGTGGAGGAAGCGGCGGAAGATGCCGTCGTCTCCGGGATCGTGGGGTTGGGTATTGGAGGCGGCGGACTTGACAGGTGTCCGGGGTAAAGAAGTGCGGCAGTTGGTGAGGGCGGAACTGGTCATTCTTGACATGCCCAAGAGGCGTGTAGGAGTGATTTTCCTGAACGCCATTGATGGAAAGCTTACGAGGGTTTGAATGAGAGAGAAAGAAGGGGTTTGAATGAGAGAGAAAGGGGAGAGTATGAAAATGGGATATAAATGGCTTGAAACGGTTCAACAATAACGCTGCTCTTACGTGATGCCTCTGCTATTTATAGTCTCCCCGCGCGCAGCCACACACGACACGAATATGCAATTACTTCATATTTATTCACTTACCAAATTCATCGGTTCACCCGGTGCACGAACCAACGTTCAAAATTTATATTTATCCCGTTTCAAAGATATTGATACTTTTTTATTTAATTCAGAGATTATGAAATATAATAATTTATATAAAAAATTAAAAATATAATACTATAATTTTAATATATAATATTGGTGGGTTGTATTAGGTTTATATAAGTAAACCACGAAAAGATGTTCTGTGACATATTGGTGTGACATTTCCTATAAAACCTGCTTATGGAATGACACGTGTCTGAGTGGAGAAATTCAATCTATTGCCCAAGGGTTGACTTAGGGTATAGTTTCTCCTCTCTCTTACGTGTCACTCATCCAACGAAATGTCATATCACACCAAAGTGGTATAGGAGATCCAGACCCGTAAACCACACGAGAATATATTTATTATTTTGTGTGGATTTCATGTACATAAAAAAATTGTCAATTTACTGCTCATAACAAGTGTTGCTCTTACTATAATTCGAGTCATTTTAAAGAATTTTCAACCTACGAATCATGGTTCTTTACATCCTGTTAATCTTCTAAATTTAAACAAAGAGTTAATTGCAAAAAAAACCACGAACTTTACATCTATTGCAAATTAATCCTCACTTTTGAGAAATTGCAAAAAAACCCATCACCTTTAAGTATTGTTGCAAAATAAACCCAATTTGTGACTAAAAGTAGGATTTTTTGGGTTTAATTTGCAACAATACTTAAAGGTGATGATTTTTTTTACAATTTCTCAAAAGTGAGTATTAATTTGCAATAAGTATAAAGTTCTTGGTTTTTTTTTTACAATTAAACCTTAAATAAATGAATGGGTGGACGTCCTTTATTATTATTAGAGTTTTGAAGACACGTTACACTACCTGTATTTTCCAGGGGACTCTCTCCTCTTATAAATACTAGTAAGTTGAAAACTACACTACAAAAAAAGTCTTGAATAGAGACGGTTTTTTAGACGGCTTTTAATGGTTTGAGACGGTTTTTGAGACGGTTTTTTTGCCATCTACAATTTGTGTGTACAATTTGTGTGTAGTTAGAATAGAGACGGATTTATTTTGAAACGGTATTTGAAACGGTTGTAAACCGGACCAGTCTGTTTAATTTGAGACGGTATTAGAGACGATTTTTTTACCGTCACAATTTTGAGACGGTATTTGAGACGGTTGTAAACCGAACCGGTCGATTTAATTTGAGACGGTATTAGAGACGATTTTTTACTGTCTCAATTAGAGACGGTTTTTACCGTCTCTAAAACCCTCTCTAACTACTAGCTTTGCAAAAATGAATGGATTAAGGTTTGAACCATGGCTACCATGCCCCCAACTGAGGCTCGAGACCATCAGGCCAACATCATCTTTTTTTTTGAGGTATTGGGAGTCCTTATAGGCCAACTTTGCTAGAAGTTATTCTCATTATATATTCATTACACTATATATGTATACATACACTTATTTCTGTTCATTGAGGGCTTTAGAGAGGGCTATGGCTAAATACCGTCTCAATTAGAGACAGAAGAAAACCATCTCAAATACAGTCTCAATTATAAACCATCAATAGTATGAGACGGCAAAAAACCGTCTCTAATTTGAGACGGCAAAAAGTCATCTCTAATACCGTCTCAAATTAAAATCGTCTCTAATACCGTCTCAAATTGAGACGGTTTGCATCCGTCTCAATAATTGAAACGGTCAGAAATCGTCTCAAAATTACATGATCCGGTTCTCTAGCCTACCAACACATTCCGTCTCTAAAATCGTCTCAAATAGAGACGGAAAAACTCCATTTCTAATTGAGACGGAAGAAAACCGTCTCTAATATCGTCACAACTTAAAACCGTCTCTAATATCATCTCAAATTAGAGACGACAAGAAACCATCTCTAATTGAGACGAAATCTAATATCGTCTCAACGTGAAGTCGTTTATAATACCGTCTCAATATTAAATTTGTTGTTATTGACCAATAGTCAATGAGAATGTCGTCTCTAATTCTAAAAAGTCGTCTCAAATGGAGACGGCTAACACACTGTCTCTAATTTTGGTCTCTAATCAAAGATTTTTTTGTAGTGCTAGTATACGCCACTTACAATTATTAGAGCGAACAAGTTTTCATGAAGTATTTAAAATAAAAAATAAAAATTTATTTGAGTAATTTGATTAAGTATTAAAAGACTCTCTTCATTATTAGTAAAAACTAATTTTGTCTGTATGTGTTAGAGTGATTTATTTAAGTATTAAACGACTTTCCTCACTATCAGTAAAAATTAACCCTGCTTGCATGTGAGGAGCCGTATTAGAGAGATTTGATTAAGTATTAAACACTCTACTCACTATCAACTTAAACTTTTAGGTGAGGTGATCATTTAATAAAAATAAAATAAAATTTTATTTTATTATTTGTTTTTTTAATGCAAGACAATCAGCTTATTTTCAATTAATAAAAAAGATTTACGTGGTCAATAATAGTTACAATTTGTCTAAAGATTGGGAATCAAATTTTATTGTTACAGTGTAAAAGCAACCTGCTGGTTAATAGTGATCAACCTCTATTAATTTTGAGTTACCATAATTTATTATTCCATTAAATCACGTAATTTATCCTTTCACCGTCTTGTCGGCATGAGGTGTGTGATGTATTAACCTTTAAAAAAAAAAAAGTCCTTAGTTAGCATATTAGAATTAGGGGTATTTATTATTCAATGAATTGTGCCGAGCACGTGTCATATGGTACAGTCTTTATTTGAATTTTATGAAAATATAAATACGAATTAGGTCGAAAAAGATAATTAAAATAATGGAGAAGGTAGGGTAAGGCAATTGGGGTTTGACGTGGAGAGGATAATGGGAGGTTTTTCCTTTTTTATTTTTTAATTGTCACCGGAATTAATGTATCCCCACATTATTTGGGGAATAAAATGAGGTGGCAATGACTTTTTCATTTGTTCCACAGTTAAGTTTACAGTCACATTAAAAAAATTTAGAGATTTTTTTTAAAGGATTATTCTAAATAAAGAAAACAAATTTAAGCATTATTATATTTTTATTCTAAATATATTTCTATTGATTTATTTGATTGTGAGATGTTTTCTTGTGGGATGTAAATTTATTTATGAAATAGGTATAATAGTAAATGTAAATTTATATATGAGACTAATGGAATTTTTGTTCAATGAGATTTTTTTTTCTCTCTCTTTTAGTCATTTTAACGGGAAAATTGTGATCTTAAGATAGTAATTTAGGGAGGTTTGCAATTTTAAAACACTATGCTTTGGGACGGTCAATTATATGATATTATTTTTTAATTTTTACAATTAAAAGCTTATAGTAAAATTTTTACACCTAATTTTTCTCTAATTACGAAAATTAAAACATAATGACAAAAACCTTACAGAACTCTAAAGTCGTAATATATGTTCTCTGACATCAACAAAATTAATAAAAAGAAAGAACAAATTTTATTAAACAATTTGAACAGTAAATGTGAATATACTATAATGAAAGAGGGAGTATACTAGACTTTTAGAGAAAAGTTGTGGGATTAATTTGACACTATCCCCTCAAAGAAGTCATTACATGGCTCAGAGAAAAGTAAATTAATATTAAATATATTGATTTTTTATTTTAAATTAATAATCATATACATTCCTCTTTGCACTTTATTTGATAATAATTTAACTTTAATTTTATTTTAAATTATAACATTTCGTGACTAAATCAATAGTACCGTTAATCATGAACAAATAATTTTGAAGAAATAGCTAATACTTTTGATTTTCATTTTTTAAAGATTAAAGATATTTGTAAAAATTAGATAATTCTACATTCAAAAATAAATACTCCCTCCGTCCCGGTCAAAGTGTGTCATTTGCTTTTTAGCACGTAGATTAAGAAGTATTATTATTTTATGTAAAATGGATAGGTGTATTAAAGAGATGTGATGGGTAGTGGTTGACCCTTTTTACTAAAAGAGAAAAATTGTGCAATTTGGACAGGACACCCAATATAGTAAAATGATACTATTTGGATGAGACGGAGTGAGTAATGTCTATAGGATTCTCTAATGCTTCTGTAATGTCCGTAACACAAATACTATAAATAATTAAAGGGAAAAAAATAGATAGTCATAAAAGAATGTAGCAATTTGGTGGTTCGTTTGTTATTCATTTGCACTGATTTTTATTGTAATTGAAGCTTAATATGACCATTTATTCATCAGATCAAAAGGTATATATTTAGGATTAAAGATCAAGAGTCTCTTTATAATTTAGAGAGCATTTTATACAATATAAAGAGTATGTAAAATATAAATGATCATATTTTTAATCATCTCCAACACCCTCTTTATATTTTATTTAGTTTGTTATATTTCAATGCTTATTTATTATAGTAGTATATTCTTTTTTTAATTTTTTGTGTTTCCTTCAAATTTATTTTATTTAATATATGAAGTATTAAATATTTTATGTACATTTCAAGAAAAATGAGTGTTGGAACTAATGAAATATCCAACACATTAAATTTTAATGAATTGTTATGGCTCTCTAAATTTGAAGATCCAAAATGATTATGTAAAAATTATTGTTAATTTAAAGAGGTTGCTGTAGATAACTTTTGTTGTATCACTCTAAATTATTGATAATTTCTTATTTGAAGAAGCTTTAGAAGATGCTCTAAGAGCATCTCTTGACACAATTTTCCAATTTGATAGTTTTTCAAATGATTAATTGAAAAAAAAAACCACGAATTTTACTCCTATTGTAAATTAATCCTCACTTTTGAGAAATTGCAAAAAAAAAAAAAAACCACCTCTAAGTATTGTTGAAAAAAAAAACCAAAATAACCTTACTTTAGTCACAAATTGGATTTTTTTTGCAACAATACTTAAAGGTGGTAATTTTTTTTGCAATTTCTCAAAAATGAAGATTAATTTGCAATAATAATAAAGTTCGTGATTTATTTTGCAATTAACCATTTTTCAAATCATTATACTGTAGTGTATTTAATTTCTACCTATTAGATTTGTTCCTCTATCACCATCCCATTCCATTCCATTCTCTGATTAATAAATACATCTATTTCGAGTGGACGGGGCATTCTACGAACCGCTATAATCCCATATGTTTTTGTTTTAATTCATCATTCATGAGCATGTTTCGTTGATTTAAGTTTTGCATTCTTGATCTGTGAGTGATCATAACACACATATATAGGCAGGCAAATTATTGCATTGAATCGTTTGACGTATGGAATATTTTTTTATTGTAGTTTATAATATATTTTGTTTCGTAAATTTTATCTTTATTTTTAAAATATAATATTAATTTTATGAGTCTAACTGCGGTGCACCTAGTACACTTGGACGATTTCAACAGTTAGATTCATTCTTAGTCTAATCACAACCATTAAATAAATTAATATAATTAAATTTTTTTAAAAAAAAAATCGCTCACTACCCCTATTTTACCCTATTAACTTGGGGGTGCACCCCACAATAACTCTAATTTTATAGATATAATTATAAATAATTGGGAACATGAAATTCTATATAAAACTAGTTCCATATTATATATATATATATATATATATATATATATATATATATATATATATATATATATATATATATATATATATTTTAAATAATTACTCCCTTAAATTAAAAAATACAATAAAATCACCGATTTTTTTTCCCATCTTGGTTTTGTGGCTGCTATAGAGTCATACTCTGACCCTCTCTTTTTCAATTTTCATTTTTCCTTAAAAAATACTATAGCATTTGTACATCATTTGAATTGAATTTGTATTTAATTTAACCTATAAATATTTATTATTTATACGTCTCTATAAAACATAATTATTCCCAATTGCAGTTGACATTTTTCCGTCCAAATAAATTTTAAAATGAGAAAAACGTGAGACTTTTAGCTGTGAGATTAATTGAGAAGGCATTTCACGCGAGGTGAGGTACCCATAGTCGGCACTCAATTTTTTTATGGGCAAATTTTATGTGATATAATTTTATACTTTTTAAAATAGTTATAAATTTAATTATAAAATATTATTATATTATAAATTATTCATTATATTATTATTTTTTATTAATTGAGTATCATTTTTTATTATAGAAGTTATTACTTTTTATCCTTACATTAGACGGTCTCACATAAGTCTTTGTCATTATTTATTTTTATTTTCTCTTAAATCCAATTTTACCCAATATACATCATATTCAAATTCAACAAGAATGATAAAAAAAAAACACTTGCATGAGATCGTCTCACGTGAGACTGCTTTATGTTTTCTTAAATACATTTATTAAATTTTATTAAAAATATTATCACTTTTATTTTATATTACAAATTTTTTATGAAAAAAAACACTACACACCATTATCATTTTCATCAATTCGAATACCATTTTTTATAAAATGTTATCATTTCCAATTCGGCTCACGAAATTATTCTGATGAAACAGTGTCACATGAGTGTTTGAACAAAAAAATTGTTATGCATTACATATACTTAAATATCACGATGTATAATACAAGTATCCTAGAGTATTTAATTGTGGCATGATTAAAACATATTTAATTGATTTTAATATTGTTTATGCAAGATATCAATTTTGAGGATGAGTTAAGTTTCATTATATGGAAAGTCAATTTGCGTGGGAATTAATCAAAAGGAGTAAATTTGTAATTTCAATTACTATTCTTAATATGGTAACCAAGAAATCATGAGCAACATACATGGAAGTAAATAAGCCAATGATAAATGTCGATAAATGTTGTTGCATCTATTTAAGTTATCTTTTGTTGGAGAAGAAAATCACATGTCCTATCAGCCGTGTTTCATTGTTTTGTAAAAAATACGAGTGTCTATTTCGTAGAAATAGGATCTGCTTAGATAGGATGTCTAAGTAGGAAAAAGTCCATAAGGCCGGAACGTCTTTAGAGTGAAAGTATTAAAATGTAGTCTGTAATACTGTGATCTGCTAATGAATGGTTCCGAGTGAATGATGAAGTCATCCCGACTTTTTAAACAATCGTTTCAATTTTCTTCCGCTTTAATTCTGATTCATGTTAAAAAACGGCTGGTGTAAGAACATCACTTTTGTTTTGTATTGAAACGTTTGTTTTGCGTTAGAATACCGATTCTACAAGTATAATTGAAATAAATCTTGTTATAACATTTATGCATGTATTTTAATGTTAATGTGTTGTTGATAGTCGTTTCTAGCTAGAGATTTTAGATATAGAAACGAGCTAACCAAAACAAAGAAAGATTTCATTTTTCACAATTATATAATGTATACTTTAATTTTGGGTTGTCCTAATTTTTCTTAATAATAATTGCTAAGTATTTATGTGGCAACATATCCATCAATACTTCTGTCATATATACATTCCTTGCTATTGTTTATTATTAAATTCAATGAAACGTAATAAAATGTGGATAGAAATTTGGTATAAAAGGTATTTATTGGAATATAATTAGTGGATGAGAATGTGCCAATTAATCTTGTCACTTGAGATGTTTGGATACACGTAAATCAATAACTAATCCATAGTAATTAAACATGTTAGATATTTATTTATACTTATAATTATATTGGGAGATGTATCTATTATTTTCGTTAGGTTTAAGGTCATGAATAGGAAAACTACCAGTGTGATATTTATAATATATTAATTATCATCTGTATATTGATGGTTTGTTTTGGTGATGAAATTATTAAAACATTAATATAAAATCTGTTATCATTTAATAGTGAGATATTTTTTTTATTAAATAGTAGTCAAATTTTTTTTTTTTATAGAAATGGTAAAAGATACCACTTTTAATAGTAATTGATTTTGAAAAAAATTCCACCCAACATAAATTTTTTTTAGAAAAATATCACTTTTTGATTTTTTTGCCTCAGTTCGCTACATAATTAATATAGTTGCACATATAATCGCACATATAATTTCGTGGAGTGGTCGCACATGTGTTTGTAAATAAAACATGTGATTAGTCGCACATGTAGTTCCGTGTAGGATCGCACACATATAGTCGTGTGCAGGGTTGCGTATAGGTTTGCAGGCGTAGTCCAGACTAAGTTTAATTATATTCAAAAATTTTAAAAGTGGCATTTTCTGAAAAAATTATGGTGGTTAGCATTTTGTCAAAATAAACTATTAAAAGTTGCATTTTTGTAAATACCCTATTTTTTATTAATATTATTAATTGTTTATTAAATAGTTTACTTTGATAGTTATTTTATTTTATAAATCAAGTACTCAATCACTTTTTATTAAAAATTTATCACTACTTATAGTTGTCATAGAACTCATCCATGAGAGGGTCAATTTTTTACCAAACTCTGATTGCTTCTAAATTTTTATTTTTTTTAAAAATTAATACTCTACAATATTCTACTAAGTTTAAGTATATATTAACATTTAATATTATTTGCATTTTGGTTGGCTGAACTTGGACGTATAGAGGAAGTACTAATTTTGCCATATTTTGTTCTTTAATACAAAAGCCCTAAACCTTAAAAAAAAAAATTAAATTAAATAATTATAATAATAATAATGTTGGACTATTATTCCGCTAATCGCCTAAGCCCATTCCTCTATTAGTTATTTGTTGGGCTTAATTGGCCCAATCTAAATTTGGACTTGTCTTAATGTTGAGAAATGAATAACCTCGGAAAATTAAGGGATATATCCATTTAATACTTCATTTAGATAAATACCTCTGTTGTAATTATTTTGAGTTATATCACTTTTAAAAAATATTAAACATTTCCTCATTAATAGTTAAGAAAGAAAAGGGCAAATTTAGAAAATTAAACACGATGCAACAAACGAAAATAAGGCTACGGCCTTTATAATTGTTAATTTTCCTAAATAATTTCGTAATAGTTTGATACCGTTTCACGAAATGAGTTCAAAAAGATGAATAAAAGGTAATAACATTTAAATGTAAAGTGACAACTAATTAATGAAAAGAGATAATCGTCTATTAGACAACTCTGTATTTAATAACTACTCGAATTATAAATAAAAAATAATATCTTCAATAAAACGTGATAATATTTAAATAAAAAAATTATAACTAATAATAAAAAATAAAAAAAGTAATATTTATAGTGAGATGGTGAAATACAAATGTTGTTCGACTCTTTAATATAAAGGGAGCAAAAAATATGGCAATTTAAATTCAAATTAGTTTAATTGTATATGTCTTGATTTGGAATGATATCACTTTTAACACTAATTAAAGATCCCTTTACTTTAAGTAAATGGAGTCACAAAATTCCGATCCAATTAACTGGATTTTAAAGAAAATGGGCCGTGTTGGGCCTGTCAAGCCCACTACATATTTCATGTCAAATAATTTGATTCAAAGTCAGTAGGTTTCGGCCCCCTAAAATTTCAATTCTTTTGGATGTATTATTTTCTATTCTTTACGTTGATGAAGTAGCATAATATATTATATATTGTGGGTAAATTTTAAACGTTATTTTAAACTTTTTATCTTTTAATTTAGAAAAAATAAAATGTCGAGTAATTTTAATATACTTAAAATCAAATGAATAAGAGAAAAAAAAAGTAAAATACCAAAATAATTGCATTTCAAATGGCAGAAATGATTACTTTGTTTCATTATTGCAAGAAAATAATTCTTCTACTTGATATGTTTATACTCTTTTAATTTGGACATTTTATAATTATTTAAATATTTTAATTATTATTGCAAATCATTCCTAAATTATATATACAGTTAGTGTTTGTCGAATTAGCTCATGATTTAGTTCGATAAGTGCTCGTTTAAGTACATGTGATAAATCAAATGAACGCTAATAAGGTATATTTTTAAGCTCTTTTTTTTATATAAATAAATAGAGCTTGAATATTACAGAGCTTGTTTGTCAAAAACTCGTTAATTGACTTTGTTTGTGAATAAGCTCGCTATACATATTATTTATCATTTCTTCATAATATATGAGTATAATATTAAAAATATTAAAATACTTATTTAAAATATTGTATTTAGATGAATACCATTATTGTAGAATTTTGATTTGTTTGTTTATCATGTTTACAAACGAATACATTATTGAACATGTTCACAAATATATTCTCAAACAAAATCTAATTTTAATAAATAAGTTCAAATAAGATTTTAAATTTTTAAACGAGTTCAAATTTTCAATTTCAAATTATACTGTTATCAACTCTCACCAGCTCATTCTTGCTTAGTTGCTATATATACTAATGAGTCAACTACTTATATTTATTTAATCAAATTGTAAAGAAATATTTAGTAATTAACTTCACTTTATGTAAAATCTAAATCAACAATATTTGCTCGTGTATGTTCGGACAATAATTATAAACTAGTCAAATTATATGCCAATCTAGTTGCGTCAAATATACATATTTTTTCCATTGCTTTCTTAATCTTAACGAAGGAGATTTAATTTTATTTGCACAATTGTTTTGTGTAATAAAGAAAATTATTTATCATTCACCCTCCAGTCTGCTGATTCTTGATTAAATATAGTGTTGTTTACTTGTTAACTTAAATTAAAGCCCCTTTAAGGAGAGAGCAATAACCCATAATTGGGAAAATAAAAATCTTTAACATCTTTAAAAAGAGAGAAAAATGAACCATAATTTTTTGACTAATGGGTCATTTATCTTCTTAAAATTATAACTTATATATCTTGTGTAATACGCAAAATCTATATCATAATTAAAAATCACATGAAACGAATCACAAAAACTTAATACTATACCTTGTGAAGGAAAAAAAAATCTAAAAAATCAAAATCTAAGTCGGATCGAATCATTAGAAGTAGAGTCTTACATGATTTTATAAACAAAATTACATGTTAGTAATTATATTTTGCTTTTAAAGAGTATATATTTTAATTATTAAAGATATTATTTTTTAATTAAAATAATAGGTGGAAATATGAATAATATTATTATTTGATTAAAATATTACATTATTTTTTAATTAAGGGTAAAAGTTTTTATATAAAAAGACATAATATTCAATATTAGAGAGTTGGTTTCTTGTGTTCCCGGGAACACACCGTGCCCCCATGAAAATAAATGTTAGTTGTTAGTAGTTATACCAAAAGGAAAGTGAAGAGTCCAGTGGTCAGGTGGGCTAGCCCACCTGATTATGAAGTATTTTTTATTAAAATGTTATCAATTCTTATCCGTCGTTACTAAATTATATGAGATGGCAGCAATAATATAATTATGTTCAATTGCGTATAAATTTAATTATAATTAATTTTTAAAAATTTAAATCATTTTTTTATATGATATAATTAATCATAAAAAATCACTTAAATTGTAAAAATAAAAGGTTAAATTAAATTGGGATAAATGCCCCTGCGCACTATACGTTCAAATTCAACTATCTCCTAAAGTTAGTATCGTTAGTATTAAATGCCATACTATTTTAAAAAAAAACTTATACCTTTAATTTTTTTTTTTAAAAAAAAATCTTTTCCAAACATTAATAACATTCATATTTCACACTAAAAAAACTATTTTTTTACAATAAAATACCAATGAATTGTAAAAAAAAAAATTATAATTTTGTTTTAGTAAAGAAATACAACGAATTTATTCTTAAAATTTATTAAACAATATTGGATTTTAATTGGGGTGAGACGATTTGGGAATTATGTTGTCCATTTTCTTGCTCGGTTTGTTCTCTCTTATTCTTCTTTTTTTTTCTCGCATTACATTCCGGATGCGATTATTTCTGTTGTTGTAATTGATATTTCGTCTATTTACTATATTAGTTATTTCCTGTAATATATATATATATATATTTAACTGCAGTGGTTAAGATGATCGCAAAATTACAATATGACCCCGCAAGTCTTTTTCTGCAAATAAAATTTTGAGATCTCATCTCACGAATTGTTATTTTATTTCATTCATTCATACGTATAAGATATGATATTTAATTAAAAAAGTAATATGGACAGAAAATCAAGAAACTTGATTCTTAGACACGCCAAAATCCGAAAAAGATCCCAATGAAATGGGAACTAAAGTTGAGTTCATTGAATTGCGAATAACGAAGCTGTCTGCCATCGGAAATCTTTCGAACAAATCAAACTAAAGATAATTATCTTTTTATTCATTCTTAATCAATCTAATCTAATCTAATCTAATTCAATTAATTAATTTTGCAATGAACAACAGTAGCACTGTGGCTCACTGCACTGAGAAAGATCCGGGTAGTTTCCGGTGCAATGTGGGCCGGGTCGATGTCCCTCACGAGGTTGTCACGTGACAGTATGTCCTCCATTGAAAGTACACTCTTGTCTTATTTTAATGTTTTTATTGTTAAATTAATTCTGAATAATCACATCTCCACGACTCCACGAACAGAACTGGCCCACTCTTTGAATTTTCATTTTTTTTTTCACAGCGGAATATGACTATCTCAAGTTAATTAAAGTGTTTCTGAACTGTGAATTTTTGTTTCAGTAAATTCTTAAAAAAAAAATTTTATAAAGAGCAATATCAGTTTAAAATAATCCTAATTAATACTTCCTCAGTCTCAATATTTTTGTGTGCGCATGTGGATTATAAAAATTGCTTTTTAAATTTATAATACAAGAAAATGTAGAAGTAAATTGAAAATTTTTAAAATAAAAAAAATAAATAAAATTGTTGGTAGAATTAACGAATAAAATATAAAAAATTAGTACTTCGCTTTGTTTAGTGGTATATAATAAAAAACATGTATAACAACTCAAAATTAAAAATGTACATGAAAATATAATTAACTAGTCTAGGAGTTCACTGTTCACACACATTTGTACCCAAATTGGTAGAGTAAATTAAACTCGTTATATATTTTATTTAGATTAGTTCAGTAAAAATATAGATGGGTGGGTAATGAAAATATAGATTCCATTAATATCTATGAATAAAAAATAAATTCATAAATACTGAAGCATTCAGATGAGTGGTGTGACAACTGAATTTGTATTATATACAGTGCATGCATGAATATATTGGCAGTAATCTTTGACAAAAGACAAGTGTTGAAAAGGATCTTACATTAACTCCATCCAAACATCCTTGACGGGAAAATGTCTTGTAATGAAGCTCTCATTTAATCAAAATAAATAGTAAAATTATTACAAATGTGTTGTTAAAGAGACAGGCGTTCGCTATTTGCTCAATCCACTGCATATTACCCCTCCATACCACTAAAACGTATGCATTTTTTTATTTTAGTCCGTCCTAATATAAGGTGTGTATTTTTCTTTTTGGTAAAGAGGATCCACACATATTAATTACTTCTTTCTCCATGGCTCACATATCATACTAATATTAATATACCTACACACTTTACATTAAAATATTATTTCTATTACCTCACTACACATTAAAATAGGAAAATTTTCATTTTTAGTCTCATAAGAATCAACAAATTTCAAAATGGTCCATTTTTTGGCAAATTTAGTCCCATAAGAATTTTAAGCCATTTTCCGTAAGTAACTAACAGAAAATAACACGACTGTTAGTATATTTATTATTTTGAAAATTATAGAATATTTAAAAATTGGAATCCCAGATATAATCTCCCTCCCCCCAAATTTTAGGGTTTGCAGAATCCTTTCCGGCGATGCAGAATCCTTTCCGTCGATCAAAAATCACCACCATGGGAAGAAAACCCAAATCCTAACGCTTCGACACCTCTTCGGAGCTCCATCCACGCGAATCCGAAAATCGATCCGCATTCAGCACCAACGCGTCCAGCGCTGATTGGTTATCCAGCATCACCATTTCGCTGAAGCTGAAACATCGACGATCTTCGACACGTTGGATTCAGCCCATTCATTTTTTCTCAAACCGACTCGATTTGGTTGATGTAGTCATCTGCCAATTTAGGCTCGGATCTCGGCATGTGTCCGGTAAAGACGACTCGACATTTTGGAATACCTGTCAGGTGAAGACAAAGAAGATGACGACGAGTTCGAAGTCCTGCGGCGACGATCCACGGCGGCATCGCTCTAGAACCCTAGGTTGAGGACCCGGCTGATCTCCAGATTTGATGAACTTTTGGTAAATTGAAACTCAATTTGATGATGTGCGGTATTGCGTAATTAGATTTGTCTTTCTGGGTACTAGATTTCTTGATTTTGTTAGGGCTTTTACTTTGAATTTGATTGAATTTGGATGAAATTTTGTTTCTTTGTCATCCCTTTATGAAATTCATCTCTAAATAATTATGGAAAATTTCTTTTATTCCTTTGCGCGAGTTGAAGCATCTCTCGTCTCTTTATTTCTCTGTTAATTTTCAAGAATATATGATTTAAAGGGTGATAGATGAAATTTAGATGTATTTTGACAGGGAATATAATTTAAATCTTGACTCTTGTTTAAGTTCAATTGGTTCATTAGCTTTAAGGAATTAGATAGATTTTTTTCTCTATAAATTGAATTTGATAATTTGTCTGAAACTAAGCTGTATCAATTCATTGGTGGTATTGGTAGATAGTAACCCAGAATACGAGGCTTTATGCTTAGAAAATTATTAAGGTTGTTGTTAGTTAATATTTGGCAAAAATAATATTCTTATTTCTTTATAAAATGTTTTTATTCTTTTTTTTAACTTAACAATTCCTTCCAAAATTTAACGGTTTGGGACTAAAAGTTTAACTTTTAGGACCTGTTTATAGGTATGAGACTATTTTTGTAAATGAAGAATTCTCTTGGGACTAAAAGTGAAAATTTTCCCATTAAAATATTATATCCCTTAATTTACGTACAAAAAACAAACGTGTATGTTGTAGCGGGACGGATGGAATAAATAGGACAGATGGAGTATTTATATTTAATCTATTACATATGAGGTCCACACTTAATACTAATACAATTATTCATTACATATTAAAATATTATATTCTTCAATCCATCATAAATAAATAGAATTATTTTACTCCTTAATCTACATATAAAAAGTAAATGGATATTTATCATGAAAAAAAAGAAGTATTTTTTATGAGTATTTGTTTAAATATTGGACTTATATTTATAAAAATAATCTTGACTCTATTTTTTACTCGATTAAAATAAATGATCGATAGTATACATTTATGACTAGATTCTAAAGTTTTTAAATCGATTAGGTACATTAAATGCTCATTTGTCACTAAATATATCAATCTAAAAAAAAATTCTTAATATTTTAGGGCTGATAAAAAATTAACCCCAAAAAAATAAATGTATGACAAAAACATGAAAAAAAAAAAAGAAATTTATATTGATGGATAGCACATGATGAAGCCATTATCCAAATGGGCCGACAATTTCAACCTTGGGAGTTGATGCCCGGATTCAATATCACTCCAATATGATGACGTGGCATGCAATTCTTTTCTCCATTATAAATCCCCCCCTTTGCCCCCCCCCTTTCCCAACTCCACCCAATTCTTCAACTCTCCAAACAGCCCCTTAGCCACCCCAATGGAATCCACATCAACACAACCTTCTAAGAAGAAACTCTCCACCAGGAAGCTTGGAAGGTTCCTCAAGGAGCAGAGAGGCAGACTCTACATCATGCGAAGATGCGTCGTCATGCTTCTCTGCTGGCATGATTAATCATGGTGTTTCATCTCGTATTCTACTCGACTGTGTTTTAACCACGCCTTTGTTGAAGTATGGAGTAGAGAAATCTGACTTTAGTAGTGTTAGTTCGGAAAATCAGTGTAAATAGAAAGGGAGAGGTCATTAACATGTCTATTTTTGATAATTTACTGTAAGAGGTAAATTTTTTGAAATGTGTATTACTATTACACATTGGTAAACTAGGTTTTTGTGATTGTAGGATTTTAATTACATTCAACTTTATAAAAGAGTTTTGGACTACAATTTATTATATATATTTAATTATGTATATATATATTTATTGTTGTTCCATGTACATTAGACAATGTTCAAAGAGTTAATTATACATGTGCATCATATTCAACCTATATATGTTTTATTTAACACATTCCTATACTTTTACTTAGTATTTAATTTAATTTTTAGAGTATAAAATGTACATATTTTACTCTTAGTTTACTCTTGTAATTTATGAAAATTAAAATTTAACATAAATATTTAATTATCTTTTTAATTATAAATTAAAAAGAATACAAGTACAACCTAAGACAAGCTCATATTGTTTTCATTTTCAAGTCTAATTCTACAATCATGTCACATGCATGTTTATTGATGAATTGATGAAAGGTTTTGATTTTTATCTAATGGTTAATTAATTTAATTTATGTAGTAGTCTTATTAATAGAGTACATTATTATAAGAGCCTTGTTTATAGTTTATATATCACCTACAATTTTCAATGTTTAATTGAATCTGAAAAAAGTACAATCATCATCATCGAGTTTTAATATAGAAAAAAGAAAAAATATATATATTACGTGAGATTTAATTCGTCCTTAAAATTATATATTGATTTTTTTTTTCTGTTTTTCAAAATAAAATAAAAAAAGAATTATTTTTCGTATAAAGATGATAGTAATATTTGAATAATTTGAAATTTGAATCTATAGTCATATCAATGTACAACAACGGTAGTACTGCTAGGTGGGGTAGACTGCTCCATCAACTCTAGTTAAAAAACGATGGAAGAAAATAATGGGGAAAGTTTACTACTACGTACTCTCTTTGGTTTTAATAGTGATTCAAATCTCCAATTATAAAGATATTTCATTCTGTTTTTTTTTATTAATCTTTATTAAAATATTTATGACCATTACAAGTATAATTTGAATATTGATTATAATACATGATAAAAATTTTATAAATAGAAAAGATGATGAAACAAAGAAATAGAATAGGTGATCCATTTAATAAACAAGTTCACATTTATTCTAAATTTGGATTTTTTTTTAATTCTATGGATTTTAGTAGGTGATGTCAGTTTCCAATTATTTTAAAAATTAGGTTTAACATATAAAATGGCACAATATTATTTTTTTTTCCCCTTACGTGTTAATCATATAACGTGTAACATAAAAGATGATGCACGAATCATATATCGTGTGACACAAAATATGATGCACGAAAATAACGCAGAAATTTCGATGTGTTCATATATGCGCCTACAAATCTATAACCCTCAGCACACTTATATTCTAAATATCATGTCTCTTCAATTAAAATTTATTTTCTCTTTATCTCTTATCTATTTTTTTAATATATATTAATATCTTCTTAAATATTGATTTGATATAAGTTAAAATATTTCCTATAAAAAAACTCAGAACAAATATATATATATCATTATTTAATTGATTTTCAAATCTCACACAAAATCAAATAAACATCACATTGATATTTTTTTTTATAATAAATAGGGAAATTATCTTTGTTAAGTTCATATGTTTTAAATTGGTCCATTAACTTTCAAAGTTCGACAATTTAGCCCATTTTTAAGCTGGAGCATATCATCCAACCGATAATTCCGAGTGACTCTTTTTACGTAACGAGAAAAATAAAATTTTTAGTCCCTTGAATTTGCATCTATTCGAAACTTGTCCAAACTGTTTTAAATTTTGAAATTAGTCCATTAATTTTCATAATTTTCAAAAAATTGGTCCGTTTATCAACAAGAATGGGTAACCCACTAGTTACATATGTGAAATTTTCATTTTTTAAATTTTATTATATTCAACTTAATTTGTAGAAATACATTTTATTTAGATTGAACTTTAGAATTCTGTCTCACTGACGGGATTTTTAGCGCTATTAAAACTTACTAATTGTCAAGAATTACAATCGTAAAATGCCCACTTAAATTGATATCAGTCCAAGAGATTCAAAAGCGGAAATTGTTACTTTCATAATAATTTAACTGGAACCTAACATATGCAATAGAGAATGGATAGTAACATATCTACATGGTTCACAGATTAGTGAAAAGTGAATTAATTAGGGTTCCTTAATAAAATTTTGGTTGGATTTATTTTAAGGCTGTAGATGATCTATTTGGGAGAATGGCAAAAAAACCAAAATTTAAAGTTAAAAATCATTATCATCCAACATTTTAATTTTATATATTCCCTCCATCCCGTCTAAATAGCATAATTTTACTATATATTGGGCGTCCCGCTTAAATTGCACCATTTTTCTATTTTAGTATAAAAGTCCACCAATGACCTACCACTACCCATCACATCTCTCTAATACACCTACCCACTTTATATAAAATAATAATACTCCTTAATCTACGTACAAAAAATAAATAGTGTTATTTGATCGGGACGGATGGAGTAATTTATACACAAATGTTCATTTTAGTAAAAGTTCAAATTTCCTCACGCGTAGCGTCAACTAACGCGTGTAATGATAAAATGTAGCAGGAATATGATCGTTAGGATAATATGTAAATTATAAATTAAAAAAAAAAAAACTTTCCAAATATAAAAGTAATATACGAATATTTAATTATAATAAATTTAAGTCCATAGTCACAATTGAGTGATGGAGTAAGTTTTCACAAAAATTTAGAGATATGGAAAATATTGAACATGGGCATGTGGCTTTGTTCCCCACCAACGACAAATAATCTCTCCTTATCCCGTGAAATTTGTCTTTCTTTATTATTTCCTTTTTTTTTTCTTTTTACCCGTAAAAATAATAACTCTATCACTATGAATTTGTCTCTCTTATTAAGTTAAAAATAATAATTCCGTTTTGGAAGAGCTTATACAAAATTTTACAACTATTCAACTATAAACTTTATTATATTTATGGGGGTAATGTAAGTGTTATATAAAGACTATATGATATGTAAATGTAAAGAAAATTATTTCTAGAAAGGATGTTATTTTAAAAAATAAAATGTATATAAGTAAATTATTTATGTTTGAGTGTTTTTATCATTTATTTATGTGAAAATAATGTAGGAATGGATAAATATAAAAAAATTGTATTGATAAATTGTTATTCACCGTAACAAAAAAGTAATATTTTCTATATAACAAATTAATATATAAGAGAAGAATAACACTTGACATAATAAAAAGTAAC
Organism: Pogostemon cablin; assembly: GCA_023678885.1. Classification (NCBI taxonomy): domain Eukaryota; kingdom Viridiplantae; phylum Streptophyta; class Magnoliopsida; order Lamiales; family Lamiaceae; genus Pogostemon; species Pogostemon cablin. The sequence continues at coordinate 18,602,738 of CM043000.1, forward strand.
ACTTTTAAAAATGAGTTATTACAAGTAAAATCATGAATTTTACTCTTATTGTAAATAAATCTCCACGTTTGAAAAATTATAAAAAAAAAAAAAAACTATTTTAAGCATTATTATTGCAAAACACACTTAATTCTAAGACTTTTAATACCACATTTGAGAAATATATCACTCATTGTGTGCATTTTATAACAATGCTTAAAGGTGAGTTTTTTTTTATAATTTCTTGAAATTTGAATTAATTTGCAATAAAAGTAAAATTCGTGATTTTTCATGCAATTAACTCTTTAAAAATGTAGTAACTATATCCAATTCCACCTAATACATGCTCTTTGTTCTCTCTATATTTTATATATACTCCCTCCATCCCAACCAAATGGTTGCATTTGCTTTTTGCACGTGGATTAAGGAATATTATTATTTAATGTGTAGTAGTCCAAGTGGGTGGTTGTATTAGTGGAAGTGTGATATCAATATTTTAATTGTATTAGTGGGTGTGTATGGATCCATGTGTGTGTAAAAAAGAAAAAGTTTTTTTTTACAAACTCTTTTGACGGAATGGATGAAGAATATATATACTCTCTCCGTCCCAGCGTAAGAGGGTCATTTGCTTTTTTGAACGTAGATTAAGGAGTATTATTATTTAATGTGTAGTGAATAGTTGTATTAGTGGGAGTGTGGGTCCCATATTTTAATTGTATTAGAGGGGGGTGTGGGTCCTATATGTATAAAAAATGAAATGAGACTCTTTGGATGAGACGACCAAAATGGAAAAATTGCCCTCTTTGGTCGGTATGGAGGAAGTATATATATTAAAGCCATTGTAAGATTTGTTAATAACATGAACTTTTGGATGGAGCATACAAAAATTGTTACTCCCCCACCCCTAATTATATTCAGTGAGAGAAGATGCCCATGATATAACTCAAATGATATTGATTTTCATCAATCATTTTATTTTATTATATGAAATAAGGAGAACGATCATTCAATAAATACTCCCTCCTCAATTAATTTTATCTTTATTACTATTATATTTCTTTTGTCTCAACTTAAATTTGTTCTCATTTATTCCACATTAAACTTTATTATTAAAAAAAATTCACATCAGTCTATACCTCTTAAGGTATATATTAATTACAAATTTATCATTCCGACTTAATATACATGATATATTTTATAATTTATTTATTATTTAAAAATATTATATTATCTTCTAAAAATTAATAAAGTTGATCAAAAAACAATTTTTTTAACACCGTATTTAAAATTAGGGGTGATCACGGTGCGGTTTTGACGGTTTTTCAACAAAATTTAAATTGACTTGCTATAGGCGGTTCAGTTCTATATTTAGTTTAAAACCGCGAGTTTTCAATTATAATTCATCGATTGGTTTTTAGCGGTTTGACGGTCGATTTTGACGGTTTAGCGGTTTTAATAATAAGATAGAATATAACTATATAAATAATGTATGAAATTTAAATATAGATAAATATGTGTGTTTCAATAGATGCACTTTAGTAACCCATGAAACAATTACAAAATGTATAATTCTAAACTATTCTAAAATGTCAATTTCTTAGTAGTAAGAACTATTTTTTATTTTAAATTTATAATATCTCATTATAATCATAAATTAAAATGTCTCTATAGAGTTTAAATAAATAATTATCATGAATATTTTTTTAAAGTTATCATCATTTGTTAGAAATTTTACAATCATAAATTTTGATAATGAACAAAGGTTTACAAGTTATAACAAGTTGAGATTTCAACATTTAAATAAGTTTAAATCACATACATATAATATTAAATGTACATAATATATTTATAGGCAGTGCGGTGCAATTTTAGAAAAAAAAATTGAAATTGCACCGTTATGGCGGTGTGGTTTTCTTAAATATAAATAAACTGTAATTTATGTAAGTAGATCATTAGTAGCGGTAAGGTTTGGGCGGTTTGAGCGGTTTTGAAAAATTTATGCTCACCCTATCTAAATTAACGATAAAGAATAAATTGGAATGAGAGGAGTATTTGATATCCATTGTTATTTTCTTTTCTTTTCAGAATTTGAATCTAAAATTATTAATAAAATGGTGATGTTGAAACACTTTAGTATGCAAAGTTTAAATCGGGTTCTACGTGCATCATAATTTATTTATTACTCTTTAAAATTTGAAAAATTGTTCTTTAAAGAGATAAATTATATTATTTTTCTGAATGAAAATATTACTCCACAAATTCTTGTACATTAATTTATTGATTACTCTTTAATGAAAAATTACTCTTTAAAAGATGAACTATTACTCAACTTAATTAAAAATATTATTCTTCACATTCTTATATATTGTGATTTTTATATTCTTGTTGGACAAATTTTGAGTAGTATATTAAAAAAATAAAAATCATTTATCTAAAAAGTAAATTTTTATATGTATTAAAGAGTAATTTTGCAACAATATGATGCATCGATGTATTTGATTCACAAAGAGCGATTCTCATTAATAAATAGGAGCAATCTTATGTGATATTGTTTTACGGTGAAATTATTTTACGTTTTCGTTAATAAAGATGTTATCACTTTTTTTAAAAAAATATTATCACTTTTTATTTATATTATAAATTATTCATGAAATAGTTCATAACATTATTATCACTTTTTATTATAAAGGATATAACCTCTATTCCATCATACGAAAGTCATTGCGTGTGACAATATCACACAAATCCTTGCTTAATACTCCCACCATGAACAAATGTATCTATTTGTTCATACGCGTGGATTAAGAAATATTATTATTATACATGTAGTGGATAATTATATTAAAAAGAAGTGGTATCTCATATAATAGACCCTTACACACAAAAGAGAATTTAGATACTTTTAAATTGAGTGTTCAAAACGATAAAATGAATATCTTGAGCCGGAATAATTAGATTGTGAATAGTCTCCGCTTGAGAGGAGGAGGCCCAAGGAATTGGCAGTTAAGCCCCTCTCATGATGGGCTAATATATGGGTACATATTTATAGGCCCACAAATTGACTCGTCCTACAGTGGGCCTGCCATTTATTACCACACTCCAACGCAGTCAACCATCTTTTCGGACTACGTCAGTCGTGTAGTATATACTATTAAAGAGCTTCATATTAAGTGGTGTACCCTACCATTAATTACATGGGTGAATTATCATTATATTATACCCTTCGTCTCGCATTAACGTGGATATTTAATTTTTGCATGTAAATTAAGAGATGTTCCCTCCGTTTGGAAAGTATTGACACATTTTTTTTGGGCACGGAGATTAATGAATATAATAATTTAATATAAAGTGAAGTGAGAGAAATAATATTTAATGTGTAGTGGGTAGTTGTATTAGTGGTGAGTGTGATGCGTGTGTGGGTCCATGTAAACAAATAAATTATTTTTGTGTAGGTCTCATATTCTTAAAAAGGAAATATGTCAATTTCTGTGGGATAACCCAAAAAGGAAAATGTGTGTCAATATCTTTGGGATCGAGGGAATATAATATTATAATATGTAGTGAAGTGAGATAAATAATATTTAATGTAAGGTGAATAATTGTATTAGTGTTTTGTGTGGGCACAACTTGATAAAAAATAAAATATTGGGACAAATCAAAATAAAAAACGTAAATGTTAATGCGGGACGGAGGAAGTATATGAATTAATTGTAAAGCTAAAATATACGATGAAATATAAGATAAAATAAATTATAAACTAAAAGGATGAAAATATAATTATACTCTAGGTATATGAAATCCACACAAAACGATTAATATATTCTAATGAGCCACATACACTACTAATACAATTATTGATTATATATTCCTTAATCTCGATACCCAAAATAAATCTGATAATTTTTTCGAAATGAAGTTATATATATACTTCATATATTTATTTATTTACATTCAAAATGATTAAAATTTATAACCTCAAGATGGATGGAGGGATTCTATGAAATATAATCATTTTTAGATTTTATCTTATGGTATGTGATGTGGTTATGATTTATTTCATTAATTTAACATATAAACTATTCTATACGGTGATGTTTGTTTTGGAGTTTTGAGGAGTATGAAAATCATGAATAGTGATGTTGTGTTTGTTTTGGATTTTTGATAGGGTAGATTTTAACTTTATGTTAAATCAATATGTATGAATGTATTAATTTATGTAAGAAAGTAGATGAGAGAGAAGAGATAAAGAGAGAAATTGTATTAATTGAAGAGAGAAAGTATATATAAGTATATATAGGGATGATTTTTAAAATTTGGATATGAAATTTTAATTCTAATTCTGAGTTTTAAAACCCGGAAGACACCTCCCCAAAATTAATCTCCTCCATGTACATACATCATTCATACCAAACCACCACCATCAAATTAATGTCATTATAATTTTATAGTGTGTGTATATGTGTATGTAGAGGAGTAAAAGTGACTAATAAATGGAGTAAAAAAGAAGGGCAAATGGTGGGCCTAGAAATTGGAAGTTAGATAGAGGACACGTGGTCAAAGAAGGGTTTGATTGGTCAATTAGCATCTTTTCTGCACCCACGTGTGTGCTTTACTTGCGCCGATATTTTCACCCTCTTCTCACCACCCTTTTTGGCTTTGCTCCAAGGGCTAAAACAGACATTATACATATACACATCTACATCAAAAGTATTATAACTATAACTCATCCTTTTATTTTTTCTAAAAAAAAAAAAAAAAACATTATATTAGTGAGCTTGAATGTTGACATCAACAAAGTATACATCTACATCAAAAATATTAAGATATTAGAAAGGAGAAACTCAAGAGAAAGCATATAAAGTTAGAGTATGAGCAACACCATTATCTCTTCGTATTGTTTAACGGTAAGAAACGTCACTTATTCGTGAAGATTTTCTATAAATATTTCTTAGGATCCTGTCAAGATAAGTAAAATTTGAAATTTGCTTAAAGAGTGAGTTAACAACAATTTGATAATTCGACTCCAATATGATCTCATCATATCCACAGCAATGTCAAATCTCTCTTCACAGTCAAAGCCTTCACTACCTCCACCCCAAAATATCAGATAGTTCAGGAAAACACCATAAAAAATTTTTTAAAATAGCAAATTTGAGTAACATGGGACTATGTGACAGCTTGTTGAAAGAAATTAACCCAACCCTAAACTTAAATGGTTAAATAAATCATAGTGGTTGTCCAGCCTAGCCCAAAAAAGAATATCACAACTAGGACCAAATTTTAATATATTTTTAGCCCATTTCCTTTGGGTTGGGCCGCTTATGTATTGGGCTCCGATGCTGGTGGAACCTGAAATGGAAGACATGTATAAAAATAATCATTCTTATATATATTAATAACTTCATTCATGATTTTTTGAATTATAGTATATCTTAAAGAATGAATGATCTAAAAAAAAAAAAAAACTTTGATCATAAATAATGTCTTTAACTCTTCTCATATACTTATTAGTTTTTTATTCAACACAAACTGAACACTGGGTCAATCTAATTGCATTTTTCAGATCCAAAAGATGCTAAAAACTTAAACGCAAATAAATTCTCAGTACGTTTTATTTTTAAAATTGTCGTCCCAATATGCATGTAATATATACCTTACTACGTCACTTATTTATTTATTTATTTATTATTATTATTATTATAATATATATATTAATTTTAAAAATTAATAAAGTTGATTAATAAAATCATTTTAAACAACAACATACAATAATGGTTTAACAATCAACCGTCTGTAAGTATTATTTTTTATTCATGTCACATCACGTGATAATAAGTTCCATTAATTACTACATTTTCGTAAAAATTTGCCTCATAATTATTAAAAGTCTACGTTAGATCTGGAAAAACACATTATCCAAATAATGTGTAATATATATCTTAGATCATTTAATTAGAATGTGGACAACTTTAATGAAAAGACATATGTATCTTTCCCTTTCAATAATTCTTTTTTCTAAAATCATTGATAAGATGACGACCAACTTTTTCGTTACATAAATCAGTGTTACACCATATTCAATAATTTCACGTGATTTATGTTTTTATTTATATATATAATTGTAAATTGTTAGCCCACTTATGCATGCATACAAACAAACACGTATATAAATATAATGTATGTATGTATATATATCACTACGTGATAGATAGATAGATTAAATTATGTAGTGAGTTTTTCACTAGTGAAATGTCTTTTATGATTGGAGGATGCAATTGGGGTTTTTCAGGGTGTCAACTCCTAATTAAAATTTATGTGTATTTATGAATTTAATTAATATATTCAATAATGTGACGAAGAGCTAAAATTCAAAAATTTATAGTCTGGTTAGTGTATCTAGTAGACTAGTACTAAAGGCATGTGTTCGGTATATACAAACCAACTCTTTCAAACTTATCCATGAAATAATAAATAAAAATTTATACAGTTTGTATATAGAATATGATTCAATAATATTAACATAAAGAGAAAATAAGATTATTTTTAATAATTCAATGAGTTAATTAAGTTATGAGAGACACTACTATACCCCCGGTTCATCATCATGATTATTATTATTATTATTCAAATTAAAATTAAAATTAAGATACCCTAAATTCTAAAAAATATGACCTTAACTACAATAGAGAATTTTCAATTATACTAATTCTTAGGGGGTAAATTATGCACCAAATAATAAAAATGTAATTATAACTATACATTAAAATTAAATTTAAATCCTAAATTCTAGAGGTAAAATAGATCATATATAAACTACATTGATCAAATTAAAATATTAAAATATTATCTTTATACTTAATACTAAACTTTAGGAATAAAGTATGTCATAAACTATAATACTAGGGTTTAGGGTTTAGGAATATTAACACCAAATTTAAATTCTGTAATAAACAACAAGTTTTCATGAATTGAAAGGTAAAATTTACCATAAAGTAATATGGTAAAATATATTATTAAAATTGTAATTAACAAATAATAATAATAATAATAAAAGAACATGTAAAAGAAAAACTTATCTGGAAGTGTTGAAGGTGCAGCTGGTTGTACCTAACTTAAGGTAAGATTGGTAGTATTGAAATTAGGAGTGTAAATGAATAGAATGGAGTCTAACACAAAACTATTAAAAGTTATTTGAATATTATCAAATTACAAAATATATATTGAGTTTGTTTGATAAGCTAATAGCCGAGCTTGGACGAGCTTTAATCGAATTAAACATGAGCCTAGCTCGAGTAGTTTTATAATCTTACATTTATTTTATCGATTTTCATGTATTGAGCTTAAGTTCGAGATAATCTTTTAATGTTATCGAACACAAAAGTTTATTCAGACTTACATTTTATATCTTTATTAAACTGAGTTCAAACGAATTTCTTTTTCGAATAATTTTTAAGTCGAGTAATTTTAATTGATTTTCAAACCTAATTGAAGTCATTGCTTTTAAGTTATAATATAGGAATGTTGGGGTTGAGGTCATTAATTTTAAAAAATACTCGATAATTTGGAAATTAAAATAATTTACTAATTTAATGAAAGTGCTTATATGTTATTTTTATTTTAAGAGTATAATTCCTGCATCCTGGAAATTATATATTGCCGTTTTTTTTATTATAAAGATTAAGAATTATAATAATTTAATGAATAGTGAGTTGAATTGTTTTTGCTTATGTCTTAGTATGTATTTATAAAGGAAATAGGTTAATTTTTGTGATATAATTCAGAATCAAAAGTATGTGAATATCTTTTGAAAGTATAAAAATATTAAATTAAATTAGATGACAAAGGAAAAATGTACTACTAATATAAGAAGGAATTTAAATCTATACTGGTGAGAATTTCTTTTATTTTTTTATCATCTTAATTTACTAATACTCATTCCGTCCCACGATTATGTTCACACTTTCTGTTTTCGTCCGTCCCATGCAATGTTCGCCATCCAAAAAAGAAAATTTCACATTAATCAACAACCTCAAAAGTTATCTTAATTTCAAAAATATCATCCCCACCTAACACACATAACATACTTTATAATTTATTTATTACCTAAAAATACCACAATACCCTTAAAAAGTCAATAAAGTTAATCAAAAAGTAATTTTTCTTAAATTCTATATTTATAGTGTCGGTAAATATAAGTCCGGAATTGAGGGAGTAGTATTTGATGAACTTTAATAAATATTGGCATGGTTCCCAAAATATTGTACATCAAACAACTATTAAATGTCACGTCACAAATTCTGGTGGTACTACTAACCACTAACACACCTTCTTCTTGACTTTTTTATTGGTTGTAATGCAAACTCTATATTTAAAAATTAATATAATAGCCAACAAATATATAATTGTCATTTTGGATGTAGTATTATTCTTATTCCTATGCGTACGATCGGAAAAGATAATTAAAATATTATCATAAATATCATCTCTCGAAATTATTATAAGTATTTCTTTTAGGCTCATCGTGCACCTTAAAATTTATAAAGTAAAAATTTAAGAATAGTGGATAGTTATAAATTTAGATTATACAGTAGCACTAATGCTTCAGGTATAGTATTCATGTTCAACACTCAATTTTAACTATTTATAATTTTAAGTTGGCTAATTATTTGTGCACTCGAATTGCATTATGCATCCATTTTAAAAATGGTATATAATTATAAAATAAATATATACATATTTGTGAATAAAAATATATATAATTTATTAGCGAATTTTCTATTAGTTTTTTTAATGAAAAACTGTATATATAAAAACTAGTATACATTTATATGTTAAGAAATATATATACACTATTAAATAAAAATTTATACACATGTAGATTTAAGTGTGCACCCGGGTACACCGAATATCAACTCTTTCAAGTTACATAAGAAAACCAGTTTTAATTTGTTTCATTTTTTATGCATATCTATATATATGGAGTATATCTTATCTTATATATATATTAATTACAAATACGCTGCTATAAATAACTTTTTAAAAGTATGAGGTGTCACGATGTGGTTAATTGTCGTATATTATTTTTATTATTCATGTATATCTTAAAATCATGTACATCTATAAATTAAATATCATCTTTAATTATATTTTTTGATTTGTTATAATAATTCATCCGCGTATTACGCGAGAATCTGTACTCATATATATATATATATATATATATATATATATATATATATATATATATATATATATATATATATATATATATATATATATATATATATATAATATAAATCTAACGTTAATTTATTTCACATTTGCATGTTTGGATAAAAGAATAATAATATATTTAATAAAAATAATTTGATGAAATATAATAATTATCAATTAAATTATTTTATAAATAGATTCATACTATATAAAGTGTAAAATATAATAATATGTTTAATTAAAATAATATCTAATCAAAATAATACAAAAAAATCTCTTTGAATAAAAAGGTTTCATGGACATTCATAATTACTACTCTCTCTGTCCCACTAATTACTTACGTATATTTTTTTTGATTCGTCCCAATATTTATACACTTTTCTAAAAGGGAAAAAAATATAATATTATTCACTTTTTAATTACACACATCCCAACAACTTTATATATATTTTTATTAAATTATCTAAAATACTCACTTTTTACACACATACCAGTAAATTTATTCATTTTTACACATATTTAATTTTTCTTAATCTTCGCACATTAGAATATATGCACAATTTATCGAGATGGAGAGAGTATATTACATACATACACATGGGTTGAGAAAATACTAAAAACTCTAGATATTGCACCTTCTTCGGGACGGAGCCGAGGGAGTAATATACTCCTTCTCGATCCACTAAACTAAAATAATGTGTTCCATCTAATAGTTTACGTGAAAAAAATAAATACTATAAATCTTCACTGAGAACGGATATACAAATTTATATCAAAATTTCCTAAGTAAAAACAACTTTCTTAATCTACATTTAAAAAAAAGGTATTTGAGATGGAGCTGAGTATAGGGGTGGGTAATATCGGTATACCGAAAATACCGATATCGTACCGATACCATACCAAAAATTTCAATATGAAAAAATTCATATCGATATCGATACCGAAATTTCGGTATACCGATTTTTTGGTATACTGAAATTTCGGTAAATTAAATTTGATACCGATACCGTACCGAAATTTGCATCATACCAATTTTTTGATAAATACCAATTAATACCGAAATGTTGACATACCGTTTCATACTGAAAATTCAACATATCAAAAAATACCGATTTACCGAAACCACACCAAAAAATAATATTTAATTTTAATCAAAATAATAAAATTAATATAAAAATATTTCAAAATAATTAAAATTTCTAATCTCAAACATTCTACTTTGACACTTATGTTCCTTTTAATTTATTCATAATTATATATTAAATAACAAAATTTTTATTATTATATTTTTATACTCCTATATTTTAATTTAGAAGTGTATTATATTTTTATTTATTTTTATTAGAGCTTATTTTAAATTTTAAAAAATATATATGAATAAATGTGATACATAATAAAATAAAAATAATTTAAATATATTAATAATATAATATATACTTAAATATAGTATTATGTATAATTAAATTTTTAAAAAATAAATATAAAATTTTCGGTATATCGGTATCAGTATAACGATATCGAAATACCGAAAATAATTTCGGTATACCGATATAACGAAAATGTTAATATCCAATACCGATACCGTACCGAAATTATCGGTACGACAACCATACCGTACCGAAAATTTCGATATGTTGAAACTTCGACATTTTTAGGTATTTTTTGACACGGCGAATGCGGTATACCGAGTTTTCGGTATTTTTTCCCATCCCTAGCTGAGTATAATACTATATCTCTGTCCGGAAATTCCTGTCAAATAAATTGGTGATCGTCCTATTGAAATAATCTACTTCGTTCCACAATAAACTTCACATTTTTCGTTTTCGTCCATCTCACAATAATTTGCACCACCCAAAAAAAGAAACATCACATTAATTTCTAACCTCAAAAGTTCATCTTAATTATAAATTTATCATTCCTACCTAATACACATAACATATTTTATAATTTATTTATGAGTGAGGCTCTTGTACCCTCAGGGACATCAAGCCCTTTGCAATTTAAACCCCTAGCAATACATAGGGTTAAATAGAATATGGAGGGGGAGGGTTATGTTTCCACTTGGGCACAGTGTGTCCCCGGGGCACATAAGTTTTTGCCTTTATTTATTACATAAAAAGTCTACGATACCCTCCAAAAGTTAATAAAGTGGTCAAAAAATAATTTTTTTTAAACTCCGTATTTACAGTAACGGTGCAAGTTATTGTGGGACGAAGGGAGTAGAATCTAGAGAATCAAAATTTAGTGATTATAGAAAAGTTACAATAAATTGTAGGTAGATTATTTTATTGCTTATGAATTAAAATATATTCCATACGTTATACCTATTTATGTCAGTGTAACTATCTAATACTGTACTTATTATTTAATTTTCTTGTGATTAGCATATCACCATTTATTTGTAGTAACTCCAGTATGAAATGATCTTTTACGTACCTTAGACGTTGATCAGTACGTATACACAATACTTTAGGTTCAGGATACGAATCTTACATTTTTTTTTTAAATAAAAATAAAGTGTAGGTGTCATATATTCGGGTTGAATTTTCTACAATTAAAAAATCAAATTTAGATTTTATTTTTTCTTCAATATATCAATTATATAACTGATGTTAAAATAGATGATAAGTAAATTACAAGAAAATTCTATAGTACAGGCATGAAATTAAAATTTTTACTAAGAAAAAGTAATTAAATTCATGAATATATTTTTAAGTTACGAATTTGGATATAAATTGCCTTTTCTGTCTCTTTCTTTATTTATTTATTTATTTATTTATTTTTAACTATTATTATTACTATCAATGCTACTAAATGATACTCCACTTAATTAAGAGTAAAAAGGAAAATCTAACCTCTAAAATTTGTGCTTTCATGCATCATCCTCTCCTCTGGGTGTTGACATGAGAATCCTATTTCTATTTGTTGTTTCATTTTTTAGGTAGATGATACATATCATTAATCCTTTTTAAATTAATTTATATATGTGCCATGATCACATAAAATTAATAACAATTGACATAAAATCTGGAGGAAATTAATAATGTATTAAGTCTGAATGTTTACAATGAAAGCATTAAATTTCATACTTTAATTATTAACGATTACAATTTTAGTTATTTTTTATTTGCAATTTTTAATTTTGGTTTTTTTTGTCCTTTTAGTTCTTTTTCTTTAAATTTAATCTTTTTATTAAATTTAGTTATTTTTTGTTCAAATTTTATATTAAAATTGGACAAATTTTGATATAAAAAAATTAAATTTGGACAAAAAAATTGAACCAAATAATTAAAAGAAAATAAATTAAATTCCGACAAAAATGACCAATATCAAACAAAAAATTATTAAAATTGAGAATTACAAATAAAAAATATTAAAATTAGAATCAATGAAATTTCATATTTCTTCCATGATAAAAGCTAATTAGGTATATATTGATGAATACATGAGTCCTGTGAAGTTCAATTTGGGGTATGTTTTTTTTCCTCTGCTGCATTCTCGATGTTTCACAAAATATATGTTTCACTATTTTAAATTGGTCGAATCGAGATGTAAAAAAAAAAAAAAATTTATATATTGTTTTATCTTTATACTTTATTATATTTTATTATTGGAATTTAGTAATAATAATAATAATTATTATTAATGCTTTCCTTTGTTTGCTATTTGCTGATCTTACTTAGATTTAATTTTCGTGCTTTAGGAGCATGCACACGTTACTTTGGGTAAATATTATTCTATAAGTATATTAAAAATTAATTAAAATAAGACATTTTATACTCTAATTACACTTAGGGTAAATTACCAATATTCTATAATAGTGTTACAATTCGTATTTCTATTTTATTACATATTGAAGTTTCAATAATTCATTATTTTAAACAAAGAATCTTGTTTACCCAAAACGAGTCTCATATTCTATAAGGCGATGCTCGTTTACAGTTTTCAAATTCAAGTTTTAGTTTTCAATATTCATATCCAAATTTTAAAAATCACTCATTTATATATCTACTACATTTTCTCTCCTCAATTAATATATTTTATCTCTTTATCTCTCCTCTCTCATTTAACTTTTTAAATAAATTAATATATTGATTTGACATAAAGTTAAAAATTACCCTACTCAAAACCCAAAACAATTATAGAAAACACTATTCATGATTTTCAAATCTCATATAACTCCAAACCAAACATCACCTAACGGTATTACAATTCATATTTCAATTTTATTGCATATTGAAGTTTTATTATTTTAGACAAATTCTCTTGTTTACCCGAAACCGTGAATCGATATATATATGCTTGTTTATTAAAAATCCAACATAAAAATTAGTAATATATTTGATATTTTAAATAAAAAAAATAATTTTTCTATTGAAACATTAATTATATCCTTGGTACGTAACTGATTTTTTCAGTACAAATGAATACCTCTTAAAATAACATATAACACCTTCTAAGCCAAACATATTTTAAGGATTTAGCATTATTTTCTTTAAGTATATTCTATTTTCACCTTTTTACCTCTCTAATAAATTCAAGGATATTAATATATGGTACACAAGACAACTCATTTAAAGTACCAACACATTATTTAAGAGAAAAATAAAAATTCATAATTAATTTAAAATTGAACGCTTTTCATTCATTATAAAACCTGGAGCAGATCATATCATAGGTTAATGCTAGGGTTGATAGACCTATAATTATGGTCTAGAAATTATTTACAATTTAAAATTTTGCAGTGTGATTTACCTCACCAACTATTTGTAGTCAATTAAGAATGGATATATTTACTTTAATTTTATGCTAAAAAAATAATACTCACGTGTGGTCAAAAAAGCTTAATAGTATGTATTAGAGTAAAAAAAATTTAAAAAAAAAACTGTGCAATCAAATACATTGTCATGATAATTACTCCATAATTTTTTATAGGAGATACATTAATAAATATACTCTGATCGACAACTATATCTAAAACAATAAGTACTTATGTTGTCGTCCATGTGTATAACATTTATTACCAAACCAAAAATTTAATAAAAATTCCAAATTTAATGAATAATAATTAATGTGAGATGAAATTCTAAATTCAGCTGCACAATAAAATAAAATAAAAATATATATATAATTATCCTTGAAAAATAAATGGGTAAAATGTCATAATACCCTAGATTAATTTAGAGATTTTTTTATATCACATTTTTAGTGTTATACATTAAAATGCCTAAAATGACAAAAATATTTTTGATTCAATTTGTGATTCTATTTAAAAATTTTAATTGAGTTATAAAAATATGTAAAATCAAATTATAAAATATATACAGTCGTTATAAAATTTATGATCGAATCAAGAATAATTTTATCATATGGGGCATTTTAATAATTAATAACTTTCAAAGGATAAAAAAAACATTTTTATTTAAAAATAAAAGGGCACTATCCCCTTTATCTCAAAATAAATTGCTGTATATTATAAAGACTTTGAAGGAACTTCAATCTCAACTATGCAACTAAATAAATGATACTTAAAACTGTATTCAAACTATTTAATGATCTTAAATATTCTCACATGAGTTTCTTAGAAAAAGAATAATATAAATAGATAAAATAATAATAATAATAATAACATGAGGCTGTTAACAACAAACAAGAAAACCTCTCAATTCTCCTAAGATCTGACATTCCAATACATATATACAACAGTTACACAGTAAATCATAGATTTCACATCTTCTATTCAATTCATTATTAATTAATTTTCCAAACTTTTGTTTGTTTTAAGCATTTGTGTCTACTAGTAAACAATTTCACAGAGATCCGTGGATTTTGCTCTGATATTATCACAACAATTTTCATAAAATTCTGGAGAATTGCTTCCACCATATTTTTAAAAAAAAAAATACAGTAAAAAGAGCAAAAAAAAATTAACGCCAAATATATAGAGATGAATGAACCTATCTTATGAGAGAGAAGAGGGAGAAGAGGGGGAAGAGAGAGAAGGGAGGAGAGAGAGAGGGAGCAATTCTTCCTCCTGAATGGAGTAACACACACATAGATCTATCTATCATGATACTCATAGTTTCTTGAAAAAACTAATTAGGGTTTCTTCTTTCATGTAAGAATTCAGCACACAAACACACACAAATTCCCCAAATCATACACAAATACAGTTTTTTACTTACCATTTCTCTTCTCCATCTGAGCCTCCCCTCCCCCCACCCCACCCCACCCCACCCTCTCCTAAATTAAAACAGAAGAACCCTCCAGATCAGTAGCAAAACACCACCAACATATCTTCAAAAAAAAAAAAAAAAAGTAGCACTTCAGAAACAAGATTAGGGCAGCCTAGAAAGAATTAGGGTTTGTGTGTGGGAAATGTGGTAATGAGAGAAGAGAAGATAGAAGGAGGTGAGAGGTGGATTGAGATGGAGTAAATGGTGGGAGAAAGTGAGTAGTTTTTTTTTACAGAAGTAAAAAGAGATGAAAAGGTCCGTACGAGGATTAATGGGTTGTAATAACCAAAAATGGTGAAGAGGGTGTGTTTGTAA
Organism: Pogostemon cablin; assembly: GCA_023678885.1. Classification (NCBI taxonomy): domain Eukaryota; kingdom Viridiplantae; phylum Streptophyta; class Magnoliopsida; order Lamiales; family Lamiaceae; genus Pogostemon; species Pogostemon cablin. Next base: position 18,618,481 of record CM043000.1, read on the forward strand.
GGACACGAAGGTGATGGGCCCCCTCTCATCTTACTGGAAATGAAGCTGGAATTTGTCCATTGCGTAGGGAGATTGTAAAAAGCTGATGGTATAGCCTACTTATTATTCATCCATTTACAGCTTTTATTACACCTACTCAACATTCTACCCTAAATAAATAAATTACACCCCATTTCTCTTTATTCTTCTTATTTTGCATTCTTCATCATCCCATTAAGCCACCTTGGTTTATTTAGGGTTATTTCTCATGTCTGTGTGTGTTGGGAGTAAAAGACAACAACACCCCTGTTAATTAAGGCTAGAAAAAAAGAAAGAGAAAAAGAATTTAGTTGAGTGAGTGAATGAAATCTAGTGTGAGTTGAAAGGAGGAAAAAGGTGAAGAGTTAGACTTAGTAAGTACTTTTGCCCTTCTTCTCTCTCTCATATAGTAGTATATCTTCTTCTTTCTCTACATTGTAACTAGCTAGAGAAAAAGACAACTTTACCATGTTTTCAGTAAATAAACCAACCTGCTAGAGGTATTGACCTTTGGAGAACCTTTTCTCCTCTTTCAAACCCTTCCTTCTTACACACCTCTCTCTCTTCAAAAGTAGGGTTTTCTCTTGGTAATAACAACCAATCTTCATTCTTGAAATGTTCAACAAGAATACTAATAATGCATACTCCCTCCACCCTTCTCCCCCCCTCGCCGGCTACGCCACCTCCGCCGACGACATCCTCTTCCACCACCACCTCCTCTCCGGCCATTACTACGGCGCCCCCATCGCCACCGCCGTCAATGCTCCCGTGATGGTAGAAGGCGCCTTCTACCATCACGGAGACGGCGGCGGAATGCCGAGCTCGTGCCCACGTGGCGGAGTGAAGAAGGATCGACACAGCAAGATATACACCTCCCAAGGCCCGAGGGATCGGAGAGTGAGACTTTCCATCGGAGTTGCTAGAAGGTTCTTCGACCTTCAAGAAATCCTAGGTTTCGACAAGCCAAGCAAAACCCTTGATTGGCTGCTGACCAAGTCAAAGACCGCCATTAAAGACCTCGAGGTGGGGGTGAATCAGACTCCGGGGAGCTGCAACACCTCCCCCTCGGAATCAGACTCTGGAGAGGCTGGAAACTTGGATTCGAAACGGAAACTTGTCGAAATCATGTCTGAAAAAAACAAGGGGGATTCAGCCAAGGAATCCAGGGTGAAAGCAAGAGCAAGAGCAAGAGAAAGAACAAGAGAGAAAATGAACATCAAACAGCTCAATCATCATGATCATACATCATCATCATCGTCCCTCCCGATGCACCACATGAACAACCAGCTCGAATTCTGCAAGATTTCTCACACCCACCCACCCCCCAACATGTTCTTCGAACCCACACCCAATGATCAAGACCTAATTCAAGAAGAGTCAATCCATGTGATCAAAAGAAAAGTGAAGCATCCATCAGCCAATTCAATAATGGGATTCCACCAAAATCTCATCATCTCAAGCTCCAACTATGGCCTCCCATCTCCTTACATTAATCCCACTGACACTAGTAATTGGGACATTAGTACAAGCTTTGCTTCACAAATCTTGGATCCTCAAAGGTTCATCAATAGGTATGATTAATTTAATTCAATTAATCAATTATATATATGTATGAGCAGATGATGGTTGGTTAATTCAAACACTTTTTTCCGACAGAAGCAGTTCGAACAACTAGGAAACAAACAACACACTTTTGAAGTCCAAGTGATCGAATTAGTTAACCATTGTCATTGATGGATGTAATTGGTGTTGTTGTTGATCTGCAGCTACCTTCTTAATTAATTATCATCATCATCATCATATCAGAATTGCATTCTTGCAAACTGTTATATATGATGGATGAAGATTAATGTAATTATGTGCAGGATTTGATTGTACTCCGTACTGTTTTATTATCCATGTTAGTGCACTATGTATGTAATTTGGAATCACATACACATGGGTTGTGTTAACACACAATGGTTGTACCTTGTGGACACAAGGATAACATATCAGACAATGGGGGCAGTTTGGAATGGATCTTGAACCTGTCTTTGTCACTATAAATCTGCATTTGATGCCACTTATGTGCAATAAAAACTTGCAAACACTGTGTTATTTCAAGATATGAAAGCAGTCATCTTGTAATAACATCAGAATCATCAAGTGAATATACCACAGTTGAAAAGGCCAAGGTAATAATAATCACCTACGTACATACTCTATATGGATCTCCATCATCATCAACTTGAAATATTATTTCGGAAACTGACCGTGACATTCAAGGCCTACCATCTAATGTACCCACACTCTTGTCTTCACAAGACCCGACCCGACCCAACCCGTTTACTGCCACCCCATAAGCGTCCTCCACTGTCTCTGCCCTGGGAATTTAGTCGCATGTTGGATCTCGAGATCATATAATTAAGACTCAACGTTTGACTGCACTTAATAAATTATACTTCCTTCATCCCCGAAGATTGGACACCTTTGTTGTAATACAGGTATTAAGGAAAAATTAGTTTTTATTAACTTTATTGACTTTTAGCTAGGGTACTTTTGTATTTTTAGGATAAATAAAGTATATAATATGTTATGTGTAAAAAGAAAATATGACATTAATTTTTTATTAAAAGAGAGTAGAGCATAAGATGTGCTCATACTCAAATAAGAAAGTACATCACTAAAAGATTAGAAGATTTTACATTAGAATGATATTTCTTTTTTTGGGGTGAAAAATAATATAGGACGAACCAATGAAAAAAGAGTGAACAAATACGGCGGAGGGAGCACATCTTTTTTCATGTTATTAGCAAGAATCGAACCACTAACATACAACTATCACTTAGCATGCACATTGTGGATAGTTACATATACTCTCTTTTTTTATTACCAAGCAAAAGTTTATTTCATTAATAAAAATGTTACATCAACACAAGGATGCTTCAATCCTTACAACCCAATATACATAACAGCCATAGCATTTCAAATATTCTACACCATTTAGATATTAAAACCTAGAAGAATTTTTTAATTAATATCAGTTCCGTAAATAATTATACCACTCCAAGACACTGATCGATTACAAATTCCACCAACTTAGACGAGAGTCATGATCAATATCTTGCTTTTAACATCATGGACTACTTTCTATATATACTTAATCTGAAAGAGAAGTGTTTCTTAATTCGACCTAGCTTGATTAGGTTGCTTAACATAATAACATGGTGATTAAAATGGGACAAACATCCAACTTGTAACACATATAATTAGAACATGGCATATTAAACATGTGCAAGCTTCTAAAATTAAGCAACATAAATTGATGGATATGTTAAGATTCCAATCTGGTTTGGTCCAATATGGGTAAAGTTGTCATTTTCTCATTCTGTTAAACGTTTCCTTTAAATTTTCATAGATATTTCTCTATCTTTAATTCTTGAATTTTGTTTATTTGATTTTGTGCTCCATGGCTTACTATTATCATATTTGGCTGACAATAGAAGTCTGAAGCAGAAAAGTGGATTCTGACTTATCTACTTAAAAAAAAAAAAGTATTTTGAGAAGGCATATGTATGATGATCATTAGTTATTTAAGATTCAGATGTATTTATATATTTGAATTGGTATTAATAATACAATAAATCTTTAGAGTGAAAAATACAGAAAATATCAAAATTGGTTCTTTATATTAGGCGTAATTCAAATTCAGTCATCAAGTTTGTTAAATTCGCAATTTGATCTTTTAGCGTTCGAATTTGGTCCTTTTTTTGTCAAAATTTATAACTAAATTTGGATAAATTCTGATATAAAAGACTAAATTAAAAAAAAAAATTGGACTAAATTTCATTAAAAAAAAAAAAACTAAATTTGAACGGACAGGAAGGTATAAAAATAATTACTTTAACCTAGGGAAAGTAATACTCATGAACCTTTAGGAAAAATCAATAATTTTATCGAAAGAATATTTCATATACAATAGGGTATAATAATAATAATAATAATAGTAATAATAATAATAATAATACGAATGAATTGACATTTGAAATTCTAAATAAATAAAAATAATAAAGCTAAAGGTAAATAATAGTATATCTAAAACCACAAAAATAAAATAAAAATAAAAATGTGGATGCATATAAACATTCAAATGTATATCGACATTTGTTGTAGGTTAATAAAACTTATATAAATGTGTGGGTAAATATTAAAATTAATCTTATATGTATGATCGATTTCAATTTTAGTCTTTTTTTTAGCAATTCTTAATTTTGGTCATTTTTTATCCAATTTTGACCATTTTTGTCCACTTTTGGTCATTTTTTCAAATTTTGGTCTTGTTTAGTCCACTTTTGGTCCAAAATTTATACATTTAGGACCAATTTTGGATATTTTTGAACATAAAAGACTAAATTTGGACAAAGAAAATATGACTAAATTTGAGAAAATGACTAAATTTGGACTAAAATGACTAAAATTGGACAAAAAGGAATAAAATTTGACAAAAAATTATCAAAATTAAGAATTATAAATGATAAAGGACTAAAGTTGGAATCCACCATACTTACATGACCGATTGTAATATTTACACTTAATGTTTTAAGCTAGGAGTGAAAAGAGCATTCATTTTTTTCTTATTTTTTTATTAGTTTTATGTATCATTCTGACGCTCCATTTAAATTGTACTCTATATAAATCTCCTTATTATTTAGTAATGGACTTAAAAGAAAGATAAGTTGTATAAATATAATTATTATGTAAATTTTTTTATTTAAAAAAAGATTTCTTACAAAATAGTATATTAATTAAAAATGAACTCAACGCAATCTTAATTAGTACTATGATAATATGACTTCTCTCAAATTTGTGGAATGAGACATCATTAATTATAATATGACTAACTAATAAAAAAAATCCAAATGTTACCCCTAACGCACACATCATCCATCCAATGTGTATTAAAAGAGACAATGGATCAAATGACACCGTAAATGTATAACGCACGATTTGTTGTCGAAATGTCTTTGGGGATAGATGAATAATATGAAATGTGTTTGGATTTCTTTGGAAAAATGAGAGAAAAAAATTAAACTTTCTAAATTTAAATGCCATAAACACATATAATTACTACTAAATATTGTGAAATTTAAAATAAATAAAAAATCCAAAGTAGCATATACCTAACATTTGAGAAATGATAATATTGGAAAAACAATAAAAATTACTTCTCTGTCTGATCACCAGATATTGCACATTTGGTTCGTCCCTCTCCTTTCTGGAGGAATCAATTACTTAATTTGACTGCTTACAAGTTACATAAGCTATAGTGATTCTGTGGTTCACAACGTTAATACGGTAAAAGTGAGGGTGTAATGGGTAGTTTTTAAATTTATTTTTAATTATTTTATTTTATTGAGTGGTAAGGATTAAATAAAATTTGATCTAATGAATGATATTATTCAAGTGCATCGATGTACGGTATACCGGGTGCACTACAATAATAAGAATCATAAGTTAGTATTGGTATTTGGTATTTTATTTTAAAGGATATTTATTTTATTAGTTTTTTTTTAAAATCAAGGAATATTTATGCTTTGAAATTTGGGTTCACGGTATAAATCTTGTGTTCCCCTTCCAATTCTATTACCCTATGTATTGTTAGGGTGTTTAAATTAAGGGGATCACATAATTTACAAAGGTTTATGATGTAAATTCGATTTACATGAGACAAACTCTTGGAATAATGAATAACAAGTTTTTTTTTTAAGGATTTTTCTTTATTTCCCAAGGTATGTATTAAAATGGCTAATTTTAAAAAAATATTCTTGACTCGATTGTTGACTTGATAAAAGTATATAATTCAATTGTACATATTTTTATAACATCATTATATATATTTTTATAATTTGATTGTAATTTTAGTACGCTTAACAATTTAAGTAGCTAGAGTTTATCCCATTTATTTAGTTTTAATTGAATTAATATTATTGTTTAATTTGATTTAATTAAAAAAGAAAACTCAACCTATACACATATTCCAAAACTATCATGTAAATTTTTAATGAATATTCTGAATAAATAAATAAATAAATAAATATATAGATAAATTTAGGTTGGCGCTTTAGCTTGAATTTCAACGCGAGGGCTAGAGTTTTTGGTGTCTGTTTTAATGTAGGAACTTTCTATAAATATTATTTGTCAGCGGAATAACCGTAGCTACCATATTAAATGACTTCAACTATTTTCTTATTAAGCTAATTTTATTTTAAATTTATATATGTATCAATTAAATGCTAATCAATATTGAAAAGGGAATCGAACGAACTTTGGGAAATGTCACAAAGACTGACTATGACATATACTATATACATATAATTTTAGAAAAACCTTTTCACCAAATTTTATGAGAACAATAAAATGATGTCCCATGCACAATATATATTCACGTTACGATAAATAAGCAAAATAGAAAATAAACAAGATGATCAATATGAAAGCAAATTCAAAGTATTCAAAAGGGTAATATTTTTAATTTTAGCCAATTAGAAATGGATGAAATTCCCATAGTTAAGTTCAATACTATCAGAATACAGTATATAAAAATAAAACATCACATGTCTAGAATTGAGAGGAAAATTATTTTTTAAGACACTAATTAAAGGAAATTTACATTTTTAGGAGTTTAGGCCTTAGGGATTAATTTGTCATTTGGAGGAAACGGAAAATTTATTTCCTAAATTTGCTAGGTAGATAGGATAATGTTCTAATTAATATATATCTACAAAAATATAATATTTAAAAAAAAATAAAAATGCTGCACTTTTAGTTATTGTACTAAAAGATGGAGTATATTTTTTTAGTAAATCAACTATATTAAGCAAGTTATTGTTAATATGGGGGAATTATTATTTTTCAGGTATTGACTGAGGGGTATTGATTACAGTTTATGACATTATATTATATTATGAAGATGACAATATTGTAAGGACACTGTATTTTAAATTGCTTAGAAAAATAAATTATGTAATTATGAAGTAAAACTTAAAATTTAATAGTATTTTAAATTTGGGGTGATTTTAGGATTCACTCTAAAATTTATAAATTTAAAATAAAGTGTAATAGATAATTATTTTATTTATTTAATATTAGAGATTATATTAAAATTTAATACTATATCGATTAACATCGAGCCCTACTTGTAATCCTAAATTTGCTATGCAGAGAAAACATTGTCCAACATTGCCAGACAAAAAATATAACACTACTCAGGAGTCAGGATGAAATGCAACTTCCTCTCATTGAATCCTATAAAATTTTTATATTCCCAAAATTGAGAGTAGCACTCCCACTGGTGAAATAATTTTTTATGGTAAATATTCAGTATACTTGGATTTATTTTGTATTTCTTTTAAATAAAAAATATTCCTTCTAATTAAATTCTTATTATATATTTTGATTTTTTAAATTTTTGTTAAGATGAGTTATATTTGTTATTAAGAAGAGTTCATTCTAAAGAGTATTAAGAGTAATTTTGATATTATTTTTTAGTAAATAAAATTTTTACTTTTTAGAATTATAAACTATAACTCTTTAAACGAAAATTATTAATTCTAATTAAATTCTTATTATATATTTTGATTTTTTATATTAGTGTCATATTTTTCTTTTAAAACAATAATGATTATTTATTTAAAGAGTTTTTTTTTTTTATAAAAGTGTAATTTTAATAAATCTTTAATATACTAAAGGAGAATTTAATTTTGATGATGTGTCATTTCTACAAATTTTTTCAATTATTTTAATTATTAATTAATATAGATAATTACATATATTTATTTAAGATTTAATAAAATATAATCAAATCAAAATTAATTATTATTAAAATTTAATGAAGATAAATACACGTATTTAATTAAATATTTAAATATAGATTTATTTTATTTATTAATTAATATAGATAATTACATATATTTATTTAAGATTTGGATAAAATATGATCAAATCAAAATTAATTATTAATTAAAATTCAATGCAGATAAATACATGTATTTAATTAAAGATTTGAATATGGATATGATCAAATCAAAATCAAATCATATTTGAAAGCAAAAAATATATATTTAATTTTTCCTTGATGATCTTTTTTTAACTTTTAAATTCACTTTATTTATTTATTTTTTTCTGTTAATTCCGTTATTTTTTATTAACACATTTATCTATTTTATTTCTAAAATTTATTAATTTAATTATTTTATTTCTGTTATTTACGTATATATGGATTTGGTTATAATATTTTAATAAATAGAAATATTAAATTATTTATTTTTATTTTTAGTAATATATATGTATTGATTCGTTAGGGCAACCCCAATGGTCTACATGACCCAAATACCCAAATCACCAAATTTTTGGTGATTTGGGTCATATCCTCTCCAATGATTTTTACCCAAATTTGGTGCAAAAGAGAATATTCTATAGAATCTTATTAAAATATTATTTTATTAAATTTAAATAATTATAATATTCTAAATTAATTATTTATCCCTCTAATTTTAAATTATTAATTAAATAATATATTTTTATTTTGTATTAATTAATTTATATTTAAATTTTAATTTTAATTTTTAAATTTTAATATTGTATAAATTTTACAAATTACATTAATATGAATATCAAAATGAAATTAAAGAAATATATGAACAACACATTTTATTGATAATTGCATAATACAACACATACAAATGAAATGTATAAATTTCTATCTTTTTGTTCAATGTCATTTTTTTTAATGTAATATTTAATTTTTAATTGTGTAAGAAGTAATTTTTTAAATTATTTTAATAATACATAATTTATTATATATTAATTATATAAAATATATAAATATATATTTAACAATTAAAAATAATTATTAAGAGTGGTTAAAAATATATTTAAATATAATTATATTTAAATTGAGCATTAAAAATAATTATAAAAGAAATTAAAAATTTTGGGTAACAAATTTGGGTAACCCAAATTTGCCCAAATTTGGGTAAGGTTCACCAAATACCCAAATTTTTTGGGTAAAAGGGGTTGCCATTGGAGGAACTTTGGCACCTTTTACCCAAAATTTGGGTATTTGGTGAAACGATTGGAGATGTCCTTATAATTGGTGATATTTATCTTCTTTCTTTTTATAATAATTTTCTAATATTTTTTTATTTTCTTTTATTAAAACGTAATACTCCCTCCGTCCCATAACAAGGTACGCATTTGCTGTTTTGCACGTGGACGGTTCTAGGGTCTTTATTTGCTTTTTGAACGTAAATTAAGGAGTATTATTATTATAGATAAGGTGAGTAATTGTATTAGAGGGAAGTGGTGAGTCATATTGTGCACTTTCTTTATTAAATAGAGGAAATTAATGCATTTTAAGCGAATGTCAGGAATAGTGAAACGCGTACCTTGTTATGGGATGAAGGGAGTATTAAATTTATTTACTTTTAGGGTGATTTTGAGGTGTACCTAGGTTTAATTGATTTATTTTAAGATATAATAAAATTTTATTTATTTAAAATTTTATTTATTGAATTATATTTTTTAAAATTGTAACTTTAAAACTCGTGTAATACACGGATCATACTAGTATGTGTATATAAGTACTTCAATGGGTTGGCAATTTATTTTATTTAAAAAAAAATTCCGAGTCAATATGGTTCAAATAAATAGGAGAATACCAAATAAATCTTAGATTTCAAACCCTACACCTAATAATCTATATCCTAGATATAATAATTATTTTAAAAATAAATTAGATATATTTCACATAATAACTTAGCTACCACATATATTGTCTGTTATCTTTGATATATTTACAGACAACACCTATAATGTATTATTCCTCCGTCCTACTCATGAAACGATATTATTTTATTATATTGGGCATCTCATTCAAAAGTCCTCATTTTTCATTTCTAGTAAAACGACCCTATATATGGCCCACCACTCACTATTAATACAACTACCGGTGATGTTTGGGCGGGTCGGAGGGAGTATTTGGCATTTCCAACAATCCAGTGCAAAATTTGTAGAGGCAATATAAATGAACCTGGCTATTATCCCAATTTCCGACAAATTTTGATAATTAATTAATCAATGTTTTTGGACACTCTTTGTGTATGTAAGGTGTTAGAAGTAATTTGCCTTATTTTAACTCTTGTTCACCATAATTGTTAAGTTGTTAACGACTAATTATTTTATAATAGTATTATGAATTAATTAGGTGCTATAACAATTTGCAGCTAAGTAAAATTAATTTTAAACTTATTGTTTACTTCTAATTAGAATGGATTTTCTGTCCACCAATGATTCCAGAATACAGAATACTATTCAGTTATATTCACTAGTCAATATTTATAAATTAATTATTTAAATTTACTAATATAAACATATATAGAGAGGCTATAAAATTATCAAAGATTCATCTCATAGACTCTATAGACTCTATTTAATTACCTCTTGAATCCAAACTACTTTAAATTATTTACAGTATTTATATATTAAATCGCTATAATTATTCATTTAGACTACACTACACCACTTAAATTAACCATCCGTTATATTCCATAATCGCAAAAACTTATTTATTACATACATACGTTCTATTAATATTTAATTTATGGTTTTTATGATATATATTAATTATTAATCTTAGTATTTATTATATTTCTCTTTTATATTTTTAGTGTTTTTTCATGTTCATGTTGAAATTAATTCTACATATTAGATAACAGATTAAATACTAGGAGTATATATTAGATTAATACTAGAAAAAAAAAAAAGAAGACTATGAGAGCAACAATATATGGTTCCAATACCCTTGAAATTTTCATATCTCAAACTAAGCTGAAAAAACTCTCACTAAAATATCTGCTGAGAAAATTAGATATCTAAATGGTATGAATTCAAAGCTTACCAGAAAAAGATGGAGAAATTGAGCTACTTGCTAGTGAGACGTGGAATCTGACCTCCTTCGAACTAGTCGGTTTACGAATCGAATATATGTTGTTGGATCGATTTTTTTTTAATCTTCATTCCTTCCTAGTTTCTGATCCACAGCACCATTGAAGAGTCCAGTAGTAATTTGAAATGTGTATATATTACACAAAGCTGTTAAATTGTTTAAAATAATAACATAAAAAATTAAAAATGAAGAAAGATAGCATATAAATGGATTTGAGAAAATGGTATTTGAGAGAGAGAGAGAGAGTTAGTTGTGGAGAAATAGTTACAGTGAATATAGCATTGGTGATTTGAGAGATAGATGGATTCAAATATGGATTCAAGTAATTCTTTGAATGACATATAGTATTTATTTATTTAATTAATTTAATTAGTTATACTATATTTATATGAATTGAATTGTGATTGATCGAAGGTTAGTTACATAGAGCCTTGTGTCTATGTTTGACTCTCATCTCATCTCATCATTTTTCTTCATACAATTAATTAATTCTTCTTTATTTTCCACATACTCTTCACCCCCTGCTGCCATAGATCTTCTTCGATCTTCCTTTTTCTTTCTCTTTTTTTTTTTTAATGATAAATTCATTATACAGGATATCACACAGTTATTTATTTATTTTTTTAGACTTGCTCAACTGAGATTAGGCTGTTAAACGAGCCACATACTCGAGTTCGGCTTGAGTAATTATCGAGCCGAGCTCGAGCTCGGCTCGATTAGGAAACGAGCTAACGAGTAATTCTCGAGCTCGAGCTCGGCTCGACTCGTTAAGCAAAACAAGTAGAGTTTTTCGAGCTTTATCGAGCCTATCGAGCTATTTTTAATTAATTTTTATTAAATTTAATAATAATTAATGTAATATAATTAAATAATATTTATTACTCCCTTCGTCCCACATATTTTTACCCACTTTTTATTTTGGGATGTCCCACGTATTTTTACCAATTCCATTTATGGTAAAAATACATAATATTTTATTATATACTTTTTACAATTCCAACAACTTTAATTACTTTTTTACACTTTATTCATCATTCCCAACAACTTTATTTACTTTTTTTTAAATTACTAATTTATCCCTATTTTTTCCTACATTATATATTAAAAAAATAAAACGTCTTAATCTCTGTGCCCGTACAAATGGGTAAAAATACCCGGGACGGAGGGAGTATTATTATTATTAATATTAATTAATTATTATTGTTATTGAGCCTAAACGAGTCGAGTCGAGCCGAGCTCGGCTCGTTAAGGAAACGAGCATAAGGGCGAGCTCGAACTCGAGCTCGAGTAGTCACGAGCCAAGCCGAGCTCTCGAACAGCTCATTTCGTTTAACAACTCTAACTGAGATAAATTAATTACGTTAGAGGTGTGTAACTCATTTGCCAAAGAAAAATGTTAATAGGTATTTTAAATTACGAGTTCAGCTATGGTGTACATGTGGTATCGATGCATTTATATGATTTTAATTGTTAGATTAAACATTAATTTAATCTCAACTATTAAACTACTTGTTATATCTTCGAATATTAGGCTTTTCAAATTAAAGAGCACTTCTCCATCAATTTTGTAATTAAATACTCAAAATAATTAGCTCTCATTTTCCATTTTATTAGATTATACTCTAATTAATTAAATAAAACAAGTAACCACTACAAGGAAAAAAAACTTTAGCATTAAAAGATTGATACTAAAGTTAAATAATTGACATTAATAATCTTTAGTTTGAAGGATGATTTTTTTTCCCCTATTGTTCGGATACTTACTAGTGCTTAAGTTAAAGACAAAGTTCAGAAAAGTTGATAGGATAAAGAACTTCCTGTAGTAAGTATAAAATCAATAGAATAAGAAAATTATACTGAGTATTTAGATTTACGTGAATTTAGTAAATCCAATAAATAGTAGTATTATTTTAGGTGGGAAGGAGGAATGATGATTGTTTGAGGTGCGATATTTTGGACCTTTTAGGTATAATTAGTTAGAATTGTTATAAAAGTTATTCATTGTTGGTATTGCTAATTTAGTTAAATGAATAGTTATTTTTCGAATTCTCCCTTGTATTGCACAAAAGAATATTTGCTTATCATACATAAGAGAAGCGATTTAACCTTTCATGAAATCATTCCATAGAATTTTTGCCATGCAAAAAAAAAAATTAAAAAAATTGATGAAATTGATGATGGTCCATATGAATAATTGGAAGATCCATTAGTACAAAGTTTCTTGGTACATAGAGAAAACTACAACACATCAAGAATGCATAAACAAGCTGAAGAACACAGAGTAGACCTCATTCACACCTTTCCTCTTCTGTCTTCCAAATTTTTCTACTTCTTTAATTTCATCAATTAATTCAATCCACTCACTTAAATAAGAATAATCACAAATATTATAACTTCCTACATAATTTCCAAATTAAAACACACTTGTTTTTAATTACTTATAATGTGATGAAGTTATTTTAAATACTAGTGTTAGAAATTGAACAGAAAAATAAAAGAGTATAATTTATTTAAACATAATATACGAATTAGAGTTGGAACCAATTAAATCATGTGATGAAGTATTTTGTAACATCGAATTAGAGGTGACAATACATTAATACAATTACTCACTATACATTAACAGTATTACTTATTTCTTTCACCTCACATCACATTAAAATACAATATTCTTTAATCTCTATGTAAACAGTAAACGTAATAATAAAGAAGAGGAGGAGGGAGTATAAAGTATGTTACCGGTAGAAAGAATGGATAACGTTTTTCAAATCAACCTGTACTTTTAAAATGTTAAATTAAAATGATATTTAGAGGATAAATGATTAGGTGGGAAGAAAAAATATGTTAAGAGTGTCTATTTTTAGAGACGGAAGAACTAATTGACATTATTATGCATGCTGAATTTTATTGAACATTGTACGTAAACATCATTTCCTACTTTTATGGTGATTGATTTTTGTTGATATTTTGCTGAATATAAAATGCATTAATTAATTGTGTGACAGGTATGTTTGGTGGTCACCACGTGGAGTTTATTAAAATAATTAGTACCAGATCCATATTAGCATTGTCCATGCCTACCAACTGAATGAGTACTTCATTATATCAACTTGAATTTTTAAATAATGAGAAAAATTCAATTAAAAAAAAAAAGAAATAAGTAGGCCGTACGTGCCAATATAGTACTCCCTATTTCACTTTTTTCAATTTATTTGAATAATCGTTCAACTAATTTAAATTTTGAATTTATCAATTAATTAGGTCATTGATCTTTCTAGCTATAAGAATAATATGGTTCCATCTCTTGTTCTGATTTTTAATTCTGTGGTAGAAAAATCGACGGACATTATACATTGACCCGAATAACTTATTAATATCATTAATGGTTGACAAATACAATAAAATATGGAGTATGTGTGAATTCGTGGGGCTTAAATTTTTCGGGGACAAAAATCAATTTAGTCTCATAATTTCCTTCATGGTTTGTTTTAGTACTAATAAAGATAAATTTGTCTATTTAATCCAATCGAAATAGGGTCAAACACGTCCTATTTTCGTCAGAAAATACTGACATCACCGGAAAACGCCACGTGAGACAACCGGAATCGCCGATTTCCGACCGACACGATGACGTGGCGCCCTAATGGCAGGTGAGTCAGCAGGATAAAAATAATTCAATCTCATAACTTTCCTCATGGTCTATTTTAGTCCAAATAAAGATAAGTTTGTCAATTTAATCCCATCGGTGATGAAATAGGGTCAAACACGTTCTATTTTCGCCGAAAAACACTGACATCACTAGAAAACGGCACGTGATTGTCACGTGACAACCGGAATAACCGATTTCTGATCGGGACAATGACATTGTGCCTTGATGGCAGGTGAGTCGACAAACTAAATGTTACTTTAATGCCAATAAGACATTTTTATTTTCTAAAATTTTATATAATTAGAAAATAAAAATTAAAACAAAAAACATATAATAAATTATTTAATGTCGATTTCCTTTTTTGGTACGTTTTTGTTTAATTTTTATTTTCTAATTATTTAAAATTTTAAAAAATAAAAAAGCCTTATTGGCATTTAAATAACATTTAATTTGTGACTCACCTGCCATTAGGACGCCACGTCATCGTCTCAGTTAGAAATCGACGATTTCGGTTGTCACGTGACAATCACTTGCTGTTTTCTGGTGATGTCAGTATTTTTCGGCGAAAATAGGACTTTTTTTTTGCCCTATTTCTTCACCGTTGGGACTAAATTGACAATCTTATCTTTACTGGGACTAAAATAGACCATGAAAAAAGTTACGGGACTGAATTGGTTTTTATCCCGCTGACTCATCTGCCATCAAGGCGCCATGTCATGGTGTTGGCCGGAAATCGATGATTCCGGTTGTCTCACGTGGCATTTTCCGATGATATCAGCGTTTTCCGGCGCAAGTAGAACGTGTTTGGCCCTATTTCTTTACCGGTGAGACTAAATTGACAAATTTATCTTTATTGGGACTATAAAAAACCGTTTATTCTCACTCCGCTCATTTTTCTCTCATACCTTTCTCCCTTACTCCGTTCGCGGGATCCGTGGTTGGACTTGAGAATTGAAAATTTATATGTGATATACTGAAATAAGTTTAACGGTGAAGGTTGATGGCCGTGGAGGGTTAATGGAGGTGTAAGATAAATTAGAGAGTTTTTTAATAGAAGGCAATGGTGGCTTGGAGAGGAAACAAAATTCCGCAATATATTAGTTATTAATAATTAATTAATGTATTAGTTTTAACTAATGTATTATTAGTTCTGTAATTTAATAATATAATCATATTCCTCAATATTAATTATAATGAATGAACATTTCAAGAAATTAAATGTATTCAAATGGAGGAGTTGGTAAATTGATTTGTGTCTGAGTAAGTAGTTTTCAGGGGTTAATTAGAATGTATTAAATTTTATTTTTTGATATATGTTTTTTACTTCATAAGTATATAGTTTTATACATTAAAGATGTTTTACATTTCTACAGTTCATTTTGATTTACTCTCGAGATTATGTATTACTAATTTGTATATTTTTTTAATAAATGTATTAGTTTATATAATAAAATATATAGAAATAAAAATAAAAATATTGATATAAGATATCAATATTTGTATTTTTTAAGAAAAAATAATACTTAATTAAGTAAAACTTGTACGATATTAAATTACAACTAATATAATTTGTTAAGAAAAACATATACATTGTTAAATTATAATTAATACAGTTTATTAAAAAGTGATACATTTGTTAAGAAGAGTATATACATTAGAGTTAAAATTAATACACTATTATTAAAATTTGTATAAAAAATCAATATAATTTAATATCATTTTCATATGAAAAATAATGATACAACTAAAAATAAAAAAAACAATATATTTATTTAAGGCAAAAATTCCGTGCGCCTTTAGAATTTTGTGTTAAATTGTATACTCTTTAGTATACAGATGTGTACCCTTTATTTTCTAAAGAAAATTATTGTGTGTATCTGGGCGCATGGACCTTTAGAATTTTGTGTAAAATTGTACACCCTTTAGTATAAAAATATGTACCCTTTATTTTCTAAAGAAAAAAATATTAATGAAAAGTGTATACCCTTTAGAACAAAATGGTGTACCTTTTATTAATTAAAGTGTGTACCATTTAGACCAAAGCAATGTACCCTTACTTATAATATTAAATTTCTAAAGACGCGCGCCCGAGCGCACGCAAGCCTCACTCTTTATTTAATATAACATATACACTAATAAATTAAAATAATATAATTACTTCACCATAATATTACACTAGTTCATCCCATATTCATTTTGATTATAAAAACTATATATTTATGAATAAAATTACTACATTTAATAATAAAAACATATACAGTTATTTAACTAAATTTGGAACCCAATCCTAATAAATCTAAAATTTGACTCTTATAATATTAGGAAATTCAAAGAATGTGTTTACAATTGTAACAGTTTTATATTACTCACTACTCATGCAATCCACAATCGTGAATGCATAACATACCTCTGCAAATACTTATACTCTTTTACTAAGTCTAGAAACTCGTGATCGAAACTCATGGTGGATGATAGAAAACGTATAACATAACTCTGCAAATGCAAAAATAAAATCATGATTAATTATATAAAAAATATCTTATATATTTATTAAATTTATATTGTTAATTAAAAAAAATATTATTAACATAAATAAATTCCTAACTGAAATTAAAGGTATTAAGAATTGAATGATTTCTAAATATAGTAAAATTGAAAAAAACAAAACAAAAATAATACATTAATAAATTAAAATAATATAATTACTTTACCATAATATTACACTAATTCATCCCATGTCCATTTTGATTATAAAAATTATATATTTATCAATAAAATTACTACACTGTAATAAAAATTTATAAAATTAGTTAATTAAATTTGGAATCCAATTCTAATAAAAATCTATATATTTTAGTTAACTAAATTTGGAATCCAATCCTAATAAAAAATTAAAGTCAAAATTAATTTATATATGTATTGATCTATGGATACACAGATGTCCCATGGTAAAGATAACAATGATCCTTATTTTGTTTTATCATTTCTAAGGATATCATTTTTGATGGATACACAGATGTTCCATGGTAAAGATAACACTTTAGATGATCCTTATTTTGTTTTATCACTTCTAAGGATATAATTTTTCAGACGTTAAAGATATAGATTTTCACAAATTGACGCACTTGACAAGTTAGTAAGCCCAGCCTAACAGAACCCAAAATTAATAATTATTCTCAGCCCATATATAAATGGGCCACTGAAGCCCATCATTCCACCACCAATTTCTTGTACAGAAAGACAACTCGAAAATGCCCCTTCATATTTTCTGTATTTCTCCTCTCCCTCGTTCTTCCCCAACCGAAAGCAGAGCGTAAATCCACACAGAAACACTGCAGAAATCATGGATTCAGAGAAGATGATACCACTGGAAGGGCGACACGAAGATAAACTCCGATTTGGAATTCACAGCGTGAAGAGTGATATTATCGAACCACACCCTCTTGAATCTGCTTATCGCTCTGTAATTCTTCGAGATTTTATGATTGTCTCTCTCTGTTGTTTGTTTACTGATGGTTTCAATTTGAATAATTTCCTCTCTGACTTATAGGCGAAGCTTAGTCAAGAAAACACGAAGAAGAAGATCTTGGCATATACTTATGGAACTGCGTTTCTGACGAAAATGGAGCTCGACCGCCAGACTATGTCCAGGTTTTATTTTCCTAGCTTTTTTAATTTCTATCTTTTTCTGTTATTAATTTTTTTCTTATATTTTTTAAACTTGATTTAGTTTTTAGCGGTGATGTTTGGGGATTAGGGTTATGTTGTTGGGATTTTTTCTTTTTAATTATTTTCTTTTCTGTTCTCAATCTACGTAGTTGCATCTCGTTAGGTTTGTATGCTTGTAGGTATGATGCTTTACTTTGATGGTAGTACCGTAATAGGTGCGTAATAGTATGAGAGAACATTGCATTGCTTAAGATTAAATGGCACAAGTATCAAGTATGGTTTGTACGCCACAGAATGATGCTTGAGATTGGTATGATTTATGTATTTGTTTATTATCGTTATTTTGTTTTTTTGTCGATGGGGTTTTGTTCTAGGTTCCAGTTTTCAATCAATTTGTTATCCACTGAATCAATATCATTAGCTCTTGCAAACTGAATAATAGATCTTAACCTACATTGTTCAATTGAAAAGTTTAAAATTTATATAGGTATAACAAAGTAAAGTTTTGACTGATGAAAAACTCGTTATAAATTGGGTTGCACTGATCATGCTATCAGTTTGTTCGTTCATTGTTTTAAATTGTGTTTGTTCATTGTTTTCCTCATTCTAGCTCAACTTCTTGAAATTAGTAGAGTATAAGTTTTTTCGTGTAGTAAAGGAGTGTTTCTGAGGGCTGGATTGCAGTTCTTTATTAAGTAGGCTATTTATCTCAGGATCTAGTTGAGAATTGATTAACGGAATTAGCTGAAGTGATATAATGTCTAGTGCTTGAGAATTCTGAAGAGCTATTAGTTAATGTCCATTATTAAAACTCCTTGAGATACTTCAGCTGACCGAAAGGCAGTAGTATGGGTGGTGGTGATATTCAGGATTGTGTTGTTGGAAACCTTTGAAATTATTTGATGATTGTGTAGTATGCATCTATGAGCCAACGTTAGTATCTTATCTTAAGTTAACAAATACGATTCTGAAAGAATATTGGTTTCCCATATGAAAGGATATACATGTTGCATTCATGGAGGAGAATTACGATTTATGAGAGTACTGTATATTTATGGAGAAGATTAATATGTACTAGCTTTTAATGTCAATAGTGCATATCTTTCTTCTTTCCAGCGACAAACCTGCTTTAGCGGATAGATTATGGTGAGCACGTAATCCTTCTCTTATATGAAGTTTTGAGAGGTGGCCTAAGGAACTGAAGTTGAATACAAAGTTTAGTTAGAAATTTGTTATAATGTTGGAGATATTGCTGTTTAATCTGCACAAATTGTTTGTCGAAGTTGAGAAGAAATATGTTAAGAACCATTTCTTGGTTGGGTCATTAAAATCTTTGGACTGTCGAGGACCTCAAGTAGAAGAATCAGCTAATGGAGCAGAGTGTGTTGTTTATTTTTTTATGTTACAACCCGAAACATGTGCAGTTTAATTTTTTGTTAGTCCTTCCTAACTGGCTGCATCGTGAGTGTTGTGGAAGATGGATTGTTATATCAAAGAATAAGCTAACTAAGTTTTACTTGATACAAGTCTTGCACTTTTTATTTTATTTTTTCTTTTTTTTGGTTCCCAGTTATTTTTGGGTTTAAGCTTTTGCATTTTTCATGTGATCTTGTTTTAATTGTGTACGACATTGGGAAGTCTGATGCTCTGTGTTTAATTTTATATTGACAGCAATAGTACTTCTATTTACTTTGATCATAATTCCACTGATACATGCGCATTTTCCATATACATGTTGTGCAGTCCCTATTATAACTGCAATATGTCAACTGAAAAATAAAATTATGATGACAAAATACAAATATGAATTGAATTGACATAAATTAAATGCTTTATATCATGTTAATGAGTAAGTGATGGTTTTTTGCTTTGAAGGTTGAGGCTGTTATATGCATCTAAATCCATGATTTGTTTCAAGTAGCACCATCATTATATGTCAACGTGCCTGGAATATTCTAAATCATAATATTCTTCTTCTGTTGATGTTTGTATCATGGTGATGTTGAATTGATATCCATTTGCTGGAATCTGAATAATTTCTCAACAATTATCTCCAGAATGATATCTTTGCAATTTAACTTGGCAACAAGTGTTCTTCTTAATGTAACAAATCTTCCATTAATTTTTCTCTACAGATTTCAAAGGCCTCCCGGAGCTATACCATCTTCATTTGTAGGTTATGAGGCCTTCACTGGAAGTTTGGAAGATTTTGGTTTCGAAGACTATCTAAATGGTACTTTTGTGGCTTAACTGGAGACTTATAACCTTAAGCTTAACTGAACTTTTAGTCGGCATATTTCCAATTTCCATTAAATCGCATTTTGATCAGTATAGTAAACATTTGGTTTTGTAGCTTTGATTCATATTTTGCTTGTTTTGACATTGTTAATGTGCATTTACAGATCCGAGGGAGTCTGAATCATTCCGCCCGGTTGACATGCATCATGGGATGGAAGTACGTCTCGGTATGTCGAAAGGACCAGTACAACCCAGTTTCATGTGAAGCATTGATGGACCTGTATCTTATGATGCAGTTGCTGAAATTGGATTATCAGATGATCAATGTTTGAACACGTTTATCTGTTTACTAAATGCTCAAAACAGACTATTTTTACCTTTGCTACCTCTGATAACATATTTGCCTATGCTTGCAATTTGTTGAATCTACTGTTATTTCAAACTATGAGTATTTGAAATTGGGGGGTTCATGTGTGCAACTGTCTTGAGTATATTCTTTTTAAATATTATGGTTAATTAATAATGTAATTACTATGAAATCTTAAATTTTTGAATCACGAAAATAGTTTTAAAAAATTAAAATTTAAATGAAAATAGTAATGATTATGAAATTTAGAGAGTCCAACTGCTTGTGCTCTGGATGATCTTAACCGTTAGATTATACTTTAATTCAATCTCTACCATCAAATAAAATAAAATAATTAATTTTTTAAAAAAAAAACACCCACTCTCCCTATTTTTAATTAACTAACTGTAACACTCACTGCAGGTTCACAGCACTGAAATTTTATAACAAAAAAATCATTCATCACCAATTCACCATCTTTGATTAACCAATTAAGTACTTTTCATTAAATTCAATTTTGGTGATTTAATTTTTAACTTTTTTTTTTTAAATCTAAATCATTTTGTATCAATTTCAGTCATTTAATTTTTTATTTTTTCAATTATTTTGCTCAAATTTTGCAAAAAATTAAAAGACTTGAATGTCCTCTGAATGTTTGAATTCTTTTTTTTTTTTTTTTTTGCAAAAAACTAAATTTGAAAAATTTTAGGATTAATAATTTAATAAATTGATTAAAATAAAAAATTAATTTAACAAAGTAAAAAATTAAAATTGAAATTATCTCTTAAAAAACTATTTAAAAAATTGAGATGGAAAAAAAAAAGAAAAAGAAAAACTGAAAGTGACAGGGATGGGGAGGAGTATATTTTTTCATTTTTCAATAAATAAAAGCCCTCAGCTTATTAATCCCTGCAACTCTCCCCACCGTATCCCCGCCACACCGGAATCAATCAATCAATAAGACAAAAATAACCGAAACAGAAACCCCAAATCCAAACCCTAGTACAATGGATCCTCGCCGTGTGCCCCGCACCGTCAGCGACCCCAAGGTGCGCCAGGTTGGATTCTTCGCGCCGGCTCCACCCGATCGCTCCCACTCGGGTCCGCCCGACCCTATTTCCTCTTCTCCCCCTGTCTCCGATATCTCTCCCTCCGGCAACTCCCTCTCCCCCGTCATGATTCCGCCGCCGCGCCACTTATCCTCCGACCACTTTCAACATCCGCCGCCTCTCTCCCCACTCCGTGCCCCCCGCGCCAACGACTCTTCCATTCCCATCGGGAGTTATAATCCCTCTGAGTTCTCATCGCCTTCCGCTATCACCGACTTTTCCGAGGATCAGCTGTCTCCCAGATGGGGTCGGAAGGGAAAGTTCGCCACCTCTTTGCCATCCGGTGGAATCGGTATGGCGGTGGTTAAGCAGAATAATTTTGCGACTGATGGCCCAGGTTGGTTTTGTTACTTTCTGGTTTTCACATAAGCTCATAGTGTTGGCTTATGGGTTTCGTTTTGTTGTTAAGCAGTCAGCGTGGCCAATACGGAATCGCACAAGGAGAAGAAAGCATCTGGTGGTAATCCGTCGAAGGAGAAGACTACCAAAGCAGAACGCCGAGCAATTCAAGAAGCACAGCGAGCTAAGAAGGCAGCTGCTAAAGGTATTCATCTCATGAGTATATCTTTCATGCTTTGGAATGATTTGGTAGTTGTGGGGTACATCACCTGTAAGCAAATTTCAAAATATTTGCTCTATTATTGTCTATATAGCTTCTGAAAATTGCATCTTTTTAGGTGAAGGTGGTATTATATCTTTCATTTTTGGTGATATTGCTAGTTGTTATGTGATCTTCTTAATTTCTGTTTGTTCTGTTAGCGATTATAAAATTCTTGTTTGTATTATTGTTAACTCGGCTACATTTCACACTGTTTTCTCTTTTTTCCTGAAAATTCCATCCTTATTAGGTGAAGGAAATAAGGCATCTGCAGCTGCTGGGGCGAATTCAAACAATGCAGGGAAGGCAGTGAAGCCAATTCCACAAAAGAAAGACAACTCTTCTGTTGCAGCTTCAGAGAAAAAAGGTGGTGATCGTCAAACAGATAAAGATAGGAAGAAAGATGTCCCTCATCCACGTATGCAATTTGATGATGAAGACAGAGTTGAAAAGGCGAAGAAGCGTTCAGTAGTAAAACAAGCAGCAGCCAAGAACAGAGTTGAACTTTTTAGGCATCTACCTCAGTATGAACATGGAACAAGGCTTGCTGATATGGAGTCAAAGTTTTTCAAGCTTGGTCCTGTTCATCCTGCTGTGTACAAGGTACTTTAGAGGCGCTTCTCTTTTTCGATTCACTTCATTGTTTATACCATCTTTCTTTCATGCTTGGCAGGTTGGATTGCAATATCTAGCTGGGGATATATCAGGTGGCAACTCCCGCTGCATTGCTATGCTTCATGCTCTTCAAGAATCAATCAAAGATTACTCAACACCCCCAGAAAAGTCCCTTATTAGGGACCTGACAGCTAAAATAAATTATTCTGTGTCTTTTCTGATTGAATGTAGACCCCTTTCAATCAGCATGGGGAATGCAATTAGATTTCTTAAAACCAGACTTGCAAACTTGCCCATAAACCTGTCTGAGTCAGAAGCAAAAACCAGTCTTATCTCTGATATTGATCGTTTTATTTGTGAGAAGATAATTTTAGCTGATAAGGTTATTGTTAGGCATGCTGTAACCAAAATTAGGGATGGGGATGTTCTCCTGACATATGGACCGTCTTCTGCTGTTGAAATGATATTACTGCATGCCCATGAGCTTGGTAAACAGTTCCGAGTTGTGATAGTTGATTCACGTCCCAAACTTGAAGGTCAATTGTTGCTTCGCAGGCTTGTTCAGAAAGGGATCAGTTGTACATACACTCATATAAATGCTGTTTCTTATGTCATGCATGAAGTGACGAAAGTATTTCTGGGTGCTTCCTCGGTGTTGTCTAATGGAACAGTTTATTCCAGAGTTGGTACAGCATGTGTTGCTATGGTTGCCCATCAGTTCCGTGTCCCAGTACTGATATGCTGTGAAGCATACAAGTTTCATGAAAGAGTTCAACTTGATTCAATTTGCTCTAATGAACTTGGTATGAACTACCACTTGATCAGGTTGTCCATGTAATAGGTGGTATAGTATCTTGATTCTAAACTCTGCAGTCTATCACTCATTTTTGCAGGAGATCCCGGTGCAGTTGCAAAGGTTTCTGGTAGAAAGGAAATCAATTATTTGGATGGTTGGGCCAATAGTGATAATCTGCAACCCTTGAATCTGATGTAAGGATGATTTTGTTACCACACGATCATGTTTTTGAGTTTATTCAGGTGATTATTGTTATAAAAGCTCATGATTATTTTTCATTCGACAGATATGATGTTACACCGTCAGAATATGTGTCGATGGTAATAACAGATTATGGCATGGTAAGAAGAAAGAAAATTTATGCTGCTGTCATTTTTACTCAATGAAACAAATTCAATTATATCTGATGAGTTTGCATTTACAACCTGGTGTTTTCCAGATATAACTATTGAGTTTTAAGATCACTTGGAATCTGCTCCTCTGAACTAATGATTTACTATATGCATTGCATTGTTTCACCATTTTTGAACAATAATTCAACAGATGCTGCTCTGACATTTTAGATGCATTATAAAGAAGTTTGCCATTGAGTCATATATTTGGATCAAATTACCTAATATTTTTATGATGTTTGTGTCGTGTCATTGGATGGATGCAATAATGATGTTCCACATTGATTTTGAGTTTCAGACCTTATAATTCTTGCTCTATTCTTATGACTTATTTGTTGTTTGAGGGTATAACTTAGAATCTTCTTGAGGTAAACTATGATTGATTCAGTTCTTAATTTCCTTGGAATTAGGATTCCTCCACTGGTCCTTTAGATTGAAGGAGTTGTTTTGTTTGTTCGCTTTGGATTAACTAATACTTTTACATGATGTGCCCAGATACCACCTACAAGCGTTCCAGTTATCGTCCGAGAATATTGCAGAGAATACCTATGGGTATAGAGATTTGCTCAACGGATGAAAAGCCCATTTTGAGCTCACCTCTCCTTGTCTAATTTATATGCTCTTTCAAATAATCTGCTTTCAAATTTTGATCTGACCCTAACCGTGAAGAGTGCGAAGATTCCGCCTCTCCGGGCAGTTCTTGAAATGCAATACAATGCATTGTGACCAGGTTTTCCTGGCCACTGCATCTTTTTTGATGAGGCTCTTATGTATGAATTGTTAATGTTGTTCAATTGGCATTAGTACTATATTTCATTTGTGGGTTCTTATGGTTTATTAACCTGATTGTGATGTATTATTTGTAAAAGTTTTGACAAGAGCAGCTATCTCTATCTGTGGTCCAAATTTGGTAAATTCTCCTCAGAAATGCTCGAAATATCCCTACGATTCGATTCTCTAAAAATGTGTTGGGTGCAATGAAAAACATATGGGAATCTAAATCAAGGTTCCAAACTAGGCTTTCCAGTTCCATTAAGCATATCGCCACCACTTCTATGCGATGACGACACAACTCCGAGAACCACAAATCCAGCCAAAACAGCAGTTAAAAGACCCAAAGAATTCACCAGAATCGTCTCACTTGAGTAATGAGTTATTATCCGCTGAGCTTGAAGAGATGTGGCCTTCTCCAGGAAGCCCGTGATGCAAGTTGCAACTGATAAAGCGTAGAGGTAGAGGCCAAAGTATAGGTGCCATGGTAGCAAGCTAGCTCGACTGTTTCTCGATCCGCCAGGGTACCAAAATGTTATGAATCCAAATGCCCACTGCACGATAAAAAGAAAAGCAGAAACGTTCCATAAATGCAAATAAACTGAATAAGAGAAGAGCAGATGCATCAAAGCTCTTGGAAGAGTACCTGAATTCCAAACAAGAAAAGGCAGAGTAAACCCAGCCATGAGTGGAGACTATAGAAATTATCTTTCCCCCTGTCAATTCGACTCTTCCAAACAACCCCTACTCCAAAAGTGCCCAGAAAGAAAGCCAGTGAGAGAAGGGAAAGATGAACCAGTTTTTGAAGAGTTTTCGTTCCTGAAACGGTCTTGTAAGCTAGCAGCGCTGTAAAAGTTTGTCAAAAAAACATGTAAGAATCACATTAGGTACAGTTCAATATCCAAACAAGTGCAGGATAAAAAAAACCAAGGCACTGGGCAGGCGACACCGAAAGAGAGATTCGGTTGCAAATGACGACCAACACTTTCTTCAATGTTTATCTGGACTACCAACCACAACATGTGAATTCAGATCATTTTAATGCTGAATGTTCTCTTAGATTGTACTGCATCTATACCACTAAGATAATTCACACATTTTTCACAGTATGATGATTATTTGTCTGAAAATTGCTATATTTATTCATTTTCTTCCAAATTTACTTGATTTAATAGAGACATTCTAGTAAAGTTACAATTAATTAATGTGTTAAATAAGTAAATAAGCATATACCTTATAACATACCATGATGAAAAACGAATCAATGCTCGTGGGAAAGAGAGAAATGACAAAAACAAAATATAATAAAAATTAAGGGTTTATTATTGTTAATTTCATTCACTCCCATTTTAAAGTTTATTAATGCTAATCTAGAATTCTTTGGATGTTCGGAGTTGCTTTCATTTTATTCATCATTGAATCTCTTTGTTTTTAATACTATAATAATAATAATAATACCTGCTTTTATTATTGATATAATCAGACTTGTATAATCATCTATTAAGATTGAGAACAGAATTCATTTTATTGTTCGTCTCAATTGGAAGTCAAATATAGCATTGCATTTTGTTCAACTCCCTTTCTTCTTCTTTTTCTTAATCCAACCTTATCACACATGTAAGTTAGATATCATCCCAACGGAACACAAGTTGAGATCATATCCGATGATTATTAGCAAGATACGAATTAGAAATCCAATAGAACTATCTAACTTGATTCAATCAACATTTTATTCACAAAGCATCTGCATCAATCGCATACAGAAAGCAATTGAACAGAGAGAAACAATCCAACACTCAAAACAGAGGTTAATTGAATTATACTTCAAATATTGCAACAGAGGGCTGCCAATAAGTTCTCAATCTGTTGTGTGTAAGAGAGAGGTAGAAATTAGTCGTACCTTCCCCATACAGAACAAGAAGGCCAATCACCAACGTCACAGGATGAACCTGCAAAATTCGCAGCACAGATTTTGACCCAATTTAAAATTAGGAAAACAAACCATTCACGGATTGAAACAATAAATAAAAGAATGTTACTGACGTTAAAGATGAGGCGTTTATCATCGGAGACGAGAGCCAATCCGCCTCTGAAATGCACATTCCATATTACTACCAATGCGGCCATTGCAACGCCGATTACTCTCACCACCGCGAAGATCGGAAACCGTACCACCGGCAACGCCATCGGAAGATTCTCTGGAAAGAGAGAGAGATCAAATCAAGACGGATTTTGATTCGGTAAGACCCCTTCGAGGGTTTTGCATTCAGATTTAATCTCCGTTAATTTGCAGAGAATTAAGAGTGAAAAACTGCCGCCAAAGAGGGGTGAGAGTAGAGATTGAGAAAATTGACTTTCTACGACTAATTAATTAATCTTATCATTTTATTCACTCTATGAAATCTTATCTTCAAATTACATTAATATAACTTTCCACAAAAAGAATTACTACAGTTTTAGTAATTAAATAATAATTAAATTTTAACCCGCTGCTGCATTGCACAAGAATTCTTTTTTACTTCAGTGATATTTCTTTAAATCGAGTATTTTTATTGATTTACTTTTGGTAAAATTATCCCTTTACATGAGTTTAGGGCATTTTTAAAATTGAAATCCATCTTGACTCAAATTTCTTTTTGTATTTTAGGATGAAATTTATGATCGATAGGAAATTTTTTGCAAATATAAACTAAAATAAGTTAATAAAATAACTAATTAGTGAAATAAATATTATACTCAATAGAATATGTACAAATAAAAACATTCCATAGATGAAAACATGTAATCTAAGACAGAAGATAATCACATCTAAATGTTAGAACCCAAAAAATCAAGTGTCCAAAATAGAATTATTGAATCAGAAATCAGAAATATCTGTTAAAAGTACTAATCAAGACGAAATAGGTATACCACAGTTCGACATTGCCAAAAAGAGAAACACATCACTTCAGTAGAAAGCAGAAATTTTTTTTCACATTCTGTTAACTCAGTACAGTGACATAGTTGAGCATGGAAGTGAGCTCTCAACTCTCAAGAGTTTATTAGTCGGAGTCGATAATCAGATTAGACGAAAACATATAATCCTCAACGTGTTTCCCATCTCTTAAACGATGTCCCAACTTTTCCTTCGTTTCTAAAGGCACCTGATGATCACCTTAACCACCATTTCTGAATGGCAGAAAGAGGAGTGTTGAGAAATGGAGCGTAACGCTGAATCAATGGATTAGTAGTACGCCCAATCTTAGTCCAAGCACTTTGATGGTGACTAGCAGTAGCAGGAGCTTGATACATTAGCTTCAGAAGCTGCCACAAAGTAAAAGGAAATGGATTCCAAATATTGTGTCAACATTTTTGGATGAAGGAAAATCTTTCAGCAACTTTTCATTTTGATCAAATATGGCCACTGCCATTGTAGACATCTACAAGCTTAGTTTAACTGAACAATGTTCCAGGGAAGTAAAAAATAAAACTGTATATCTAGTAAGAATTAGCTAGTTTCATGGGTTGGAACCAAATAACCCAATGTGAGATTTCTAGGTCATAGATGACTACAGGAATCCTGAATCCACAGAAAAGTTATATACGTCCCAAAATAAACTTCACACTTTTGTTTGTCCCATAATAAACATCACCACCATAAAAATGGAAATACCACCTCAATTCAATAACCCCAAAATATACTCTAATTTCAAAATTGTCATGCCCACCTAACACACAAGACATACTTTACACTTTATTTCACTTAGAAAGACTAATTGACCTCAAAGAAGTAAGTCAATAAAAGAATTCTTAACATCCGTGGTACAGTGATGATACAACGGCTGGAAGGGATTAAAAAGGTAAACCCTTATTTGTGAAAACCCAAATTGTGCGGTCTAGCTAATTTTACTGCTCCATCCAAACCTATATATATACCCATCGAATGAAACGAATGAAATATTCTGAATTTATTCAATTCAGTTGACCAGAACTAAAATTTGTGCTATAGCTAAGAATATAATTATCACATTCAAGCTCTAAATAGATATGAAAAGTACCTGCCAGTACATGAATGCTTGTATAATGTTGCGCTGCCACCTAAAAATCACATTGTGATGAGGAATAATATGTTAATCCAAGTTTAAGAAATACTTGTTAATCATAAAGGAGAATAAGTTTAAATTAAAGAGCATGTCAAGACTCAAGAGTATCATGAAGGGAAAAAGGCAGAAAGTACTAACGAGAACAGAGATATAATCAGAAGGAATCCCAGTCCAATCTCAGCTTGTGAGGAGAGAATGCTAAGGGTGGTTGAATTGGATTCTACCCAAACACAAGCCTCTTCCAAGTATTTCCTGTGAAAATGCACAATATAAGCAGCAACACAAAATAAAAAGAGCTGCACCATGGTTAAAGAATATGCCACTGATGGGCTGAATAAAGCTCTACAGAATGTAACACGGAAAAAAAAAAGTGGCACAACAATATCATCTAAAATTCTCTCATGCCAATTACTCTCTTTTCCTAATAATGGGCCATTCATATAATAAGAAAAAATTATCCCAGTATATCACATATCTCAGCCATTTCGGTGCACGCATGGGGTTTCGGCTCAAACTTTTCAATGTTTCATATATTGATTCAGGAGGATATAATAGCATCACTGTCAGACATGAATTAACATATACCTCCTAAGAATCCAATTTTTTAAATACATGGATTCACCTCAATTGGGATATCGTTCAGAGTTCATGCGACTAAGGCTGCCATTGATTAGGAAAATTCTGTATTTTACAGTTTTGGTGAATAGATGATGAATATTTATTGTTGGATGAATCATGCATGGTAACAAAAGGATTGTTATAAAATAATTGTAGTTATACACAGGATATGGCATGTCTAGAAACGAGAGTGTAAATGGATATGATAATTTTTGTAGTGAAACGGAAAAAGAAATTTCTATTATAAGCAAAACAAACTCTAAGTCTACAATTTGAAGCTGCATCTTTTAACCACAATTTCTGGGGAAAAAGATTGATTATATTCAGTCTGTAGAGTGAATTCTATCCAGACAAATTTTCTTCGATACTCTTTAATTTTTAATTTATCCTAAACGAAAAGAAATCGAAAATCACTACCCTGTGAAAAACCAAAAACACCATCACCACACTCCTACACACAAAATATTAGTTGACATCCTCTCACACACACAAGGTTCGTAATATTAGTTGGCATCCTTTCACACACAAGGTTTGTAATATTAGTTGACAACATCTCACACCAAGGCTCATATCAAGAGTGATAGAGCAAGGGCACAGGTAAACTACAGCAATAAAGAGTATTTAAAGCAATTGCAAGGGTTAATAAATGCTTTCTTACCTATACAAGGTGGATCTGCGAAAGTTCTGCCTCAGGAATTTTGCAACATACTCAAGGGTCCGGCACAATATAGGAATTAAAGCAACTGCGAAGAATTAATAACCAACTTATGAGCATTAAAAAGGAGAACCGGATCATGTAGTATCAGACAGAGAGACCATAAACATGAACTAAAATTGGGACTTACATTTGAGACACAGATTTGTAGTTATGAAAGGAAGGCAGTAAATGGAGTAGATAAAATCTTTGGTAACTACAACTGACTGGAACCACACTTGCACAGCCTGCATGTTCCATGCTCTAGGTCTCTGCAAAATATATCTCTATATAAAAAGCAGAACATAAATGACGCATTGGAACTAATAATGAAATAGTCTTAAGAGGGTTACCCCATATGATGAGTACAAAGAATACAGAGAAGAACATGCAGTTCCCAAGAAGGCAAGACGATATGCCCGATTTGAGAGGTTCCGTGGAACCAATGGAAAAATTGCAAGGACTGCCACAACAAGGACCTGCCGGAAAAATAAATAAATAAATAAAATAAAATAAAGAGGATTGAATAGATATGAGATCCAAATAATACTCAAGACGGAATTCTTCCCAGGTTAAAATCCAGGGATCAAACATACCCAAGCATTGACAGAAAATTGAATGGTTTGTTGATCCCAACGCAATGATGTAGGATTAGAAGGTGGAGCAGTGGATGCCCCAGATGTTTGACCAGAAGACCCTGCACAATGGTATTTCACATGTTCAAGTCAAAAAAGAATAACTAGCTTATAAAAGTAGCACACAGCTAGGATACCATAAAACACAAAGTTAAAAATTAAAAATTAAATTTGAACTTCCAAGTAAATATAAGATATACAACCGACACCTGAACTCCGTTGGCGGGTATCGCTGCTGTGAGCAGCAGAAGATGAGGATTGTGGTGGTGGCGCTGATTCTCTTGCTGTTTGGGTTGAGGTTTTTGTAGTCATTGGCTCAACTATCAATTCAGGATCCTAAATAAGAAAAAACACATAAAAATTCGCAAAACCAAATGCAATATGCCACTATAAAATTTTTGATATCTCATTTAAATGGTCATGGATTCAAAATAACCATGGTATGGTGATACATTTTTTATAATTCCACACAAAAGAAGAAATTTCAAGCATAGTTTATAATCTAAACTATACCAAGAGGTATAACATTGAATTGTAGTAGGTTGCAAGTTTTCAAATCAATCAATGTGGAAACTCGAGCATACGAATCGTCAAAATTGAAATGGGCAACTACAAGACCCTCGTGAAGAATCCAAATATCGCATTTGCTGCTTCAGTTTTAAATCCACAACACATTAAACTAAAGAATAACAAACCATACAAGTATATAACAGTGCAAGTGTTAAAAATCCCTTCTTCAACATATGCATCTGATCAAATAACAAAGTGACTTCAAATATACAGTCACCAGAGCTCAGAAGAAGAAAGAAGTATCTTTAAAAGAAAGCCCTAAGCTCTTAATTGCAACAAGTTCATCTACAGCATATATCGCATTAAACTAATTCAATGGACTGAAGAGGTAAGCAAGAATACTATACGATGTAACGCTGGTAGAACTTGCGCTTGAAGTGATCGACGACGTCGTTGCGGGAGGCCATGTGGGGTGGAATGAGAACATTTGACCAATAATCAGCCCACCGTGAATCATTATCGTAATCGTACGCCGCCGCCCCAATCCGCTTCAACTTCTGCGGATCTTCGTCTTCACCACCGCTCATCTCTTATCGATTCACCGGTACTTTAAACTGGATTATAGGGTTTTCGAATCTACACCTTCGACGGGGAAGAATCAGGAGCAGATTCGATCAATTTTTCTCCACCGCCGCAAAGTTCTTGCTCATATGTAGCGAGTGTAGTACCCTCATAACAGCTTACCCAAAATTTCGCATGTTTGACGGAAATGACGTCGTTTTAGTCAATGAAGTGAACAAGTAGGAAGTGTAGAAGAATTGCTGTGAATCAAACTAATTTTGTGTATATATAACGCTACTACAATTGAGTTTTCTTGGATCAGTGGTGAAAATCATACTCAAATTACTCAAGGACTCGTAAAAGTTGATTGAGCTCAATTTAATAAAGATATCAAACAAGTTTGAATACACATTTATGTTCAATAACATTAAATGTTCACTCGAGTTCAATACATAAAAATCGATAAGATAAAATTATTAAATTACTCGAGCTCGGCTCTCGTTCAAGTTTGGCTCGAACAAGCTCAAATATATAAATTATAAAACTTAATAATATTTCAAATATATAAATTATAAAACTTAATAATATTTCAAATAATTTTGAACAATGTTGCGTTCGGCTCGACTAGACTCATCTACACCCTTACCTTGAAACACGATTTTACAATATAGAATTCCACTAGCACAAATGTGAAAGAATCAAAAGATTTTGAGTATACATGTTGAAAGAATATTTCATCTACAAAAGAAACATGACTATGCCAAATAGATTTAACTCAAAATTTTACATTGTAAATCCATCAACTCCTCTAGTTGCTCTTATTAGACCGTTCGAAGAAGTCACACCCTTCTTGACCTGGGAATGCCATTCTCTTGAACGTTCTAATTTGAGCTGAATATTCCCTAGAGTCGAAAACTCCACTTTGGCCAGGCTTTACTCCGTTGTTCAAGTCCGTTGACTCGTCTACGGAATCCAAAGCTCTCACTATCTGCAAAATTAACGAAGAATGCAAATGAACGAATGATAAGAAAGGCCATATATGGAGTCGAAGCACTCAAGTGAAAACTCACCTGACTCATCCGTGGTCTTTTGGAAGCTGAATGCCGCACACAAGCTGCAGCAGCTTCAACCATCCGGAGCATTTGGCTTTCAACAAAGTTGTTTTCCATACGAGGATCTACCAGGTCTACTAAAACCTGCGTCTCAAGTGCTTGACCGAGAAATGGCCTAGCCTGCAGTCGAGGTGAAATGCAACAACAGTTGAAACATCACGATATAATATGCTCCTTTTAAGAAGTTATACCAGCATATTAACGACAGACTGTATGTTTATGAGATAATAACAAGAGTACTAGAGTCTCATGGCTAGTGATAACCAACAGTTAAAGAGCTTCTCGACATTATAAGATGTGAACATTGTTATGAACAAATGATTGTCGTCTTAATAAATGTTGGGGTTTAAAGAAAGACATAGCTACAAGTATTAAGAATGTTACCCATTCAACCACGCTTTCGTCACCCAAAGGTTGAGATGAGTCAACGGGCTTACGACCAGTAATGATCTCCAGAAGCACCACACCAAATGAGTAGACATCTGATTTCTCAGTGAGTTTACCAGTTTGTGCATACTCTGGAGCCAGGTATCTACAAGTCACCAAATAACTTTATCAATAAATTTCTGCAATAGTAAAATATAATGAGAATAAATCATTATTGTACACATCATGACAACCCTTTAGTCCTTGCAATAAATTTTGCCAATGAAACAAACTGGAGTATACGTGCACATTTCGGAATCCTAAGATTCAACGTCTTGCAAGTAGCTCATTTACTCTATGTAGAGTGCTAACCTACCCGAAGGTTCCCATCACTCGTGTTGACACATGAGTATGCAATTCCAATTCCTGTGCTATCTTTGCAAGCCCAAAATCTGCAACCTATCACAGAAACCACTGAGTGTCAAATTATACTTCTATACAAACCATGCAGTAGAAGGATATAAATGCAATTTTTATATGAAAACTTGATGCATAATGTTTATGGCAGAATGGTGTAAGAGGCTCAGCATACTCGGGCTTCAAAGTTGTTGTCCAAGAGAATGTTTTTTGACTTAATATCTCTATGAATGATACGGGGTTGACCTGCCAAAAATTTTAAGTAAATTATATGGAAATATCAATGAAAAAATTAAGTGACAAGGGTAGCATAAATTCAAACTTTATGCTTAGAAACAGTCCTAAAGTATATATCACTTGAAATGATTGGACTTAGAATGGACTTTTCCACATCAAACATAAAATTTGATACTTATATTCTTGCAAGTCATATAAGCAATGCACACATCAATTTATTTGAATTTCAAGAGAACTAGCAAGGGCATCTATGGAAGATAAATTCCAGAAACTGGTGGCCATAGCTTACAGTCTTCATGTAGATATGCTAGTCCACGAGCTGCACCCATTGCAACTTTAAATCGGCTGACCCAATCCATTACTGGCTTGCCTTCACCTGCACACACAAAATTTACCTCAATGTGAGATAATGATGACATGCATTACAGACAGAGCTAGCTTGTGCTTGAACTTCTTATGCATATAGTTGAGATAGCATTTCAGATGAATAATTGATGCAAACTAATTACTTTGGATGATATGCTCAAATGACAAATTGTAAGTGTTTCATTCTAGTTCAGATGTAAAGCCGGTGGCGTATATGTAAACTTACAATGGAGATGGTAGTGCAGGGTGTTGTTTGGCACATAATCATGGACTAACAATCTTCGATTCTCAGCTACACAATAACCCACAAGCGACACCAAATGCTTGTGGTGTACTCGGCTAATTACTTCAACTTCTGCTCTAAATTCACGTTCTCCTTGTCAGACACCGGACTTCAACAGTTTAATGGCGGTATGTCTTCCATCCACCATGACTCCTTTATAAACACAGCCAAATCCACCTTCACCCAACAAATTATTTGCTGAAAACCCATTGGTAGCAATGGATAGTTCTTCATATGTAAACCAAGTCTTTGAGGTGCCAATGCCACCATCCGAACGCATATAATTGATAGGTGAAGCACTCCCAGATGCTTGAGCTGAAAACTGGGGTCTGAGGATTGTTGAATCTAGGAATATCAGATGTCGAAAAGAGAGTACTCATCAATTCTATGAAAACACTTAATCATCAGTCATCATAATCAAATAAAAAACCAGAAGCTCTATAATTACTTAAGAAATATTTTTTATGGAGTACATTTTAGCAATGCAATGACTTGGTAAAACATTTATATTCCATGAAATGAGGCAGAAATTTTAGCTAACAGTAGCTAATGAAGAAATGAAAAGATTAGAAAATAGTACCTGAAGTTTGGGATGCTGCGAAAGGAGAGGGCGTTGCATCATTGAAACTAAGATTCTGCCTTCTTTTCTTTGTTCTAAGGACAAACCAAGCTGCCAGAACCGCAAGAGTTAGCGCGAAAAATCTGACTAAACTGCTTACTGCAGCTACACCTTCACCTATTTGACCCTCATTATCAGATTTCCCTGAGGTGATAGTTGGATTAGATGGAGATGATCTAGTAGTAGATTTAACTGGAGGGGATTGGGGAGGAGGCAATGCCGGTCTGCTTTATTGACAGATGATTTTTTCAGGGGAGGAGGGGGTATAGTAGGTGGCAAAGGCAGAGGCGTGGGAGGGGGAGATGCTGCTGAAGCTGGAGTAGGACTTATATAGAGTGATGGAGGAGGTGGAGGAGAATGCTTTGGTGGATATACAGCTGAAGGTGGATGTGGAGGGATCACAGGAGAAGGTGGGGGAGGAGAAGCTAGAACAATTGGAGGTAGAGGTGGAGGTGGAGGAGGAGGTGGTTGTGCCAAACCCTTTGGTGGATAACTCCTTGATGGTGGCTCTGGGATCAAACTTGGAGGAGGAGGGTTAGTAGGACGCAATGGCGGCGGTGATACTGGAGGAGACGGTGAGGGTGGTGAATAAGTTGTCTTAGGTGGTGGTGGTGGTGACACTAGGGGATAGAGTGGACGTGCTGGGGGCAATGGTGGTGGTGGTGACAGTAGGGGATATAGTGGAGGTGATGGGGGCAATGGGGGTGGTGATGGAGGTGCTTCAGGTGGCAATGTGGGAGGTGGTGCTGGTGGTGGTGGAGGAGGAGGGGATTGTGGTGTTGATGCAGAATTTGAAGGGGAAAGAGGGGGAGCAGCTGTTGTTGAACCCATCCTCCCCACAAAATACCCTCCTACCATCATCACAAACAACAAAATCCTACATTCAACTTCCACCTTTTTGTTTTCAACATTCACATCATATGATTTCCATATGAACCAGTTCAACAACAAATGATGCCAATCCAATAGTTAATACCTAAAACCCACATCAATTATACCACAAAATTTACACAAAAACAACCACCAGAGCCAAGAATCACTTCCAACTCAAAACCCTGATTCAAAACCCATAATGCAGTGGAATTCAATCATCATCAAACAAAATGCAACAAAGGTCTCACCTTCCCAAAAACAGCTCCAAATCTGAAATCTTGCAGTTAGAGAGACTGAGAGAGAAATTGACTATTTCCCTTACAAACTTCCTTGCTGTAAGTGATGCAAAATCAGACGTGGGTGCAACCTACTAATATTCTTCAACACTGGCGTCAAAACCATGGAGAAATACATTATACAAGTCTACATAGTTTTACCAAGAAATAAGCATCAATAACTTAGCTGTTTCAGTAAAAAAAAAAAAAAAAAAAAAAAAAAAAAAAAAAAAAAAAAAAAGAACATTCCTATAATTTGAAGAATAATCTGATCTTAGAATCTGTGTTATTGTAATTCGTGGGAGACCCGAGTACGTTGTAGGGACGCAAAGTCAAACAATGTACATGGTGGATGAAAGCTTTTTTTATTTTTATTTTTTATGAGGGGGTGGGGGGGTTGAGGGGATTAAATATGTAATTATGTATCCTCATATCTCTACTTTAGAAAATAATCATATCCCCAAGACATGACTTGTTGTCTCAATCTCATTCATATCCATTTTGAGCTAAATGCATGAATCATTAGTAACCTTTATTTGAGTTGAATCTACACTTAATTATGTTTATTGGCCTGATAATTAAATTTGAGTTGAATCTACACTTAATTATGTTTATTGGCCTGATTAAATCTACCATACTTCTTCTTTATTTTCTATAATGTGAGTAATAAATTGACCTGCTTCATCATTACTTTAACAGAAATGAACTTTTAAGTAGATCGGATGTATCCAACGACAATAGTTTAGATTAGTAAATCTTCAATTAATTTGAAGGGCGAACACAATCCTTGGGGATAAAAGATAAAAATAAATTATAAGTATAAAGATATTATTATAACTTCATACAATTTAGGGTGTATATTGGGTGCAACCATATGTGTATGATTTTTTATTCTATTTTGTATATATGTTATTCTGTTTTGTATATGTGTTTTGTAATAATTGTATACTTTTTTCACACTAAGTTTTTCATTAAAAAAACTAACATCCACATGTGTATAACTTTTTATTCAATAGTGCATACATTTTTTTAATAATTATATTTTTTTTGCACTCAATTTTTCATTAAAAACATTAACAATTAAATTATATATATTTTTGCTCATAATTGTATATGTTTTTGTTTATATTTATATATGGGTGCACCCTATCTTGGGGTGCACCCGGGTGCACACTGTAATTAGCCATAAATTTAATGCAAAAGGGTTGACAGTAAAGAAAAATACGGGTGAGACTATCTCATTGAAAAGATTTAGTTTAGTAAGACAAATAAAAAATAAAATATTTAAATAAAATGTAATGACTGAATTTATAAAAAAATGTAGAAGTTAGGGTGCATTATTCATCCATCATTCGTAATACTCCTAGAGGTCGTTTGCTTGTGGGTATGAGATATAATGGTATTGTGTATAATGAGATTTGTTTGACTTGTGATTAATTGTATTGTTGTTTGGTATGATGGAAAAATGAGATTGTTGATAACTAGGTATTAGTTATTTTATGTTTGTTATTGAGTATTAATAAATGGGATAATAAGTAAAATGACATATTTACCCTTATTGTTATTATTATTATTATTATAAAGTATTATTTTTATTATTAATTATTAATTTTAATTATCAATATATATTATTAATTATTATTATTAATATTATTTATTATAATTATTAATTATTAATACTATATTTATTAATATTAATAGTGTTATTAATTAATATTATTATTTATAATTATTATTATTACTATTATTATTATTATGTATTATTAATAATAATATTATTAATTATTATTATTATTATTATTAATTTTAATTATTAATTATTATTATATTAATATTATTTATTATCAATTATTATTAATAAATTATTATATTAATTATTATTATTAATATTATTTATTATAATTATTAATTATTATTATTACTATTATTATTATGTATTATTAGTAATAATATTATTAATTATTATTTTTAATACTATTATAATTAATAATATATATTATAATTATTAAATATTATTATTTATAATTATTATTATTACTATTATTATTATGTATTATTAATAATAATATTATTAATTATTATTAATTATTATTATTACTTTTAATTATTAATTATTATTATTATATTAATATTATTTATTATCAATTATTATTAATTAATTATTATTATCAATATATATTATTAATTATTATTATTAATATTATTTATTATAATTATTAATCATTATTATTATTTATAATAATAATTATTACTACTCCCTCCGTCCCGGGTATTTTTACCCGTTTGTACGGGCACGGAGATTAAGACGTTTTATTTTTTTAATATATAATGTAAGAGAAAGTAGGGATAAATTAGTAATTTAAAAAGAAAAAGTAAATAAATTTGTTGGGAATGATGAATAAAGTGTAAAAAAGTAGTTAAAGTTGTTGGGATTGTAAAAAGTAGGTAATAAAATATTATGTATTTTTGCCAAAAATGGAATGGGTAAAAATACATGAGACACCTCAAAATGGGAAGTGAGTAAAAATATGTGGGACGGAAGGAATATTATTATTATGTATTAATAATAATAATAATAATATTATTATTATTAATACTTTTAATTATTATTATTATATTAATATTTTTATTATCAATTATTATTAATTAAATATATTAATTATTATTAATTAATTATTATATTAATTATTATTAATATAATAATTATTATTATTATTGGATAAGAGTATAATGATAAAATTACATTTAATACCTAGGTATTAAATGGTGGTATTATATATCCCACCTATTGAGATGGGATACACAATACCAAATGAATGATATTATTAATATAGGGGGATTCTAATACCTTTGACCAAGTATTATTAATATATCGAGACAAACGTGGTATACTGCATCAATACCTAGCTAATCAACCCAACCAAACGATCCCCTAATATATATATATATATATAACATTTTAATGAAAATTATTAACAATAGTATCTAATACTCCCTCCGTTCCAGAATTTTTTGCATACTTCTTTTGTAAATTACAAAGGAAGTGTGCAAAAAATTCTGGGACGGAGGGAATAAAAAGTAATAATTATTTAAAAAATGTGTAAAATAATCTATGTGACACTGTCCCACATAACTATAGTCCGAAAATAAAATCTCTTTAATTAAAAACACTTAAAATATAATGCTAAACGAGTTATATAAAATCGGAATTATACCGAGTTTAAATATTTGTGTTAAGTTGCATCTTTCACAGACACAGACACATGCATGTTTACTTTTGAATTTTAATAAATTATAAGAATTAATACAAAGAGAATTGTATTGATTTCTGATGATTGACTTGGTTGGAGCACTACCTAAAAAATAAAAATGAGATATGTTGGATGATTAATTAAACAGTTTAGTAGGGAAAAAAACTATCATTTGAACTGATTCTATTAAAAAATAAGTCCAACCAAATATTAAAATTAATTTAATAATCAGCCAAATGGGTGCATTTCTTGCACGTTTGCTAGCAAGGGGGCCTATTATACAAATAAGATTAGTTCCATTTAATTATGGCTGCAACATGCGTCTATGTATTCATTTATTAAGGAAGAGAATTAAATTTTTTTTAAATTGTATTTTTTTTTTCAAATATATAAAAATAATAATGAATGACAGTTTCCATTATTTCGTAACAAATAAGATGTTCAATCAAATATAGCTAATTACAATAAAAATTATATGTGATTTAGTGCTAATCTTTTTTTTTAATTTATAAAATAATCAAATCATAAAAGAAAACTCAAATTCAATAAATGAGAAAATTAATCTTAATCTTAATATATATAAAAGCAGAATAAATCAAATCCTCACCATCTATTTCTACAACAAATCTTAGCCACTCATTAAAATAATTAAATAATTATAATTATGACATTTTTAAATTAGGAAATAATTTAGCAAAATTCTGATCATCTATTTCTCAAACAAATATCAGTCACCCATTAAAATAATTATAATTATGAAAATCTCAGTCACCCATTAAAATAATTAAATAATTATAATTATGACCTTTTCAAATTAAGAAATAAGATTTTATTTATTAAAACTTTAATAATATTAAATATATATTATTTGAATATATTCAAAATTTTCAAATAAATCTCTAAGGAAATAAGATTTTATTTATTAAAATTTTAATAATATTAAATATATATTATTTGAATATATTCAAAATTTTCAAATAAATCTTTGCCACCCATTAAAATAATTAAATAGTTATAATTATTACTTTTTCAACATTTTCAAATCAGGAAATAATATATTATTTATTAAAAATTAAATAATATTAAATATATTTGTAAGCAAATAAAATTCACAGTCTAATTAAATGACAACACGTGGATTTTTATGATTAAAATATCAATTTAATTTATTATATTTTATTTGGGAATTTAATAAATTAATTCCTAAAATAAATTGATAAATAATTGATAATTAATGAGGCTTACATTAAATGTGGTTTGACCAAAGTCAAATAAGCCCAATTCAAATGTAGTCTGACACAAGTTAAACAAGTCTGGAAAGGTCAAAGCTTGCAGAATAGATGTCAAATCAAATATTGATCAATCAAATTGCAGGGATAGAAATGTCCAAGCCCGTATAATTAGGTCAAATCATCAATTGATCAATCAAATTGCGAGTTATATATGAGGCTTTCTTACCCTTCACCTATATAAGGAGCCCTCCTCCATTCATTCCAGACACACCGAGAGCGATTCTCTACGAAGATTAAAGACTTCAGAGTTGTCTGAATAGTTCTTCGAATTCTTCAACGAGAATCAACTCTAGAACGGAATACATCTGAGATTCAGGTTCTAAACCGCCCGAATTAAGCGTTCTACAGTCAAGTTTTTCGGTGAACGACCTATAATCTGATATTCAGGTGCTAAACTGCCCGGATTTAAGCATGCTTAAGTCAAAGTTCTTCCAAGAATGGCCTATAATCTGGGATTCAGGTGCTAAACCGCCTGAATTTAAACATTTTTAAGTCGAGCACCCATTAAAATAATTAAATAATTATAATTATGATTTTTTCAAATTAGGAAATAAGATATTATTTATTAAAAAATAATAATATTAAATATAAATCCAATCATAACTATCTACTTTTCAAACAAATCTCAACTACCAATTAAAATAATTAAATAATTATAATTATAATTTTTTCAAATTAGGAAATAATTTAACGTTTCCAAAGGGTTTTAGGTTGTATGGTTTTAGTGTTTTAGTGTTTAGGGTTTTAATATTTATCTTAAACAAATCTCAACCACCCATTAAAATAATTAAATAATTATAATTATGACTTTTTTAAATTAAAAAATAAGATATTATTTATTAAAAAATTAAATAATAATATTAAATATAAATTCAATCCTAACCGTCTATTTTTTAAACAAATCTCAACCACCCATTAAAATAGTTAAATAATTGTAATTATAATTTTTTCAAATTAAGAAATAATTTAATGTGATTTAGAGTTTTAGGGTTTAGGGTTTATCTTAAATAAGTCTCAGTCACCCATTAAAATAATTAAATAATTATAATTATGACTTTTTCAAATTAGAAAATAAGATATTATTTATTAAAAAATTA
Source organism: Pogostemon cablin (assembly GCA_023678885.1). Lineage (NCBI taxonomy): Eukaryota > Viridiplantae > Streptophyta > Magnoliopsida > Lamiales > Lamiaceae > Pogostemon > Pogostemon cablin. The sequence goes on from CM043000.1 coordinate 18,660,954, forward strand.
ATATTATTAAATATAAATCCAATCATAACCATCTATTTTTCAAATAAATCTCAACTACCTATTAAAATAATTAAATAATTTTAATTATATTTTTTTTAAATTAAGAAATAATTTAACGTTTCCAAAGGATTTTAGGGTTTTAGGGTTAGGGTTAGGGTTTTAGGGTGTAGGGTTTAGGGTTTTTAGTGTTTATTTTAAACAAATCTCAGTCACCCATTAAAATAATTAAATAATTATAATTATTACCTTTTCAAATTAGGAAATAAGATATTATTTATTAAAAAATTAATTAATAATATTAAATATAAATCAAATCCCAACTGTCTATTCTTTAAAAAATCTCAATCACCTATTAAAATAGTTAAATAATTGTAATTATAAATTTTTCAAATTTGAAAATAATTTAATATTTCCAAATGAAAAGAAAACAAGTGTGTGCATTTCTTTAGAGTTTAGGGTTTATCTTAAACAAATCTCAACCACCCACTAAAATAATTAAATAATTATAATTATGACTTTTTCAAATTAGAAAATAAGATATTATTTATTAAAAAATTAATAATATTAAATATGAATTCAATCCTAACCATCTACTTTTTAAACAAATTTCAACCACCTATTAAAATAGTTAAATAATTGTCTTTATACCTTTTTTAAATTAGGAAATAATTTAATGTTTCCAATGGGTTTAGGATTTTAGAATTTAGGGTTTTGAATTTTTCAAATTAGGAAATAATTTAGTCCAAATTATCTATTTCTCAAACAAATTTCAACCACTCATTAAAATAATTAAATAATTTTACAAATTAGGAAATAAGATATTATTTATTATAAATGGAATAATATTAAATATATTACTTGAATATATTCTTAGTCACCCATTTAATTAAAATAATTAAATAACTATAATTATGACTTTTTCAAATTATGGAATAAGATACAATTATTTATTAAAAATTAATAATATTAAATGTAAATTCAATCCTAACCATCTATTTTTCAAACAAATCTCAACAAAAAATACTCAAATTCATACTAAAAATTATCAAATAATTTCTTTTAAAAAAATTATCTTATTATTCTAGAGATCAATCTATCAAACTCCCACAATAAATTTTGCGATTAGATGGGAATGAATGAAAAAATGCTAAAGCATCCCATATTGAATCTGGTACTTTGGTTCTTCCCAAAATTTGTATTATTTTCTAAGACATATATAAAATGAAACATTGGTTTATATCAAGCAAATTACTTCTTTTAAATTTAAATAGGAGTGAAAAGAAAAAGATCCATGTAATTAATTCAAATCTTAATCATCTATTTTTCAAACTAACTTCAGCCACCAATTAAAATAATTAAATAATTATAAGGATTTAGATTTTAGGGTTTATGGGCATAATTTTTCCAGAGGGTTTAGGGTTTATGGTCAAATCTTAGCCACCCATTAAAATAATTAAATAATTATAGTTATGACTTTTTCAAATCTGGATTAAGATATTATTTATTAAAAATTGAATAATATCTTTGAATGTATTCAAAATTTTCAAACAAATCTCAGTCACCCATTAAAATTATTAAATAATTGTATACACGAAACTCTAGATGAGTCTTTTAAATTATTTGCAATGGAAGTTTGGTTGAGTTAATTAATAGTAAAACGTTTCATTAATTGATTGATATTTATAAATTAGTAATATAGAGTTTGATCTTATAAGTTTGAAAAAAGATGAATTTTAACCTAATTACAAAAGATATTAATAAACCTATACAAATTAAAAAAACTTAACAGTCTCGCAAAGTTTTAGAAGTGTTTTGACCATAACTACATTAGACTTTAATATTTAAAACTTAGGTTAGATATAACTCAAATAAATATTATTCGGTCAAATTATAAAATTAAATGAAGTTGTTGTCCTAAAAATAACACCCGTGCAACGCACGAGTTCAGTTACTAGTAATTTAAATACCTGAAAAATTACTACATAAATAAACTTACTTTGATTTTCTCGTCTCAATTCCATTTACATCACCACATCTACACGATAAAAAAAACCTAAAATTAAAAAAACAATTACGATAATTTTAAAAAAAATATTTAGAACCAATAAATCAAGAGAGTGAGATTGACATTCACTGCAATTTATTTTTCTCCTGGTACCATCTTCGGGCCTCAATTTTCAACATATGGTGCAAAAGATCGGCCCATGTATCAATGGGCCCTGGCAAGCACCAATGGACACAGTCATTATACAAAACCACCTTCTCATTGGGCCAATGCCCATATTTACTCGGGTGCCCATCGGGCCTCAACAGCATCATTTGAGTCGTATCCAGCAACCTGAATCTCTTCCTCGTTTTCTTCTCAGCCGCCCTAAACTCCTCCAATTGGGTCAAATACATATCCAAATTCAAACCCTCCAGACCCGTCTCGTTGCTCCGGAACGGCTTCCGCCTCACGCAATCGCCGCCGTCGTTCCACTGCCCGTTCTCGAAGTGCGACGGCGCTAGGTTTCGGAGGAACGTGACGCCGTCGAAACCCTGACGGCCGTTCAGGGCCTTGAACGCCGTCCGGAAGGCGCGGCGGTAGCCGTAGGTGTGGGGGAGGTCGGTGATGTTGGGGAGCTGGCAGTAGCGGCAGCCGACGACGCGGCCGTTCTCGTGGTAGACGGCGGTGCGGGTGAACCAATGGCCGGCGTTGATGATGACGTAATCGAACTCGTCGATCTGAGTTGTCCATGACTCGTCGAACTCGTCGAGGTAGAGGTTGAAAAGGCCGGTGTGGGTCGGGCCGTCGGAATCGCGCTCCTCGGATCGGATCAGAAACGGGCTCCAGTAGTAGCCAAGGGTAAAGTTGTAACTTTCATATCTCCAACGTTTGAAATGTTCGTCGGGCGTTGGAGAAACGTCGATCGGATATTCCACCTGTTGTCGGAGAGAGAATAAAAGGGTTAGTGGTAAATAGCATCATAATGAAGGGTAAATCTGGGATGTGACCCCAAACGTTTAATGATACCCCTTCTTCCAATAGCAAACGGTTTTTTTTTATTGTGAATTAAGAATTATTATTATTTTATGTGTGGTTATTAATGAGAGTTACCTCATATTTTAATTATATTAGTGGATTTGTGTGGATCCCATGTATATAAAAGAAAAAAAGATTCTTTGAGTGAAATGCCGAAAATGAAAAAAAATACATTCTTTAAAAGAGATGGATGGAGTATATTGTAGGGTATAATTGTAGTAGTAATTATACTCCCCTACGTTTCAGCCAAAGGATAATTTTTGTTTTTTGCACATGGATTAAGGAATATTTCTCCTCCGTCCCATAAAATCTTTCACACTATCCTTATTTGTTTGTCCCACAAAATCTTTTACACCCAAAAAAGGAAACATCACTTTATCTAACAATCTCAAAAGTTCATTTAATTTCAAATTTATCACTCATTTTTCACACACATATCATTACTTAATACTTTTTTATTATCTAAAAATACCATAATACCCTCCAAAGTCAATAAAGTTGGTCAAAAATGCATATTTTCTTAAACAACGTGAAACAGTAAAAGTGAAAAGTATTATGAGACAGAGGGAGTATTATTTAATGTGTAGTGGGTAGTTGTATTAGTGGGTGTGTGAAACTCATATTTTAATTGTATTAGTGTACGCATGAAAAAAAAAAAGGGGACTTTTTTTGGTAAGAAAGAGGAAGTATATAATTTAGAAAGATAGTTATCCCGTTAGAATATAAGGGTGAAAATTGATTATTATAAAATTTAACTGTGTTTATCTTACAAGTGTATTGATATACTAAATGTCCATAATTAATTATTTAATTCTATAATGAATTTATTAAACTTTTAAAAGCTAATTAATTAATTAAACTTACAACTAAGTAAATGACCAAAACTTCAATATTAAATTTCATATTTTTCGTCTAATGTTAAATTTTATTATATTTCATCCGTCCCATTTAAAGAGTCAATTTTTTTTCATTTTGGATGTCACATCCAAAGAGTCTCATTCTTTTTTTATACATATGGGACCTAAACACACCAATAATACAATTAAAATATAGGCTTACACTCCCACTAATACAACTACCTACTACATATTATATTAAATAATAATATTCTTTAATCCACATTAAATAATAATACTCCTTAACCACGTGCAAAAGGCAAATACAACCCTTTGGGTGGGATGAATGGAGTAAAAAAAATTATATATTAACCTTAAAAGTACATTTTAATTACAAATTTATCAATTTTATTTAACACACAAGACATATTTTGTAATTATTTATTATCTAAAAATAATACAGTCCAAAATTTAATAAAATTAGTCAAAAATAATTTTATTTTAGACATAAATATCTACAATAGCGATGCAAAGTAATGTAGGATGGAGGGAATATAAAATTATACTTCCTCCGTCCATTCTTAATTTATCCATTTTATTATTTTGGGTCGTTCAACCATAATTTATCCATTTATCTTTTTAGACATATGAGACCCACATTCTCCAATAATATAAATAAAATATGAGATCTACATCCTCTACTAATATAACTAGTTACTACATATAAAATAATAATATTCGTTAATTCACATGCAATAAATGGATACAGTGATATTGGACGAAAGGAGTATGAAACATGCATCTAGGGAACATTAAATTAAATGTACTAGGCCAATATTTACCAGTCTGTTGTGAGATATATAAAAAGGATAATATTTTGATAAAATGAAGTACTAATAATGAAAAATGATAGTCGTTCAAGTATACAACTATTTTAAGAAAAATTGTAATATTTTTAATGAAAATTGACAACGGAAAGTAAAAATAAAACAACTCCTGGAAAAAAAATAAAACAACTCACTTTGACATATCTCACACAATATTACTAAATATATTAAGCTTAATATTATTGAAAATTATATTCTAGTTGTATATATCCAAAAACATGCATTATTGTGAAATTATTACTCAAATAAAGGAAAAATAGAAATGAAACGTACAATTTCAGGACAAATTAGCATACGATGCATGCACATGCATTGTTGTGCTTTTGAAGAACCATCCGAGTATATATAGCAAAAAAGATAATAAAGTTGGTATCAATTTTCTCTTGTATTAGTTGTACTTGTATCATTGTATGTGTACATACATTAATTAATATATATATATATATATATATATATATATATATATATATATATATATATATATATATATATATATATATATATATATATGAATAAATAAATTTATCATAAAAATTATGAGGGTAAAGAACTTAATTATAAGCCCCAAAATAAATAAATAAACCATGTTAAGAGAATATATACAAGAGTAATATCGCAAGTGTATCATGTTGAATCATTTTATTTTTTAATGATTTAACTTTAAGAATCCAATGAGAATTTAATAAAATTTTTGGACAAATGATAAAAGCCTCAAATAGTAAAATATACTCCGATAATTAGTTGGAGTTCAAAACAATAAAATGTAAGGTTACTTTACAAAATGGTTAGCACATTCATTATTTAATCAAAATTTTCAATTTTATTTTGATTTCATCTTAAAATAATATTTTTTTTACCAATTAGTTTCATAACTTTGTAAAAACACCAATTTACTCCCATCGAATAGAATTAGAAATTTTGATTTTTTAAAGTAAAAATGATTATTTTGGTACGAATTTAAAAATTATGAACTATTTTGAAGAAATTATATTTGTTGATATTATTTTAAATAAAATAAATTTGTATAAAACAGTTTTAATTTTAAATTTTGATTAGTTGTGTGTAATATATATGTGTACAGATAATATTTTATTTTATATATAAAAGAAGGGTGTTAAATTAAAACAATTCTGGAAAAAGGAGACTAATTAAAACAATGTCAAGATCTGAGGATAGACTGGATAGTTGAGTTGTTCACGTTGCAAAAGATTGCATTCGATATACCTTGATAATCATCTTCTTAATTATTTTTTTAATTCCTTATTAAGCCTTTTTTTTTTAATTATAATTACTACTACTATTATATTAACCGGATTATTTTAATATAATATTTGGAATCTTCAGTGAAAGTTGACTAGAATTGACAAAGACATATGGCATCTTTCCTCAATAATTAAAATTGGCCCCCTCATAATTGATTAATATACATCAATAGAAATGGTATAATATACACATCATGTTTGATTTGAACGGATTTATTCTAAAAGCTGTCTGTCTATATATATTGTGATGATTATTTATACCAAATTTTAATTTTATTTCTTGTTTTATAATTTTATTTTATCTAACAAAGAATTTTATAATTAATCTTCTTAATTCTTATGACAAAACCCAAATCAGATTTTTTCTGATCATTAAATTAAATAATTTGCAATCAATAAATAAATGAATATTAATAACCCTGAATAATGACTATAAAACATGCATTCATATATCACAAACGCTTATGTAAATCGGGTTTATATACGTTAATATGTAAATCATGTTACTATTTAGTACATAAAAAAATTACTCTTTAAACACATAAATTTTTACTCTTCTAAATTAAAAAATTACTCTTCAAATTCTTGTAAGCCTCGATTTATCGATTACTTTTTATTACATGAAAAATTACTTTTTAAAGACATGAATTATTAATCTTCTGTATAAAAATTACTACTCTTTAAAAAGTAAAATTTTTATATAATAAAAAGTAATTTTAAAAATAGAGTTTACATGTAAATACAATGACATATTCTTCATATATAAGTATATTTTAATGGTTTAACCTTTTTATGATCTTTTGGGAGGTGGAGAGTATGTATAGATATTACGTACTTTCATTTAATAATAATAATAATAATAATAATAATAATAATAATAATAATCCTATATTATAAATAGGCTAATTATACTGTGCACATGGGTGCACCCACTTTAAAAAACGTATACAAATATAAACAAAAACATATACAATTATGAACAAAAATGTATACAATTTAATTGTTAGTTTTTAATGAAAAATTGAGTGTAAAAAATATACAATTATTAAAAACATATACACATTATTGAATAAAAAATTATACACATATGGATACTAATTTTTTTAATGAAAAACTTAGTGTGAAAAAAATATACAATTATTAAAAAATACGTATACAAAATAAAATAACATGTATACAAAATAAAATAAAAAGTTATACATATATGGGTGCACCCTTGCACCTGGATATACCTAATATCAACTCTTATAAATATATACTTCGTAAATTTAGTTTCTAATTAAGCTAGAATCTTATATTAAGGTTGATTAAAAGTGCATAGAGAGAGAAATGGTAAAAAGAAATAGTAAAAAAAAATTTGAAAGATCTAATTAAGTCTTGCATGACTTATTTCTTGATTTTTTTAATATATCTTTCTCAAATACTCCATGTATACTTTGTCTATATATATAATTAGGGAGTGTAAACGAACGGGGCGTACAGCTCGTGACTTGACTCGTTAAGAGCTTGTTTGTGTTTGTTAAATTAAGCTCGTTATGTAAACAAATAGTGTTTGAGTATTACATAGTTCGTTTATTAAAAACTCGTGAACAAACTCGTTTTGTCTTCGTTTATATATATATATATATATATACTCCCTCCGTCCCTTAGTAAGAGTCTCATTTTCTTTTGAGCACATGGATTAAGAAGTATTATTATTTAATGTCTAGTGGGTAGTTGTATTAGTGGGTGTGGGTGGACCCCATATGTCCAAAAAAGGAAATGAGATCCTTTGAGTGGGACAACCAAAATGGTAAAATGAGACTCTTACCTAGGGACGAAGGGAGTATATATATATATATATATAATTTATTATTATTTTTTATAATATAAATATAATATAAAAATATTGAAAGCATTTATTCATGTTAAATTTTCTTATTTTTATGAAATAATAATTTTTTTTTTTATTGGTAGTTGATGAATATTTTATTATTTTAGAATAGTGATGTGTTTGTTTACCATGTTCACGAACGAAATTATATAGGCGTTCACGAATAAAAGTTTTATGAACACGCTATCAAACATGTTCACGAATAAAAGCTTGCGAACATATTAACAAACATGTTCGCGAACTTGTTCACGAACAAAACAAGCTTTCTCTAACAAGCTCGAGCTCGAGCTCATTTATTTCTTAATAAACGGGACTCAATCTTCGTAAAGTTCGGCTCGACTCGTTTAAAGCTCTATATATAATCCACTTTTACGGTTTTTATTAAACAAAAATAATTGAGTTTATCAAGTCTTGGGTGGTTACAGATAATCCAACTTCTTGTAGTAATTATCAAGGTATAATTTTCAATTAATTAACTTATTAACAACTACAATTATAGAGGCTTTGAATTTTGATGGGATCTTCCCTATGTAGACTGTCTAACTACTTCAATTAGGTGAACTAATCCTAAAACTTAATCTACTGAATACTGATATACTACACACTCACGCACCAACTTTTATCGATAATATTGTAAATATGGAAAATTAACATATAGTACTACACTCTTAACGTTTTAGTATAAGAAATAGAATTTTCTAGGGGTACACCATTTTATTAGAAATAGAATTTTATAAAAGTTTCTTTTATATTAATTTTATTGATTTTTGGCTGTATTGTGAGTTAGTTAAAGTGATATCTTTTAAAATATAATGTAATGAGATGTTATTTATTTTGAAATTTTATTTTTTTAGGATGATGCGTGTAGTAAGAAATACAAATGAGAAAAAAGTGAAAAGTTTGTTGGGACAGTAGAGTATTTTTAATCCTATATATATATTAAAGAATTAGTTTATTGTGCATCCGAGTGCACAAGGTGTGTTAAGGGTATAACATTTTGTTGATATATGAAAAATATTAATATTTGACTACATTTTTTTTTCCCAAATCTATGTATGCTTTGGAATTTAAGTAAAATAGATTTTAACTTTATGTTAAATCAATATATATTTAAGTATAAGAGGTAATATATATTTAATTTAGTCTTATTAAACTCCAACTAGAACAACAAATGAAGTACATCATCCTAAACTTGAACTAAAATTGTAAAAATAAATTCATGATTTTCAAACCCTACAAAACACCAAAACAAATATTACCCCAATAATTTTTTTTACTAACAAATTCTTACTAATAGATATAAAATTGAATTTCGACGCAGCATAGACTTTGTGACGTTGAAAAACAAAAAAAGTGAGACAAATAATTTGATGTTTTTAACTAGGAGTGTTCATTTTAGGTTGACTGTGAGGTCTGTAAATTCAACTCCCCATATTTTTATACTGAAATTCGATTACTTTATAAAATTTTGACACCTCATCTCCCAACATATTTCACTTACCCATCATATATTTAATTCATTCAATCTGGGGAACATTTGGATTTCCAAAATATTTTGATATAACATTATTTTTCATTTTATTTGGTGGGTGAAATGCAGGAAAAAGAAAAAAAAAATTATCATACTCCCTCAGTCCTACCTGGGTGGTCCATTTTTTTTTCATTTTGAGCGTTTTATCTAAAGTGTTCACTTTCATTTCTTATACACACAGGTCCCACACACACCCACTAATATAATTAAAATATGGAACCCACACTCCCTCCACGTGAAAGAGTAAAATACACTTTTTGGATGGAGAGGGAGAGAGTAAATCAAAGTATAATTAACTTACGTATTATAGTTTAAAATTTTCATTCCTACCATGTATTACCAATGACAGAAAATGTAATGTTGTATCAATTTTTATAATACGAAAGAAAGAGATAAAATGTGAGTTTATATGGAAGTTACCCTGGACAAGAGACAAATCATGGACTGCATTTGATTCCTTCCGACGGAATCTCCGACAAACGCCAACGACTTGCCCCGAACCATATCCAGGAATTGAAACGGGTTGAACACCCCCAAATCGCACCCATCGGGCTTCCATTTCCACTTCATGAATTCGGAGTCGGGCCGCCCGTATTTCATGCAGTTCTGGTGCTCGTGGATGGCCCAACACGTCCGGTTCGTGTAATACGGAGCATCCGGATTCGGCACCCATTCGCCCGTGAACACGTCGCACTTCTCCGCCTCGTCCGTGATCCGGATATCCTCTGCCGGCGGATTGTTCGACGGGATATCAGGTGCCGAATCACTGACGCGAGATGATTCTGGCCCGGGATAACTCTGCCGGATTATGGTTATCAGGAGGATTGTTCCTATCACGGATAATATTGCAATGGGCTTTGTTTTGTTGGTGTTTCTACTTTTTCTAAAGGGAAGAAGCTCCATGGATTAGTTTGAACAAGTGGTTCTGTGTTTGGTGATGACAACGGAAGAAAATAATTATCATGTTCTTAAAAGGGTAAGGGTGGGGTGGGTTATTATATAAGAAATATTTAATAATTAATGATTCCGTTAGTGTTGTTATAATCAGACCTAAGACTGAACTGATGTCCTCAAGGGTTCGAGAATCAATCAGTCGGACTAGCGATTCAACTAAAAAGAAGAAAATTACTCATTTTCAATAATATTTTATTATTTAATACTCTATATATATATATATATATATATATATATATATATATATATATATATATATATATATATATATATATATATATATATATATGATTTTATACATTAATATACTTAAATTTTTATAGACATTTCATCAAATTTGGTATATATAATTAGAGTGAGACTCCTGTGCACTCGGACGCACAGAGCACATTCCGTGCGCATTTGCAATATCCATGCCAATTTTCAATTTAAACCCCTAACAATACATAGGTTTAAATAGAATTGAAGGGGGAGAATTGTGTTCACATGGGGACACGGAGGGGCATGAGCTTTTACCATATAATTATGATTCATTTTCATCATTTCATTTTTATTCATTAACTAAAAAGTTCAAGGCTTCAAGCAACAATTATTTTATTAATCAAATATGTGAAATAAAATACTCCCAAACTATCTATATTACAATTCAAAATATAAACCATTCAAATGTCATGTAATTTTTGTAGAAATTAGAAGTTGAGGTTAAAAGGAAATATAAGGCGACATTTGAAGTTATGATTTTATCCTCTAGTCTCCACACTTGATCTTTACACTAAAATTTAAGAATGCATTTTGAAATTTGAAATGGAAATTTGGTGTCAGAAAAAAATAAAATAAAAATAAATGTAAAGGGGGAAATGGCCAAGTCATACAAGCAAGTGGGAACAAAAAAATTCAATTGGTAAAAATAACCACTATTGATAAGCACAAAAGAAGACACCACAACTTTGATTGAAATCAGTTGATCAGTAGAGAAGCCGGCGATACGGTTGTTGTTTGTCACGACAGCGGGGAAGGGTTGTAGTATGGAGTGGAGTAAAACTGGCGGTTTCCGGTTTGGATGGTTCAACCGATTATCCAATTTCAACCGATCCAAATCAGTTTTTTGTGGTTTAAATGTAGAAGCGGTTTTGTGGGGTTTGTGAACCAGTTCAGACTCTCGGTTGGGTCGATTGAATCGACCGATCCAGTTTAAATTTAGGTAATTAAAATTATAATTAATCATTGTCACATTACAATATACAATAGCAATATAGCGGTTCGAATTCATTTTATTCTGGTGTGATATTTTTTATGTCAAATTATTCATACTATCATTTTTAGTTTAATTAATTGTATGATTGACACGTTAAGAGTGAAGAAAATCCAATCATTGTCCTTAAAGCTGATACTTTCTTTTATACGAGATAGTTTATCTCTCTCCTAATGACATCCATTTAATGATGTAACACAAAAGATATTATACCAAAATGATACAGAAATCCGATTTTTTCTTATCAATCTTAACAAGGAATCAGAAGATGATATATACACAAAAATAACGTAGAAAATTTGATGTGGTATTCGAGCTCCGTGAATCTACGTACTAAAATAACACTTTATATAAATATTACTTTATACCTACCATATCCGTGTAGATCTATAATCGCGAGACGTGAGAAGTAAATAGAGAAGAGAATTAAGGAAAATTCTTACATCACATTACAATAGAGTCAGAATGATGCATGATTGAATATTGTCTTGTTACAACGTATTAATTAACATGATATAGTGAGCAGTCCCAGATATGCATTCAAAATAATAATTGGGTTTTAAATAAAGAATTCAGGAAAAATCTTACATCACATGGTGTCACGATCAATTATATGGAGAAGCATTAAAGCTCAATTTTTATAAAAATTTTTTATAGAGTTTATGAAGATCGATCTATTTTTACATAATTACAATTAATTATTAAATGATGTTTACCTTAATTATTTAATTTAACAATTAAACTAGTTTGTCAAAATTTTGAAGCATTTTCATAATGTTTGGTTAACTACTACACAATTAATGTCCCCCATTAATAAATAGGATGACACCATCCCAAAAATCACTAAAGACACCTAAACATTCAAATAAAATGATTTAAAAAGACTTTGCTGTCCTTACTTAAAATTTATTCATCCCAATTTCAATCCAATTTCTCGGACTATGGCATGCTTTTGTATGTTTATTTTCTTCTCTTTGTTTTTCTTCTTTATGTTTTTAAAGAATGAAAAATATAAACAAATTTAATCCATTAAAGTTAAAACATTTTAAAAATCAATGTAATTATTTTTTGTGCAATTCTTAAAGAGAAGACGGTAGATTCCAAGATTTCTTACTCATTGAAAAGAAAGAGATTTGTAAGATCGAGATTTCTATATTTGCGAGGGATTTTTTTCCTAATGTTTTTCAAACGAAATGGAATGTCTCAAATGGGCAAAGTCATGTTTGATCTAAAATAAGATGAGTGAGGCTCCTGTGAGCTTGCAGAAGCGGTAGGGATTTTCAAAATTAGGATCCGATAGTTAACTAGTTCACATTGGAGATGAAAGAGTCAATACAGGGCCTTTTGGGGCTAGGTCTTCTTCTCTCTGTCCTTCCTTTTCTTCTTCGAAAGCAAAGATTGCTGGGCGAGGGTTGTGTTCACATGGGGACACGGAGTATCCCTCCGCCTCCCCAGTGGCAGGAGCTTTTGCCAAATAAGATTGTAAGAAAAAATAATTTGGTGGATGACAAATGAACTTATAAAAAGTAGGCCTGCTATAGAATATACAACATCGGAGAATGGGAGTTATAATATCAATAAATTAAATAAAAAATTAAGAAAATATTCTTACTCATTCACACCTAATATTTTAAAACTTTATTAATGCGCATGCAAATTTTATGAAGCTAAATTTATATAAATTAAAGACCATCTTAAAGTGTAATTTCAATCAAGAGTAGTTTGCTAGTTTCAATCAATGGTTTATAATAATTATCATTTCTTTTTAGCATCAACTAGGCCCAAATTTGTAATGGGCCCAATTGGTGAGGTTACATTCTAGCTTAGCCAGTTCACAATATGAGGACTACAATACATAAATTTTAATATACAATTAATTAACGCATTTCGAAAATACCGTATTTATTTTTAAAAGCAAAAATATTGTATTGTATTTATTAAAAATATCAGTATGTTTTAAATTTCTCAATAGTAAGTTTTTGTGGGATCATATATATTTTCGACATGAGAAATATCTCGTTTATATATTTCAACGTTTATCATTATGCATTAAAATTATGTGTCTGTATAGCCATATCACTTTGCATGACAACTCTATCTTATAATTTTTTTTTACAATTATTATTATGTAGTAACGTCCCTAGTCATGTATAAGGGTGACATTTTATTATAATATGGTTCCACATGAAATTTATTTCATGTAATGCTACACTTTAAATTTTTGTACAAATAAAGAATGTAAATACGGCGATATTTTGCGTATATATTGAAATATCACAAAATATGTCGACGCAATAAATATATAAGTAATAAATAATAGTGTATTATAAAGTATTTAAGATTTTCACGCTGAATTAAGAATCATCTATACAATAATACTTAATTAATTAATGTAAATATCTCAATTAATATTAAAATAATAAAAAAGGAGTTTCCGAATCTAACAATATCTTTTAGCTCTAGAAATAGATGTTGAGGGCATCACGTAGTGATCACGTTGGATCGGATTGGATTCTTAAAATAATAATAATAAATAAATAATAAAAATTTATTAATTACGATAATGATGATGGAAGTTTTCTTGCAGGATGGGCTAGATTTTTTTTTAAGAATATATTTAAAATCCAAACAATATTTTAATAGTATCTGCATTCTTTTAATGCTCAAATACTCAACAAATATAAGAACAAACAAATATTTTTAAGATTTCATATCTTGAACATGAATAATATTGTTAATTTCCTCTATAAAATAAGGTAAAATATATATTCTATATCTTCATAGAAATATGCTTTCATAAATTTCCACATTTAACATCAACTTCCCAAAAGTCTATTCTTAAAATTGTGTCTGTATTATATATATATATATTGAACATGAATAATATTGTTAATTTCCTCTATAAAATAAGGTAAAATATATATTCTATATCTTCATAGAAATATGTTTTCATAAATTTCCACATTTAACATAAACTTCCCAAAAATCTACTCTTAAAATTGTGTCTGTATTATATATATATATATACTAATTGCAAATACGCTGCTATAAATAACTTTTTAAAAGTATGAGGTGTCATGACGTGGTTAATTGTCGTATTTTTTATTTTAATTTCGTATATATAATCTTTCTACTTTTATTTATTTATTTATTATTATATTATTCATTTATATCTATAAATTAAATATCACCTTTAATTTTTTTTATTGGTTAGAAATAGATAATTAAATCAATCAATAAAAATATATCCAACTTATTATTATTATTATTCATGTATATATCTTCAAATTAAACACCAACTTTAATTATATTTTTTTATTGGTTAGAAATAGATATTTTTATTTTTTATTTTAATATCTCATATAAATTTTCTATTATTGTTATTATTATTAATGTGTATCTTTATATATATAAAATTAAAAAGTAAACCTTAAAACGATAAATAAATAAATTAATAAAAATATATTTTCAAAAATTTTGAATATATCTTCATTATTAAATTAAAATATGCATTTAATATTATTTTTTTAATTAATTTTCTTATAAAATCTATACAAGTTTACGTACCTACAATATTATTTTAATAGTAGAAAGAAAAAAAAACATGAATAAGCAATTCTTTTTCATAATTTGTTTGATTTTCTTATCCATAAACAATGTGTTTAGTTCAAGTATTTCAGGTTCCAGGCCACCAAGTTGCGTAAGTCCATGTAAATAGGAATTTGTTTTATTAATAAAGGTTATTTCAAATCATTCTTTGTCAAAAAAATGTTAAAAAAAAGCCAAACACACAACTTAAAAAGAAACCATACAGACAACCCTTTAGGAATTATCCAAAATCATTTTTCATAGCAGCTGAAACATTCATGATGTCAACTGGGGCTATTTCTGAGGAATTGAGTTTAGCTTTAAGACGGGTGTTAGGCTTTACAGTCGGTTGGAAGAAGTTTTGTTGCGCTCCCTTTTTTATTTGACCTGTATTGAAGAGTTGGAAACTCCTCGACAGAAGGGTCAGTGTAATCTTGGAGTCTCAAATTAGACTCAACATAAGTGTAAGCTACTTTTCCAGGGACCATGGCACGTTCTGCCTGCTTTTAAAGTATATATATGCTCCCTCCGTCCCGACGTAAGTGGGTCATTTCCTTTTTAATACGTAGATTAAGGAGTATTATTATTTAATGTGTAGTGGGTAGTTGTATTAGTAGGAGTATGAGCCCCATATTTTAATTGTATTAGAGGAGGTGTGTGGGTCCCATATGTGTAAAAAAGGAAAGGGGACCATTTGGGTGAGACGACCAAAATAAAAAAATGACCCCCTTAATCTGGGACAAGAGGAGTATATTTCAAATCCTTTTTAATTACCCAACTAGCATAAGAGTAGTTTTAATTTCTCAAATTTAAACATGTGTTATGATGAGAAACTTCAAATTCTAAATTTGTAAATAGTGAGTTGGTCTCTTGTGTTCTCGGGACAATTAAAGATAGTAAAAAGACAATTAATTTGATACCAAGCACCTATTCGTTTCCAAATGGAATCGAACATGTCTAAGTGATCGGGTGAACTAGCACACCTGATTATCAATACCCACATATTTAACATTTTATTTTTAAATTTCAATATTTTATTTATTTTTTATTTTTATTTTTAAATTTCAATACCTAGGGATTAGAGTAATCTTTTTAATTTTTTTCATGTTGAAAAAATTAAAAAAATTACTCTAATCCCAATTTTCAACATTTAAAAAAAGTAAAATTTAAAATGCAATATTAAATTCATGGGTATTAATGTCATTTTCTTTCCTCTTTATTTTTTTAAAAAAATATTTTTTTATCAATGTTCGAATAAAAAACAAGTCAAATGGAGGTAATTATTAGTTTTTCAAATCATATAGTTTATGATAGTTTGGGCAAATATCGATGGTTTTATAATTTCCTCTAAATTAAAATCGAGTCGGTGTTAAAAAGAGATGTTACTCCATAAAGGCGGCATTTATCATAATCATAATATGTGGGATTAACGTGTTAAATAGTGGTAGCATCCGATTTAATTATGAACATGATTGGATAGTCGTTCAAAAGATACTGGAATTACTCTATTAATTATATACAGTACGATACGATATTTAAGTATTGTGCTATCTTACTCAATTAATTAAAGGGCAGCTATTTGCACCCCAATATTATTATTTGAACTCCAACTACTATATGTAACCCATTTAAATAAAAAAAATACATATTTAAGTTACTAAATGCAGTCCATGTAAGAACAATCTTACCCTTTTAAGAAAAAAAAAAGATGTTCGGTAAGTACAACCGAACACACTTAAATTTGTTCGGTTATAGGAACCGAACAGATTACAACCATGACCTAACTGACAGAATAAAATATTCGAGTTATGTAGTAGAACAACATATTGACATTTGATCCGTCAAACAGAATATACTGTTCTGAGATCTGCAGTCGAACATCATGTTGGCATTAGTCGACTTGAATCTATTCAAACATAAACTCTTGTAATCTCTATTTGTGAATCTATTTAAACCTAAATCCTCGTAATCCCTATTTGTTTGTTGCAGTGAAATATGATAATTTGATTCAACACATCACGATACAATCTACTGTATTACAAACTAAAACTTCAAAATTTTAAAATTAAAAGTTGACCTCATCATGATTATTCTCCACCTTTACTATTATTGCTTGTTCTGGATGATCATCATTCTCAGTTTTTACTTCTTCCATGATACTACTTTGATACAAAAGGGTTTAGAGTTGATCGTGTTTTAGTGATTATAACTTTGAGGTGCATTTAGAAATCTTACTGGGGTGCATTTAGAAATTTAATTATATTTAATCTTAGTTTATTATTTATAAAAAGATATTTATGTCTTTTTATATTATCATATTTTAATTTTATAAATAATTGAGGTTCAAATAACAATTTCGGGGGTGCAAATAGCCGCCCCCTTAATTAAAAACAATTACTATATCTTAAAAATTAATCAAAATATAATTTCAACTTAAATTCTTGATCGGGTTTTTCGGTCCATTCTATCCCCTATTACTGTATTCGAGAAAATTCTTCATTTTAACTTTTAATTTTATATAACAATTTTCATTCTTTTATGTTTGGTTAAGGAATGGAATTGAGTTTTTTGGGTTTGAAAATCTAATTAATAGTGATATATGTTTATTTTGAGTTTTGAATATGGTAGATTTTTCTTGGGATAAGCAGATCCACATTAATTCCTAAAGGACAAATAAAGAAAAACATAAAAAGTACAACACAAGAATTTACATGGAAAACTCCAAAATCGGAGAAAAACCACGGACCGAGAAAATAACACTATGTGAAAATTTTTTACAATCACACAGAATTTCTCTCCCGACCTCAATCCCTGCACTCTTATAAATCTTTGACTAATTCACACATTTCTTCCCATTCTCACAACCAAGAATCCAAGAAAGGAATTTAAGAAGAATCAAACACAAAGATTAAAGTGTACTTGATTAATGCACTTGAGAACAAGTCCAAGGTCCTCCTTATATAGCACCAAGAATCCCTCCCCTTTTACTCTTCATCCTATGTGGGACAAAAGAAATAAAAGAAAACCCCTTCTTTTATACTTGACAAATACAACAATTTACACCTTGTCAAAATAAAAGAAAACTCATTGTTTTCACCGACAATCCATTCTCAACCCCGAGAATCCCTTAGAATCAACAATTCTAAAAATCATTGTCTTCACCGACAATCCATTCTCAACCCCGAGAATTCTACTACACTATATGAGTAGACTACTTAGAATAAACCATTCTAAGAATTTCTTGCGGCACATATCGAAAAATACTTGCTGATATTTATGGTGTTACTTCCAACACTTGATTACCCCTGGAATTCCATCAGCCATCGATATACATCCACCACACACCCTACATCACCTGCCGAGTCAATATCCATGTGCAAACTTGTGGACCAGCTAATATTTTACACCTTTTCCATGAAAACTGAACTGCCATAAGGATCCCCAATAATATTAACTCAACATTCAGAGCTGTTGCCGCACCAACTCCTCTTTGACCAGCAACGTCACAATTACTCCACCGTAAGCAATTACTTTGCCATTGCTCCACTTTGAGCAACCAACGCACCATTGCTACACCTTGAGTAAAACCTTCTGTACCGACGTGACGTCGCTGCCTTTTACTGCCGAGCTACACCAGGTTTGACGGAACACTTTTTCTATTAAAAGTGTCGTCACTTGAAGCCGATTCCAACCCTCCAAAATTCACGATGCTTTACCACTTGTCGGCCCACTACTCTTTAGGGATCTAGCGCCCCCAATATTAAGCACCACATCAATATCTTCCCCGTTGAATCGCCACTTTCCCACGCCACCATTCATTACCTGAAAATCTGTTCCTTTCAAACCTACTTGAGCAGACATCCATGAAAAAATTCCTTGCCGCTGTTAAACCAACTCCACCACCGGGAGTCCCAGCAATTCACATTGCTGCAGGTTCAAGAACTTCACCAAAAACTACTGACCTACAAATCCTACCCCTTGTCACGCCACTGTCGCCACAGTCCCGACGCATTTTACCTCAAGAAAGGAGATGCCACCACATCCGGCTGATCTTCTGACCCCCTTGTGCCACTAGTTTTTCCTACTTCTTTTATGTCTCACCCTCAATCTAATGAATAACCCCCTCATAAAGTCTTTTCTGATATGGAAGGTCAGACTATGCTGCAACCACAAAGCTTACTAAGAACTTTATAAGCACTCGAACCGGGCTCTAATACCACTTGTTGGGTTAAACAGATTCTCATTCATTCTTAATGGACAAATAAAGAAGAGCATAAAAAGCACAATACAAGAATTTATGTGGAAAACTCCAAAATTGGAGAAAAATCACGGAACGAGAAAATATCACTATGTGAAATTTTTTACAATCACACAAAATTTCTCTCTCCCGACCTCAATCCCTACACTCTTACAAATCTTTGACTAATTCACATATTTCTCCTCATTCTCACAACCGAGAATCCAAGAATGTAATTTAAGAAGAATTAAACACAAAGATTAAAGTGTACTTGATTGGTGCACTTGAGAAAAGTCCAAGGGTCTCCATATATAGCACCAAGGATCCCTCCACTTTTACTCTTCATCCGATGTGGGACAAAAGAAATAAAACAAAACCCTTCTTTTATACTTGACAAATACAACAGTTTTAACTTTATGTTAAATCGATATTTAAGAATATATTAATTTATATTAAAAAAGAGAGGAAAGATAAAGAGAGAATGAATATTAAATGAGGAGAGATATTATAGATTAAGGATTATATGATTTGTAGGTGTATATAGAGGTGGTTTTGTGTGGATTTTGAAGTCCATTCCCGGTTTTAAAAACCGGAAACAAACATCACCAGTGAGTCAAAGTAAAGTCTTTAAAATGAAATGATTTAAATTATTCAATACTTTTTTGTTTAAGTGAAAAAAAAGTATGGAATAAAGAATCAAATTAAATTTAAATTATATTTAAATTTTGAAAAAATACTATAGAAAACATGTAATCCTTATGTTCCAACTTCAACTTCACACTTTTCATTTGGATCCGTCTCAATTTTAACTTTGTACTTTCATAAAAAGAGAAGTTACATAACTAATATTCATCTAACACATTTCAATTTAAAAATTGTCACATTTATAATACACATAACATATTTTATCATTTATTTATTACCTAAATTTTCCAAACTATCCTCAAAAGTAACTCAAAAAATAATTTTTTTTTTCATTTGCGTGCGTACAATAAATGTAAAGATGAAAATGAGACGAAGAAAGTATAATTGTTGATTAATAATTCCTCTATCCTAACAAGCTCTTTATTTTTTTTCCTCTAAAAAATATTAAATAATCTCTCATTATATCATAATTTCAAAAATATTATCCTCACCTAACCCACAACATTTACTTTATTATTTATTTATTATTAATTAATTAAAAATACTATTATACCCCTCTAAAAAAAAAAATTAAAATAATCTTAAACTACGTATATATTATAGCAATAAAAAACTATCGAAGGGAGTATTGAAAAATTAGAAGTGAGAAAACAAAAATATAGGAGTATATGAAAAGTGTCTAAAAGACATTGAAAAGTGGAAGTATTTTTATTTATTTTTAATTAAAAAATGCAAAGTCTTTTAAGGCTGCTCTTGCAAAATCATAAGGTTATAAACTCACCCTTTCATATCCGAATTAAGTCAAAGCAAGCAAGATCACTCTCAATTATATTGTCATTATTGAAATACATCAATTATATATCTATAAGAAAGTACCATGAAACTACAAAATAAATATATTAACTCAAAAACAGCTGTTATAGTAAGGGAAAATTGATTTTTTCGTCCTTTAATTTTCCCTTATTTTGAAATTGGTCCATCATTTTTCTTAATTTTGAAAACAGTCCATTATCTTTACAAATCCCAACTTTTTGGTCCTTTGACCTACTATAGCAGGTGACCAACAGGTTTTGACAATAATATCTTCTAAATTTTGAAATCAGTCAACTAACTTTGCAGAATTCAACTTTTTAGTGCTACAACAGGTATTTTAAGGATTTTCAGCCCTAAATCACTTATATCATATCATTTTTTGCCAAATTTTTATCACCTTCTATTTTTCAAAATAGACATAGTCCATTACGACCATATGAGACCATCATGCTTCCGTAAACAATATTAATCTCGTAATTAACCAACTTGTAACAGTAGCAGTACCTTATTTGACCGTCGATCCACCAGATATCCGAAAGATTTTACGGCTGCTCCTCACAGCCAACCATGTGTTCCGTAGTATGACGGTTCAATCCCGTCCCTTCAGCAGACCTCAGCACAATCCTGATTCATTTCCTACACCGGGTATACAGGATGCTGCTAATGTTTCTCGCCGGAAAATATGGAGATCAAAGTTGTAGAAAATAGAAGGCTACATTCGGGCAGAAGCCCAAGATTATTTATTTATTGAATGGAGAATTTATTACACACTCATCCTCACAGAACAAGAGGAGATAACTCCTTTAGCTACCTATTGTAGCTGCACTCAGAATACTCATACAAAGAAAGGAATACAATATTTATTTTAGAAAGAGAAAACAGAGGGAAATGGTCGATATCTTCTACTTCCTCAACACACCTATTTATAGAGGCTTTCGAATTTAAAATCTGGATTTCAAAGCCTCTCAATTTTTTGTGACGTCACTGCTTGTGTTACTTCACATTGGATGCCAACTTTTCAGCAGCTGGCTGGTCTCCTTTTTTTTATTGGATTTTTTTTGTGACGTCACTGTTTGCGTCACTTTACATTGAATGCCAACTTTTCAGCAGCTGGCTGGTCTCTCTTTATTGGATTCCCTCTTGTGGGTCATCTTCCCTGTTGGTCACATGTCTGTTACTCTCCCGAAAAGGTCACCTGGCTCTTGCTTTTTTTAGGAGTCATTTGTCCTCTTTGGTGCCTGATGATTCTCCCATCTCCTGGGTATTTCGAAGATATTTCACCCTCTTCTTTCCACGTGTCTCCTTTGTTGGGGGTGGATTAGCAGTTCTGATCATCCCTATGCACAATCTTATCACTTTCCCAAATTCTGGTTCTGTTTGGGTGGAACAGCTTGTGCATACCTTGTTCGTCCATTGCCCAAAATGGGCCATGTTGCAGTATCTCCGATGAGTTTGTTTACTCACCGTAATCTTGTTTCTCCAGAGAAGTTCTTGTTTTTCCTGGAAGGCCTTCTCTGCGAACACTGTCTTCTTCCCTGTTAAAGTGTTCAATAGGAAAGATCCATTTAAAGACTTATGCTCGAACTTGAATAGAAATTTCACCTCCACCATTGCTTTGATGCAGGCATACAAACCCCTCGCTCTTCGCATAGAGATATGTTCTTCAGAAAATGTAGGAACCAAGACTGGTTCATTTCCAGAAGACTCTTTGATCTTATTTGATGCTGAAACATCGAGTCTTCTTAGCTTGATGAAATGGAAGGCTTCGTGATTGCCTTTCCCAACTGGTTCTGGGGCCGCACTAATGAAGTACAGCTCCAATACATCGTCTCTGGATAGAGTCGAGTTATTTTCCCATGCCTTGAAAACCTTTTCTCCCAACCAATCTGGAAGTTTTGCAAGTTCTGGAAAACCTGGTGCAACAGTATATATTGAAGCTAGCGCTCCAAAATCATACCATTGTTTCACATCATTTGGATTTGAGCCTTCTCGCATCCAAACTCAGGGATATTCCCCAGATATATCCACTCGGCATTTCTCCGGTCGGATTCCATGTCTGGTGTTCAATTTCTCCCAGTTGGCCTGGTATTCCTGCCAATAAGAGAAATCAGTTAAGTTAATACCAACCTTAGCAATGTCTGTCATAGGCCTAAGGTTGATCTCTCTCTCTTTAACCCCAGAGGTGTTGGGTTGACTCGTCGACTCTAGATGTGACTTCAGGTCTTCAATTTTTCCTTCGATCAGTTTCTCTTTTGGAAGTTCCAATCTAGGACTTGTGCTAAGGGTACTTGAATCCCTTGCTTCGGGTTTAGAGCCCCGTTCTCGACTACTCTCCTTTTATCGATTGCAATTGCTATCAACAGCCCGGAGGAATAGCTCTCGTGTTGCTTCGAATAGACTTGTGCCGTTTCGAATGCAGTCTCGTATGCGATTAGACACTTTGGTCTGATCACTATCTTGTATTATTCCGACACGCCTTGCATTGAGTGCCAGATTCTCGAATTCCCTTTGGAGCAACTCAAGGTTATCCATCAGGTGCCTTGATACAGTCAGGATGGAATTTATTTCTGCTCATTCCATCTCTCCTTAGGAAATCTGCCAAAAAATTATCAACAGATTTAATAATGACAATATTAAAATCATAATATTGGCATTCTGTTTGCCATCTTATTAGTCTAGCCTTTTTAGGTTTAGATTCAATTTTATTTTTCAAAAAGGCTTTGACACTTGTGTTATCAATTTTAAGGATAAATTTCTTCGCGAGAAAAAACAACAGCCATTTTTTTAACGTCTTTCGAACTGCAAAGAACTCATTTTCATTGATGTGCCACATCTTTGCTTCATTTTGCGCAAAAGAGCCTGCTACAGTATATGCATGGCACTTCTCCTTCGGGTGTGAACTTAGTTAGAACTGTTGCCCACCAATGGTCACTGGCATCTGTGTAGAGTACCAGTTCATCCTCGTCATTTGGTATTGCTAACTTGGGGAGCTTCTTGCAAACCTCCTTTAGCTGCTTAACCATCTCTCGGTGTGATTCCTCCCATTTGAATTCAACATCTATTTTTAACAGAAAACTGAACACCTTCTTGTATTGAGCCAGATTGTTGATGACCATTCCAGCAAAATTGATAAACTCCTAAGAAGTTTTGGAGTTGTTTCATGTCCTTGAAATCTTCAGGAAATCCTTGAACCTTTTCTACAATATGAGGCTGTAGAATAATTCTGGACTCATCGATCTCGACTCCAAGGAACTCGATCTGTCTTGTTGCTATTACTGCTTTCTTTTCAGAGAGCACTAATCCCTCTTTGTGACATACCTCTGAAAATACTTCCAGGTGTGCCAAATGCTACTTCATGTTCTTTGAGGCTATGAGGATGTCATCCACATAAACTAACATGATTGAGAAATAATCTTTGAACATATATTCATCTTCCTCTGGTATATCTGGGGTGCATTCGCCAGACTCATAGGCATGACATTCCAGATATAATGACATTGTGGTGTGGAGAAGGCTGTGAACTTCTTGCTCCCTTCTTCCATCATAATCTGGTAGAACCCAAATTTGCAATCAAACTTTGAGAATACCCTGACATTCTTGATATAGTTAACCAAGTGTTCTCTACTTGGTATGTAGTATCCATCGAATTCCAAGATGTTGTTGATCCCTTTGTAGTTGATCACAAGTCTCGGCTTTCCCCGCTTGACTTCTCCATGATTTCGCACCAGAAATCCTGGACTGCTATATGGAGATACTCCTAGTGATATCAACTTAAGGTCCAGATGTTCATTAAGTATTAGCTGCATATCCTTTCGATCCTCTTGGTTCATTAGGATATGCTTGTACCTTACGAATTTATGCTATTTTCCTTCTTTTACTTTGAGTGAAGCTTTGAGTTCGTTTTTGTCCCACCAGGCTAGAGGATCCTTGTTGAAGTTCCTCTGTATCTTCTTCTTGACGTCCTCCAAAAATATTTGTTCTTCGATTGTGACGTTTCTCTGTTGGTTTTCTCCCAAGCTTGCTTTGAGAAGGTGGATTGTGTTTTCCTTTAGTTTCTCCATCTTTCATCATCCTCTAGTCTCGGTTCTCATCTGAAGGACTGGTTCGCCATGTTTCCTTCGATCATTCATCTTTAGATGACTAAGTTTTCCTTCATCACCACACTTGCTGCGAAATTTGATTGACATCTTTCTTTGAAATGCATTACACAGTCTTGGTGCGATGATCTTATGATCACAAAGGGTTGTGAAAATAAGTCTTCATGTTGCGTTTTCTTGGGTAAAATGCTTGAATGTCTATAGGAAATTATTTCCTAACAGAATATGTGCTCCGGTGTCGTGAAAATATATCGGTGGAGTTTTCAACTTGTACCACGGGGTACGATCTGCTCCTCCGATCATGATTTCCTCCTGCTTAATTCCTCTGTTAAGGATTAGCACCCTTTGAGAGAAATCTTTTCCTAGTACCGTTGGCAATTTTTCACTTGAATCTTTCGGAAAGACTCCTTCTTTTGCTATGTAGATCCCGGCTCCTGAATCAATGTAGGCCACAAAATATTCTGCACGATGCTCCTTATATATCATCCCAACAGTGATATATATTGAGAACGGACTTGTGGTCATGGGTGGATCAGAGCGTATAAAAGCCCTTTCTATTGGACTTTATATCTCTTTCCCTTGACCGTGAACTCCATTCCATCTTGTAATCATTTACAAGGTTTGTGATCCTCGAGAAACTCCAATCCCAGCACTAGTTGTTCTGGAAATCTTTCTGCAACTCCTTCGATTATTAGCTCAAGATCACCTAATTTGAGTTGTCCTTGGTATCTCACAGTTGTTGATTGTTGAAGATAATACAAGACATCACAAGGAATAGAGTTTTCCTTTTTAGTGATATCGAATATTACTTCGACTCCTCTCCATCCTTCTGGGCATTTTAGTTCACCTTTGGTTGTGAACTTCTCCGGTTCCTGAATTACCTCCACGATTGGTTTCTTTCCTCATTTCTTGCTGATCATCCTGTCTTCTTGGAAAGAAATCCTTCTTTACTCGAATCTGAGGCTGTCTTGTCTACTCCAGACCAGCTTATCCTTGATCCGCAAATCCATGTCGTGAATCGGCGGTAACTCCATGATCTCTGGCCTGGTTGCACATGCAACCCTTTCAAACACTTCTGGTATCTTGATATACTCCTTCATTAGGAATAAATCCGAATGATGAGTGTTGGATAGAGCATATGAGATACTGTAGGTGATAGAGTAGGGTCTGTTCCCTTCTTTCATCAAGTCTTTATTCTTGAAATCTTGATGAAGGGTGAGTGCAATACTAAAATCTCTATCGTCCAGATTATAGGCAATCCTCGGATAGATGTAGGATGCCACCTTGCCTACATACAAGTTTCCTGAGATTCCTCCCAGAGATGCTTCTCTTGGATTCTTGATCCTCTTACTAAAGATGAGAATATCGATTGGCGTATCGATTCCGTCTTTGAATGTAGCTTTGATGAGGATCTGAATAGCTCCTATATGTACCCAAGACATTGCCTTGGATACTTCTTTCGAGAGCTTACCAAGCACCCTCCTGATTACTTCATAAGGAGCCAGTTTCATTTCCATCATATTTCTTGTGAACTCCATTGAGATGCAATCTCCCATTCGGTCACCTTATATATGATGTTGTGCTTCATTCTTTTGAAGCTTGGAAAAAACTTGTCCATCCTTCCCACGGCAAATCCATCGTATAGGTTGAGCCTTGGATCCTCCTTCATAACCCTCATAAGGACTTTATGAGAAATTGATGTCTGAGAAAAGAATACCGACATATCTTCTTGCATCTCTTGTCTGAAGTTTTCTTCCTCACTCCGACTCATCTTCAGAAGACTCGTATTGGATAAGAAATTCTTCTTCATAGATGCTCTCATCTGAGGGTATATCTTCAGATTGATATTCCTGAACTAGATCTTGGAAGTAAACAGCTTCCTCCATTTCTGGAATGGTTTCGAACTGTCGTACTTCCCGCTTCTGGTTCTCTGGGCAATCTGGTGAGATGTGCCCCCCCTAGCTCCACACGTATATCAGTTACAATCCTTGAATCTTTCATTGGCTCGAGTAGCTGCTCTTCAGAACGTCTTTCTTGTGGGAGTTCTTCTGGTACTCATTTGGTTTGATCCTAAGGATGAGGTTTGACCTCTTGAACTCCACCTTGATGGTCCAGATCTTTTGCCCAGATTTATAGCTTCGGGCCTTTTGTTTGGACCAAAAGGATCTTGGTCTTTTGAACCTCCATCCTCCGCTCCGTTGTGTGAAAGGATGACTTTACTTCATCCTTTTCTGCTTCCTTGGACTTCTTCCAATGATAGTTGGAAGATCGTTATTCTCGTAACATAGGGGTACCGTCTTGTTGATTCCCCTTAATCTCTTGTAGTTTTTGTGTAGTGATGCTAGATGACACCTCTCTGCAATCTTGGCTTTGAGGAAGGACATTCTCCTTGCTATTGAATCCAGTTCGCATGGTTCATACTCTTTGATCAGCATTTCTCTCCATGGGTTTGGAATCTTGGCAAATAATATGTGGAATACTTCTTCCTCCTTGATCTTTGATTTCCATCTATACTCTGTGAAGAGTTTGATGTACTCATCTACGTGATAGATGTCAAGTAGTTCTAGGCTGTATAGGGCATTCCTATACTTCTTCTTGTTTTCTTCTTCCATTCATTCTAAGTAACCTACTCCGATGAAGTGGATCTTGAAAATCTTGGCCATGCGATTAACAATGTTGCCTAAATCTTCTCTTTCCATAGCCTCCTTCTTGACTTCGTCTGAGAGTACCTCCCAGACGCACTTTACTGATCCTTCCAGGCTCATGGTTAGGAATATTGTGAACCCTTCTTTATCCAGCTCTAGTGCACCTCCTGCGATCTTCATGGCATTTGTCTATTCATTGATCAAGGTTTCTCTATTTTTGAAGTCGAGGGTGTCGAGGTTTAAGATCAACCCGTATGGATTTATCGGTTCAAGGTGAGACCGACCATATGGGTTGTTGTGTAGATTAGATCCTCGAACTCGGCTTGCTCCTGTAGACATTCCTATTGCCTTTATTTTGAAGTTTCCTGGTTGTTGGAATGTGTCTTCTTGTCGTGCCTCATGGATTCCATGTGATCTAGAGGTTCCTTCATTTTGGCTCCGATCTTGCTGAGCATGCGACTGTTGTTGGGAATTTGATGATTCTCCAATATTCATCTTTAGATCTACAATTGATAGTCCTTAGAAGGACTCATATAGGTCTTGTAGATCTTCAAGATTTGCTCTTTCCATCAGTGGATGTGGATTCTTCTCGAAGGATAGCAATCATCTTCTCGTTTTTGGACTTTGGCCTTGTGATCTCTGTCGTCTTCCCCTTTTGATGTAAAAGGGGTTATATTCCGAAGGTTGGTGGCAACCTTCCTCCTGGCCTTCTTCATGTCACCATAGTTTCCCAGAACTTTACTTGTTCTGTCAGCTTCATGATGAGGTCGAGTTGCTTGTTCTGCAACTTCTCCACCTTATCCATCTTAAGGCTGATCTCGGACATTGTCATGGATATGCTCTGGCAATATTCTCCAAAGAATATCACCGTCTTTTGTAAATCTCTAAGATCTTGATTCATCTTAGAGTTATCTTCCTCGATTGCCTTCCACTCAGTCATTCTGTCCAATATGCAAAGTGATAGGGATTGCAGATCTCTCTTGGACCTTGGTTTGGACGTCTCCTCCATTGTTCTTGTTTGGGGATACGTCCATGGATCTCTGTGAAATTTCAGATTTCCACGATGTTTCTTGGTATCTCTTTCGAGTACCTTATCTGCATCTGGCGTAGTTCTTCCAGATATTCCTCTTTGGTGTGGTTAGCCCGAGCTTCCACCAGTTTAAACCTTCGATCAAGGTTATCCCAAAATCGATCGGCGCTCTCATACTCTTTCTCCGCATATTGTCTATACAACACATTATAGTATTGTTGTATAGAGTTGTTTGTCTCGTCATATCCAACGGGCCAGAAGTCCCGGTTGCTCCAGCTTTGTACAGGGCTAATAGTCTTGTCACTCTCGGATGTCGAACTTTCGTTCGGATCCATATCTCTTTGAAACTCTCCTCTCGTTAAGTGATATAAGTATATAATAAATTTTCAATTCATAAATAAATAAACTTAGGACACTGATACCATTTTGAAGCGTGTAGAAAGTAGAAGAAAATTTGGCTTAAAGTGAATATAAGGTAAGTATGATATAAGGTTTTGATTTATAGGTTTTTGCTTCGGGGCTATTTTAAGAAAATATTAAGTAATTTTCATTTTTTTTTGGAATTACCTGCAAGAGACCTGTAATAGGACTGTTTTGTTAAACTAGGTAAACATAATGGATGGATTTCAAAATTCTCCAAACATAATAGACGATTTTTCAAAAAAATGGAAAACCTATATACTAAAATCAAAATTGAGCAAAATTAATGGACAAATAAATATATTATCCCTTATACCTTGTAGTAATGCTACATTAAAACCATATGGAAACATCCTGTCAAGACTAATGAATTAAGTTAAAAAAATCTCATGGCCATGTGTAACATTTTTCAAAATCCAACTCCCTTCACTACAATTTCTTTTGCATTTTTGCAAAGTCCTCTGCAATTTAATTGCTCAATTACAAAATGTATTAAAATACAAAATGTATTAAAATATAAACTAACAAGGATAACATCATTAAAATGAGATGAAATATCATTTGTAAAAAATTAATTTTTCTTTTTAAAAAAAAGTGGTGTGCTATCTCCCTTTCCCAACCTCCATTTTCAACATTTGGAGCATGACGTCAGCCAAGGAGTCAATGGGCCCCGGTAGACACCAATGGACGCAATCGTTGTACAGCGCCACCTTCGCGTTGGGCCAATGCCCGTATTTACTCGGGTGCCCGTCGGGTCGTAGCAGCATCTCTTGGGTCGTATCCATCAATCTGAACTTCTTCTTCCCTTCCTTCTCTGCAACCCTAAATTCCTCCAATTGGATCTTATACATCTCCAGATTCATCCCGTCCAACGACGTTTCGTCGCTACGGAACGGCCGTTTCCGCACGCAGTCCCCACCCTCGTTCCAGTCGCCGCCTTCGAAGTGCGGCGGCGCGAATGTCCGGAGGATCGTGACGGCGTCGGGCTTCTGGAGCTGGTTTAGGGCTTTGAACGCCGTCCGGAAGGCGAGGCGGTAGGGGAAGGTTTCCGGCTGGAAGGTCACGTTGGGAAGGCCGCAGTAGCGGCAGGCGACGGCGGCGTTGTTTAAGTGGTAAACGGCGATGCGGCGGAACCAGTGGCCGGCGTTGAGGATGACGTAATCGAATTTGCCGATTTCAGCCGTCCATTTCTCGTCGAACTCGTCGAGGTAGAGATTGAAAACGCCGGTGTGACTCGGACCGTCCGAGTCTCGCTCGGTGTATCGGACTAGAAACGGCGACCAGTAGTAACTCAGTGTGAAATTGTGTTTCAGATATTTATACCGCTTGAATTGGTAATCGGTGGTCGGAGAAATGTCGATCGGATATTCCGCCTGAAATTTCAACGCGATTGTAGCAGATTTGTCGGTGATAAATTCTTTCACAGAAATAATTAAGATAATAATCATTCTAACATCCCTAAATTAAGCAAATTAAGAGGAAATTAAAACAACCCATTAGATTCACTAAAGTGAGCTTTAGAAAATTCAAAGACTATGGGTTGATTTCAACCTCTCTCTGAGAAGTCAAGATCTAGAATTAATTCCACATAATTATCGAAATTAAATATAAACACAGATAGATCTAATACAAATAGATACAAAATCTAATCTACAGAGTGTATGCAGAATGAACTCACCCTTGACAAGAGGCAAATCAAGGACTGCATTTGGTTCCTCCCAACCGAATCACCAACAAAGGCCAATTTCTTGCCCCGAAGAAGATCCAGAAACTGCTGCGGGTCAAATATCGGCAAATCGCACCCGTTAGGCTTCCATCTCCATTTCAGGTACTCAGTATCCGGCCTACCATACTTCATACAGTTCTGGTGCTCATGGATCTCCCAACAGGTCATATTCGTGTAGTATGGACCATCCGGATTAGGGATCCATTCTCCTCTGAAGATATCGCACTTCTCCTTGCCATCATTTCTCTTCACACCTCTTTCAACAGTATCCACAGCCGATGATGATATATCTGCAGCAGAATTCAAAGCGGGATCGGAGGAGTGGTGATTTAGAAGGATCAAAGTGACAAGGATTAACGCTACAGCTATACTTAAAATGACGATATTCTTCAAATTCTGAGTTTTGCTTCGGTGTTTTTTGGCGGAGAAGAGCGCCATTGATGGGATTGATTGGAGCTCCACTGTGTTAGTTATGGAGTACAGCTATGGAGAATTGGATGGTGGGGAAGACTTCGACAAAGTGGGGGTTTTACCTTTCCACCCTCCACCACCACTTGAGTTGTTTTCATGGGACTTGTTTGTAATTATACTGTGGTTTTTGGAGGCCACATGGAAGAATTGCGTGTTCGGTAGCGATGCATGCACCGTAATTGATGCGGGTAGGGTTATTGTGAAAGTACAAATTTGCCCCCATTGGCACATATCGGATGATAATTTGTGTTTTTAACAAGGAACCAATCTCTATTTATGGCCATGGGTTTGGGTCACGTTGGAGTTCATGTAGATGGATCCGACATCCTACAATTTGGGCAACCCGAATTTCCCGGATCTGTAATCTGTTTTCTTGTTCCATTATTTTTCATTTTGTTTGTCAACCAACCACATCCAAATTCTAAAGAGATGGTCCCAAAAAAAAATAAATCGCTTACTACTATTTTGTACAATTGATGCACTAATTTTAACGTACACAAATGGATTAACAAAAAAATGTACTCCATACTTTTAACCACTATTTTTAGAATCGGACATGTTGAACTAAGAACCGATCGGGAAAACAGTCTAATTACCCCATAAGAAGCACTTTCGGAGTTAAATTGGAAAATATCGATTTATAGACTAATCACAGCCGGAAAATCGTTTGAACCGGCAAAATCGAAAACTGCAGATTTTTTTTTAATTTTTTTTTTATAGATTTACTTTTTTAAAATCGTTAGACTAAAATAAAGAAAAACATAGATTAGTTCAATTCAATATTCAATTAATTTTTCTTTCCAAATTTATTTCAAACTTGAATTCGTATTTTACTATTAAAGCAGATTTGAGAATAATTATTAATATAATCATTTCCAGTTTTATATATTGATGATTGAAGTAATTAATTATCAGTAGAAATAAAATTCGAAAATCGTTTTACTTCACATTTAACTTCCTCTTTCAACTCAGTGTGAAAGTGTGTGTAACTTTTTATTCTATTTAGTATACGTGTTTCTTAATATTTGTGTATTTTTTTCACCATAAGTTTTTCATTAAAAAAACTAGTATTCATATGTCTATAATTTTTTATTCAAAAGTATATACACGTTTTTTAATAATTGTATATCTTTTTACTCTCAATTTTTCATTAAAAAATTAACAATTAAATTGTATACATTTTTATTTATAATTATATATGTTTTTGTTTATATTTGTATACGTTTATTAAAGTGGGTGCACCCTATCTTAAGGTGCACCCAGACGCACAGTATAATTAGCCTTTTTTTAATTAGGTGTTTATTTACATGTACATTTAGTAAGTTAATATAAAATTATATATAAAATAATAAAATATTATTAAAAACATGTTATTTTTTATTTTTGGTTGAACCGTCGATCCGACAGTGAATCGTTGGGGCCTTCGATTCAGTTATGACAACACTGTTTTTAACTATCTTAGTTTTTGTGAATTTTTGGATTTGTCAAATTTTATACGGTTGATTAGTTGTTATAGTCCGGGCGACCAAACAACAAAATATCGAACCCAAGGAAATTTAGGATTCATGGCCTTTAGGTATAGCATCGTGGTTAGTTAGGGAAGATCGGAAAGGAGGTTTATAAATAAAAGAAAATAAAATGCATGAAAAAATAAATCTAATTACAATATTTTTGAATTTTCAATGACATGGTAGTTTTCATGATACACTCATATAATCAATCATCCAACATCTTTAATTGGTTTCCATTTTTAAGCAAATCATGATAAGGGCGATCACTATTTCCACCTATCCCCAATGGTCATGGTGAATAGGATGTAGATTGTTTTCACAACCCCTAAAAAGCTCATAGGATCGATCCTATTTGCAATTCCCTTCAAGGTACTATGTTCCTATGGATGAGATTTCTTTCACTAGTTTAATTCTCGGGCACAAGTGATCTCACTAGTGTTCATTTATGTTGTTCTAAACATAAGGACTCCTTGGCCAGACTCCCCTTATATTAAACCCACATGTAATAAATGGAAGAAACTCACATATGATAATCATGCAAAACAACTAAGGATAAAGCAACGACAAGACATGCCGATACACAATACACAACTTAATCACAATGTACTAATATCAAAGACATAAATCTCATATTACCATAAGGCATGTGAATTTCATAAATAAAACATAATTAAAACCGGAAATTCAATCAAGACATTTTCATAAATTAATCAATAATCATGCCATCAATTAACCACCAAAACATAGAAAATAGAAAGATAATAAACAGGATTAGATTTCACCTAATAAAGTTTTACATTCATGAAGATCATCCATTCATTGGTGTCTCCACCTTCTTGGAAAGCAAATAAAATCCTAATCTAGAAAAATATTAAAACTATGGATCCCTCACCCCGAAAGGGGGATCTCAACTATTTAATGGAGAATGAAATAGATGGAGAATGGTGGTGTGGTGTAGCCTCCAAGATGAGGAATGAGAATTGGTGGAATGAGTGTGAGTGGTAATGGAGAAGCAGCCCCTGCTATTCTTTTTTTTTTTTGGAGGAGTGAGATTTGGGGGTATTTATACCCCCTTAGGAAGCCCTAACATCGCACTTGAAATTTGGCAGAAGTGCATAAAAACACGGTCGTGTTTTTATGCACTTGCCCGTGCTTTCCTGCATCAGCACTTTTTAATACCAAAACACACCTTTTCGCCGTACAGCAAGAAAACACGGGCGTGTTTTCTTATTTCGCCAGTGTTTTCATGCACTTTTTCAGCCTTCTGGACATAATTCACATTGCATAAAAACACGGCCTCGACGTAAAAATACGGGCTTGTTTTTACGTCATTTTGCCCATTTTTCATTTTTTTCTTTCTTCTCTATTCTTCATGCTTTTCTTGACATTTATCTTCATAATTCGCCCCGATTTAATTCCAGTTTTTCCCATCACTCTTTTAAGCTCAAAAACACTCATTTTCTTCAAAAATAAGCAAAAATACATCTCTCAAACTAATTAAGCAACAAATAGAATTTCCATTAAAATCAAGCTTAATTATTGAATTAAAGCCAAATAAATCCACATAAATTCTTGCAATTAAGCTCAAAATTCTAGGTGAATTTCACACCGATCAAACCCTCCAAACTTAAAGTGTTGCTCGTCCCCGAGCAACGAAATAAAATAAAGAACGAGGAGGGGAATTCACCTAGAATTAAATCAAGATATCAATAAAGATTGAGTCAATTCAAAACTATTTCAATTCAATCAAAACAAGTGACAAGACATCAATTTAAGTGCATACAAGTAAAGTTTAGGAAATATGCAAGCAAGTGAGACCTTCACTACTCCTCTCTAGATTTTGATTTCACTCTCACACTCAAAAGGTGTATGGGAGAAGTGTTTACTCTCAAAAATCGATTCAAATGTATGTCATTACCATATGCTTGCCAAAAGTCTAAGCTCTACACCACTTGTATGTGTGTTAATTATTGGATCAAGGTCTTTATATGAGGTTGTAATGTAGGCTCTTTGGTATTGGGTAGGAAAAATATTTAGGAAAAGTAAAATCAAGATTAGTAGAGAATTTAAATTGACAGTCATTATCAACTCTCACTCTCTCTTTTCTCAAATTAGTGAAGAATTCAAGTTGGTTGGTAGCCTCAACTCTCATTCCCACTTTTTTTTCTTTTTCCACCTTAATCACAAAGAGAATTTTATCCATCCAACAAATAAAAGAACATTTTTCTTCTCTTCTTTCACTATTGAGTTTTTTTCTCTCTTTTCCACAAGGACTCTCTTTCCATTTTTCTAGTAGAGCTCCTTTATACTTCTTTTATACAAGCTTTACTCATTTTTTTCTCAACCTCCATTTTTTTTTCTTACTTCATCTTTTCTCCCTCTTTTCTTGCACTTTCACCACTCTCTTTCCAAACTCTCATGTAAGTTCAATTCAACCACTTCATCCTATTAATCCTGTACTAATCGACAAAGGTGATTAGGATATAAAATATGGATAAAAATTGTTAAATTTGTAGGTTGCCAAAGAAATAAGGATAATAAGCTCAAGGGGCAAACTACGATATGATTTCATTTGGTAGGATTAATTTGGCTAAGTGACTTGTCAAAACAAAGATGGCCTTAAATCATTTCCAACAATCTTCACACACATGTAGTCTCAAGAAAACACAATGTCAAGTTCTAGAATGCACACAAAAGAATGATGCACACACAAGAAAGAAAAACTATTTGATTTAATGATTTTAAGGCTAAAAAAGCTCACGGGTTTATAGTAGTGAAAGACAACACAAAACAAGCACAAACCATTGCTCAACAAGTACACAAACAAAAATCCATCAAGTCACAAGTTCCAACCAAAAATCATAGTCTCAAAAATTCTCACAATGAAGCACAAGAGAGTCAAGAAAGATTTTCTCCTTATTGAAAGCAAGAAAAGCACGAAAAACAAAACAATAAAAAAGAGAAAATACGTGCCAAAGAAAAGAGTAAGGACTTAGACGTGCACCGGTGCAATATGCTCAACTAGGAGTTCATGGATACAATTTATAATTAAAACCGTAAAAAAGTCAAGTAACAAACGACATGGCCCCAAACTTAAATTAGACAAAGTCAAATTTAAGTTGGGAAGATGTTCGTTACTTCAATTTGTACCACTCATTTGCTCTTCAAGGTCAATACCATGGCTCCACGCTTTAATCCCTATAAACACAACCATAAAAAAAATCAAAGCAAAAAAATGTCCCTATCCTAACCACTCAACAAACCCAAAGTCACAAATACAACTAAATTCCCCGGCAACGGCGCCATTTGATTAGTCGTTATAGTCCGGGCGACCAAGCAACAAAATATCGAACCCAAGAAAATTTAGGATTCATGGCCTTTAGGATTCAATGACATGGTAGTTTTCATGATACACTCATATAATCAATCATCCAACATCTTTAATTGGTTTCCATTTTTAAGCAAATCATGGTAAGGACGATCACTATATCCACCTTTCCCCAATGGCCATGGTGAATATAATGTAGATTATTTTCACAACCCCTAAAAAGCTCCTAGGATCGATCCTACTTGCAATTCCCATCAAGGTACTATGTTCGTATGGAAGGGGTTTCCTTCACTAGTTTAATCCTCGTGCACAAATAATCTCACTAGTGTTCATTTATGTTGCTCTAAACATAAGGACTCCTTGGTCAGACTCCCTTTATATTAAACTCACATATAATAAATGGAAGAAACTCACATATGATAATCATGAAAAACAACTAAGGGTAAAGCAACGACAAGACATGGCGATACACAATGCACTAATATCAAAGACATAAATCTCATATTACCACAAGGCATGTGAATTTCATAAATAAAACCTAATCAAAAACAGAAATTCAATCAAGACATTTTCATAAATTAATCAATAATCATGTCATCAATTAACCACCAAAACATAGAAAATAGAAAGATAATAAGCAGGATTAGATTTCACCTAATGAAATTTTACATTCATGAAGATCATTCATTCCTTGGTATCTCCACCTTCTTGTAAAGCAAATAAAATCCTAATCTAGAAAAATATTAAAACTATGGATCCCTCACTCCGAAAGGGGGAGGGATCTCAACTATTTAATGGAGAATGAAATATATGGAGAAAGGTGGTATGGTGTAACTTCCAAGATGAGGAATGAGAATTGGTGGAATGAGGGTGTGTAATAATGGAGAAGCAGCCCCTGCTGTTCTTTTTTTTTTTTTGAGGAGTGAGATTTGGGGGTATTTATACCCCCTTAGGAAGCTCTAGCGTCGCACTTGAAATTTGGCAGAAGTGCATAAAAAACACGATCGTATTTTATGCACTTGCCCTTGTTTTCCTGCATCAGCACTTTTTAACACCAAAACACGTCTTTTCGCCGTACAGCAAGAAAACACGGGCGTGTTTTCTTGTTTCGCCCGTGTTTTCATGCACTTTTTAGCCTTCTGGACATAATTCACATTGCATAAAATACGGGCTCGACGTAAAAACACGGCGTGTTTTTACGTCATTTTGCCCATTTTCCATTTTTTCCTTTTTTCTTCATTCTTCATGATTTCTTGACATCTATCTTCATAATTCGCCCCGATTTAATTCCTATTTTTTCCATCACTCTTTTAAGCTCAAAAACACTCATTTTCTGCAAAAATAAGCAAAAATACCTCTCTCAAACTAATTAAGCAATAAATAGAATTTCCATTAAAATCATACTTAATTATTGAATTAAAGCCAAATAAATCCACATAAAATTTTGCAATTAAGCTCAAAATTCTAGGTGAATTTCACACCGATCAAAGATATAATTTTAAAGAGAATGTACCCGAACACTATTTTTTGGAGAAATTCTAAAGTTGAGTGGTTCTCTATAATATAGATGTACGAGTTCATTACAAAGTTTGATAATGCAGATCAGGTGGGTGACTCAATCTTTTCTAAATTATGGTGCAAACTCATACCCTGAGAGATGTCGCTTTCTGTTGGAGAGCTATTCAAGACAGGATTCCTACTATAGTTAATCTTGCTTTTAGAGGAGTTATCATTTATAACAATGCAGTTCTTTTTCCATTCTGTGCTAGTGTTCCAGAAAGTACTAATCATATTTTGTTACAATGCCCGCAAGCCACACTTGTTTGGAAGGACATCCAAAGATGGTTGGGAACACAAAGTATTATGGAAGGTACGATACCGGAATAATTTTATACTTTAATGTAAAAGGGTCATGGTAAAGTGATGAGAAGCGTGGAGGTTATGGAAGAAAAGAAATGATCTTATGTTCAACAAGAGTGAGCTCAAGCTTGAAAAGATTGTGAAAGGAATTAAGATCTACTCATGAAAATGATAAAGAGTTAATTATCCTATGATCTTTTGTGCATCTTTGCATGATTGACCACTACAAGAAACAGCTGGATTACCGACGAATTTATCGACGGAAAGAAACCATCGGTAATTACCGACAGATTACCGACGTTTTATTGATTTCATACGATTTATTTTTAAAAAAACATCAATAGAAATTTTTGACGGTTCTTGCGACGGATTACCGACGGATTTAGCGACATATTTTTTCTCCGTCGCTAATTCCGTCGTTATTTTAGAGTGATTACATCCCGGAGAATTACTGACGATAAGTTTTCGTCGCTAAATAAAATTAATTTCAGTTATTAAATTATCGAAGGATTTCATCCGTCGGTAAATATATAAAATTTTATTTAAAAATCAAATAACTTCATTATTTAATTTACCGGCGGATATATTTCATCGGTAAATATAAATTTTTATTAAAAAATAATATAATTTTAATCTTTAATATATCGACGGATTTAATCCGTCAGTAAATATATAAATTTATACTTTAAAAATAAATTATTTCAAACTTTAATTTACCGACGGATATTTTTCGTCGGTAAAAAAATTTAAAATATTTTCAGCATTAAATTATTAATTAATGTTAATATTACCGACGAAAATATCCGTCGATAAATATAATTTAATAAATAGAGTACTACTGACCGATTCAATTCGTCGTAAATTTAGCGAAATTTTAGTGGGAAATTTCCCGCTATTATGAAAATCTAAACTAAAAAAATGATATTATATTTTAGTTTATCCAGGAATAGGCACACACATTCATTTTGCCCTACTTTTTTCCTTCCCCTCTTTCGATTTCTTCATCAATCCTTCAATCAAGTCCTTCGCCTCCTTCAATGCTAGGTTTGTCAATGCCCTAACCACATTAATTGTCGCGATTCTCACACTGCTCAGCACGTCCTCGATCACCACATTGAATTTTATTTTCTTCTCTCCGGCTGCTAGCGCATTTGCCGCCGCGCTTGGTGCTGCTACAGCCACCGCGGTGGTTGCAAACGATGCAGCAGAACCCGGATCTTGTAATTGAGATACTCGACCAGCTTCTGAGCATCCGCGGGGTAAGGTTTGAGATCTGGTCGTCGAGTTTGATGACTTTTTTAGGAGCGACGGCGGCGAGGGCGCGGATCGAGGATGCGTGGCGTCGGATGAGGAGACCTTCATATCCAAGGGCGTCAATTGAGAACTTGAGAGCTCTATCCGCCATTAAATCTATAGCTCCATCCGCCGCCTCTACGACCATCTCCAGTGCTTTGTCATTCTCATCTTCTTCGGTGTCCCTTTCCCTTTAGTTATCCAGGTAGATTTTTTTTCTTCCATCCATAATACCAATTTTCAATTTTCGACTCATAAAATTATTTCTTCTAGCTTTTCCCTTTTGTAATCGTGTTCTCATGCGTTTCTAATGAGCTAGGTTAAGATCCCTAATATTATTTAAGTTTATGTTGCTGAATTATTACCACAAATGAGGGATTTATTGTGATTATTCGATAATTTCCTCATTGTAATTTCAGAAAAAAGATGAAGAAATGAGCTGGGGTTTCCTCTTTTATATGAAGATTTTGTTTTAATCCTTAAGAGCAAAATCCCTGTTTGGGAATGAAAGCAAGCAGGAATACAGATCTGCTGCAGTTGGGTAGATTTTGATGGGTGAATATATACTTTGTCAATCTTTGACTTTTCTTGAAATGGTGTGATAAGTATTTGTAGATACCGTTGCAATATGACAACAATCTATTACACGAACTAATGTTAAAGTAGATAGATATCAATTGACTAGATATATGAAAGGAAGGACATTGATGCAATTTTGTTCATAGCTAATTCAAGTGAAACATGGTTTATGTAAATATGTGTTTAAATTTAGAGGAATCAGCTAGAGGAGCAGTGGATGTTGCTAAGGAATTTTTTCC
The DNA here is from genome assembly GCA_023678885.1 of Pogostemon cablin. Lineage (NCBI taxonomy): Eukaryota > Viridiplantae > Streptophyta > Magnoliopsida > Lamiales > Lamiaceae > Pogostemon > Pogostemon cablin. The sequence goes on from CM043000.1 coordinate 18,701,053, forward strand.
AGAAGTTGAATGCAAATGGGGTGATGCTGGTTTAGATGAATAAGATGTTGCTAAGGAATTTTTTCCAGAAGTTGAATGCAAATGGGGTGATGCTGGTTTAGATGATATCATTCAAGATTCATCAATCACTGTTGTGCTTGTGGTTCTAGCTGCTCAGTTTCAGGTAAATATATCTCTTTCTCTTCATGTACCAACACAGATTCCAACACAAATAGTTCATATAACATCATGGAATATAATAAATTATCACGCAGATGGTTGATGTGCTATTAGTTGCCCTATTATTGATTGAAGTAGGAAAGTTTAACTTGTGGTTTTTAATAAATTTTTGGTTTCAATTGGTGATGCAATATCTTTATGTTTAATAAAAAATCATACAAAAATCATCAAAAGTAAAAAAGAAAGAAAGGATTTTGGAAGAAATGGTAGCCAGCATATCAATGTGCTGCTCAGTTGCTGAATGTGGTGTAATTCTCAAGCGACGTATTTTGTTGCAGGTGGTGTGATACCCGAGCTTCTCACTACTCATGTGCCAATATAATTTAAATTTTTGTTATGTGCATTTTATAATTATGTGATAATTGTTTTTTACATTTTAATTATCTTTACATTTTATTTGATACATACGTGATAAACATGGTGACAATATGTGAATATATGGGTGCATAAATATTTACGTGCATTAATTTGGATTATATATATATATATATATATATATATAGTGTGTGTACGTGTGCGGTGTAGGAATGATGAGAGAAAGTAGAGAAAAGAGTGGGTACACGTAGTTTTCCCTTGCCCATTTAGTCAAAAAGAAACTTAATCATTAACAATTTTATAATAAATGATATATACATATCATTAATAGTAAGTTGGGGTGGGGTTTGGTGACTTTCACATGCCTCTTATATCTATATAAGGGTGTCGTGGAAAGAGAGTTACCCAATTTTGGGCAATCAATTGGAGAAGCAGCCGAGAGAAAAAAAAAAGAGAGAGAGAAGAAAGGGAGAGAGAGGAGAGAGAGAGAAGAGGGAGCGCGTCGGAACGTGCTTGTCGGAGCGAATTAGTTACAGTTCTTTACGGGGTTTATATTACTGTCGGAATCCAGGTAAGTAGAAGTCCAACTACAATGCATAAACATGTTGTTTGTGAATTATTTGTAATTAATATGTGATAATTATGTCATGGATTATTTGTAATTAGTTTAATTACGATATGAATTATTTGAGATTAATTTGTTATACAAGTTGTGGATTTATGTGATTTGGAGAAAGTAGGGTTCGTATTTAACAATAGTATGTGTAAATTATTTGTGATAATTTTGTGATACAAGTTGTGGATCCATGTGATTGGAAATATTATTATCCTATATAGATCTGTGTGATTGGAAACTGTTGCAAATATATTTATATGGTTTGAGAAAATATTGGTTATAAGGATCTGTGGGATCCAGGATGAAGTTGTTATTTCAGAAGTGGATTTGTATGAATTGAAATTAAGTTGTTGTTTTATGGTGATCAAATGTTGATATTGATATTGTAAATGGTTTATGATGCACATTTAATTGTTTTGGGTGCATACCATGCATAAACATGAAAAGTATTTTCCTCAAAATTAATAAGATACTAATGGTGTGTGCGGCCACTATATATGCATCTCTGTCAGGGTTCGGAAAAATCGTTCCCGACATTTTTATTAGGGGTTCGGAAAAATCGTCCCCACCACTTTGCCAGAGTTCGAAAAAATCATTCCCGACACTTTATTAGGGGTTCGAAAAAAATCGTCCCCATTGAGCTCATTTGGGGTGCATATCATAAGTGTGTCGTGGGGATCCCGCAACGTGAACAATTTTCAAAATAAAAGAGATCAATTAGAAAAAAAATTAGGACATAGGCGATAGAAAACTAAATGCATTTTCATGCACGGACATGCATGATTTCTACTTACTGAGATTTTTATCTCACTAGTTTATGCATTGTAGGTGAGCCTGTTGATGATTGAGTTTGTGATGTGACTGTGCAAGCTGTGGAGCTCCTTCAAGGTTTTGAGCGGATGTACATAGATGACGACCTGTTGGGCTAGGCCGTAGATGATGACCTGTTGGTTATAAGCATATTATGTGAAAAAAAAATGCAGTTTTTTTATAACGATGATGTTTATGTTAAATAATATTTGAATTATAAGTTGTGTAAAGTGGGTCGTGTCAGGTGGATTTGTCTTTAAGGCTTCTGAAGGGTGGAAAGCATGTTCTTCAAGGTAATAGAGTTTTGATATATGTTGAGAGTGGAATTTCACACATTATAGGTCTCACATTACGCCATTTTTGTTAGAATATGGCCATACTTTTGTGTAAGATTGTGTATTTTTCATATCTTGCGTAATTAAGATGCTACTAAGGTGTTTTGTTGAGTTTTAGGTGGAAAAATGATCAAAAGTGCAAAGTTGGATAAAATGTGCAATTTGTGCAATGATGCTGAAACGCACGTCCAACTTGTGTAGTTTTTCTGTATTTTTGTGGAGATCAAAAGTGAATGTGTGATATATGGTTAGAAAGCCATAGAAGAGAGGGTCGTTTTGACGTAAAGAACACCCCAATCAGATTTCTAACGAGAAAATTATGATCAAAGTAGTGACGTCGCGCAAGCTGTGCCGAACAAAACGGCTGTGCCTCTTTGCATGAGTTGTTACATATTCAAATGTTGGAGTTTTTGAGATTCTTTATATGGATAGAAAGCCAAGGAAGAGAAGAACGTGTGAGCACAAGAATTACTCAAATCAGAGTCTGCAGGAGAAAGTTATGCTCGAAACAGTGGGATCACGCAGAGCAGTCTCTGCAGCTCGGCGGGTAGCGAGCGGCACTTCCACGTGGCCAAAAGCTGCCGAGCTAGGGTCCCACATATGTCACTCGGCTACATTTAGGCCCAGCTCGGCTCGAGCTAGGCACCGAGCGGCTCAAAATCGGGCCCAGACGAGACATGTTCGATGCAGCAGCGTATATATACATCTAGATCGCCTTTTTGAAGGAGTTTCGATCGCGAAAAAGCCCTGCATCAGTTCTAGAATCAATTAGGAAGATCGAGACGCGAATCGGAGAGAACCCATCCATATTTCATCATCAATCCACACCTCCAACACATCCATATCAGATTAACAACCTGATTTCACCATCCATTCAATTCCAAGAGGGTTCCAAGTGCTAATTGGGGGAGAATCGAGCAATTGGAGAGACGGAGAAGGAACGCGAGACTACGCCTATGCTAGGGTTTCATAATTCCTATCTTTCTCTTTCTTTTACTTTGATTTTTGTTATGAATTTCTTAGCCATGAGTGTTGCTTGTAACCTCATGGGCTAATTTCTTATACAGTTCTGGGGTTTGATTGATTAATTTAATTGATTTGGGGATTTAGACCAAAGATTGGGATTTTATGCAGTTGATCTTTTGATTTTACTTATTTTATTCAGACTTGCTTATCTGCTTCGTAACGTCTTTATAGTATATTCATGACATCCGCTATAATGTTTGGATTATTGTGTTAGCTTGTGTGCGCTCATGATTAGTGTTATCTATCTGTTAGGGATTGAAGTACACTTTAATTTCATGAACTGGTAAATCAAATACTTGATTAGTTTAGTGGAACAATGTAATTAGACAATCAAGTAGGAAGTGAATAGAACCTTGTGGTAATTCCGAAAAATATCTTGTTAGTCAGGCTTACCATCCGAAGATATTGTTACTTGCTTTGATTAGTATCTAGGAATAAGGCTTGGTAATATTTGCGCACCTTAGGATTTAAACCAGATTATACTGTTAGCTTATAATCGAATCATATTCGGTGGGATAACAGGGATATGTGGTGTATTTTCAGTAAAACTGCATGAATGAACAATCGTAAGTCTAATAACCCAAATTAATTGGTCAAAACCTGATACCTTAGAACTGTCGTTCATCTTTTGGTTAAAACTTGATTTATTTTATTATTGCTTTTAATTTATTTAGTTATTTATTATTCCGTTAATTAGATAATTAATCAATAAAACATTGAAAATCGGTTACTCAATTCTGATTAATTAGTAATTCATAGCAAAATAAATAATTAACTGTCTCAGTGGGATGGATAATTTAACTTGGATTCTTGCTGCTACAATTGATATCCTTATACTTGAGGATTAAATTATAGTGCGCAGAAAAAACCTAACAATATATGAGTAAAAACCAAATGTTTTGTTTATTAGTAAACAATACATTTGATTGTATAGTTCATAAAACATGGGCTTTTTTTGGTTCAAATCGGACACTAACCTGTTGTAACATTTCACTTTAGATTGCTGGGATGAGATGTTTGAGAGATTACATCTTATGGTATTTTATTTCTTTTTTACTTTCATGTTTATAAATTAATGTCATATGCTCACTGAACTAGGGGTTACTTTCATATTTATAAATTAATGTCATATGCTCACTGAACTAGGGACTATTGGCACGTAACCTTTCTGCAGTATTTAACAACATCCTATTTTTTACTGTAGTTGATGAAATCATATATCAAGCATACACACATGATATTGAATTTAGGGTGGAGGCTACCTTCTTGGAATGAGGAGCTAACTAAACGTGAATTAGATATGCTTTTGGATCAGAGGAAGGCTTAGTTTTTTTTGTGTTTCAATTTTTTGTATTACTTTGTGTTTCAATTTTTTGTATTACTCTAAATTTGAGATTGTGTAGATTTTAGAATTTGAATATATTATATTAGATTATAAATATATATTAGGTGGTATTTTGAATGTTAATTTAAATATTCAATTTTTTTCAAAGGTATTAATATTAAATTTTCAATTATAATGATAAAAATATATAAAAATTAACGAAGATAAATTTAAAAAAATTCATATAGAAATACCGACGGATTTTTCCGTTGGTAATGTATTTTATATATTTATTTTTTTGTTTTTTTTTTGCGACAGAAAAATCCGTCGGTAATTAGCGACGAAAAATTCCGTCGGTAAAATCGTCACTAATTAATTATATCCGACGAATTGGTGTTGCATGATTACCGACGGATAATTTATTTATCGACGCTCAAAATTCGTCATTAATTGCCGACGAAATTTAATTTTCGTCGCTAATAAATTACGGACCATGAAAATAGCGACAACAACAGTTCCATCGGTAATCCGTCGGTAAATTATTTACCAACGTATTTTTCCTATTTTAGAGATGGAAAATTTTCGTAGGTAATCTGACAGTTTTTTATAGTGGATGTAGTTTTTCGACAATTTGTATTCCTAAAACTGTTAGATAATTATCTTTGTAACTGTTTTGAGTACTACTTTTAATCATCCTTTATTCATATATATTTATTCTGACTTTTTAGAAATAAAGAAATGCACTCTCTTTATCTCGATTTGAATTACACATTTAAATTATAAGTAATTTAAGAAGTTAAATAATTACTCAATCCGTCCTCTTAAAATGTATTTGTTTACTTTTTACACGTGGATTAAGAAGTATAATAATATAATGTGCAGTGAGTTGAAGAATATAATATTTTAGTGAGTTGAAGAATATAATATTTTAATGTGTAGTGGGTAGTTGTATTATTATTGAGGGTGGACACATGTGTAATGAGTTGAGTATAATAATTATATTTTTGTTGGGTCACATCAACCAAAAAAGAAAATGAATACTATTTTATATTGTACGGATCAAAATGGCAAAATGAATACATATCAAAAGAGGACAGAGAGAGTATATGAAATAATCACATGAAATATTGTTTACTCATTTTTTGTCTTGTTAATATTGTCACATTTTCACTTTTGGTAGATAAGACCCTCACAAAATAATTAATAATATATTTATAAAATCCAATACAATAATATTACTACTACATACTATATACTATTAAAATATTATACTCCCTCCATCCCACAGAAAGGTCCCCATTTTACTATATTGGGAGCCTCATTCAAAGGTTCTTATTTTCCCCTTTTAGTAAAAGAGTCGTACATATGTTCACCACTCACTATTAATACAACTATACACTATACACAAAATAATAATACTCTTTAATTTACGTGCAAAAAGCAAATGAGGACTTATGGCTGGGACGGAGAGAGTATATCTCAATATACGTCATATTAAAATACTATATTTTTTTAATCTCTATTATAATACTATACTCTCTCCGTCCCGCCACAAAAATTATATTTTACTAATTAAGATGTCCCGCTACAAGAGTTATATTTCCTTTTTGGTAAATGAGATTCACACAAAATAATCACTTTATTTTTATGGGGTCACACACAAAACGAATACACTTATCCACTATACATTAAAATATTATATTTCTAAACCTACTACATATTTGTTGATGTGTGTTCTGAGCTAGTTAATTAGAGATCAAAGGTGAAGATATGATCGTTAAACTGAACTAAGAACGATCACAACAAACATAAAGAACACAACACATATATGAGAGATGAGATCCAACCAAAGACCTTTCCCGATTTTATTATCTCACTCAAGAACAACACTCTTCAAAATCCTCTCACAGTTATAAGTGTAATGTCTTATGTGAGAATGAGTAACCTGCTTCTCTCTTGTGAGAGAAGCTATTTATACATCCAGCAAACCCTAATGATCGACCAATCCTGCGTCGCCACCTGGATCGAGACAAACAATCATTAATGGGAGCTAGGCAGTACACCAATTGCTTTGGGGCGGTTGCAGGGGGCTGCCAGACGACCTGTAGGATACATCAGACACCTTTTGTCCTTTGCTTACTTCTCATTGGCAGGTGAAGATGAGCATTCCTGGTGCATATTGTCTTCTAGTTGAAAGTGTTGTTCAAAACATCTCCCCTTATCGTTATTCTTGTCCTTTAACCTGTCACTTCTAGCAGTTCCCCCAGTAGTTCGGGTACTTTACCTTGCAGGTCTGATAACCCTTCTAACCTCGGAGGGATGGGTTTTCGAGGTCACCCAGTTCCTCCGAGTCTCTGGATGCCTCTCTTGACCTCCGAAGCCGAGATGTCCCGCCGAGGTGCTTCAGCCACCAAGTCCTTTGGTGGATTTCCTGCTTCTCGGCCTGTTCGGGCTTCGTTCTTCTGGGTTCCTTTGTTGTCCCTTGGTACTTTGTTATCTCCTGGGCCTCTTCTCAGCTATCCTGCTTGTTGTCCCTTGGGCTCACTTTTGGCCCTCAACCGTTCCATAAATTATTCTTTCCTTTTGTTCTTGGGCTCCTTAGTAACTGGGCCTCTTGCTCGTGATGAACCAATGTGTTGGGCTTTCGACCCGTTTGCAAGGAGATGTAATACCCATAATAATATTAAAATATAATATTTTTTAATCTCTGTATAAACACTAAATGACACTCTTTTCCTAGAACCGAGGGAATATATTTTAATATACTTATTCAGTAAGACGGAGAAAGCACTAATGAGTAATTTTAAATGACAAATTTTCTTGTGAGACGTTATATATGTGAGATTGTTTGTGAGACGTATTAAAGTATGCCTATTATATACATAAAGTATGTTTAATGATGGTTAAAGTATGTTTAATGATGGTTAAAGTATGATAAATGATGAATTAAAGTACGATTTTAGGGTGTTATAATAAGATTTATTATTAACATATTTTAATTACAAATAAATATATTTTATCTATATAGTTTCTCATTTTAAAATTAATTTCTCATTTCAAAATTAAAAAACACTGTGCATGGCCCACATGGGTGTAGAGGAGACACTCTTTTCATCTAATTCAATTAAGACATTTTTGGAGCTAAATATAGTTTATTTTATGAAACAAATTACACTCAAATCAAGAAATGCTCATCTTTTTTTAAACGAAAAAGCAGTGTTTTTAAAACGGGATCGGACAGGCCAGTTCGACTAGTTTAACCGGGAACCGGAGCCAAGACCGGCCCGGATACCATATAAAACCGTTTTAGCAATTAATCCCAAAAAAACCGGTTTGGACCGGTCAAAATCGGAATAATCGGTCAACCGGCCAAACCGACAACCGGGTGGGTCCTCCCATTGAAGGTTGAGAAAGCAGTAAAGCCTACCCTCTTGGTAGAGCCAACAACCACAGTGAACGGCGACGCTGGGCATTCTTCGCCGCAAATCCGTTGGCCATCCTGTGAGAAACACAACGACGAAAGTAGTGAGAGTCCGCATCAATCTAGAGACAAAATCGAAAGGCAATCTCTGTCGTTTCATCTCCTTCCACGCCCTCTCCACCTGCTTCAAGTTCGTGATCTTCCGTTCATCTCTAGATTTGAGTGGAACATCCACAGTTTGGACTTAAAGTAGAGAGTAGATTGGAGAGCAGCGGCGGAGTTGACAAAGTGCAGAAGTTTGTGTGGGAAAAAGGGAAATTGGAGAGAGAATTTGAGAAAGAGTGGGGCGTCGGTAGTGATAGGTGATTCAATTAAATCACTGGCTGTGAATTCACAGCAATATACCTGCTCTTGGGAATTAAATTAGGGTTAGCTAACATTATTGGGCCTTTCACAATTTAATTTATGAAGCCCATGGAGTAATATAAATAATATATAAAATATACATAAATATATATAATAAAATATATTAAAAATATTTAATTTTCATTTTTTCGATTGGACCGGTTGAATCTCGAACCGTTGAGGACACCGATTCGCTCTTCGGTCCGGTTATAAAAACATTGTGAAAAAGAGAAACGTTATTAAATTAAATTAATTTAGAGATGTCGTGTTTGCCCCCACCTTATTTATTTATTTATTTATTCAGTTGTGAGAAATGGTTGTAGCTAGGGATATTAAACGGGCCAGACCTGAACCTATAGGGTCAGACCTATAGGGTTACGGGTTAAATGGGCCACGGGTTAAGCGGTCCATGTTAAACGGGCCATCATTTATGCGAACCTAACCCTAACCCTAGCGAACCTCGGGCTAAACGGGCCACTAACGGGTCGGTGAATAAAAAAAATAAAAAAATATTAATTAAATTTGAAACATAATTAAACATTAAAAATACATCAAATGTTGTTCTAACATTAATAATGAACTATAAATTTATAAGTTTATACATAAAAAATAAAAAAGAATTTTGGGATTCCAAATACGTTAATATTATTTGTGAATTAACATAGTTTATCTTCAATATTACTTTTTAAAATGTCTCACGTACTTTATTCTTAAATTATTTTATTTTAAAATGACAAACCAACAAAAATGTAGTAAGTTAGAGGGTATTAAATTACTATTAGATATAATTATCAATAGAAAGTATTTGTTAACATAAAAAATTATTATTAATTTTAATAATTTAAGTATATTATTAATTAATTTTTTATTATAAAAAATTTAATCTGGCTAACCGGGCCAGCCCTATTAACCTACGGGCTAGCCCTATAGGGCTGCGGGCTAATCGGTCCGAGCGAAAAAAGGGCCTGATTTAAACGGGTCACTACTTATACAAATCTAAACCTACATTTTTGCGGGTTAAACGGGTCAGACCTACAGTCCCGAACCGTATTAACATCTCTAGTTGGAGCCATGTAGATGAAGAATCTTCCTAGAAGACGTGTTTGCCTCCTTGAACAGTTAAAAAGAAATTAAATAAACACGATTTAGTATAATTACAAGACAGTTTTGCATCGTGTAGAAACCATTTTACACTCCTTAAATTAATTGTCAATTTATATTAAAAATATTATTAATTTTATTTTAAAAAATATTATTCATAAAATAGTTTCTGGTATTATTATCATTTTTTCAATATAATTTTTTATTAAAATATTATTATTCATTTTATGGGAGTAATTTTTGAGATTGTCTCATCAAAGTTTTTGACATAATTATAATATTTTTTATTTTAAATTTACTTTTTAAAAATTTTATGTACTCCGTCCGTTCGGTGCATTAAGGTTTATATTTTCTATTTTGATTTTTTTAAAATTAAGGTTTATATTGGAGGCGTGCTTGAAGACTTGAAATGCTCGCAATTGAAGTGAATCAACGACCATAACCAGGCTTGAAGGGCCGTAGAGACAACATGACCAAGGCTCCAACCAGCACGTCGAGCTTAGGGCCTCGGCCCGTTCAGTTCGAAGTTTACAAATATTTTATAAATTTGATGACTTGATCTATTGTGAATCAGGTTTTTGGGATAAATTCTGTGATCCCTATTTAATTTAAACCCCTAGCACTACATAGTGTATATAAGATTAAAATGAGAAACCATAGAATTTAAAATAAGAAAAGATTCATATTCACATATTAAGCTATGCAAATCGGGTTTATAAGAGTGCGTGAAATTTGAATTGCTATAAAGAAATTTGAAGAGATGACAAACACAATCCAGGCTAAGCACATAGTATTACTCCATCGAGTAATTCAACAACACCTGCAATGGTTTGCTATATATGGTATCAGGAAGTGAGACATACCATGCATCGCTTCTATATTTGCTCTAGCCGTTTTGCGTTGTACAAAGAGTATAATTTCAAGAATGACATATCTAACGACCTCGTATTGTTTTCACTTTATTTAGAATGTGTATAAATACCGCATTAATTCACATGAAAAAAAAATACTCTCTCCGTTCTAACAAAATTAAATACTTTACTTACTTGTTTATCTCACAAGGTCATTCGCACCCTAAAAAAAGATTTTACTCAATAACCTTAAAAGTAACTTTAATTCAAATTTGTCACTCATTCCACACTTATAATGTTACTTTACACTTTATTTATTACCTAAAACATAATAAAATACCCCAATTTAATTGAATAGGTGAAAAAACAACATTTTTTTAAACAATGTGAAACTAAAACATGAAGGATGGTATGGGATGAAGGAAGTATATTTTTATTCACTACATTCATATACACACAAATATAACTACAATAACTAAATACTACTCCGTGTTAACAAATACTCCTCTGTCACACTGAAAAGAGTGCATTTTGTCATTTTTGTCCGTCTTAATATAAAAAGTGTATTTCCTTTTATAGTAAATAGGACTCCTATAAAATAATTACTCCATATCCATGCAACTCACTCACACTACTAATATACTTACTCACTATATATATTAAAATATGATTTCTCTTCCCTCATCTACACATTAAATATTATATCTATTAATCTACGTGGAAAAAAAAACCTCCCTTTTGATGGGATGGAGTGGGATTAGAGCTGTTAAAATGAACGAGCAGCTCGGTAGCTCGACTCGATAAGGCTCGAGTTCAGTTCGACTTGTGACTAATCGAGCTCGAACTCGTCCAAATACTCGTTACATTATCGAGTCAAACTCAGCTTGACTCGATAATAATAATAATATAAATATATATATTGATAATTATATATATTAATATAATAATTATTAAATATAATATTTAATATATTAATTAAAATTCGGCTCGAAAGCTCAACTCTTTGCTTAATGAGCCGAGCAGAGCTCGAGCTCAAGTTCAATTGAGTAATTTTCGAGTCGAGCTCGAGCTCACTTGAAGGTTCGTTACAAATCGAGCCGAGCTTGACTCGATAACTATTCGAATCGAGCTCGAGTATGGGCTCGTTTAACTCGTATAACTGGCCAAACTGGGATGAAGGGAATAACATACAAGTTTGTTTTGGACGGAGAGTATACCATTCATTCAATGTGTTTAATCTGTAAAATTTTGGAATATATCCTTCACCATCTTGTTTAATTACATAATCCTAATATATATATCCTTCACCATTATGATTAGTTACTTTCTTTTATTATAAAATTTATTGTCAATTCAAATTAAACAACATAATTCGAATGAATGATCCAACATTCAAATGTGAAGGTTATAATGAGGAGGGAGGGAGTATATAAGAGTATGACTCACCAGCGATCATCAAATTGGAAGCATATCCAAATTATCTAAAAAGTATGTATTTAAAACTCTCTCTATTCTCTAATATACTGTATCTTCCAAAATTTATACTCCTATTTCATTGCCTACTGTATTTACCAAATTGCTCTTCATCCTGTATCCGTATCACTACTCTCTTTTTAACAATTCCTGCAAAAAATCATTCCATGAATCAATCGGTCGCACCAATGGACGCAGACGCAGTCATTAGTAAATGACTGATTTGCCACTGGCCAATGCCCGTATCTACTGGGATGTCCATCCGGCCGTATCTGAATCTCCCTCCATTTCGCCTCCCTGTTTTCTGTGCAATTCTCAGCTCTTCCAATTGAATCAAATACATTTCCAAACTGAAACCCTCCAATGCAATCTCGTTCTTCCGATACGGCGCCGTTCGCGCACAATTGCCGCCCTTGTCCCACGGCCCTCCCTCGAAATGCGACGGCGCAAACGTTCGCAGGAACACCGCGCCTTTAAAATCCGCGTCGGTGATGGCCCGAAACGCGCTTATCGTCTTCCGGATCTGATCTTTCGGTTCTCACCAGATACGGTGCCCAGAACATGGAAATGTTGAAATCGTGTTCTCTGTATTCGTACCGTCTGTTTTGATCCACTGGTTCTGATAGGTCTACTGGATATGCAACCTGGTCAATGTGATTGATTGAAGCAAAATTAAGGTATGTTTTTCCACTTTTTAGATGATTGCTTTGATAATTGTTGTTTTGAGTTGAATTCTGAGAAATAATTACCTTAGACAATAGGCAAATCAAAGATTGCATATGATTTCTGGCAACAGAATCACCAACAAAAGCTATTGATTTCCCTCTCACAAGTTTCAGAAATTGGATAGGATTAAACCTAGGTAGCTCTCAATCATCGGGCTTCCATCTCCACTTTAGGAATCCTGTATCGGGCCTTCCAAATTTCAAACAATTCTGATGCTACTGAATTGCATAGCAAGTATTATTCGTATAATCCGGGCCGTCTGGATTAGGCAACCATTGGCCCGAAAACAGGTCACATTGATCATCATCCAAAAGTTGTGATCTTATCATTCCACGATCACTACTTGCGCTGATCGTTTCCATTCTGTTTTCTCCTGCAGAAGATGAATCCATAGGATTAGCACTTCTGCTTATGGGGTGCCTCTTACTCTCTCGTCGGACTCTCTTCCTTCTTCCTGCCTTCGCACGTTTCTTCTTTACGCGGTGGTCCACCACCGTGTCTCCACCACCTTTCTCTTCATTGCAGCCGCTGGAGCAAGGCTCCTTAGCGTCTTCCGACGTGGGGGAATTTTCTACATTAGAGGGTAGAGTAATTGAATCTTCTAATTCTTGTTGGATTGGGGGGGTTTCTACATTAGAGGTTAGAGTAATTGAATCTTCTAGCTTTTGGTGGATTGGGGGGTTTCTACATTAGAGGTTAGAGATTGCAAAAGAAACGATTGGAGGGAAATATTTTGAGTATATGGAGAAGAAAGAGGAGTAATTAGTCCAATTAATTTGCCTATTTATAGTCAAAAGAATTTCAAAGGAAACTGATTGAGTTTAAATGTATGGTGGCAACTAATTGAAGAGAATCTAGCTTGCCATTGCTGTTATAATTATCTTTTAATGAATTAACTCTAAATCCTAGAATGACTCGCAATAGGATTTCTTATGGAGATTGATATGAATTGCCTAAATTATTATTTTAGGTATATTTTAGGATTAGGACCAAGATTGTCATTATTACTTATTATAATGAAATCTGCAACCGTTGTTCCACAGTATTTATGGGATAAATTTTGTCTGCTGCAAATCATAGGCATATATATATATATATATATATATATATATATATATATATATATATATATATATATATATATATATATATGAAAATTTAATATTGTTGATATATTTAGTGGATATCTGTAAACTTTTTAAGATTTGATAAATACATGAGTCAATGTGATGTAGAATTAGGACCAACTTAATTCCACAAACGTCAATTTAGAATTTAGTAAGAGAGATTAAAGGACAGAAATAATGGACGAAGAACCAATTTCAAGCAATCTTGAACCTTGGATCTATCATAAGCCCATTCTTTTTCCACTGGTAGCAATTGATGTTGGGGAATTTATAAACCAACAATTGATTGGGAGGATGTCCAGTTACCTCCCTCAACTCTCAAACAACCACCCTCTATACTCATGAGCACTCCCACACATATCTTAACACACCAAATATCACAGATTCTGCTTACTAAGAGTCCATGAAATCTCTGTTAAAATCAAAATTTCTGTGTAAAGGATTGAAATAAAATCTCACATCATTGATGGGTGGGTTTGGGTGCGTAGACGTATACAACCGGATGAGTATCCGTGCTCTTTTATTTTTCTTTTAAATTCCAAAGAGAAATCTAATTACTTTTATTGAGTGATTTTATTAATTTCAAAGAGTAATCTAATTAATAGTATTATACAGCGATCTATCAAACTTGCAAAATTTTTGGGCAATTTTTTTAGGAGAGGCACCAGTTCCTTCCATAGAATCGGTGGCAGTATACTAGTTATTGTTCCAATACTTTATCTAAAACATTCACTGTGTCATATTTTAAGACTTAAATATTTTCTTATCACCAAATCGATAATCTTTACTTTTTTCCTTTTCATTTTAACCATGATTCTATTACTTAACAATATTATTCCCTTCCTCCCATGAAAATCATTCACCTAAAAAAATAAATTACCAACTTAATCCCAAAAAAAAATACACTTTAATTCCATATATAGTGTTCAAAACGTACAAATTCAATAGCACTTTATAGCTCAGTGAAGGAAACAAACAAACTTTGTATACTGATTATGTACTATTAAATGTTAATTTATTTATTTATTTTTTTAAAAGCAAACAAGGACCATATATTAAATTAAACAGGAACAAGAGTCATCGAGAAGATCACCCATAAATTGAGGAGGCTCGAGCAAACAATGGAGGCTTGGGACAGGCCGCGACGCCCGAGCTATGCAATGTGTCACAGAATTGACAGCACGACAAATAAAATTTAGTAAAAATTGCTCAATGAATGTAGTAATTAGATTCAGAGATGAGTACAAGTAATTCTTCATGCTTGTATTAGTTTTATCCTTTCACGAAAGCAGTCTTCTAAAGTTTCTTAATGAGAGATAATGCAAGCAGTCTTCTAAAGTTTCTTAATGAGAGATAATGCAAAGGGACTGTAGAACCAATGTAGATAACAGCTCTCAAATTTTCTAGCAACCTTGAATGTTAAAATATAATGGGGTAGAATTCAACATCGATCTTGTGTGTGTGTGTATATTCTCATCAATTTTTACTTTTGAAATGATCAAGAGCTTCTCCAGCGTACATCTTCTTGCACAGTTTGAAATTCCTAAACTCTTCATAAGTGAAACGGGGGAAACGCCGATGACACTCCAAATCCACCAACTCCGGTGGCGCTTCCACCACGCCCGCCTTGGGACCTAACAGAAACGAAGCAATCGACAACCTAACACCCGCTTCCTTGCACATCACGCGGTGTTTGACGTTCAAGAATCTCCCATTGCTCCACACCTTAAAATCCACAACACACACGAGACCATTAATTAGTACAACAGATGCCACACCTAGCGAATTACATTAGACAAAAATAGTAACTCACTGGAGCAATATCTCCGAGATTGACAACAAGGGCTCCAGGGCAGGGATCAACAGCCTGAAAGTGTCCAGCTCTTGTCATAACTTCGAGCCCACCGACGCTCTCGTCGTCTTGCAGGATTGTAAGAAGACTGGTGTCGGTGTGGAGTTGAACACCAGAGGAACCTACAGTTTCAGGGGTGAAGCTGTATCTGTTGATTCTGGATTGGCACACCCAATCCTCAAAAGTGACATATTCTACGAGCAATGTGTAACAGCAGATCATGCACTGCCTTACCATATTTCAGGACAACATCCCTGAATGAATGGTACTCATAGTATCATCATTTTGGTGCTTTAATGATAGAGAGAGATGAGAGAGGGAGAAATTAAACCTTTGGTGAGAAGTAGCACCCAAGATGGAAGAGAAGGAATCCACAGCATGAAGAGAAACGATGTCGTAAAGACCCAAGGACTCATAGATTGGGTTGATTTCCGATGGTGGCATGTAGCCACTTCAGGCGATCACATGCTTGTTTCTCATCTTGATTTCCATCGGAAGTTCCAGCAGTTGTCTGACCACTTCCTTCATCTCCGACATGAGCGATTTTGGAAGAAGTCCGTCGAAATTGAGCACCCTGAAACACCCCCATTCTTCGCACGCTTCTATCAGCTTGCCGCTCTCCCCCGGAATCGCCTTCTTTTCACCGGCCATTGTAATGAAGATGTAGTTTCAGTTTTGGTGATGTATGTAATAAATTCTTCCCGCGGAGATTCTTGAGTGCCGTTTGACTACCACCTCTTTTGTAGGAATCAAACCATGCCTTTTCTAGAATAATTTTTTGTAATTTCGATAGAATTTAATTTTAGTTCTATAATTATCCAATTATTTATTTATTTATTCATTTTAATCATGGTTTCATAACTTTTTTATTTTTCAATTTTAATCTTGTAAGAATAAAAGGAAATTCAAAACCGAACTTTGCAAAGTTATATAAATTTTGCAATTTCTTAAAATAATAATATAACTTAAATTGAAAAAATAAAAAGGTTAGGGGTAGGTCTTGCGTGAGACTATTTTATACTTTTTAAAATAGTTATCACTTTCGCTATAAAATGTTATCACTTTCGCTATAAAAAGTTATCACTTTTAATTTATAGTATAATTTGTTCATGAAATAACATTATCATTTTTCAATAATTCATTATCACTTTTTATTATGAAAGTTATCACTTTTAGCCCGTCTCACGTAAGCTCTTACATGAGACGGTCTCACACAAGTCTTTGCCAAAGGTTAGTGGATTAAATTGATATTAGTATTCGGTCGGTTCGGTCGGTTTTTGTATATTTTTGGGCTGAACCGAACAAACCGAATTTCTATTTCCATCCACCGAAACCGAACAGAGATTTAAAGTTATCGAACCGACCGAACCGAAATTATTATTTCGATTTTTTTGGGTTTTTTTAAATTTTCCAATACACCTGTTAAATAAACATTTTTTATGGGTAGAATAGTATTAATATTCAATTGCAAAACAACTAAATCTATCAATCTAACAACAAGCCTGCTAACAATACTCATAATAAGTCACAAAATCCTATTTCATCAATTAAATCCCACAATAAAATAAAATAACATACACCAATAACCAAATCAATACGAATAGCCTTAAGAGAATCAAAATTACAGCAAAACCAAGATTCAACATTTAAGACAACAAACTCAAATTTAAAAATAAACTATAAGATAGATAATTCCAGCCAACACATAGCAAATCTGCAACTGAAAACTTCTCAGTGAAAAGTTATCCTTCCCTTCACCACCATAGATAACTGCAATCAAGATAACATCATAAAAAATACAATAAAAATAAAGAAAGAAATAAAAATAGAATTACATTAGTATGATAGTATTTACCTTCCGACAGTGTAATCAAACTTTGGGTTGTGCCTCCATCATTAAGGATCAGTAGAAGGTTCAAAAGCCACACCCTGTAAACCTACAAAAAAAAATTAACAAATAACATGTACAAAGCTAAGAAGATATAAAAATGATTAATAAAATTGAAAACTTAAACACATGTTTACTACCTTTTTCAAGATCCTCAATGTCATGCAAATTTTCTTCAACATTGACAGGAAAAAAGGATTTACGAAGCCAATCTTGAGCACATATAAGAGATTACACTATTTTAGGAGTCAATGAACTCCTAAATGCATCAAGTACACGTCCTACACTGCTAAATGCAGATTCAGAAGCAAACAATTTATAATCAATCCAAAGCACAGTAAGAAGTCTGATGCAGTGGAAGTGAAATGTAAGACCAAAAAAGAGCATCAAGAAAAAGAGGTGTTACCTATGGCAGAGCAATTAAATCCGAGCGTGTGGTGAAAAACTTGCTGCACGAGTTGAAAACTGATTCGTGCTTATCTGTGCCTGAAAACTTGCTGCACAACCGTCTCTTTTCCAGTACAAGTTTTGAAGCCTTCCTTTTTTAAATTCCTGAACCTGAATCATGATAACAACCATCAAGCTATGAAGATGGAGATGGATATGCAATCAGGTAGCTTCTTACGAAAGTAAAACTGGTGACGATGGACCAACGCGTAGTGGAGGAGTCGGACCAACAGCCACTGGGTTCGGCAGCGCAGATCTGAGAGCGCAATCGCCGAATTGGGGATTGGGGATTGAGGTGTCGTTCCGCCGGATCGTGAAAAATGAAGAATGGAGGGTGGACTATGGAGTTGGAGCCTGGAGGCGCCGCTGCTTGCCTGCTTCTATTGTAGGGTTCCCAAAATGAAGGGTGTTAGGTTACGGGAGGAGGGTTAGTCTATTATATTAAAATATATAATATTTATTTATTTTTAATAAAAATATCGGTTTTTTCGGTTTACTCGATTTTTTATCCCCTAAACCGAACCGAAATCGAATAACGATTTTCCTATATTTTAAAAACCGAAACCGAAATTTAATGAAGAAAACCGAACCAAATTAATCGAAATTCATCGGTTCGATTCGAAAATTCGATTTTATCGGATTTCTGCTCACCCCTATATTAAATGACTAAAATTTAAAAGGTAAAAATTATAGGACCAACAATAAAATTGAATTTAACTGCGCCGGAGGCACACATGTGACCATCTATTCCACGATCAATGCCCAAAATTAAATGCTTGTCACTAGTCATGCCCAAAATTCAATACATTTATAATAGTTTAATGGTAATTTGTAGAGTATAACTTTTTTTATATTATGAAACACTAATAAAACATAGAAGGTGGAATAGAGAATTCACTTGCTTAAGGCACTGGTACACTTATACTCTCTTTTTTCATAATATTATTACTTTTTTTTTATCAATATCATTTTTTATTATAAAAATTTTTACTTTTTATCATTGTCACGAAAATCACAATTCTTTGCAAATATTAATATATACTTACAATAATTTATTAAAAAATATCACTCCTTACTAATTTACATAAATTATCCAAACATCATTTTCTTTAAAACATCATCGTATAAAAAAAAAAGCAAACAAACAAAAAACGGCAACTTAAAAGTAGGTGGGAGGAATGTAAAGTAAAAAAAATAAAATACTAGACACAAATTATAGTCTCAATAATTGGAAATTACAAGAGAACAACATTATTTAAAGTAGAGAAGGAAATAGATCCTCAAATGTCCTAATGTAACATGTAGATTAGATGATACAGGGCTCAACTCGATCTGCTCAATTCTCAGAAATCTAAAGCTTAAAATTATCAAGAGCTTCTCCCAAGTTCATCTTCATAGATATTCGGAAATTCCTAAACTCTTCGTAAGTGAAACGAGAGAAAAGCCGAGGTCGTTCTGAATCCACCAACTCCGGTGGCGCCTCCACCATGCCCACCTTCGGTCCTAGTAGAAACGAAGCAATCGACAACCTTGTACCCGCTTCCTTGCACATCACGCGGTGTTTCACATTCAGAAACCTCCCATTGCTCCACACCTAAAGAAATTCATTATCACAGCAGATGTTACGCCTGATGAAATACATTAAGATAGAAAATGATCACAATTCACATGAGACTATGATCTGCTCACACCGTGGCAATGTCTCCAAGATTGACAACAAGGGTTCCAGGGCAGGGATCAACTGGCTGAAAGTGGCCAGTTCTTGTCATAACTTCGAGCCCACCGATGTGCTCGTCGTCTTGCAGGATTGTAAGAAAACTGGAGTCAGTGTGGAGTTGAACTCCAGAGGAACCTACAGTTTGAGGGGTGAAGCTGTATTTGTTGATTCTGAACTGGGACACCCAATCCTCAAAGGTAGCACTATTGACACCCAACCCTTGTCCTATTTTACCAGCAATGTCAGTCTGCAGTTGATGCACTGCCTTAGCATATCTTTGGATAATATCCCTGATAACCATAGTATCATCATTATATGCTGCGTTAACCTCCTGTTTTTGTGCTAAAACTGGATCCATGCTAAAATTTCACTTCTTTTCTCCTTCCATTAAGATAAATGATCCTATAATTCTAGTTTTCGACAAAAACTTAGTACGGAGTATTTAATAAAATTAAAACAAGAGTAAAAGGGGAACCAAATTGAAAAGAATTATGCAGTTTTTTTAAACAAAGTTTTTCACTCTTTCCTCCTAAGGTGAACTCTCTGTGTATTACATTTTAAAAAATATCACCCACACCAAACTCACATTATTTTTTTTATTACTTAAAATGCCATATGAAATTATTAAAAAAAAAAATTCTTAATAAGCATCGGACGAGATTATACACCCTGAATTTAATATATTTATATTTTAATTTTATTTATTTTAGAAATAGAAAAGGCCTCAAACATTTTAAAAAATAAACATGAATAAAAAGCATAATTTGGGGGGAAGAAACCTGTGATTGGGAGTAGCCTCCAAGGTGGAACAAAAGGAATCAACAGCTTCACCACAAGCCATATCGTAAAGCCCCAATCCCTCATACAGTGGATTAATTTCCGACGGCGCCATATATCCACTGCCGGCGATCACCGCCTTGTTTCTCATCTTGATTTCCGTCGGAAGTGCCAGCAGTTCTCTTACCACCACTTCCTTCATTTCCGACATCAGCGATTGGGGAAGAACTCCCTCGAAATTCACCAATCTAAAACACCCCCATTCTTCGCACGCCTCTATCAGCTTCCTGCTCTCGCCCGGAAAACCCTGCAGATCGATCGCCGGAATCGCCTTCCTGTCATCCGCCATTGAAATTTATCATCAGCTATTTATCGGTTCTGGTGTCGGCTTTGACTCACGTTTCTTTGCCCTTTAATCGTCATGCGTGTTTCACCCTCTCTAACACGTGTCTCTGTCTAATTGAGCCATCCATGGGACCCGATAAACTTGGTCGGTTTGGTGCGTAAATTTTTGAAAATGCGTCCTCGGCTCAACTGAGGTGACAATTTGTCTGCTCTTTATGTACTAATTACTAATCTCTGTATTGATCAATTTGATTTGTCATTCTATTGGATTGGGGTGTGGGATACTTTCACCTCTCTCCCCAAAGGAAGGATATAAATAAATATTTTAATATATAAATCCAATGAAAAATGTACTGCATATCAAGAATTATTCCTACTATAAAAATGATGTACTTATTAACTAACTAAAAAAATATATAAAATAAAACCTCCAACATAGGTGTTGCTATTTTTATTTATTAATAACTTTTTCGTTACCAATCCTCTCTCAAACGAGTTTAGAAGTCTTGTAATGCAGATAGATCCCTTGCATTCGGACAAGTGTTTGATTTAAGAATCCTGCGACTCCTAAATTTTGAGAGAGCTTTTGAAAAAGATTACAAGAGTAAATAACTGAGTTTCATTCATGATCCTGCAATAAAGAGTTGAATCTCTGAACAACAAACATCCGTATTTCATAAGCACTAGCAAAATCATAAGCTGGAGATTCAAGATTCAAATCATTCATGGTTAGAGCTTAATAAATGCCTTAATTATTTCCATCATTTCACTCCCACTGAACCTCCCAAGAATACCTCTTGCTGCTGCTATCTCATTGAACTCCTCAACGGCATCGCCTTTAAATGCCCCATGTTTCTCGTCTCGGCTCGTGTAAGACTCTGAAAGGTCCTCACCGGATTCTACTGTTGGAAGAGGAAAAGGGTCAAGTGAAGTTTCCAGAACACGCAATTCCCCACCCATAGCACCAACATAATCTTTCAAACGACATAGTGTAAATGGGACTGGTTCAAAACTGTGATCACCATATTCAACTGGTGTCGAGTGATCACCGGTCACACAGATGTAGTATTGATAAGCCCCAGTTGATTCTGCTTGCCATAGCAGCTTAGCTAGCTGCCCTATAGCTCGATCCACAGTGTCTAAACCTTTCACTTTGAATACGCTCGCTTTATCATGACCAGCATCATCAATAGCCTGCAATTATCCATTGATAAAGGTACAAAGAGTTAGCATAACTGTCCCACATTATTAAACAACATAAATTCTCATTACAACATCTTCGCCAACGTTATCTAAATACTGGTGGATAAGGTTCGACGACGTACCACAGAAAAATATAAAATAAAAATGGGGGAACACAGAAAAACATGTTTTTTGTTGAAGGTCAACAAGAAATACACTAATAGCATGGAAGCTCAGCGCTCTAAAGCCAGACAAAAATAAAGAATCACATTTGAAACAGTTATATATGCAAAGCACAATCATACAATCATAATAAGTAGCAAATGAAATTAAAGTCACCACCTTAATATGAAGGAACCCAAAGTCATATCCGTCAGCTTGACCAGGTTTATGTTCATCTTCCCCAGGTACAAAGACATTGGGACATGAATTCAAAGGAGCTGAGAGTGCTCTGGCTATTGCAGTTGCTTTGGATGTCAACAGCGTTCTGTAATCTCCCGTTGCTCCAGGAGCTTCTAGAATATCAATACCAAGAGACAAACCCAATCCCGCAATAATTTTGGTAGGAGCAACCATACACGGCCGTAGTCCATGTACGTTTTCAAACTGAGGAACCTGGCACAATTCACATAATTGTCAACTTTTAAGAATTCATGTACAATCAACTAAAATGGACTGTGTCTTTAAAATATGGCAAAATGACTACATTTATCAAAGGAGGGAAGAAGGGGGGAAATCTAAGTTGCATGAGGATTACCTCAATTCGAATCCCACAACCTCGTAAAAGGACGACATTAGCAATATTCTTTCCTTCCGCAGCCCTTTTTGCATTCAGAGGATGAGCAATTAAAAAGCGAGATATTTCCTTTGACAATTCATTAACAACAGAAGCTGTGTTCTTTGCTTCATCAGAATCATCGAGAGGTTGAGCTTGTAAAAGCAGCCGGTTATCCTTCAATGGATCCGTGCCTGATATGTTACCACTTAACTTTGGTCCTTTCACCACCACCCCACATCTATGCTCTGTTGCATACCTGAGTGATTCATCACATTAGTTTAACTTGTCATATAAAGGCGATTATCAGCGTTACCATTAGAAATAAACTAATAAGCTTAAATGCTTAGAAGTCACAGCTCAAAACACAACTTAGATATACACAGTGTGCAGTCAGTTAGCTTGCAATTTTCAAATTCTTTAATTGGTGTTTGCTCAAAGACTAACAATTTCAGTGAGGGCACCTGACTCTGACTTCATATTCTGGAAACAAGGGCAACTTCATTCCATCTAATGCTGCACTTAGAATAGGCCCTTCTTCTTCAAAATGCCTATCAGCCCTCCTGCTGGTAACTATTCCACTACTTTCATCCAGGGTTGCAAAGTTCGACTATGATAAAAACAAAATGGCCGACATCAGGCATCAGCCATATCACCAATATTAATTAGAAGAATGGAAATTATTGTAATTGTCTAATTGAGTACCAATAAAAGAATAGTATATGGTCTTAAATTA
This sequence comes from Pogostemon cablin, assembly GCA_023678885.1. Lineage (NCBI taxonomy): Eukaryota > Viridiplantae > Streptophyta > Magnoliopsida > Lamiales > Lamiaceae > Pogostemon > Pogostemon cablin. The sequence continues at coordinate 18,724,521 of CM043000.1, forward strand.
TAAAATTAAGGCTACTCAATTTACTCAAGCCAAGTTGTATGACAGTTCTTGTGAGATAAAAGAAAATGTACACAATAATATGGACTCTACAGATATGTAAGATGGCTGGACTATGAACAGCGGAAAAAGGACACATACGTACTTTAAATGCTATATCTCCCGGTGACATTGCCAGACCTGCACCCATGGATTCAAATGCACCTCGGCCTCGATAATAAATACGAGGATCATAGCCCAATAAAGAAAGATGTGCAGTATCACTACCACAAGCTAATCCAACCTCCACTGGATCCATCAGACCATTGATACCAGCTGATGCAATGGCATCCAAGTTAGGTACATTGGCTACTTGCAGAGGAGTCTTATAACCAAATCTAGGCAATGAGACATCACCCAGACCATCAATCAACACAAAAGCTACCCTTCTCTTTGGCTCTCCCGAATTAACCATTTTCTTTCGATACAACACAAATTTTCCTGCCTTCTATATGTCACTGCAAGTGAGACAGCCACAATACTTCCATTTTACTAACATATTTCAACAGTCAATCGAAAATACTCCCAAAGAATCTAGCTGATCACCTAACACTCTACTGAAAATTTAGCATTGTTAAGAAGTTCTCATGGAAGTAAGACAAACTACATAATATAAAAAAATAAAGAAAAACATCATTGAAGAAACAGCTATTATCAAAGTGAGAACTCTATTAAACCAAATTGGGAGAATAAAGAAACTAGTTTACTCAGAAAACCCTCATTATACAATTCAGAATTCAAATATTAAGAACATTTCGATTTATATCCATCATTACCTCTATCTGCAACATACCTGCGAAGAATCTTAACCTTGGACACTCCGACAATGCGACTGGTGTTTAATTGATCGCCGGAAAACTGAGTTTTGGAAAATCTGAAATATTCTGCAACACAGTTAAGCTGGAGAGGTAGAAATCTGACCCGTTGTCAATCGTCACTCTCTCGGGTAGCGTCGATTTTATGCATTTCTTCGTTCCCGAAAGAATCTTTACATAAAGAAGCGAATTCGAATAAACTCCAAATCGGAATCCAAAAACGAACCGAACAGAAACCGAATTATCGTCATTTTTTCAGTTAAACCAGCCGAATTTTTAAATAGAAGTAAGAAAAAAAGCCAAAATTTGAACCTGAAGAATTGAGCCCAAAATTGAATTACATGAACTTGATGCTTCAATTCATCAACCAAACAAAAAAAGTAATTACCGAATAATAAAATTTTTTTCCCCGCATTACCAAACTTTACTTTTCTTTTATTACTGGTACGAAGCAAGCGTAACACGTTAAGCGGATCATTAATCTTTTTATGAAATTGAATATTCGTATCTCTAAATTTGCTAAATGTATTTAAAAAATAATTAAATTAAAATATTCATAATTAATAAGATATAAATATATTTATTACTAAGATTTAATAAAGTGTTTGGTTGGAGTATCTAACGATGTGTTCAGTTAGAGTAATGTTAGAGCAATGGAACAAATATTGAAGGATGGTAATATCAAAATGTGCAACTAAGAAATTTGATTAGGGCAAAATTTATTGATATCCAAATGGAATGGTCATTTAAATAATATTCTAAAATTTAATACATTAAGAAGTATTTAGAAACATAAATTACTCTTATAAAATATAAAGTAACAAAAACTTAAAACAAAAAAAAATCTTAAATACAATTTTTTTTATATTCATTTACTTTTTCAATTTATTCATATCTAAACACGTGAACTCTCTCATTGTTAGAATTATAGCTTATATAATCTTCATACTGTCACTATATATGTGATAAACTGATTCACAATTTATCTTTGGCGACTTCGCTCTTTCTTTCCCATACTTTTTTTCAACCATTATGTCATTCAATATTTTTTATTTATATTCATTTACATTTTCATTTTATTCATATTTATATTTTTTACTATCAAAATCTAAAATATGTGAACTCTTACATTGTTTGAATTATAGCTTATATAATTTTTATACTTTGTCTTTATATATATATGTGATAAGCTGATTCACAATTTATCTTTCATGACTTCGCTCTTTCTTTAATGCCATTTGAAAAAAATATATACATAATAGATAAAATTTGTTTGATGTATCAAAAAATATATATACCAAAATATTAGAAGATGATTTATCAAATAAAAAATTTGTTACATTATCCTATCAAACAAACACTTTCTCATTCATAAAATTGAAGTATTTTAAATGAAATGAATATCACTGTTTTTTTAATTAATTTTATATATTCATATTCATATTTCACCAATTTCTATGTTATTCAAATATTTTTCATGTTATTTTTTTCCTATAAAACTCAAATATCTTTTATTTACAATAATCCAATTTCTCATGTTATTGTTATTATCATACTCTAAAACCAATTTCTATTTTATTCAAATATTTTTCATGTTACTTGTCTCTATCTTTTTTTCTTATAAAACTCAAATATCTTTCATTTACAATAAACCAAATTTTCATGTTACTTGTCGCTATTTTTTTTTAATATCTTTCATTTACAATAATCCAATTTTTCATGTTACTTGTCTTTTTTTTTTTTACTATCAAACTCTAATATGTGTATTGTTTCACTGGCACAATTATAGTTTATATAAATTTTCACTATATACGTCACAAATGAAATATTTATAATTTTGTCAAATATTATCTTTTTGGGCATCACTATTATAATCTTATGTTTCACGCTCACTTATTATTTATAATTTTGTCAAATATTATCCTACGCTCACTTTAGCCTCGCTCTTTCCTTTCTCCTTTCACCAATTACAAATTAGTCAAGCAGATTGCTATCCTACCTCCAACTCCACCATCTTTAAGTTTTGATTTCAAGTCTAACTTTGATTTTCATCCAATCAACAATTTGATATAAACAAACTAAACAGATGGCTACCATTTATTTATTTTGAGGCCACTTGAAGTTTTAAACATGGGTTTCATGCTTAAAATAATAATAATAATAATAATAATCTATTTTTTATGAGAATGATATGAAATTGTGTAATCATGAGAATTATATTGAGGCAGTTATATGTGAAGAAATAATTTTTTTTTCCCTAGGAGAATGATATGAAATTGTGTAATCAGTTATATCTGAAGAAAGAAGAATTTTTTTCCTATATAGGAAGCCCAAACGTTTCGAACGAATCAAATTTCTATCTCAATTGAACTAATAAACCACACCAACACACAAAAAATCTAAAATTTTATCTGATATAATCTATCTAATATAATCTTTAGATTTCATATCCATATTATTACATCATCTCGCACATTACATTATCCAAAACATTAGATTTCATATCCATATTAGCATCAAAATAAAAACACCAAAAAGACCCAGAGTGAGAAAGAGAGGCAGTCTACCTTATTATGCTTGCCACCACCGTGCTTTCGCCGACTAAGATGATGGTGGAGGAGCTTCATCATTCTTCGGCGCCGGCAAGATTAGGGCGGAGAAAGGAGGCGGTAGAGATTCTTCTGTTCGTTGATGTCGTTCACCGGAAGGCTGACAGGTTGGGATTCTTCTGTATCGATGACGATAGCCGAAAGAATTGGACGATTGCGGAGGAAACTTACCTTTTGTCGATGGCAGAAGTTGAGAGAATAGGGGGAGAGAGGGACGAGATTATGGGTAGAGAGAGAATATTGGAATGAATCTGTGCTTTTTGACGTTGTGCGTTATTTTTGGCCTTAAATCTATTAAAAAATAATTGCAAATGAGCCCCTAAATACATTAAAATAATAAATTTGGCACCGAATTCCTGAATAGGTGATTTTTTTTTTCAAAATACTGGGAACATGCCACCTCACTCCTGAATTAATATTGTCACCTTATCAAATTCAAATTTCTATCCACCTTTAATATAAGTTAGATTTATAATCATTATCAATCCCCTTTCTCTATAATTATGAGCTTATGTTATTTCATACTCTTGATTACAAAATTAATGCATTGTTTCACAAAATTTACTTTATCACTAATATTATTGAGTTTTTGAAATTTATTTTTAAATAATATAAATAAATTATAAACACATTGTGTGTACTAAAAATGAATGACAAAATTTATATTAAATTTTTTTTTTTGGATTAAGACGGAATTTCTTCTTTGTAATTTATAAGACAAAATAAATGAAAAGAGAATGAATATTTTTATGAGAAGAAAAATGTAGTAATATTTAATTGCATAAAAATATTTTTTTATTTACTAATTTAATTGCTATAATTACTATAAGATATAAATATAAAAGGATATTAACACTAAATACTTAATAAATATATTTAAGAAAAATACAAAATTATGTATCTTTTAAAAATAATTTTTATTTTTCTACACATAATTTTAAGTATATTATAGGTTTCTTAAATAGTTATTTGAAACTTGAATAGTTAGGATATATATTTTTAATAAGTTAGTTTTATACGATGTAAATCATGTATCCTTTTTAATGTAAACTTTAGTTAAACGCTAAATTGTATGAGTATAATAAAATATAAACCATAAATTTTACACCGGGACCCACCTCACACAAATATTTGATAGTTTTAATATAACTATTAATAATTATAAATGAATCATATTATTTTTCTGATATATATTATTGAATTTATTAAAACTTGAATGAGTATAACATACTCATTTATTAATCATGAGACCTAAATTATATTATTTTTAACATTTCGAATTAAACCATAAAAATAATAGGATCAACTCATATATAGAAGAGTGATGCTTGCATGCGCCCGGGTGCACAGCATGCGCCTTTAGAATTTAGTATTATGAATAAGGGTACATTATTTTGTTATAAAGAATATACATTTTAATTAATATAAAGATACATCATTTTGTTCTAAAGAGTATATACTTTTTATTAATATTTTTTTATTTTTCTTCAAAAAATAAAGGGTATACATCTTTATACTAAAGGTGTATAATTTAACATAAATTTCTATATGCACACAGAAAGTGCTCCCGTGCGCCCGGAAGCACACAAGTTTTTGCCTGAATAATAAACACATTTAAAAAAAAAGACTTTTTAATGATGTAATATTTTAAATAAGATATAACTCTCACCTAACATATATGAGTATAATTTACTCTATTTATTATTTAAAAAAATATTCTCCTTTATCATTAAAAGTTAAATATTTTATAAAATGAAAAATTCTTAAACTTTATACTTTTGAAAATAAAAAAGAGCAAAATGTATTTAAATTGTAAATTTTAAATTAAGTATTATTGTATAAATATAAGATTTAATTTATTTTAATACAAAAATCAATTATAATATCATTCTTTTAATTATATATTTAATAATTTTTTTTATATATCAATATGGGTGTCATTTTAAAGATCGTGATATGACAATTAATTTGATATAATTTTCATTAATAATAAATTTAATTTTTAAAAGGTATAAACTTTCGAAAATTTGGGTGAAATAAAAAATGAAATATAAAATATGTGATTGGATGTTAATTGATCAATTTTGAAATCAATCTCCTTTCTTGTGTTTGAATTACACTTGCTAATCAAATTTTTACACATTTTTTTATTTAATTATTTATTTTAATTTTAATTCATTACAAACTTTAAAAAATTCTAAAATCTACAAAAATACCAAGCCCTTGAATTATTCTTAGGTTGACACATCATAAAAACCAAACCCTTAAAAACCAAACCCTTCTTTAGTATACTAAAGATTACAAACACTGAAATGGGGCTTCTTCTACTTGTTAGATTGTGGGCCTTCTTCTACTTGTTAGATTGGAGCTGAAGAACAGATTAAAAGGGCGGCCCATGTATCAATTGGGTGATATGGGCCTCATAAATTGGTTACTGGGCTTTCTACCACAATTAAATTTGTACACTCTCTAAATGGTTCAATTACCCATGTTCATTAAACCATTATTATTATATATTTAAAAATAAAATAAAACCCACATCTTACATTTTTACACATGGAGGAGGGTTATCTCTTTTTATGTAACTATGTTTTGACTTGAGCACTCAACAAAGATATTGGATAAAGTGTGTGATCTCTTTTATGACGAGTTGATCTATTATTAAAATATGATTATTGTATAAATAAATTAGTTATTGAGTGGTTAAAAGTACGAGAAATGATACATTAAAATATGATTTTAAGTGTTTTATAGGAGAAACGGATGAATATAGTTGTGCATTGTCTGTCAATTAATGGATAATATTAGAGGCTAGAATCAGATTGAGAGAAAGTTGTGATGGTTGAAAGATTATAAATTTACCTAAGAAATGAAGGTTTATTCAGTTTGGCTTTCATGGAATTACATTATTCAAAGCTGTCACACACAATTTTACAATCCTTTCATTGCTGCATCGCACCAGAGACTGTTGATCTCATGTCATGGTTGGATCAATTGTACAATTAATAATATAGGAGATGTTGTATGAAAATGACACAAAAAATCTTGTATTATGCTTTTTTTATATGTAGATTAATGAGTATAATATTTTAATACATTACGGGTAAATTTTAATTGTATTTTATTTTATTTTTCCATTTAATTAATTGTAAATTAATAATATTGATAACTTTTTTAAGGTTTTTTTTTTAAGTTCCCACTTATCACATAACAAAAAGTATAAAATGAATTAAAATGACAATATATACTCTCTCTGTCTCATAAAAAGAGTTACGTTTACTGATTGCATGGAAATTAAGAAATATAGATTTTAATGTGTAGTGGATTGAGAGATATAATAATTTAATGTATATAGTAGGTAGTTGTATTAATGTTGTGTGTGAGCCATGAAAATAAAGTGATTGCTTTATATGGGTCCAATTTACTAAAAAAATAAATGTAACTCTTGTAAATGAACTACTTAATTAGTAAAATGTAACTATTGTAGCGGGACGGAGGAAATATATTATTGTGAACCCATCAAGAACTAGCTATGCAAATACTAAAACAGTGTAGTTGATGTGTACCCCCTCCGTCCAGTCCTTATGGTTACGTTTGCTTTTTGCACCTAGATTAATGAGTATAGTATTTTAGTGTGTATTGAAGTGATAGAAATAATATTTTAATGTAAAGTGGGTAAGTGAATTAGTGTAATGTGTGGGTCCATGAAGAGAGAAGTAATTAATTTGTGTGGGTCCATATACTAAAAAGGAAAATGTAACCATTAGGATGAGATGACAAAAAAGAAATATGTAACTATTAAGATGAGACGGAGGGAATATTAGTTGTATTCAAAGAAAAATAACTCTTTATGATTTTATTTTTTTTCCTGTTTCATACCTTACTACGTTTTATTTCAAAAAAAAAAAATTATTGTCGTATAGTGTCGGTTAATGTATTCATATAATGTAATATCATGTCATTATTATTATTTATTTGTTTTAATCATCTTATCATTATATTGTTTTGAATTAATTAAATCGTGCCAACATTGATACAAATACGAATTACGATATACCAGAGAATTTTACACTTTTGGTCCCGCAGAACACATAACCTCTTCAAAATGGTCCCAATATTTTTACTTTTAGTCCCAAATGATCACTTCTTTGCAGACTTGGTCCCATAAAACTTCACATTTGCATATATAGTCCTATATAGCTCCGTTATTAGTTCCAAAAATTTAGATTCATATATTTTTTTTATTTACTTATTTATTTATTTTTTCTTTTTAATGTTACCAAATTATTAGTAAATTCAAAAAAGACATGCTAAAAAAAAGAATAAAATAAAACATGAATATATACTTACAATTCTTTTATTTTATTTATTTACTTACTTATTTTTTATTTTTTATTTGACAATTAAATATTTGCAAACTTGGTCTGATAAAACTTCAACCTTACATATTGATAGGTCGTAATTTTACATTATTATTTTGGATGAAATTCACTTCTTTGCGCGTGAGTTGTGAATTATTTAATGTTAATTACGACTTATTTCTATTTAATGCACTTGAACTTTAATTATTTTATTTCTTATTGAAACAGGTCAAATTTGAGATAAATTGTACAGTCACCATAATTTATTTTGTGGGACTATTACAATAATTTTAATGGCTGAAAATAAGGAAGAGTTGATCAAGTAAATTAGGAAGGGATTTGATTTGAAGAGATAAAGAAACTTACCAAAAAGATTGAAGATGCAATGAACCTGGATACTCTTCAAGAAGGAAAGAAATCAATTAGGTTTCTTGAGGGACAAGAAGATAAATAAGGAGGATATATACATCATATCATATTCGGGATTTCATATGGGGACAGTTCTGCATCTCACGCAGATTGGGGGGAAGAGCTTCACCATCAAGAACACGAAGAACATCGATTCTTTTATTTAATTTTATAGTTTAATTATGTAATTCGTTTTCTAGTCCGAGGGTTGTGAATCTCCCATAGAATTATTTATTTGATTGTTTGAAATTTTTTGTTGCAAACTTTTATATGAATTTATCTTATTGCATGCACTGAATCGATTTTATAATAGTTTGATAATTATTTTAGACTGACCATCTAGATTAATTGTTAAATTATTTATTGATATTTCATGATTCATAATCCGTAATTGTTGTGAGGATTGAATTAAGTAGCGAAATAGAGGAAGGCCCTCTAGGTGTATAATAAGATCTAGGTTATATGATTTCTAGCCGGTTTTCATAGCCTAGTAATTCTAATGTTTGCTGTCTTAATGCATTTGCGAGTTCGAATCCATAGGGTCACTCGTAAATAGTGTAATTTAGTGGTCGTACCCTGAATTGCTAAACATAAGACATTTCAGGTTAATTTAATTGTACTATCAATCTAGGAATTTGAGTTTGTATAATTGTTTGCATGTTTAATTCTTACGATTTTAAGAATTAGGATATGGGAGGGGATCAAATCCTTGTACTAGGTTTTCAATTTTATTTGTTGTCTCAATTTTATTATTTTTACTTTTTTAAATTATTTATATATTCTTATGTTTATTAGTCGTTAGTAATTTAATCCAAAACCCCCCTTGTTACTCTCATTAGAAAACACATTAAATTCAATTTAAATTCGATTACTTCATGTGGGTTCGACCCGTACTGATCATACTACACTCTAGTGTGGATTTGTTCGGAAAATTACAAATCTTATTTTTGGGTGCCGACGACAGCACACCACATATTTAGTCTTATACAGATGTATTATTGATCCAAAAAATTTGAATTCATATTTTATTTTATTTATTTACTTACTTTTATTTTTTTTAATATAACCAAATTTTTATTGTTTTCAAAAAAGACATGTTCAAAATAAGAATAATAATAATAATGATAATAATAATAATAATAAATAAATAAATAAATAAATATGATATAAAGTAACACTATTGGTTATAAGAATTTAGATTCATATTTTATTTTTTTTTTGTTTATTTACTCATTTATTATTTTATTTAATGTTACATTTTTATTACTTTTTAAAACATGTTCAAAATAATAATAATAATTGTTATTATTATTATTTTTTTTTATTATAAGTATTAAATAAATAAATAAACATAAAATAAAATAAAATAAACATAAAATATGCATTTAATTTATTGGCACCAATAGTTTAATTGAATGAGACTAAATGTGCTAGGTTGAAGTTTTATAGGACTAAATCTGCAAAGAAATAATCATTTGAGACTAAAAATGAAAGTATTGAGACTACTTTGAAGAGATTATGTGTTCAACAAGACAAAAATGCAAAATTCTCCTATATACCACAACTGTTCCACAAGACGATATGAGTGGTGGACCAAATAGTAGTGAGAGGACCAAAAAGGTCGTAAAAAGAGCAAAAAGAAGGAACATTTCTACTTATTTTGGGCAAAGAAAAGATAAAATTAAAAACGGAGGACGTGGCTGCAAAAAAAGCAAGAATGATGAGTCAGAAAATAAGGATGGCCAATAGGGATGTAGCATGTAATAAAATAATATTTAGGATTACTACAAATCTCAACCACGAGTTGGGAACTTACAGTATTTGTAGCAATCTCTACCACGTGGGCCTTTGGGCCCAATGACAGAAACCTCTTCCTCCCACGTAATATTGGATTTTTTATTTTTTACAATTTTATTTTCACTTTTTATACTCCATCCGTACGGTTCTAAGGTATCCATTTGCTTTTTGTACCTGGATTAAGGAGTATTATTATTATTATATGTAAAGTGGGTAGTTTTATTAGAGGGAATTGGTGGGCCATATTGTGTACTTTTTTACTAAATAAGGGAAATGAATACATTTGAAGCAGACGTCAAAAATAATAAAATGAATACCTTAGAAGCGGACGGAGGGAATATTAAGCATTCCGACAAGCTCTCCACTCTATCCTTATTACACTCTTCACCCTTCAAAAATAGTATCCCCTCTGACCTCTGTCTCATCATAATATTTACTCATTTTTATTTTTGACTTCTCACCATAAGATTTACATTTCCTTTTGTAGTAGATGTCACACAAAATAATTAATATATTTTTATGGGGTCCACACACAACACTAATACAACAATCCACAATACAATAAAATATTATATATCTCAACCAATACACATTAAACTATATTTTTTTAATTATCGTGCAAAAAACAAATATAAACATTCTTACAAGACAGAGGGAGTTTAGTTAAAAAAAAATACTCTCTCACTACATCATATTTTAAAAAATTTCATTCACCTAACTCACATAACTTATTTTATTTTTTATTTATTACTTAAAAATACTATTATACTCCTAAAAGTAAAAAAGGTTTATAAAAAAAATATTATTTTTAAACTCTGTATTTACCATAACAATAATGGTGAAGAATTATCTGGATGGAGGGAGTATTTTACTGTGATTTGTCAATTTACTAGTTTATTTATCCAATTTGAATTTTGAGCATTATGACTAGTTTCTTAAGGAACTTTTTAAAACTCGGAATTTTAAAATTATTTTGTGTTTAATTAGTTTATTTTATTAATGAGAGAGATTATATATAGCAATATTGGGATGTATTTTTTAGTCATTTTATTATCAATTCAATATTTGTGTTGTATGTTACTTTCAAATGATACATGTGATGACTTGTAAGTGTTAATTGAAGAAGTTAAATAATTATGTTGCATGTTAGTATATAATTATATTAGAGTTGTAATTATGTTTTCTCTATTAAATATTTATGCCTTCTTCAAACGTTGTCCAAATAATCGATCTCTTCTCTCTTTATCATTAAATTAAATATTAGTATTTAATTTGAAGAATAAAATAAGATATAAAACAATGGATAATATTTGAATTTTCAGTAATAGGTTTTTTTTTTTTTACGGATTAATTATATAATTCTACCTAGACATGCACCCCGGTTCGGAACCGCCGGTTCCGGTTCCGAACCGGCGGTTTCGGTTCCAAGATAGGGGGAACCAAAACCGAACCGGGGTACGAAGGTTTCAGTTTCGGAACCGACGGTTCCAGTTTTAAATTTTTTTTTTGGGTTTTAAGCGTAAAAAGTTAAAAAAAAAATTGAAAAACCGGCGGTTCGAACCGGAACCGCCGGTTTTTTTCCCAAATATGAGGAACCGGAACCGAACCTTCCTTAGCCGGTTCCGTTTTTTTTGGCCGGTTCCGGAACCGGCGGTTTCGGTTCCGTTAAAACCGGCGGTTCCCCAGTTTGAACCGCCGGTTCTGGTTTTTTTTGGTGCATGTCTAATTCTACAGTATACAACTTAATTACTTTACTTTTTTTTCCTTAAATTTTTTATTGCAACGATTGTACGAAAAAATAATTTTAAAGAATTTTTTTATTTTGAATAACATAATACTAAATAAAAATAAATAAAAAAAATGGAACTAGTAGCTAGGGTAATATAAAGGGTTATCGTACGTAGATAGAGAAAAATGTACAGAAATGAAAAATATATATATTTATTCGATCGAAAGAGAGAACTTATTCACACACACTCTTCTTTCCGACAAACTGAAGCAGCCAAACATTGTCTAAATCAAAAAAAAAAAAAAAAAAAAAAAAAAAAAAAAAAAAAAACATGTAATGAATAAATTTCATGATTAATTAGAAAAATATAATTAATTGTTCATTTGTTCATGCCGGTTGCATCCTTGACAGCATCAACTGCACCTTGTGCCTTTGCCTGCATCTGCTGTCCAGCCTACACAAAATTTCTTTCTTTCATTAATTAATCATGATTATTAATTAATTCTAATTTAATTTCATGATTAATTAAATTAATTAAATTTTACCTCCTGCATGGATTCCTTAGCTGATTGTGCAGCATTGCTAGCCTTCTCCATCATCTGGCCTCCCTTTTCCTGCATCCATATATATGATATTATTATGGAAATCGATAGTCGGTTTTTAATAGATGGAGTCGAATCGATCGATAAATCGTACCTGGGCTTGGCCCTTGGCCTCGCCAGCTTTGTAGCTCATGTTTTGTGAGTTGTTCATGTTTTCTAGTACGATGTATTACAAACTATATATTCTTTTGTTTTATTGTGATGATGTATAGTAAGTGTAGTTGGAAGTCCTATTTATAATAGTGTAAAATTGCACCTCTTTAGTTGGGTGTAACAACTTGGGATTTCTCCCACAACCATAATCGTGAAACCCGTTCAGCCATGTCTTTTTATTTACTTTATTTTTTTTTTTTGGTGTTTGATGCGAAAATTCCCATGTGGTTTTGTCTAATTCTAGTATGTGTGTTTTTTTTTCTTTTTTTTTATCTTCATTACCTTTTTTTTCTCCCTTATGTGTAATTTTAGTTAATACACCCCTTTTCTTTTTCCTTACGTGTAATTTTACTTAATATTCCCCTTTTTTAGTTAATACTCCCCTTTTCTTTTTCCCTTGCGTGTAATTTTACTTAATATTCCCCTTTTCTTTTTCCCCTTATTCGCAATTTTAGCTAATACTCCCTTTATTTTGGAAATTTTATTTTTGACCAATGTTATGTGTGTTAGGTGAGGGTGACAAATTTGAAATTAAGATGTATTTTGAGGTTATATATTGATGTAAAGTTTCAATTTTTGAATTGGGACATTTATTGTGGGACAGACAAAAAGACACTTTTTATGGGATGGATGGAGTAATAATATACTCACTCCGTTCCTTAACATAGTTCACTTTTATTGTACCATGCATATTAAGAAAAATTTATTTTTAACTAATTTTATCGACTTTAAGAAATAATAATATGGTATTTTTAGGTAATTAAAGTATAAAATATTTTATGTGTGGAAAGAATGAATAATAATATTTTTAAAATTAATATGTACTTTGATATGATAATTTCTTGTTTAGAGTATGAACAATTATATGATACTGAGAAAAGAATGAATAATCATGTAGGATGGAAAAAGTAATATATCATTCCTATAATTTTGTTAAGAAAGTTAACTTTTAATAATCGAGGGATTATTGTCATTAAATCATAATTATTACAAAATGAATTATAATATCATATGATCAATTTCTCACATGGCTGTCTACATGAATGCAAAATACTACAGAGTCCAACCCCACCCCCAACCAACCCACACCCCACCCCACCCCACCCCCTTAAATAGATCGATTCGAAAAAGCCATTCCACATCGGAACATCTTAATCCGGTGGGCCTTTAGTAGGGGCCCACCAAGACTCATAACAGCCACAAAAATATTAAACAACTTTCTGACCCACTAACTTCACGCCACGTGTCTCCCTGTGGATTCGAGTTTTCCACCATTTCTTCCCCTCGTTTCTCATCCCCATTAACATTAACACATACCAAAATGTTAAAGGTCGAAACCACCACCACCGCCAATGACGGCGGCGGCGCCACCTCCTGGGCCCGCACCTGCGACACCTGCTGCACCGCCGCCTCCGCCGTCTACTGCCGCGCCGACCTCGCCTACCTCTGCACCAGCTGCGACGCCCGCACCCACGCCGCCGCCAACCACCACGACCGCGTCTGGCTCTGCGAGTCGTGCGAGAGAGCTCCGGCGGAGTTCCTCTGCAAGGCTGACTCCGCCTCCCTCTGCGCCGCCTGCGACGCCGAGGTGCACTCTGCCAATCCCCTGGCTCGCCGCCACCACCGCGTCCCAATTCAGCCTATTCCAGGCACTCTGTATTCAAACACCGGCGGATTCCGGGCGTCGGAAGATGGGTTTTTGACTCAGGACGGAGATGATGATGAAGATGAGGCGGCGTCGTGGCTGCTGCTGAATCCGATGAAGAACGGCGAGGAGGGGGCGGCGTTGGTGGGCGGAGAAGTGGATGAGTATTTGGACTTGGAGGAGTATACTTCGTGTGAGAATAACCAGTTCAGTGAGGGATACGGAGTTGGTCGGAGCAGCTACGGCGGCGGCGACAGTGTAGTTCCGATTCAGTATCAGAAGGGGAAGAACCATTGTTTCCAGATGGGATTAGAGGGTGGATATGGATATCCTGGATCTATGTCGCACAGTGTGAGTTTTTATTTATCCTTCATCGCATCTACCTTATTCATATCTCTGCACTAATTGCATGGACTTAATATATTCTCTCTGCTTCCGATCTTACTATTCACGGAGTTTAAAAATAATTATTTTTAATTAATTTTATTAATTTTTTAAGGATAATATAATTATTTTAGATAAGTAAATTATAAAGTATGGTATATGCCTTAATTAGATGAGAAGAATAAATTTGTAATTAAGGTGTATTTTTAACATTGATGATTATTTAAATAGTAAATTTTTAATTAAGATTATACTTTTAATATTGATGATTGATTTAATATCTATTTTTTTGGTAAAATTAAAAAAAGTGTAAAGTTTAATACGGTAAAAGTAGTATTTTAATTCTCTGACTTTCCTAGTTCATTTTAGTTTATAATTTTTTTTCTTTTATTTGGAAAAGAATTTTATGAAATCCGCTATATTTTATTATAATATTGGGAGTAGTGTTTAATTGTTAATTGTTAGGTTGTAATTGAATCTTTCACTAATGATATTTTTATTCTTATAATTTATATTGTAGTACTATTTTATCTTGTGTTTTATTGTAAATATTAAAAAACATTATTATTATTATTTGAGTTAGTCTATCAAAATTGGTTATATTATAAATCATTGTAAAGTGATCCCCTTAATTTAAACATCCTTGTAATATCAGTATATATGATTGGAAGGGGGATCACAAGATTTACACCGTGAACTCGTTAGAAGGGGGATCATAGGACCGACCTACACCATGAACTTGTTAAAAGGGAATCACATGACCTATACCATGAACCCGATTTACACATATGTTTGGGTTATTATTTATGCTCATAATTAATTGAATAAGATGCGAGTGGTCAAGAGTATTTTTCTTTTCTTTTTCAATGACTTTGTACAATTGTTCTTTTTGAATTCAAGTTATTTTCTGTCAAAACTTTTTAGTACTGTATTTTTATTGGATTCAACACTTTATTTTTTTGAAAAATGACGATATTGACATAAAAGTAATTAAAATCGAAAAAAAAAAAAAACTAAACTTGACAAGTATAAATTTGAGGGAAAAAAAAAAATCAACCCAGCTTTAAATATTGGAAATTAAGTTTTGTTACATTGTTAAGATGTAAATATATAACTGTAAAAATTAGTGTGGAAGCGTAGATACTGTTTTATTCTTGAAGGGCTATTTTTTAGTACAACAAAGAGTAATACTATTTGTTGAATGACAGTCTCATCTAAAAGTTTAAACTGATAGAGAGTTAATCAAGACACTTTAACACGAGTATTAAACGATTCAACTCATCTAAAAACTTAAGCTGATAGAGAGTTGAATCGTTTAATACTTAATCAAAACACTCTAACACTATTACCTGCATGATCATGATCAGGTATCAATGGAAGTAGGAGTAGTCCCAGAATCAACAAGTGAGGTGTCTATGATTTCCCACACAAGAACCCCCAAAGGCACAATTGATCTCTTCTCCAGCCCTCCCTTAATCCAGCTCCCACCTCAGCTCTCCGCCATGGACAGGGAGGCCAGAGTCCTGAGGTACAGGGAGAAGAAAAAGAACCGAAAGTTCGAGAAGACGATCAGATACGCCTCCCGGAAGGCGTACGCAGAGACGAGGCCAAGGATCAAAGGCCGGTTCGCCAAGAGAAGAGATGTGCAGGTGCAGCTTCAAGTTGATCATCTCTTTTCTGACCCATCTCTAATGCCGGACACTTCATACGGCGTCGTTCCCTCCTTTTAGCTATTTATTTGTCACACTCTCTAAACCTACTGATTAATACTACTGCATTTTAATTTATTGTTGTTTGTAATTTTGATGTGATGAATTATTATATGCTATGTAATGTAATGTATGCATATATTTCTGATTTGTATACTTGATCAAGTGTTTATATATAATGCCATGATGGTTTGTGTACAGTATGTATTTAAACATGTTCAATGATCAATTTAAATTGATAATAATTAAAAACCTCAGATAAAAGAGAAAATGCAATAATTTCTAAGAGTTAATACTAAGCTCTAATCTAAAAAATAAAAAAAAATACTAATAATAATATTATATTAGGGTGTAAGTATATATAGAGATTTCACCCATATAGTCAAAATATATTCATATAATTTTCAGATTGATTTGACTAGGGTAAACCTTTGTTTGGTTATAATGAACAAATCTTTCCTATAGTTTTCTAGAGATAAAATTAAAAAAATTGTCCTTTTAAGTATGACCAATTGATTTCAATTTCAGTTTTTTTTTTCAATTCACAATTTTTTTTATTTTTTGGATTTTCGTTCTTTTTATTCAAATTTGGTCTTCATGCTCTTTGTCTAAATTTGGTCCTTATGTTGGAATTTTAATTTTGATGTAATTTCATGTTTCGTTGTACACTACAAAAAAAAAAAAATTTAGCAACCGAATTTACCAACGGAATTCAATCCGTTGCTAATTATTAGCAACAAAAATGACATTTTTGTTTTAGTAACAGAATGCCAACAGAATTATTCTCTATTTTAGCAACGGAATTCAATCCGTTGTTAATTACCAACAGATTACCAAGTGAATCATTATATAAATTACCAACGAAATTATTAGCAACGGATTACCAACAGATTTATTTAACAATGAAATTGATTACCAACGGAATTATTTAGCAACAGAATTGATTTTTCGTTGTTAAAAATTTACCAACCATCACTTTACCAACAGAATTTTACCAACGGATTCCATTGAAAATCTGTTGATAAGTCAATTCAACAATGGAATTAAAACTTTTACCAACGGAATATTCCTTTGGTAAAAAACAATTTTTTTGTAGTTGTATTTCAAAATTTTAAATGAATGACACAAGATTAAGGCCACATTCTATGAGGATTTAATGGTTATTTATGAAATATAGTCTTTTTTAAAATATTATTATGAAACACCAATAAAACATGAATTATAAAATAAAAATCCAATTTTCGAGAATGAAAGAAATATAAATTTTAATTAAAAAATATATTTTCTTATGCGTGTCATCTTGCACAGACCATGCTAATATTCTATGTATTGTTCCAATTTTATCGGATGTCCCGAAGGGAACATATATGTTTTCTTGTTGTACAAAGTATTTAATACGTAAGGGATGAGGTAGTGACCATTAATTAGATGCGAAGTTTAGAATTTTAAGACGTAATATATCCATTTCTATTTCTTAACTCTTCCTATTATTCGGCCACCACTCATAATTCATTTCGTATGTAGAGTTTATAAATTTATGGAGTTAATTAAGTATCCTGTTAACGCCCGCCGTAATTTAATTTTGTTTAGTTCTAATTCAATAAATTTTATAAAGGGGACTGCTATTCTCATCCTCGATCTTATTAGTCGCACCCAATTACTTAGTGTACCCCGAAATAATAAAGTAGAGAATATATTCATTACTAAACACACCTCATTTATGACATTTCTACCCTTTAATTTAAATATTATCTAAAATTCATATGGAAATACTCCCTCCGTCCCACACTTATATTCACACTTTCCATTTTCATCCGTCTCACACTTATATTCACCACCCAAAAAAGGAATGTTTACATTAACCAACAACCTCAAAAGTTATTTTAATTTAAAAAATAAAACACTCTCACCTAACACACATAACTTACTTTATAATTTATTTATTACCTAAAAATACCACAATACCCCTAAAAAGTCAATAAACTCCGTATCTACAGTAACGGTGAACATAACTATGGGACGGAGGGAGGAATAGAAAACTCTTTCAACAGTTTCTGACCATGTCAATATGAAGAAGTCCGTGGTAGAAGAATGAAAGAGCACCCAAATTTATATGAGCTCTATAGAGCACCGAGAGGCGAGGTCCGGTGCAAGAAATGCGATTAGAAATACCCAATGGACTTCGATCTATAGGAAAAACTTTGTCAAAATCCTTAGAAAAGAAAATAGATATCAATATGTATTTAGAATCATAAACCTTAAATAGCTAGCAATCAATCCAACTAAAGGTGTTGATAGTTGAATCATCTCATAGATTTTAAGGTTAGTTAACAGATTCCCTGTGATGATTCTTGATTCAAAATAGACCAGAAACGACACTCGAGCAAACATAGGCATTTATGGAAATCCCACATATTAAAAAAATGAGATCTTTAAATCAAACATCACAAATGTAAACACTGTGAAACATCAAGATTAAAGGGCTGTATACAGAATCATATGCCAGTCCATAAAACAACTATAAGTTTCCTGGTACCACTTATTTGTACATAAATGTGATTTGTTGGTAATAAAGATAAGTGGAAGTGGAGATAAAAGTTATAGATACATACCTTGCCTAAAAAATTGCCACTGCCGCCGCCACGAAGTCTATCGACTTCAAAGATGGTGACGTGTAAGGTCCCATGAAGCAATGTCTCAAAATCAAAATACCAAAATTAAATTTCACCATAACATTAATGATTATTTCTGGTTTTTTTAGTACAAACGACCAAAAATGAAAAGAAAAGGCGTCGAAAAATCTCAAGATATTAGAAATTATATTCAGGGGGCGTCGAAGATCCAGAAGCAAACCGATGAGAGAATCTGCAAGTGTCTCCCCACCTACACTTTCCTTTCATGAAGTATTTGCAAACCGCGAATGAGAGAACTTTGTCGAAAACCTTGAAATTCTTGGAAGAATGTTGGGTTGCTGCACAGTTCAAGTATATATTTCTGCAAACACACCAAGAATGAGTTTGTTCGGGTACAGCAAACGAACAGAATGTGTTTGTTATTCTGTTCGGGTATAGAAACCCAACATAATGAGTTGTTCGGTTATAACAAGCGAACATGTTACGTCAGTCGTAATAATTTTTATTAAATAATTATATTTTAATCTTACAAATTTACCAGGTACGATTAGTAAAATTTGGGGTACTAATAGTCAATCCCCTTATTTAATTATTTATATAGGGGTATTTACGTCTTCACACATACACATATTTTAAATCTATAAATTAATGTGGTTCATCTAGTAAATCTGGGGGGTGTAAATAGCCGCCCCATTTTATAAAAAGTGATAAATATTTGTATAGAAAATTTTAATTCACGTGTATATATTTATTTATTCTTAAAATTTATTTTTTAAAAATTTTATTTTAATTTGACAAAGTCTTATGTACGTGCATTCAGTGATAAGAACGAAGATTAATAGGGTGAGATTTTACACTATGCATTTTGAGGGAATTGTGTTCGTAGTTTAGCACAAATCTCATTACCTCTGATATAATTTAGAATTATGTACAACTAAGATGTTTTATTGTATTTTTTGTTGAAAACTAAAAGAAAATGACATAATCGAAAAAAAATTGAAAAAGGGTAAGGAAAGGGCTTGGTCGGGCCCTTTGGAGTCGTGTTGCTCATGTCGAGCTAGGATGTGGAGACATCCAGAAATTTTAGAGTAGCTCGACCCCTTGAGTCAGGTGGCTCGAATTCATGAGCTAAGTTCAAATAAAATCTTATAGAAGGTTAGCTTGACAACCACATTGTGAATGATCCTAACGTAGGACATACGAGTGACAACAAATTAAAAATTTTCTAAACAATTGCAAGGATCAGTTATCCAATCTTTATAATCAATGTCTCATTTGATCCCCTTTCTTCTCCAAACCCACCAAAACCAGACATGAGATTTGATCTCCTACATCATTTTCTTTTCACTCCATTCCCTCTCCTCAAAGATAACATTATTTCTATTTTTCCATAAGGACCAAATTGTACATAACCAAATGTCTAAAGCTAGCTTCCGTCTCTTCTTAGATTGGAATAAGTTCTCGAATAGAAGTAGCGTACCTGAAGGGTTGTTTGAGATTGGAGATTGTATTCCCATCCAGTTCAAACACTCTCCCCATATTCTTTGTGACATTGGACATTCGCAGAATCTATGTTCCACTGTTTCATCATTTCCTCTATATATAGAACATGTAGTTGTGCTTGAAGGTTGAAGGCTTTCTCTTTTTTTCAACTCCATCAATGTTGATATTTATCCTAGCAC
Organism: Pogostemon cablin; assembly: GCA_023678885.1. Lineage (NCBI taxonomy): Eukaryota > Viridiplantae > Streptophyta > Magnoliopsida > Lamiales > Lamiaceae > Pogostemon > Pogostemon cablin. The sequence goes on from CM043000.1 coordinate 18,745,084, forward strand.
TACTCTCCATGCTAGCACTTTCATTTTTACGTCTGCTTTGCTTTTCCATATTCTCTTGTACAATTCATGTTGATGCTCCTCGGCTAATACTTTTCTTTCTTCCAAGCACGCATAAGCACTTTTCATGTCATATGTTCCTTTCTTGCTTGCTTCTCATCTACAGTTGTCATTTCCTTTTGTACCTGCATAACAATTCCAGTAATTCATTAAGTGAGTTAGACTCTGATTCCCTCAAATCTCTTCTCCATTCACACTTCCATTTCCATTCTCCTCCTTCCTATACCCCCATATCACTTACTTTGTAATATTTACCACACTCAGCTCAAACAACTTGTGATAACTCTTTTTAAGAGACTCATTCCCCACCCAGACTTCCTCCCAAAAACCCGTATCAACCCCACTTACTACCGCTTTCCAACAATTTTCTTCGAACCATTTCCCTTTACTATCTTCTAGACATGACATTACCCCTCCCCACCATCCTCTCCCTTTTATGCTAAACATGGTACCCAACCCATATTCCCTAGCACCCCTTCTCCTTTGTCTAGCCTTAGTAATTTTTACCCATAAATTGTTCCTACCCTCTAATGCTTTCCATGCCCATTTCCCTATCAAACTCTTGTTATAATCTATAATATTTTTCACTCCCAATACTCCATTTTCTTTAGCCCTTGTAATATTACTCCACTTAACCCAGGAGATTTTTTTTGCACTTTCTTTCCCATCCCAAAGAAATTTTCTCTGTATAGAAGCAATGTTTTTCAACACACACATAGGCGTCCTAAAAATTGACAGAGCATACATCGGGATTGCAGATAAAACTGAGTTTAGCAGTTCCACTCATCCCACTATTGACATCTTCAAACTTTCCCACTTCTTTATTTTACTTCTTATTTTCTCCACCACATATCTCCACTCACTTTCATTTCTGTGTGAACAACCCACATAAGTACCTAAATACTTCATCGGAAGGCTTCTACTGTTACATCACATAATATTTGTCATGTCAATCATCAAACTTTTCTCCACATTTATGCTAGTCAATGAACATTTGGCCACATTAATTGTGATTTGTATGTGTTGCAGGATTTTATTAAGTAATTGCTATAATTAGGTTGTTTTAATTATATGACTCTTGATCATTAGAATTGTAAATATCAGATGCCTCATTATCTATGCATGCCTTGTAAGAGAAACCCTAGATTTAATTTCTGCAAAATTTATTGGGAATATTTGTTGATACATAAGCATTTCTTACGGGAAAGTTTTAGCAGTGTTAATATCTAAAAATGGAACAAGAATTATTTCTCTTGCTATAATTTGTGATTAAATGAGCATGCATATATGTGCTAGGTTAGCTTAAGCAGTATATTTTTATAATTGCTATTATAATTTATAACCTCCGCACGAATTTGATTTACCATCACTTAGTGAGGTTGATTTTACTTATTAAAACTCTATCTGTCTTTTTTCTTAAAACTATCGAATTCTTGGAACGGAACAAAAGAAAGTTGGGTCGAATTAATAAATGGATAGAAGCCCTGTGACTTCAATTAATTATCAGAAAGAAAAAGCAACCAGCTTCTGCCCTTGTTTAGTTGAGTACGTAAGTGTGGATGAGTGTTTGCTATATTAAAAGTGGTATTTTTTTATTTTTTTTACTTACATATATACACCCTCAGTCTCACTAAAATGTATGAGTTTTTTCATTTTGGTATGTCCCATTACAAAGTGTGCATTTTTCTTTTTGGTAAAAGAACTCACACAAATTAATTTCTTCTTTCTATTAGGGTCCACTCATCTCACTAATACATATACCCACTTTATATTTAAATATCATTTCCCCTACCTTAATATTCATTAAAATATTATATCCTTTAATTTACGTGCAAAAATAAAATGTTCATCTTACCATTGAGTATTATTTTATTTTACATCACATAGAAAGTATATTGTTTAATAGGAAGTCATCATATAGATCAACGCACAAATGAAAAATATATCATTACATTATTTTTTTCTTTTAATAGAAATATTGAATTAAGAATATATGAATAAAATTCTTTCCTTGCATTCATTGTTATCCTCATTCTTCATATTTGTAATTAAGATATATATGGTTAAAGATTGAGAAATGATATGATATATTTTTTTTTATGATATACTATATAATTTAATATATGAAAGGGTGTGAAATTTAATATAGAATAGAGAAAATAATTTTTCTCAAATTCTTAACAATAATGACACATTATACCAAAATAACTCATGATACAATTACTTCAAAAAATAGTACTACCTCCGTTTCAAATATATTGATATACTTTTTTTAGTTGTCCCATAGAAATTGATATATTTCTTTTTTAAAAACATGGGCTCATGCACACACACATCACACTCACCACTAATACAACTACACACTACACATCAAATATTATTTCTCTTACTTCATTTTATATTAAATTATTATAATTCTTAATTTAAGTGAAAAAAACAATGCGATCGGGAGTACATAAAATCCGTGTCCAAACGAGAATTCTTGAGATTCAAGTTTAGTGGGCCCTCTAAAAATACTTTCACACTTATTCTTCTTCCGGATTTCGCTTGTAATTTGCTTGAGCACAAATTAATCAAACATGGATACACCAAATCAATTTTTAAAAAAATTCCACACTTTCCAATTTCCACCTCACTTCTCAACTTTACATATCTATATATATATATATATATATATATATATATATATATATATATATATATATATATATATATATATATATATATATATATATATATATATATATATATATACACGTACATATCTATACGTCCACCATTGAAAGTTATTTATATATTCAGGAGAACAGAGAGAAACAGAGGTGGCATGATGAGTCCAAATGTCCAACAACCCATCAACACCAACACCACCTCAACCCATCAACACCACCACCACCTCAGGTGGATCCCAGCGGTGGAATTCTCCGATTTCGTACCTCTTCGGTGGTCTTTCTCTGGTGTTGGCAGTGGTGGCTCTCGCATTGGTACTTCTGGCTTGTTCTTACCGGAATTCTTCTGACGATGATCAAACGACGTCGCGTCAGAAGGCGGCGGCGCATGCTTTACGGTCGGAAATGGAGCCCAGGAAAGTGGTGATCATGGCCGGAGAAACTAACCCCACCCACCTCGCCAAACCAATCCCACGTTGCCACCTTGACAACGCTGGTTGAATCTATATCTACCTTTTATTTACTTATTTTCAGAAATTATTTTTGCCATATATTTTACTATAATATCTAGAATAATAAACTACGGTTAGGTTGATAATAATTATTTGTATGGTTTTTTTTATTAAGATTTATTTAATCTCAGGAGATCTTTTAAATAAATTATTATAGTTACTAGTTTTTCAAATCATTAAAAACTATTTTTCTATCTAAAGCTTCTCTTGCTCTATATGATACCGTGTGTATAGTTAAAGAATTAAGATCATTGATAAATTATATTCATATCCCTATAGTTTTATACGAAGATAATGAACTTGTATTGCATAAATGAGCCGTGAATATATTAAAGGAAACTTGAGCATGTATTCCCAAAATTACCAAGATGGTGAAATTTTATCAAGTGAAAATCATTTTATCTAGCGAAAATTTAGTAGATTTATTCACAAAATTGCTCCCAGACATTGCTTTTGAAAGATTTATTCATAATATTGAAATGCAAAAGCGGTTAAATGATGAGGCAAGCTAAATTATTTTGTTCAGGAAAGCAACTAATAGAAATGAGGCAAGCTAAATTATTTTGTTCAGGAAAGCAACTAATAGAAACAGAATGTGTATTTAATAGAAGGTGGTGTATATTTAAAATGAGCCTTAAGTTAATTATATGATTCATATCATTATAATAAAATAAAATATAAAAAACCAAAATTTCAAATTTTTCATATAAAGATTCAATTTTTAACATGTCACAATTTTGGAATTCATTTTAGAAGTGTCTCATTTAAAGATAAATTTTATAACAAGTTTTAAAATGAGAAAAAAATAGAAAACATAGAAATTAGGTCTTAACTCTTAATTTGAAAAAAAGAAACACGTTAAATTAGAACATTAAAAAAAAAATCAGATTTTAAATTAAGTTTAAGTTAATACTATATGTTACGAGAATTTGAGGAAATCATGACTATAGTGCATGTTTAGTTTTAATTTAATCACGACTTAAACAATGTGTGTTGGTTAGGTTAAAATCGATCACAATGGTATCAAGACTAATATTGACATAAATTGGGAAATGCATTTAAATTGTTTGAATGAGAATAATACAACTAATTAGTGCACGAATTTATTCTAATTTTGGGTTGCTTGGGTTATAAATTATAATCGACCCCATCAAGAGTGTGAATCTCATTCTATTTTATGTTGGTTAGAATGATTGCAAGTTAAGAATATAGGCTAATTATTAAAATCCTGAAATCTTGAATTGATAATTATCCAAATGAATTTTAAAATTTACAATTGCTAACAATTCAAGCTACTCTCACAAGTATGAAACAAACTATTTTGACTATTTTACGCTGCGATAGTTATTACATTCACAAGTTATATTGTATACTGCCATTTTAATTATAATTTAGATTACATCATTTTATCTTTAGAATTTATTACCTTTCATTCCTTTAAGAGGCAATTCTGATTAAAAGAAACATGACTATCAAAAATAATTACCCAACATAAGTTTGAAAATACCTACTATATGAGGTTTAGATAAAAACATAAGAAAAGCACGTCACTTCACAAAATGAGGTACTCTCTTAGCAGACGGATACATATAAGACGCATTGTGAGACAAGTCGATCCATTATTAAGAATATTTATTGTTAAAATATATTTATAGTGAATCATATTATAACCTAAAATTATAATTTAATGTATTATTTATCATACTTTAACTACCAAACAATGATACTTTAAAATATCTCACATAAGACCTTCGAGGCTCACTAGAGATTTTGTCTCCTTAAAATATGAAGTATTTTCTAAGGATTAAAAAAAAAAAAAAAACCTTCTCTTAAAAGAAATTTTGAACCCATGGTATATGTATTAAAATTTTAGGGGCAAATGATATTAATCTCATATTAATCTAACATCAATACAGCAGCTAATGCAACACATCTAGAATCTCACCTTCTTTTTTTTTTTTTTTTTTATGCAGCTGAAATTAAGAAGAAAAAAAAAACAGTTTTAAAATGCTAAAACCCAAACATCTTAGCTGCTCGAAATCAGAATCCAAAGTGTATCAGTATAATAAACTTATTTTGACATAATAACCAAGCTAGAATATTGGTTGCTTAAACAGGTTAGCTCAAGAACACTGGTGAGAGTGGTGATATAAAGCCTTCTCTATATCTGAATCATTATGCCTATCTTCTACAAAGAATACGTTTACGAGTAGATACGACAGTTTCAGTTCTAGGACACTCCACAGCAATACAAAAACAAAATGCGCATCTATGACAGAAGCATTTAGAGGCAAAAGTAAATAAGAACCTTCGTTCTATAAGCTATAACTTACAATGAATGATGAGAAAGCTTGCGCGCTTATCTTTGGTAGATCGAACATTTTGTATCTCATGATTGTTTACATGCCAAAATTGCACATCTGCACAAACTCCATTTCGTTATCAACATGCTTTGTCCAAAGAGGCTTGTAATGGTTCATGGCAATATCCAGCCATGGCTTCATGTCTCCACTGAAATGGATTACAGCAGCCTTCTCTATTTCCTCCATACTTATACTAGGATTGACCCCGAGTCGTAGTACGTGCCATGACTTGTCCAAAGGCTTTGTGGTTGAGTAGAAAGTAACAAGACCAGCTGGTAGAGTACCGATTTTCCACAGCGTATGGTCCTCATTCTGACATCATTAGCCATAATCAATGCATAAGTAAATCTTGCCTTGTATATGTGTGGTATGGATGTGTATGAAGGGTATTAGAACTTCAATCCAGCAAAATGGAAACCCATCAAAAGAAGATACATGATATAATCATTCATGTAGCCACGTACCTTTATATGTTGAAATAAGTTGATATAACCTTCAATTTTTATCATTTCAGTTGCATAAATTTCAAATATAGAGAAGTAACGATTTTACAAGGAACTGAGATGGTAAATTAAAACAGTACTTTTTGTCACCTTCTCTGAAATTTGTAACTAAGTGGTTCTTAACTTTGGTTTTTATCACTTCAGTTATCAAACATGGATGTCATTTAGTTAAAAAAGCAAACCAAGAGTGCATACTTTCCCTTGCTAGAGAAAACATTGGTGTGCTAAAGAGTAATTGCTAAAGAATAAAACTTACCAGATTCTCCCAATAATGATATTGCTCGGTGCATTTTTCTAGTCGCCAAGCATCAAGGTCAAAAATATTCATGCCGAAAGCCCATGCACAAGCCTTGGGATTGAACTTCTCCTTGATGAGAGGATTAGAAAAGTTCAAATATTCATTGAGACGGTGAAATGATCCAAAGCAAGTATTGACTGCACCATTAACCTTTCCATCCATATCTATTTTCCACAAGGCAGTCAAATCTTTCTGAACTACAACATCATCATCCAGAAATAGAATCTTGCGCAGCTTTGGATACAGCTCAGGTAAGTAGAATCGAAGATGATTGAGCATTGAAAAATATTTGGGGTTTCTGTTCTTCATATTGTTCACATCTGTAGTGGTATTTTCTGTGCCGGTAAAGTAAGACTTACTCAAGTTTGCAGATTGAAGTTTCTTGAGCAATGGAACATACGAAGCATCTAAGAATTTGAAACTATCTACAGACTTTATCTCTATATGGACTCCTGATTGCAATGGCCTCATCTTGAACCAAACCTTAGTTGCAGCAAAGTTCATCCTATCAGTAACAATGTGGAACACATGTTTCCATGGCTCATTTGCACTCTTCACAATGGAGTTTACCACCACTGATATAGCAATCACATTGTCTGAAAAGAGAGCGTAATGGTACAAAGTTGGGTCCTCAAACTCAGGCTTGGGCTCATCATCCACATACTTTTCAGGATGTGCAATTCTCTCCTCCAACAGCCGCATAGCAAGACAATGCAAACTCTTGGGGGTTGATTTAGCAGCAATCAAGCTGGCAAAGACACCATTCCTCTTGGCTTTCACAAGCAATTCATTGACAGCAAAAATCGTGTCTTTCAATTTCTGAATCTTCAACTGATTATCATATGACTCCTTGTTTTCCGCAATCATTAACCTAGCAATCTTAACCTTATCCTTGACCTCCTTCTCAAATTGCCTTAACACATCCTCATCAACAGGCCCATTAGACTCAAACAATGCAGTGCTATAACTCGGTTTCAGTTGAAGGTCCGAGAAATTCTGAGACAAATCATCGAACAACTTGAGCTGCTTAGATATCTCAAGCTTGAGTTTCCTGGCGTAGGTTGCATATGCATTTACTAGTGCTATATGATTTTTTGCCTGGTTATGTATCAAATCTAACCTAGTCTTTACCGGATCAGACTGCCATGCTAGAAAATTTCGTCGTACATGTGGGTTCCCTGAGTTGTCGACAAGCTGTCAATAATGTTCATTTTCAGTTATTAATCATGCATATCAGATGCAACAGTAATACAATGAGGCAATTATCACATCCAAAGTTAAATGCAGCTGATAAAAGTTAACCTTGAGCACTAACATATTAAGATACGACCTCTAACATACCATATTAGTTTTAACTCATACTATCAAATGGTGATTTTAACGTTTATCCAAGAAAAGATTGTTAAAAATTTACAATTTGGACTCAAAATCCAAACTTAGCACCTAGCTGCACACAAAAGAAGAGCTCCTTAAACTTCTTTAATTTTCAAAAGTAAGTGCATACTTGATTTTTTGCACATATAATTCAAGGAAAAATCATACAAGAAAGCAATCTCCAATATAAGCGTGAAAGAATATGAGCATTCGCAATTGCTTCTCCAATCCCAATTGATCAAGTAATCCCAATTCAAGAAGTAAATGCACAAAATGCTTCTGACTAAAAAGCACGCAGCTCAGAGAGAGAAAACGCGAGCGCTTACAGTATCGTGGTGAGATGGGTGAGAAGTAAGCAAGACGGAGAGGGTAGCAAGGAAGAGAAGAGTGAACATGGCGGAAACAAAGATCCGGTAGCTGAAGAAGCTTCGAATCACGGATCCGCCTCCCGATCCGACCCGACCTCCCCGGACCGCCACCGCCATCACGATCGCACCCGCACAAATCTGAAATCAATGCGATTTCGAACCGCAAAAATCCAATAAATACCTCTGTTTCTTCGATCTTCGCTATCAATCAAAGGATTCAATACACTACGAAATTATTCCAATTATTGGTAGGTCAGTGTGTATATTGTGAGGATTGGGGTATAGATACACGACAATTTTGTGTATAGGCGGTCAAAGTGTTTGTGAGAGAGAAGCGAGGGAGTGAGATCTGGAGTGTGAAGCTGCTTGGAGTAGAGGACAGTGTCCGACCCGCGACGGGCGTCTGTGGTAATTAATATTTTATTATTTTTTATTTCCTTTTTTATTAGCATTTCAAATGTATTTTATTACTAATACTATATTAGAAAGCGGTTAATTAGTTCGTTAATTATGATTACCTTATCTCACGATATTTTACGGACAAATTGGACATGATAAAATCTAAACACTAAAATTAGGGAACAGTTTAAGAAAGAAAAAGGATACTCCAACAAATATTTAATTATTAAAATATATATATATATATATATATATATATATATATATATATATATATATAATTAAAAAATTCACCGCTTAAACGCGTTCGATTTTTGGGGAATTTCTGTCAACCCGCGAAGTTGCAACTAGCACAGGTGCAATACGACGTCGTACAGCAATTTGCAATTCAAATTCTGCTCCAGATACTACTGGATATTTTCTTGATGAATGGCGTACTTGATTCGAACGGAAGAATCTGATCGTATTTGATTCGCGGTATTCTTTATTGCTTCTCGCAAATTCCTGCAATCGATATGTTCTCGTTTTTTGATTTCCTGGATTTAAGATCCTGCAGTTGATTATGTATGTGTTTTCCGGTGTGATAGTTTCGTCGGAATGAGGAATGCGTTTGAAGCAACACATTGATAGTGATTACTACTTCACCGTATAAAAATTTTGAATTATTGGATTTTCTTTACACATGTTATAGCTTTAACCGAAGAGAACGATTGTGAAACGAGACTGGTATTTTCTGAGGAGATGAATATGATACAGTTGACATTTGAGTACTCTAATTCCCCTCTGACGAAGAATCCATGCATTTGAAGTCCTATGAGTGGAGATGTTGTATGGAGTTCTTTTGCTATTGCTTTTGCTTGCTCTGTTTCGATTTTTCAAATGCCTTGATTGTCAATCATAAGAACAACTAGTATGTAAGAGTTTATTTTATCACTGCTCTATCTCACATGGATTTTTGATAGCAATTGAAGTCTATATTTTATCAACTTACATAGCGACAATGAACAGAAAAGATTAAGATTAAAACCATAGACAATACATAGATAAACTAGTTGAATACTTATTTGATCTTATGGTATATCACTGCAGGGTTCATCGTCAAGCTCACTCAAGCTAGGACAAGGACTATTGAGCTGCATGTGGGTGAGCATTTGGCGAAGCTCTGAAACTTCCTCTTTGAGTTGAGCATTTTCCTGGAGTGCTTGATCATGGCTTTCTGAAGCATGGTTTAGTTTGTCAATCAGTTGGTGATTCTCATTTCTGAGCCAAACCACCTGTGACCAAAGCTCGTCTAAGTGTTTTTGTTTTCTCATGCGTGATCTTCTTGCAGATTCTCTGTTTGAAATCATTCTTCTCTGTTTCCTTTCATTTATTATGCTTAGTTGTTGCTCATCTGCTTCATCAGATGTCGTGGAGTTACTGCTGAAATATGTTGATTTAGAATTGAGTTCTTGCACTTGGGGGGTATTATAGAGTTGATATAAAGGGTTTGAAAATCTGTGGGATTCATGTGTAGGTGTGAGGTTAATAGTTGGGCAGAAATTGGTGGGAAATTGAGAAAGGTTTGAATGTATTAGGTAATTAAGCTCCTCTATCTGAGTTGGTTGCATTGTAGTAATAGCACAGGGGTGGATATGCAAAGACAAGTTTTTAGGATGAATCTCCAAGGGGAAGTAGTTGAGGTTAGATGGCCTTGGGAAACTTGTGAGGGGGGTCATTTATAGGATGGAAAAGGGCTTATGGCCCTACTCGTCACTTTATAGTACATTAGTGTTCTTCAAAGGAGAGATCACAGGTGCCAAACAGATGTGTGTGCTTGTATAGTATCTCAACTGGGCCTTCCCAAAATATCATGCACACTTATTCATCTTAGAGTTAACTTAGTCCATGTATCAATGATTTCATTTTAGATGAAAGCCATGGGACGTGATCAGGTTGAGTTTTGGATAATCATAAAGAAAAGAAAAGGAAAAAAAAAAGCTTTATGCTTACATCAGAGAAAATGAAAGATATTTAAGTGGCTGGATAGGATTGTATAAAATGACTACAAACTGACGGGAGGAGTGAATCTGAAGCTGCCGTTAATCGGAAACGATTGAGAATGATAGTTTGCATTTGAGCCTACGAATTGTCACTCAATGTAATGTTTAGAAACGTGAAGGAACAATGACTTAACCAGGTTGGAGGATGGAGATGAAAATCCTTTTCTTAAAAGTTGAACAATTGTAGCAAAGTAATTGGTGAGTCAACAACCACTTTTAAGGAGCCATCTTTAAAATAAATAAGATCATGTACTCTTCATTAGTGTGTGGTCGCAGTTCACGAACAGGATTAATAAAGGCCATGGAAGGAGACATTGTTGGAAAGCATCACTGTACATTAGGCATGAATGTCTTGGATGATTGTTTATAATTGAAAAACATGTTACAGATGACGTTCTTATGTGATTCCTTTGAAGAGTGGCATTAGCATTCCTTTCTTGTAGGAAATTTGTATAGATTTATTAGTATACACAGTATGATAATCAGCAGTTAAATTACATAGCTTTTTGTTACATTGTGCTTCAATTTGTCATGGTGACTGGATCTGTCCATTTCTTTTAGTTGATTGGGGCAATTTTCCATTTACTAATACTGCAAGTAGATTCAATTGGTGGTTGTTTGATTGGGGTGGGGTGGGGTTCTGATATATTGTATAATAAAAAATAATTTATGAAATAATCAATAGTTGTTTGCTGGTTAACATCCCAACTTAGTTTGTGTGTGAACAAATTGGTTACATATTTGCAGATTGATGAAGTTTTGAGGCACTTGCAGAGAGTTGAAGCTGATGGACTTGTTTCACAAACATAGAGCTGCAATAATTGAAATTTTCACTGGCTGATTTCCCATGAGGTCAGTTTGTCAGTGGCTTTTGTGAGCATATATATCTAATTTATTTAGTGACCATCTAAAAAAAGAGAGTCCCCATCTATATCATACTTTTATGAAGATCAGGTTTCATTTTAACCACACAACACGCTATTCTAACGCAGTGTGATCAAACTCTTCTCCGGTTAACGGTGGGGATTGAACGATGATGGGCGAATGGATGTACTTTGAAGTGCAATCCCTCCACTAAGAAAAAGAAGTTTTCATTGCATCAAAACAGAACCGTTTAATGGAGATAATTGCTCTAATTCTACTTAGTGAGTCAGGAAACTGTCATCAATATCATGAGACAATTCTTGACTCCTCTTTTCTTTTCTTGTCTCAATTGGTCGATGCCTTGTTTTCATGTCTTTCCGATCTTCATCTACTGTATTTTTCTTTCCATTTTCCTCCAATCCTGAATCAGTAGAATCTTTCTTGGTTATTTTGATGATTTACTGTGAAAATGATGTCTACTCTAGCATTTGATTTGGTAGATCTGGAGTATTATCGTATGTGTGCTACAATCCCTCTTTCATAAAAGCTCCAATTATGAAGGCTCCTTTTGCCTTTGTTGAAAGTTTTTTGACCAAGTGACGAAATCTAGTCTCTTGATAGACCTACCTATATATGCTGTCATTTCCATCTTTTTTTTTTCCCTTGTTTATAGTCGGGAAAATTATCTTAAATATGTTTTAGCTTTTTCTCCACCATTAATGGGAGTCTAAATATAATTAGACACCTGTAAAATTAACACGTACCCCATTGGACTAATGCAAAAATCTTAGGTTTACCAATTACTCGAACCATATATAGTGTTGGAAGATACGGAATAACGTTGTATTTAAAGGGATTGTTGGAGTTCGGAGATTCTATTGAGTGAAATCAAAACACTAGTTTGGGGATGGCTTGCTCTAAAAAGAAAGGGTTGTTGAAACGAACAAATATTCAGAAGTACAATAATGATATTTGGAGCCTATTTGCAAAGAGTTGGAGTATGTGATGATGAGATGTTGCTGGTGGTTTTAGTTGTATATCTTCTATTTTGGATTTCTCTTTTTGATGCTATATCTATTGTATTTTTGATGTAATATATAGGTAAATCTCTTATTATATCTTAACGGTTCGATATTACTTTTTTCGCTTTGTGACTTAGGTTTTATCCTTTAGCCTTGGGGTTGATACATTTTTATTTTGGGGTTTTCTCGTTAATCCATTTAAAATTAAATTGATTATTTTGGATGTATGAAGATGTGATATTATTAATTTGCTTAGGGACGGTTTGATTCAATTGAGTTAATAATACTCCATGTGCCTTAAAATTTTACTAAAAATAAGGGAGTTTACACACTAATTGCACTTAAACGTACTTAATTTCCTTTTAAGTCCGTTAGTATAAAGCAAGGGCCTAATGGATTACAATCTAAAAGAAGGGTGTTACAATATCTAATGAAATTAATAAAAAAATTAAGACAATTTTTATGTGCATTCTTGTTTATGACATGTTTAAGTTTTATTATCTTATTACTTAACAATTTTATTTAACCATGCACTCTACCGTTCATAATTTTTCTTATAATCCAAAAAAATTTACATTATCTTTTTAGGGTTTTAATTGTCAATTTATTCAAAATTAAATATGATGTGGGAACCAATGATTCGTGTAATTAGTATGCATAAGTGTTACCCTTGAACTAATTAATTGATGGATTTTTCTCTATGGCAACTAGTTGATGAATTTTATTTCTGTTTGTGTGTTCTCAACAAGTTTCATAATTATAAATGAAGTAATATAAAATTAATCAGTCAATTGAATGCATCGAGTATTATTAACTATTCGATTGTCGTCTACCATATTTGTTCTTGTTCAAGTTCTGAACAACCAGAAACAAGTTGGTTTCTTTAAAGCATTTATCAAGGACACCACTACAATTAATTTATGATTAGTAATTTATTATTAGGACTTTAAAGAAACCCTTTAATTTCTTGTCATGCATTACGAAAATCTCTTAATTAAATAATAATTGTTGGACCATAAAGATTTACTCTTTTTTAAATCAGTAAAGATTTAATCTTTTTAACGCTATCTCTTGTTTAAAAAATCTTGACTTAAAAAGATGGAATTGGTTACTGCTGCATTTTGATAAGCAGGATAGTTAATCAATTATCAAGTCCTTGTGTTTTTGCAATATGGTTAAAGATTTACATTGACTACAATTCTCACCATTGGAGAGATTTGGAAAAGTTTTCTAAATGAGTTGGGCCCTTTTTATTCATCTTCTTTATTTCTATGTATTATGACGTACTTTTCTACGATAATAGAAGGAGAACTATGGATATATGCATTTGTGAGTGTACAGTTTGATTAATTTAGAAATCGAGAATGCTAAGATTTTCAAAAGTGAGGAATTTTCTGTTAATAAAATGATGAGAATTTGGAGTTGGTTTATGATGAAAAAAGAGTAGAAAATTAAGTGTTCCTTTCAAGATTTTTTTTTATCTGACAAAGTTAGTTTTTAGTATAGTTAGTAGTTAGTTCACCAAGTACTCATACACCTTCCTATCTTCAAGTCTCCTTATTACTCATCTCCTATTCGTTCCAAAGGGAATCGAACCTGGGTCACTCACCTTAGTGAGGAGTCCAGTGACCAGGTGTTCTTTTCAAGAATTGAGTAAAAAACTTTTAATATTTGATTGGGTGCAATAAGTTAATAACCTATTCATTGTGTTTTCCATCCGTTACATTGTAATGTATTTTGAGGTAATTGTCATGCCTCATACAACGTATACTTTGTTACAATATATATATATATATATATATATATATATATATATATATATATATATATATATATATATATATATATATATATATATATATATATTTATTTATTTATTTATTATTTTATTGAAGTTATTTTATACGCATCCATTAATTTACATATTTCACAAATCCGGCAATTGGGATAGGTAAAGCATAAATGCAATATCGCATTTTATATCATTAGTAGGAGAGTAAGTTTTTAGTTAATCATTAAAAAAAGAAATTAGTAGAACGAGTGAATATTCATGAGAAAAAGTTCACTTTAACTTTAAACCCTACCTAAACCCTTAAAAACACTTAATTAACATTAAAGATTTACATATTAAATTATGAGTCTTTACTTTTGGTAGGATACAATGGTAGCTTAGTGTAGTGTACTGTCTCATAAAATATATGTTTCCTCGTTGTACAATGTGTAGGTTTTTATTTGATATTTTTACTATTGCAAAAAACACATTTCATAATATGATTTTATATTAGTTATTCACATTTCCAGTTTGTTGTCTCTCATTGGCTACTTAAAGAAAGGAGAAAATGGTTTCAAATATCTCACAAAATGTGTTTCACAGTCATGTAATATAAAACCAAAAATAATAAAATCAAATCAAATATATTTGAGTTTTTTTATTATTCCATTTTCTTGACGATCACAAAGAACTCTTTAATATTTCCTCCATTCCATTAAAAAGTCTTTACATTTATTGTAAATATTGAATTTAGCGAATCTTTTTTAACAATCTTTTATGGGCTACTATTGATGATATTGTTGTCTTTTTAACAAAAAAAAAAATTATAAAATAAGTTAGGTATGTCAAGTGATATATAATATTTTTGAAGATATAATGAATTGAAAGATTAAATTTTTTGAATTTCTTTTAGGTGTAAAAATATAATAACCTCCGGGAAACCTCCTAGCAATGGGGGCTTTTTCTGAATTCCCTAAAGTTTCAAGTTCAAAACTTTAGGATGCGATCAATAATTGCGGGACTTGTTTATAAAATAATTAAAATAAATTAAAAAAAAAAGTGAAGAGTGTAATGAAATGGAGATCAATAATCGCAGGACGAGTCTATATAATAATTAAAAGGAATTTTATCAATCCACGACTTGAAAAATGAGTAAATTATTAATTCGGGGCTTGAATTAAGTTTTCTATCGATTATGGGCATGAATTATGTAAAACTATCAATTTGGGGCCTGAACTTATTCCCTAAATTGATAAAATAAGAGATAATATTTGATAAATTCATGTTTTTGATGGATAATTTTATGTATTTCAAGACTTGAATTAATAAAAAAAATAATTCAAACCCCCAAATTGATAGTTTACCCATAAAGAGTGTAATGAAACAGGGAAAACGATTTCATGAAATATTCTTTTATGGACGGTCGTCGCGGGCTGAAAATAAAAAGAAAGCGCATTAACGATTGTCCTTTAGGGCCCGAAAAGCAAGCCCGCGTGTGGGTGTCGGATCCACCAACTCCACCCCTCCTAATTGGCTATATTTCACTTCAACACGTGCACCTTCCCACGAACACGGACACGGTTTTTTTTTAATATTTTTTTTAATACTAATTTACTCACTATAGAATAATTATTTTAGTTTTCATTTATTTATTTATTTTGTAGTGTTTGGATAAGGTAATGATTATATGGTCTATATTACTATACCACTTCACTAATGCATACTCCTTCTGTCCCGGTCAAACTGCATCGTTTGACTATATAAAACTCTCACAAAAGTTACAGTAAATGCATCTCTTTGGGCGGGATGGAGGGAGTACTATTTTAAGGTATGGGAGATTATAGTATATTCTAACTCTAAGGGAGTGTTTGGTATGTTTTGAGGGATGGGAATGAGAATGGGAATAAAAGTAAGTATTAAGGAATGGGTATAGGTATGGGCATTATAAGTGTGATATTTGTTTAATATTTGGAATCACTGTCATAATTATACATTTTGTTTGGTTTATTCAAAATTTTAGGTATGAAATTAAATTTTAATATATTTTTTAAAATTTTAATTGAATATAAGTGAAAAATATTATTAATATTATGCATTTCATGTAAAACAAAATAATAAATAAATGAAAAAGAGGAGTGATAATGAATAGAGAAGTGGATGGAAACTCACACACTGAATGATAGTCATTCATCCCATATTCCTAAGAAATGGATGATTTCCAAATTTCATGGAATCATTTACTGTTTTCTGGAATGATAGTTATGAACCAAACACCTCATTTTTTATTTGATTCACATTCCCTCATGTAAAGGAGTGAACCAAACAGCCCCTAACTTCATGTTCCACCTTGTCTTTCACAGGGTTGAATGGATGACATATCATTCAAATTTCTTTCCTCATTTTAAGTTGTAACTTGTAAATACATGTTAAAAATTGACGTGATTTTATGAGCCACTTTCCTATCAGACACGTGTGTATATATATATATATATATATATATATATATATATATATATATATATATATATATATATATATGATGAGCCAAGTCACCATAATAGTAGGTATTTTTATAGTTAAATTATTTCTGCCGTAAATTTTATTATAACACTTTATATCATACTTTAATATATCATCTATTCTATTTTAGAAAAATATACTTTAATTATTACTACATCCGTCCCATTAAAACGTACGAGTTTTTTCATTTTGGTCTGTCCCAATACAAGGTGTATATTTCTCTTTTTGATAAAGGGGACCTACACATATTAATTACTTCTCTCTCTATGGGCCCACATGACATACTAATACACCTACCTACTTTACATTAAAATATTATTTCTCTCACCTCACTACATATTAAAATATTATATTCCTTAATCTACGTGCAAAAAGCAAACGCGTACGCTGTAACGGGACGGAAAGAGAAATTCACAGTTACTGTAGATACGGAGTTTAAGAAAAAAATTGCTTTTTGGGGGTAGTTTGGTATTTTTAGGCAATAAATAAATTATAAAGTAAGTTATGTGAGTTGTAAAGGGATGATAATTTTGAAATTAAAGTATATTGTGAGATTATTGATTTATGTGCATTTCTTTATTTGGGGTCTGGGGTGTAAACTTATTTATGGGACGAATGTAGTATATTTTATTCAATAAAGCAATCATACTTTAGCATGTTTCACACCATCACCATCTTAAAAAGATTTGTCGTATATATCTAAATATACATGTCTAGTGTTTTATTACAACATTTGTATGTATTTCTTTATTTGTTTATCTAATTACAACATTCACATCTCACAAATAGTATAAGGATTTGGCTATTTCAAAATACAATTACACTTGTACAGTTGTACACCAAATTAAAATAAATGCATCTTTAAATACCTAAATTAATAATAATACTCTAATTTATCCTATAGAAACAACTCTTTTATAAAATCCGCATATAATTGCTTATTCTTTGCATATCATTTTATTTACAAAGCTCCTAGAGTTTGAGATACGTTCACTTTATTTATTATTCATTTATTATTTAAAAAATTTTCCTATATCATCAATATGATGTTTTTATGCCTAAATAAATGTCATAAGCAAAATGTTGGGTGATAATAACATCGTTGTTGATATATATGCGACATATCATACTAAATGTTGGATGCCAAAGATTGTTGGATGAATTCTATCTAATTTTATATAATTGAATGGTAATGTTAATAAAAATGAAAATAATAATAATGATAAATTAAATAAATAAATAAATAATTACATTGGAGGATTATGGGTGAGCTTGGTCACCTAAGTCAGCCCAAAAATTGATTATGTAAATAATAATAATGGAGAAATTGAAAATTAGAATGAACATATCATGTGAAGTTGAGATTTTGGTCGATGTATTAATAGATGTGGCCCATCTAATTCTAAATCACGATGAGACAGGCTCATTTTAGTAAGCACAATGTAATTGTTTATGCACCCCACTCAGCTAACCTACGCTAGAGCCTTCTCTCTCACCCTACCCAACACACAACTTGCTCCCACACCCTATATAATCATGAGTATATCTTCAACTTAAAATTCCCTATTAACTTTATTACTCCCTCCGTCTCATAACAATTGACATCGTTTTATTAGGCATGCAGATTAAGAAGTATAATAATTTAATGTAAAATAAATTGAGAAAAATAATATTTAATGTTTAGTGGATAATTGTATTAGTGGTGAGTGTGATGTGTGTGGGCCCATGTAAATAAATAAATTATTTTTGTGTGGGCCCCATATCCTTCAAAAAGAAATATGTTAATTTTTGTGAGACAACCCAAAAATGAAAGTGTGTCAATATCTTTGGAACGGAGGGAGTATATACTTCCTTCTTGACCTTCAATAAGGTCTTTTTTTCATTTTGGACGTCTCACTTAAAGAGTCCTATTTTCTTTTTTATATACATGAGACTCGCACAAACATATTAATACAATTAAAATATGAGTCTCACACTCCCATTAACACAACTATCAATTATATATTAAATAATAATATTCATTAATCGACGTGCAAAAAGAAAAAACTCTTTTGCTATATTACGGAGGGAGTACACCTTATATAATCATGTGTATGTCTTCAACTTAATATTCCCTATTAACTTTACTATATTGGCTTAAGGGATGTCGATCCCGTAGTTGTGCTCTATTTCCCCCTATTGTAGCTATACTCCCTCCTTCCGCATCAAGGGTGCATTTTATTTTTTTGAACGTGGATTAAGGAGTATTATTATTTAATGTGTAATGGGTGGTTGTATTAGTGGGAGTGTGGGCCTCATATTTTAATTGTATTAGTGGGTGAGTATAAGACACATATGTATAAAAAAGGAAAGAGGACCCTTTGGGTGGAACGACCAAAATGGAAAAAAAGACCCTTGGTACAGGACGGATGGAGTATGTTGTATTGTACTCCCTCCGTTCATCGCAAATGTATTCATTATTTTTTTGCACGTGGATTGAGAAATATTATTATTTTATATAAAGTGGGTAGTTGTATTAGTGGGGAGTAGTGGATTATGTGTGGGTCCTTTGCTTAAAAGAGAAAATTGATACTTTAAGAGTAGACAACCAAAATGACAAAATTGATACGTTAATGATGCACGGGTAGTATTATAGTTACAATGAAAGAAATAGGGTGAAGTTACCGGAATTCAAATCTCTTAACTATCGGTTTCGATCAATTTTCTTTATTCTTTTAAATTCAGGTTTAAATTTGGCACATGAAAATATTAGTTTATAGATTTCTATTAAGCTTCGATTCGCGCATTTATGTAGTGTTTGCACCGTTATATATTAAAACAAAATAAGTTTTCCAATTTAGTTTTTACAATGTGGAGTGACATGCTTAGGTTTATTGAATATTTATGTCATTTTAAAAAATGTGAGATGCCTACTTCTCATTGGTTAGGAGATTTATTATTTTGTAACTCTCCTCCTTATTATATTTAATAAGTAAAATATTTTTTTAAAATAAAATTAAAATATATGAGATATCAAATTTAGGTGTATTTGATATTTATGATTACTTAATTCTTTTTTATAGTACTAGAAATTAATAAATTAAAATATAAATTAAGTAATATCAAAATTTGAACCACTAAAATAAAACAATATATTATTATAATTTTATTTAAAAGTAATTTTAATTTATTTAACTTTTTTATATTAAAACAATAATTTTAAGTAATAATATTTGATAAATACATGCTTCATATATTAATAAAATTATTAATTATATAAGAACGTTAGATATTTTCTATATTTGTTTACACAAAGCAAAACGAATTTTATATTTTTAATATCATTTAAAATATTAACTATATATATATATATAATTTTTCATATATAATTATTAATTAGGTTATTATATATTAAAACAAAATGAGTTTTCCAATTTAAATTTAAAAAAAAAAAAGTGAGATTTTGATGACATTTTAAAAAATATGAGATGACTTATTGATTTGGGAAATTTATCATTTTATAATTCATTTCTTTATTACTTTTAATAATTAAGTAAAATAAGTTTCTTGAAATAGAATTTTATATTTATATTTTTCACTTCAGTATTTTTGAAAGTGTGTTTATTTTATTTTATTTTGAATTTTAGATTATGTCATGGTTTCTTCGAAAATGAGTTTACTTTAATTATAGATGATGATAGCTATTTTGATCAATTAGATAGTGTACTCTGCGCACTAAGTTTTGTTTTGATATCATAATTTAAATAAAATATGATATCCTTAAAATATATGTACAATGTAATTGTCTTTTTACATATTTTATATTTTATAAGATTAAAGATTACATTTATCGATTTGAAAATAACTCCTTACGGTTGGTTAAAATTGGTTAAATATGAATGTTATTTCACTTATACTACAGTTACTACGGGTTTTACTAGAGAATAAAAGTACGTGGTTGAAGAACTTGAAATTTTTTAAGGAGATTAAGTGGTTTTTAAAATTTCAAATTTGAATTTTACTAGATATTCATTATGGTCTCCAAGATATTTGACACATCAATTAGTATAACTATTTTGATATTATCTGATGATGCTAAGGAGGAGGATAATCACTTCAACCTCAGCGTAACAATGTTTTTTCAATTTATGTGAAATAAATAAACAATGTATGTTTATCACTTGATTGAATTTATATACCTTAAATATTTTTTTTCAAACAACAAGTTATTCTTTCAATGATTCTAAATCAACATGATTATTTTCTTTTTAAAAATATAAATTTATACATAATAAATAAATAACAAATAAGATAACTCGCGTCGCACGCGGACACTGTACTAATATTAATAAAAGGAATATTTGTATGAAATAGGTAAGACCATTTTACTTGTTGTAACATAGAATATATGTGACAGTCATTTTTTGGTATAAATTATACAATTATATTACATCTATTATAGTCAAGAATTCTTATCATTATATTACACCTTCGAACAAAGCTAAGATATTCCATTTTTTTTTAACATGTATTATTATTATTTATTTTATATATATAGTGGATAGATATTGTATAAGATATTACAAAATTACCCTTACTTTTTTTTTTAAATTAAAAGGATGTCAAAATTTTGAAGTTATAATCTGTGAGTATGGGGCCTTTTTCAAATTCAGGGTACTCATATTTTTTTAAAAGACCACTGGCAAAACTTATCCATTCGTTGCACGGGGATGGATTTTAAAATTTTAAAATATATAAATATTATTTTGTGAAATAATTAAATTTATTATAAACGTCTTTTACTCCATATAAATATTAATTTGTGAAATTGTCAAATATATTATATAAATATCTTTTATATATTTATTTAATTTTACGGGCGATTAAATACATAAATATTAAATAAATAAATAAAATATTTTTCAAATTTAGACTATCTTTTAGTGAAATATAATTAATGATTTCTTGAAATTGTAGAAACATTCCATGAGCAATTCTAATTATCAACCATCATTAGTGTTTTAGTCAATTTACGTTCCTAACCCTGAGAAAAATCTTCTGAAATAGTCTACATGATAAAAGAAAGGAAACGGTTAACTAACTCAAAGTTTGGTATAATAAATAATTGATATATTGCAGGTACAAAAGAATAATTCTGTTTAAAAGATTTTAATCTCACCATTATAAATCATATTAATCCCAATGAACTGTAACAACTGAAACAATAAAAAAAATTCAAGAGAAAAATATCTATCCAAATATATTAGTAATTTAGAGTCAAATATTTTTTTAATTAAACTCTCTTGAAACAAAATATATAGAATATTAATGAAATAATTCAATAATCATATTAGAATATATTTGACAATATTTAATTAAGATACAGTAATAAAAATAAATGTAATTGATATTATTTGACAAATGGGAGGTTATAATCTTTAGTTAAAATTGGATTGAATATGTTAGATGAGAACGATGCGAAAATATGTGATAACATGTGATAAATTGGAAAAAAAGAGAAATTGGGGAGATATCAGAATGTAACGCGATAAATTATAATATGTGATAAATTGAAGAAAAGATGAGAAATTAGAGAGACATGATAAATTGAGGAAAATATGAAAAATTGGGGAGATATCGAAATAGGATTGTTTGGGTTGGAAAATAAAATGCTTGATTTGCTGCTTATATATATATATATATATATATATATATATATATATATATATATATATATATATATATATATATATATATATATATATATATATATATGAAATGAAAATGAATATGCTTATAATGGGGAGTATTATATTGCGCGAATAAATTACTTCTTACACCTAATTCACCATTTACCTTGGTACTCCCTCCGTCCCATCATAAGAATGGCAAAACTTTTTTGCACGTAGATTAAAGAATAAAATATTTAGTGGGTAATTGAGGGTAGTTAAGACTTAAGGTGAGAGAAATAATATTTTATTGTATAATGGGTAGGTGTATTAGTATGGTTTGTGGGTCCCAATGAAGATATATTAATTATTTTCTATTAATCACATTTATTAAAAAGAGAAATGCACCTCTTTTATTATTGAGAATGACGAAAATGAAAGTTTACTGCATCAAAAATGATTCCTTTCAGATAGTCGTACGATTATTCTTCTTTTAAATGAAAATTATTACCTTAGCTAATTCTACCATTTACCTTGGTATTACTTTTACTACGTACATAAATATTATCCCTTAAAATCAAGTGATAGGAATATTATTATATTGAATAAAAATTATAATTCTTAGTTAAATCTAATATTTTGTGAATTTTTTTATTAATTATGTGAGAATAATTTTCATTCATAAGCATAAAAATTCATTATTCTAAAAAGTAATTTTAATAAAATTAAGGTGTCCTATTGATGAAAGTGGAAATTCATGTATTTTTTTTGTCCAATTTGATACCTCTTTGAGTGTATAATTAATATTATTTGCACAAATCTTAATACTTTGAATGATTATTAACTAAAACTTGCTTGAGAGTTATTTTGTTGTGTTTTAATAGAAAAAAGGATAAAAAATGCAAAGTTTGAATGAAGGGTGGGTGAACTTGTACAACATGCAAGATTTTTCTGTATTTCTTTCAAAGTCCAAAATGATCGTGTGACATATGGTTAGAAAGATACGGAAGATAGGGTCGCGTGGGTGCAATAATCGCTTAAATCGAAATTCAGATGAAGAAGATATGCTAAAAACCGTGAGGTCGCGCAGCTGCCAGCGAGAATAAAAAAATTCACGAAAATTACCCTATTTTTCTTATTTTCTTGGTGGTCAAGTTATTTCCTAATCTCATACCTCTCCATATCTTCCATAATTATATTTTTCCTTATTTTTCAAGATCTCATATCTCCTACTTCTTATCTTTTTTCATTCTCACACCTATATATACTTCATTCTCATCACCACATAAAGTGTGGAAAAACCACATAATCTACCACGACCACATTACCTAGGGTTTTAAACTCTAATCCACCATATCCGCCTTTCATCTTCTACTCATCATCCGCCACTACCATCTGGAGAGGATTCAAGAGAGGATTCGTCATCCGCCATTCACAATCCACCATCCACCATCTGGAGAGGATTCAAGAGAGTATTCGTCTACTTGATCGAAGACGGGAATTTTGGAGAGGACGGAGTTGAAGAAGGAGAACCAATAAAATAAGTTTTTCTTTCTTTACTTTATTCTTTCTAGTTTTTAGACTCATGGGTAAGTCTCTTTCTATAGACATGGATGTTGCTTGTAACACCATTGGCTAATTATCTTGTTGGTAATGTTAGGGGTTTAGATAGTTTTGACTATGTGATTTGATTGCCCTAGACTTGGATTTCTTATACTGCATATTATTTATTTTCTTATTAAAGAAGATATTTTGAGATTTCAAATTATTGTGTTTGAGTTTTGATTCCTTTAATTATTCATGACGGTATCACTAATTGATAGTTGATAGGATTCTTTGTTTCTGCATGATAATTGTTGTTTCATATGACAGTATTAGGGGATTGGCCTATAATTCCTAAGACGGCTAGACAATCAATTTGGAATATTAATTACTTGGTAAAACATCATTATTAGGTAATAATTGGTAAGGAGACAAAGGGTTAATAATTTAGTACATGGAAAGGGAAGTCTAGTGCTTTAACCTTTAATGGAATTTAGTATGAAGTATTTATAGAGGGAGTGAGAGTTAATTCCTAATTAGTCCTAGGATTTGCAGCTCATTATAAGTATTAGATCTTACCCGATCAAGGTGGTCTAACTAGGCTTAGCGATCCTCTTATAAATATCTGCAGCTAATTAATTTGGGTTTAGAATAATGTCCTTAGCGTTATCAGTCTCTTATCTTGGAATGCTTGATTGTTTTCTGGTCAGCGTATCTTATTTATTTAGTATTTATTATTTTCAGTTTCTTAATTATTATTTGATTTTCATAAATTAAGTTTGTCTTAAATAGAAATAGTCATATTAGATTTATTTATCACTCTGACATTATCCCATGAGTTCGATAATTTAACTTGGTTACACGCGACACGCGCACTACAATTGATCTCTTATACTTAAGAGTGAGATTCATGTTTTAAAAAGAAAATAACGATCACCTATCCAGCGGGTTTTTTAAGAATAATTTCTCATAAATTTCTTTGGAAAAATAATTATTCAATTATAATATTTTTTTCATTAAAAATTATATTTATCTACCAATTTCTTTATGCTAATAAATAACATATGTTCGAAATTCTACAAACCCATTATTTTTTCCCATATTAACCGGCCGTATTTATATTTATAAGTAGTTTATACTTTTTTTTTTCTATTTGTGATCTAATAGTACTTTAGCTCCTTAAAGAAAAGAAAAAAAAAACACTAATTCAATTGTGCAAGGAAATAAAAGTGATGAGTAATTGAAATACTTTACGTTAAAAATAATTGAAAAATACAAGAGATAAAAAGGTATTAGATGGGGTGCTACATTTGAATTATTACAAGTATTCCATAAATAAATTCAGACTTTTTATTTTTTGTCCGTCCCATAAAAAAGTTTATACTTTCAAATAAGGAAATACACACAAATTAACAATCTCATATTACACTTTAATTTCAAAATTGTCACTCATATACAACTCAAATAACTTACTTTATAATTTATTTATTACCTAAAAATATCAAATTATTCTTAAAAGTAAAGTAAAAGGTAACTTTTCTACAGTAACCGTGAACTTCTATATCAAATTATCCTTAAAAGTAAAGTAAAAAGTACATGTTTCTTAAGTTCCGTATCTACAGTAACCGTGAACTTCTTTTTGGAATAGAGGGAGCACTGTATATCTATTTTGGTATGATTAATAAATGGGTTAATTGCGCCAAAAACCCTGACCTTTTCGCGAATTTCAAATTAGTCCAAACTTTTTAATATTTACAAATAAGTACTCAACCTTAAGTTCTTTTTTCAAATCAAGCCACCGGGCAGCAGGAGCCCTGCCCGAGTGGCTGACATGTCATCTATATTGTGTATTTAAATGCCACCTCATATGCCAACGATAAAGAAAAACAATTTAAAAAAAATGAGTTATGTTTTTTAATCTATTTTCTCTTCCACACAAATTTTCTCTCTCTTAAACTAATTTCTATCTTTCTTTCTGTTTGAACACATGTATTCTACCATCACCATGGTCAAAGTCATGAAGCTGCTGTCTAGCATCTCTTTCAAAATCATCTAAGCTGTGGCAGAGGTGCCCAAACCTGGCAAACTTGCGGCAGATAAAGCTATCGGAGAATAGGGATTACCCAAATCGAAGGTCACCCACCTCATCTTCACCACCTCCACCACCATCGACATGCTCGACTCCGATTATTTGCTGATGAAGCTCATGGGCCTCAACCCATCTGTCTGACGCCTGATGTTGTACCATCAGGGCTGCACATCTGTCGATTCTTCTCTCTGACTGGCCAAAGATCTAGCTAGAGTTTTGGTTGTCTGTTCTGAAGTTAACATTTTCAACTTCCATGGGCTCATATGGGAAATCTCATCAGGCAGACATTGTTCGGTAACTATGTCTTGACGTCATTTTTTAATCTAATTTGGTGCTCTTCCATGGCATTGTTACGGTAAGACGATCCCCACCGAAGATAACGATGGATACACCATCATCACCGCCGTCGATATGTTCTCCCAGATGACTTCATCCGTCAAGAACAATCCTTGCTAGATCCTCCACCGCTAAAAGCCCCTATCTCGTCGATCTCCCCCCTTCTACTGCTAGCCCCAATGAGTCGAAGCTGCCATCGGGGTAGATCGGGTCGGCGATCTCCCCGAGCGGCCCACAGGCAATTCGGTAGCCCTCAACGCTTCCCATGAGAACCACCAGAGTAGATCGGGTCTGGACCGTACTAAGGGCTGCCGGAGGAGACGGCCTTGGAGAAGGTCTTCCTCATGGAGACTCTACCGTTGCCGGAGAGCTGTGGGGTGGAGGGTGAGAGCCTGACCTCCTGGCCACCGCCGCTTTGTCACGCCTAACAATCCAATTCATCTTTTCACCGATTACCCACAACCACCGCAACCACTACTCTCCGGCGACCCTGTTCTTGACTGTCCAATCTCATAAGGTTTCTCTCTTCTCGACGGTGGTGTTGGTGTTGAAAGCAAAGGGTGAAATTCACGTTGGTCAAATTGAGAATTGCAGGGGTGGAGTCTAGGTTGTGGTCAAGAACATGACATGTCAGCACCGGGCAGGGCTCCAGCTGCCCGGTGACTTGATTTGAAAAACGAACTTAAGGTCGAGTACTTATTTGTAAATATTGAAAAGTTTGGACTAATTTGAAATTCGCGAAAATATCAAGATTTTTGGTGCAATTAACCCTTAATAAATAAAAATAGTTGTTGGTCCACATTTGAAATTGATGGCAAATTAAAGGTGTTTGGTTTTGCAAAGCAGAAGTCCACTACATTCTCCTTTAACTAAATTTGGTGTTAACAAGACATTTTGGTATTGTTTTTCTTCTTCTTGTTTTGTTTCTTGCTACCATGTAATATCACATACTGTTCATTTCAGATGCGTGTCGATTTCTCTACCCATTAGTTTTTTTAATGAAGGGACAATATAATAAAATATACTACAATAAGGGTAATAAATTGGTCAATCCATTGTTAAAGTATATACTTATAAGAGAAATTGTAAAAAATGTCACTTTTAATAATTGATTTTGATAAAACGCCACTCATTATAATTTTTTGGAAAAATACCATTTTTTGATTTTTTTACCATGTAATTAATACATAGTCGCACATATAGTCGCGTGCACTGATCGTACATACATTAGTAAATAAAACATGTGAATATTTGCACATGCAGTCACGTATAAGGTCACGCATATAGTCGCGTGTAAAGTCGTACATATAGTTGCGTGTAGGGTTGCAGGTGAGTTGCAGACTAAAGTTAATTATGTCCAAAATTTAAAAAAAGTAGCATTTTCCAAAAAAAAAAAAATATAATGAATGCCATTTTTCCAAAATGAACTACTAAAAGTGGCATTTTTGCTGATATCCTTTGTTATAAGAATAAAGTATACTTATTGATAGTTAAAGTATGTTGATAATGAATCCTACTATAACACTCTAAAGCATACTTTAATTCATTATTTATAAAAATTATACTTTAACAATAAGACCTATCTCATAACTCATTTTCACATAATTATCGTCTTATAAAAAACTTTATAATAAAATAAAATAGCAAACTATTATCATTAAAAAATACACAACATAATAAAATTAATTTTTTTTAGATAATTTCTTATGAAAAAAATAAAAAATAACACTCCTGTCATATTAAAGAGTGAAAGTATTTCTTGATCCAACTCCACAAAATATCTATGGAATTGTTTCATACAATCATTTACCTTTTTAGTCAAGTATGCTTGCACATTATTGGATAGTAGTAATAAATTAATCCATATACCACACATTAAATTTCAAATTTTCTATTTTTATATGTTATATATTAAATTTCACTACGTAAACATCACAACAATTTCGAATTTTAAAAAATATCTTATTTATAAATTTATTACTCTAACCTAACATACATTATATACTTTATAGTTTATTTATTTAGTTAAAAAAACTTCATAGTTTACATTACTCCTAAAAATCAATAAAATTAATAAAAAAATAATTTTTTTAAACTTCGTATCTACTGTGCAAACAAACATTGGACGTAAAGAAAGATTACATTATTAAGTGTACGAGCATCATGTATCAAACAAAAAAACAATAAAATTGTCGTTTTCTCATATGCCCAAGTTGTCTTATGGCAAAAAAATAAAAAAAAATAAAAAAATAAAAATGGTAAAAATAAAAATAAAAATAAAAATAAAAAATAAAAAATAAAAAATTGGACAGTGGAAGATATGATCAAATATATTGGGGATATTATATGAATTATGATGATTTTGAAGATGGAGAGATTTAGGTTTTGTGGTAAATAGGTGTAGCTAGGTGTGATATTGCACCCCTTGTGAAGGACATCTCCTTATTCATTTTCACATTTGGTTTCGGATTATAATTATTATTATAATCTTCTATAAATATTTTTTGATATGATAAGAATAAAATCCTCTTAGGACACGAGGTATGATTGCAAATATCTCTAGAAAGAGATTGTTCGATTGATTGATAATTTTCAAGGTAATGTTAAGTGAGTCGACATTGGAAATTTAAAAACACTTTTTTAAGTGTGTTGGAACATTTCACACAAATATATATATATATATATATATATATATATATATATATATATATATATATATATATATATATATATATATATATATTTTTTTTTTTTTTAATAAATGAAATACACACAAAATAATTAATATATTTTTATAGGATCTCACATAATATTTATGCAACTACTCAATACTCATTATATATTAAAATATTATGTTTCTCAATTTATTAATATATTAAAATATATATTCTTTAGAAAAATTTATTAATATATTAAAATATATATTCTTTAGTTTTCGTACAAACCATAAACGTAATTCTTGCGGCGGGACGGAGGGACTATATACTTTTAGGATAAGACTTGCATGAGATATCTCAGGTGTGATCGTCTTAATTAAATATCACTTCTTAATAAAAACATTATCATTTTATTATTAGACATGCTACCAATTTTTATTTGTACTGTAAATTATTTATGAAATGATTAACAGAATAATCATCACATTTTATCAATTATATATCACTTTTTATTAAAAATATTATCACTTCATATTCATTTTACGAATTGAATTTTGTGAGACACTTTCGTACAAATATTTGCGATACTTTTATTTTTTTCAATTATACAATGTTGAGTTAATGTATACAATATCTTATTATTTGATTTAAATTTTGGTGTTGAGGTTTGGCCGTATTCACTCTTTTGATGAGGAGTGACGACTGAATTCTAGTATTAAAATATGAATGAATCAATTACTAAAAGTACATATTGTACAAATAAAATTATCACAAAACCAAATTTTACAAATGTAAGTACTAAAAATTTTCTTTTCCATATTATATTCACAAAATTTAATATTTACTCTTCAATTTATAAATTCTTATATTATAATGATTTTTTAAACTCGTATCTTATTTTATTTTGTTTTAAAACAAGTACGGACAATTGATCGATTTTACACGAGATAAACTCTATTATCAATTAAAAAATGGTAAATTATTCTGTGTAATTATTTTTAGAAATTTATACACTTATAAATAAAAATATGGTTAAAACTTATGTGTTCTCGAAATACCGTGCTCTCAAATTCCGCATTATTCGAAAGTTATACTCTTAGTATTAAATTGTATAGTTTTTAGTATAAGAACATATAACCTTTATTTCCTGAAAAAAAAATATTTATTTTAATCAAATATTTATACTATTCATATTTTAGTTGATCTTCTCAATGAAAATTTTATACTCTTATTAATTAAAATGTATACTCTTTTAGGACAAAATATTATAACCTTAGACACCTTATGCATCGAGGACACAAGAGACCAACTCTAAAAATATACTAATGAATAAAAATCTATACATTTTGTTAATGAATTTTCTATTAATTTTTTTTATTAAAAACTGCATGTAAAAAAATTATATAATTATTAAAAAAAATATATATATATTATTAAATAAAGATATATAGACATATGAATACACGTATGCCCAATATATCCAACTCTTAGAAAATAAATGAAAATAGAGGAACCCAAATGTGTGTGTGTGTGTTTTAATTAATAATAAGGTGGCGTGTTCAAAATAAAAATGAGGCAATAATGTAGATATATAACACGATTTTGAAGCACAACCACTCGATCGATGGCCGTATATAAACAAAATAGGTTTTCTATAGGAATAAAGCAACCCCCCCCCCCCCCCCCCCCCCAACTTTCAATTTCTATCCAAAGATGAAATTAATTTGAAGTTTAATCATATAAAAATAAAATCATCCTATTTAAACTCGGAAAAATAATATTTTTCTCATAAATTCATATTTTTATACTATTTTAAAGTCAATACTTTTTATTATATATTTTTGGAATTATCACTACATTTTTTTCTTGATAAGAATTCGAATCATCATAATTGAAAGGGAAAAATAAAAATCTTTCAATACAATAAATTGATACAGTTTTCTTCGCTAATACATCAAAGACGAGTGTTGGCATGATCATTCGGGATGATGAGGGAACATGTTGCTAGCAAATCTCTAGTAATTTCTGGAAATTTGCAGATTGACGAAGGTGAAGCCATAAGTCTTTATGAGGCACTATCATGGATTAAGGACTTGAGCTTGCAACATGTTATTTTTGAGATAGATGCAAAAAGGTACGTAGTTCATGATTCTATTTCAAGTACAAATTCTGAGTCGGTATTTAGAGATTTCATATTAGGTTGCAAAAGAATACTAAAGCAAAATAATTCTTTTTATGTTCATCTTGTTCGCCGTATTGTCATTCTTGTGGCACATCGTAATATTGCTTGGGCTTCGCGTTCTGTGGTAAGCCCCCATTGTTGGGTTGAATCTTCATACTTTGTGGATGGTCTTCTCGATATTTCTTGTTCATGTGACTTGAATTAATGTCATTTATTTTGCTTTAAAAGAAATTTTGTTTTTCAAATATGGTTAGTATTATCTTGTTGAATAGGTTGCCTTAAAATTAAATTCTAAACGGATTAAAATGATATAGTATAAATTATGTGGAATGGCTACACTGTAAAACTTTCTTAGTTAAAGGTTGAAAATTTTACAATAATAAATAATACTCCCTTCATGCGCAATAATAATCTTATTTTGTCGTTTCGATCGGTGTCCGTCCCAAATGGTTTATTTTTTTTTATACAAATGCAACTGTGTTGGATTTATCCAATCAGGGAGTCGAGTCCACTCAATCCAATAGTATGATATTGTCTGTTTTGGGTCGTCCACTGGCCCTCACAGTTTTGTTCTCTGGGCTCACTCCCAAAAGGCCTCACACTAGGGAGAGTTCATCCCTCATTTATAAACTCATCGACATCCCCACTTCTAACCGATGTGAGACTTTGGTTGACACTCAACCAACATTTCCCCCTCAAACAAAGTCCTGCAGCTAGACCATCCAGTTTGAGGTCCGAACATCCCACCATCCGCCCGGTCAAGTCTGGGGCCAGACTCTGATACCACTTGGACATCCCACCATCCGCCCGGTTAAGTCAGTTTGAGGTCCGAACATCCCACCATCCGCCCGGTTAAGTCTGGGGCATGGCTCTGATACCATTTGGACATCCCACCATCTGCCTGGTTAAGTCTGGGGTCTGGCTCTGATACCACTTGTTAGGTTTATCCGCCCAGGGAGTCGGGCCCACTCAATCCAATAACATAATATTGTCCACTTTGGACTGTTCACTGGCCCGCACGATTTTGCTCTCTGGGCTCACGCCCAAAATATCTCATGCTAAGGAGAGTTCATCCCTCATTTATAAACTCATCGTCATCCTCACTTCTAACTGATATGGGACTTTGGTTGACACACTCAACCAACAAACTGATCATATATATCACTAATAAACTAAAATATAGGACTCGTACAACCTACTAATATTACTATTCATTACTTATTAAATAATAAATTTTTAATTACCGTACAAAAAAACAAATGATACTATTTAGCAAACTGGGGAATATTGTATTTGGATAAAATAATATAAGAAAAAAGTTATATATACCACGTGAATGACAAATTAGTCTGTGCATGCAAGTGTATGAATTCAAATTCATGCAATTACATTCAAAAACTTGTACACTTTATTAGTGAAATATTAGCAAATTTTTTATTAATTTTTTAATGAAAAAATTAAATATTATAAAAAATTATACGCATATTAAGAAAGACGTACTATTGAATAAAAATTAATACTCCCTCCGTCCCCTTAAAAGAGGGTCTTTTTTTCATTTTGGACGTCTCACTCAAAGAGTCTCATTTCCTTTTTTACACATATGAGACCCACACACTCACTAATACAATTAAAATATGAGTTCACACACCCTCTAATACAACTATCCACTACACATTAAATAATAATACTCTTTAATCCACGTAAAAAAACAAATGACCCTTCACTAGAAGGGAGGGAGTAGTAGATATTCACAAATCATCTACTTATTTTTTAGTGTATTCACAAATCATTCTAGCTTATAAAATCATGCTAACTTTAAGTTTACAAGCTAACCATATAATTTGACAACCTAATAACTTGTTTAGGGATTCTAAAGCTAACCTTTAAAAGTTAACGTAAACTCATATCAAAATACCATTATGTCCAATGTAAATGGCCTTAATCATGAAAAGATAAAAATTTGTGCAAAAACGTATCATGGATTTATTTTTTAAAATGGATAAGAAATTATAACTAAAAATAATATATTTAAAAATAAAAAAATTAATAACATCTTTAATAAAAAATAATAATTAATTACGAAAACGTAAAATTGTGAGATGTACGACGTATCACACAACTCAACCGCTAATGAAAATTAATAGTTAAAACTTCATATTTTTGGCAAAGACTTGCGTGAGACCATCTTACGTAAGGACTTACGTGAGATGAATAAAAAGATAATTTCTATAACGAAAAAGTAATACTCAATTAATAAAAAGTAATAATGTTATTCAATGAACAATTTATAGTATAAATGAAAAGTTATAATATTTTATAACGAAAGTGATAACTAATTTAAAAAATATAAAATTGTCTGGTTTCATGGAAGAGTTGCTTTTTTTTAAGCACTAATTAAGTTTTCTATGTCATAATTTACAACTAGCAAAGAATTAGATATTCATTTTTAAGCTGCTAGCTTTTTACACTTTAATCATTTTAACTAACTAAGATGCAAGTGAATATATATATATATATATATATATATATATATATATATATATATATATATATATATATATATATATATATATATATTCAAATATAATTAATACTATACTATATATTATTAAATATATATATAAGATTTCAAGTGAGACCCAAAAGCAGTATACTTTATGTTATAGTACTTTACTTTTTAAATAAGGGTTAAAAGTCCAGTTTGACTTACAACTCGAGAGGAAAAGAGAATCAAGCAATAATTAATTAACAATATTTCATTTTTCAGACTTCACTTTTCAATAATTGGTGGTTAGTTTGATACTCAACTACGAAAAATAATAATATCCGTGAATAATGTGCATGCTTGTAGAGTTGATATTTATTTTTATTCGTGTTGGGATTATTGGTAATTAATCTTTTATTACACAATTTGCATAATCTTTTTCTTATCTTTTATTTATTATTACTAGTAATGATATACACGTGCATGTGCATGTGCATGTGCATGTTGATGTTACATATAGTATTTGTTTTTATGTTTATTTTGGAGATCGTCTTTTGGAACGATTGAAATGATACTCACTCCATCCCGCTAAACTCTTCACTCTTCCTTTGTAAATTACAAAGGAAGAGTGGAGAGCTTAGCGGGACGGAGGGAATATTAATTTGTATACAACTTTTGATATTTAAAAATTTGTAAATACAGTCGCAGAAAGTAATGTGTTCCAGTTATATCACGTGATCATGGCGTGGATTCTTGAAAGAGAGCAATCTTTCGTGGGAAAAAAAAAAGAGTATATAATCATAATAATATTTAGAAAATGTAAAGTAAAACATAAACGCACATGTAATAGTAATATTTTAAAAGGAAAACATTTGTGCATTCAACTGTCTTTTACTTTAATTAAGAAGAGATTCCTTGTACGAAATACATTTCGTGATGATTAATTAGTTGCAAATATTTGCGTCTATTGTTGGTTGGAAAGTTTCAATTGTTATTATTTATTGGGGCCAGTACTAATATTTTTTAGGTCCCAAATGAATAAAGAAAATAGCCCTCTTTATAATAAATTATGTATTATTATCTTTCAAAATGATTGTTTCTAGTATTTTTCAAAAGCAAATTCATAGATAATAAAATTGCTAATTTATTTAAAGATTAGAATGAGAGGAAGAAATGTCAATGAACAAGTCGAATTCACTATTCCATATTTGGTGTTTCATTTGTTTTTCACAATAAAAAAAAATTATACCCTACAAAGGAATATTAAACTCTTGGGGCATGTGTTGAATTTTGAATATTAATTATGTCACGTGACAATCATTTAATTTGTGAAATATTAGATGAGACACTATTATGAAATAGATTATTTCATTTGTCAATGGAATAACGTTGCATAATATTTTAGAAAATATGAATGATTGGGCGGCATTCCCAAAAGAATATAGTATTTTATTTTAGAAAAAAAAAAAATCATGTTGTAACAACTCAAAATGTCAGTTGTGCAAAATCTACTAACAAATCAAGATACCTAAATACACCCTTCATCAAAAACAAGAGCAGTGTTTTTCTGCAATAAATAGAATTTAGTGGGACCCAACCCGATTCATGATAAATATGTACATGATTCCAAAGATATAACTAAGCAGAGGGTCCAAGAATTTAAGCAAACTAATGATAATTTATGCAAGGATTGAAGCTTGGCTTAGCTATAAACAACACATATCAAACTTCATCATGGAACAACACCTAATACATCTAAGTAATTAATTATTTACACTTGCACAGCATCCCCCAGTGGACTGTCTAATAAACCACATGCAGGACAGGAAACGATCTACAGGTTTCCGATGGTCGTTACGAACGGGACGAGCCTTCGGTAATCTCTCCGCCTTCCCAGTGCGCAGCTATCAAGAACTCGCCCGAGCATCAAACGGGTATTCTGCAATGCTAGTTCTTTAGGAGATACACCAGATTCGGTTGCATTGACTTGACCCGAAGGAGTCGCATATCCTGGCATCCCAAACTGCAACGGCCCACTTCTAGATTTGAAGGAGGTCTGGGGAGCCAGGAATTTCTCATCTGTTCCGCCGTATCCATTCTCAAAAGCTCCGGGATCATATTGGTACCCAGGCAATGAGCTACAGCTTTGTAAGAGTGCTTCAAGAACACTAAGAGCTTCCAAGCAGAGTGTACTCTCCACTAGTTGAGAGACGATTGCATACATGTGAGGACTCTGAGCTGCATCCACGGATGTGTGTTGAAGCAAAGCTTTCAGCATAAGAAGTATAACGCGCTGATATTCAACCGGCCCCTTGTCTAAAAGACGGAGGAGGTGCCCAAAAGCCAGAGTCGAGTGTTTGGGGAACCACTCGTTGCACAACAACGGTGAAACACAAGCAAGGAGATTTTCTATGCCCTTGATCTCTCCTGAGGCATAAGCCATGAAAACAGTTGCTAGCGCGTCCAATGATTTAGCTCGACTCCATATAGCGATGTTGGTTGCAACAGAACAAGCCTTCTGGTACTGCTGTTGCAATGGCGAAGAAGGTCCAACGGCTGCGTCCTGGCTCAGCTGTAAGCAAAGCCATGGAAGTAAGCCGGTGATGTGCATCAAGAGGCGGGTTTCTGCATCACCGAATATTGAATCACATGAAGGCACCGTTATTCGCGAGAGAACCTCAATGGAAACACCATGACTGACTGTGGACATTAGGCCTTTCAGCACCAGAGGCTGCACTCCTTCGAACACTGGTACTTTTGCAGTTGACGTTGATACATCAGTAACATTTCTCGAATCTATACGCTGAAACTCGGGATTATCTGATGCATTTGTGTCGAGCTCATCTCGTGGCATGCTTGATAGAAGCACATTTTCTGTTGTCGTGTCCCGGAATGACAAACGGTCAATTACTCGAGAGAAAAGCTCGAGGACCTGACAGTATACATGAATGAAGTCCGTGTGCATCATGGCAACACAACCCCAGAAGAGTTGGGGATACAATATTACTTTTTCAGGTTCCATATTTTCCACCATCACCTGCAAAGTCAACAAAATTTCCATAACAAAACCCAAAACTGATGGTACCGGATTGCCCAGGCACCGATGCAAACACCTTAGCAGAGAGACACACGCATCATTGGTGACATGCGGCCGCAGTGCACGATAAATTTGATGCGATCGGCATGCGAGGTGTCTTGATGTGCACTCCATAGCCCATTTGAGTGCTTCCAACCCCCATGTTTCTCTGAGATCTCCTTGGAAGAAAATTGCATCCACCATGCTCTGGACAAGAGCAGATAAGAGTGCTGCACTAGGGAGCTCTGTTCTGACAACTGTGGGGTCCTCATTCTCCCACATCATGCTACCTCTCTTTGACTGGACATATTTGATCAGGCTCACAACCTGCTGCTTGTTCTCTCCATCACTTTGCTCAACATCATAGAGTTCCAAGTGCCGCCCAGCAAGTGAATACAGCAGATTAACAAGGAGGTGTTGGCAGTGTTCCAACACAATATCCTCCGAACTGTCCATTGAGACAAACGTCACATGAAAGAGCAGCGGCAAATGCTCTCGAAAATCCTCATCATTCTCGTATGCAATTTCTGCAAGTAGGATCAATGCAATGTCTGCCTGTGTCAACGTGTGTTGCTGATGGCCTTGTAATGCTGACTGAAGATCTTTAGCATTGATACCATGTGTCACAACTCCAGAGTGCAATCCATCTTCCCCAGAGTTTGGGGTATCAATGAGGTAATCTCCACTGTCACGAGATACATGGCGACTTCGCAAGCTTCCTGTTGAACTACGCACCCCCATTAGTGGCCCAGACATAGTAACCAATGTCGGCAGAAGTTGCCCAGAGCGGCCAGCAGTTACAGGAACAATGTTAAGCTCTGGAGCCATAGGAGTCAATGGACCTGAAGCATTTCTCCCACCAACAGCAGCTGTTCTCCAGCTCAAGCTTCCACTGGTGTTCCTTAGTGGTCCATCAAGCGATCCTCTGACTAGTAAAGGAGACATGTGAGGCTGGCTATCCACTACAGAGGTGATTTGAGCAGCCGTAGGGGCCTGAGAAAATTCTAAGACAATGCCTCCCCCAGCATCACTTTTATTAGCACTAGGTCTCAATGGTTCTACAGTATCTTCAAGCATCCGCTGAGCCAATTGGTAAACCAAGTGATCAATTGTTCGCTGAGGGCAAATCCGAGCTAGATATAAACTAACCCTCTTGGCCACAGAGAAGTATGTAGCAAATGCTCCACTTATTTCTGCTGATGCATTTGAATCACAATCTTCAATCCCTTTTGTGATCAAGAAATCCAAAACAGGACTTATGTTCCTAGGCTTGCTAGCAATCGTGCTCCACAACTTCTCAATTTCATCAGGAAACTGATCCCCATGGCGCCAAGTTACATAATAAAGACTTTTTAACAATCTTTCGCTCCAACCCGAGTCCTTCAGTTTCCAAAAATTGAGATTCTCAATCCAAGGAGCCATGCAGGTCAAAACTTGATGTTGTGCAATTATGTCCACTGCATCAAGTTGCCTCTGCATAATCTCTTCACAAAGAAGTTGGCTCAATTCTGGATGGTCTTTTGCAAGTTTACAAGAGAGTTTGTATTGGAACTGTTGATAAGAATCAGGAAGGTTGCCAACAACAGCAGCTCGGTAGCTTCCTGCGCCCTCAACACCATCCTCAGCCCATTCACGGACAGAAAGTGTCTCAAGCATTTGGAGAGCATCGTCACGAATTTGCCTAGATGGATCCACCACTTTGTAAAGGATTAAGCTCAATAGCCTCTGAATTTCACATTTTGGAATCTCTTGACGCATGTAAACTTCAGCCAAAACACTGAAGTAGCCATCAGCTATTGCAGCATCAGAATAATAGCACTGAACCAAATGTAAGCTCATCAGTGACACTAGAGAAAATTATCGTTATAATTATTAGCCAATAGAGAAAAAAAGAACATGAATGCCACATCAATAACACAGAAAAATATTATGTATGGCAAATATGCCTCAAAAAAAATGTTTTTCACATCATACCATCATGGATTAATAGATGTAACCAGGAAGTCATCACTAGCAAGCAGTAAACGTAAGACATGGATATCAAACGCAATGATCATAGAAGAATTGACTAAAGGCATGACATGCATGTCTCATCATTATTAATTAAAAAACTAAGTTAAGAGATTATGCTTGGCATACCCATATGGAACACTGATATTTCATTTACCGAGTTCAAAATACAATACAACATAATGCCCTGCTTTTTAGCTTGTCTAGCCTAACATGCACACCAATTGTTAATACAATACAGGACTATGTCATGCACACAGGCTATTAATACAATACAGGACCATGGGATTACCTGATCAATGCAAGCTGGAAATAGGTCCAAAGTGAGAAGAAGGTTCTTCAGAGCCAATTTTGCCAGAGAAATTCGATGTTGACCCCCTCTATGCCTATCACGGCCTGTTACTCCACGCCCAACATCTCCAGTATATTTCGTATAAGATGGAGTTCTTGGATCAGCTGGTGAAAAACCAAAAGGTGCCCTGGGTGCAGGCTCAATAAAGAGGCTATTGATCCAAGATATTACCCGGCCACTCATCTTTCTTGCATTGTCATCAAAGCATGGCCCATATAATAGGGATGCCATCGCATTCATGGAGGCCCATTGTATTGCTTCGACCTGTTCACTCAATTCTTTATCAAATGAAAGTTTATCAATTGAGTCTTTTGATCGTGAATGCTGACTGGATTTGTAGCGTTCAACTTCCCGCCGATAATCACTAACACCGTCCTGATTCCATGTGCTACCTGTATCATCAGCCCAGGTAAGGAGAAGATCAAAGAGTCGCTTTCTAGTTCTAATATCAAATTTCTCTGACTTCGAATCAACAAACTCAGGAGCCAAATATCTTAGAACAGAAGCAAGTGCATATCGGAGAGGTTGCATCTCCTGAAAATTCTCTGCAGGAGCTGTCAATATCTGTCTAGTTGTTTCTTCAATGAACTTTAAGTAATGAAGGCGAAAAACTGGTTTGCTGCCTAGCATGCCAGGCCATATCTTCTCAGCAACTGTGCGATATATATTTGCAATATGAATTCGGAGTTCTTCACGGCGAGATTTTTGACTCTGCATCAATACCAGAGATAAAAAAGTAAAATTCATATCAACTAAACACAGGATCACGCATGAAAAATATGTCACATATGTATTATATTCAGTTGACCAAGAATGAGATCTGAGTTTGAAGCAGAGTAGGTAAAATCTCTCGTTCCTGGAAGTAAGAAAACAAGAAGTCATAGATCTTGCCATAATAATGATTTACATGGACATGCCACTCAATTCAGCAGACATTTTTGGGGCGAGCGAAATTTTTAAAATGCTGAAAGATCATCTCTTGGTACCAGTTTAATATATCAGCAATCACAATGAACAGATACAATTACTTATAGAATAAGATTTGACAAGTAATGCACCCTCTGATTAAGAAGGTAAAAAGATAATAAGCACATATATAAAGGATATATAAATAGGAAAAATCAGAGAATGAAAAAAGAGCTATTGATGCTGTTTTATTATGTAGTATACCTTCCACTTTGGTTTTCCCTCTGTTTCTAGAGAAACCTCATCGATAAATGATGCAAGCTCGCTGAACATTATTTCACATATATCCAGATGTGAGTGGCCGAGTGCCATGGTGGCAGCATGCTGCAGAGTGGAAATAGTAAATGTTAAAAAATATTAATTCCTGTCTTCAAAAGTGTATTAGGAGGTTAGGCAATAAAAGACTGAGATTAAATGATTCATTATGCACAAGAGCTCTTATATAATGTCAATTTCCAGATCGGAAGGAGCCAAGGACATTGCACTTCACTCTCTAAATCCATAATGCATATTGTAAAGATTTAGAAATGAATGCTTATTTTCCAACTTACAGATAGACAAATTAGTTCGGAAAAGTTGAGATAAATTTCTTTGTTAAATTTTTTCACTCAATAGTCAATCTACCCTCAGCATGCATGAGTATATGCATCTGATTGATTAAAATTTAAAAGCTACACATCTGCCCTTGGTCTTCAGTGAAGATTGCACCAGCAACTTCTCAGTGTTTGTTCTGACTGACCTTTATTGCATTGAACGAGGATCCTTAAAATAAATAGAGCTTAATATCAAAAGCAACAAAGCAAGCAGAGTTCCAATATGCTGAATTGATCTTTAGTGAAAAATCTGAAGGAAAAATGGGATCAAAACTTTGATACATGGAGACAATATGAAAGATTGTAGGTAGCACCGTAGCAGCAACAACTTACAACATGTGACTCCGAACCAGATTTAAGGGAAGGAAATATCAGATGGAATGGTTCTTTTGTCGCCACTGAACCCCCACCTTCTCGACTATCAAGTGGACACGAGCATGCAAACATGGCATACATGAGCCATTGGTCCAACTTATTGTCTGTGTCCTGCGACTGATGAGCCTTACCACCCAATTCAGCTGGTGTGATATGAGCAAGACGTTGTATAACCTCTAATCTGCAATAGATGTTAAATATGACTGTTTGAATACAAAATTCAAGTACTCAGACAGTAATTGAAATGGAATTGGAGGTTCTAAATGATCAATTATTTCATTTTGTTGACTGCATAAACCATGGGTGCTATATTTAACTATTATAAAAATTCCACATCAGTTGGCAATCTTGTCAAAGACAGTGATCCATTGAGATTACTGCTCCCAAAATGAATTTATTTACAAACAATCAATCAAATTCTTAGAGAGCATATCTAGAGTAAATCATAGAGATGTTTTAATTACTTTGCTTCCCGAACAGAGCTAGGACAGAGTTCAGCAGCATATTTGACAATCTCACTAAGACAACGAGCCCATCTATATTTGTCAGGACTCTCAAACAGGATAGACTGGAGAGTCACGTCAGGAGGTACGGCATCCGATTCTCGTTTCAGATCAAAAGGACGACCGGAATCCCAATAGCAGCTCTGAACAATATCATCCTGTAAAAACACTTCTTCATAGTTAATCTTGGTACCACACTTAAAAGAAGAAGCAACTATAAATGAAAAAAAATCAGATAAGACAACCCATTGAAGCCAGAATGTGTTACCCACCCCATTCTCTTCTAAAACATCAATTATGAATATTGGTTCTGCTTCATTTTTCAGGATTTGATCTGGTCGTTCTTGCATGGAAAGTTCCCTTATATCATGCCGTAAAGCACGGACACAACGCAGCAACTCTAAAGCAGTATGCCTAATCTGACTATCTACAGAACTAAGAAATATTAGACCAACAGCATCTATCTCTGAAGCACGAAATTCAAGTGCATCCTGAGGCTGATTAAAGGATGACCTCTTCAATCTCTCATTTCTCTGCAAGCGCTTTAAATCAAGAGCATCCCTCTCTATCTTATCATCTGATAGACACGCTCTCCAGAAACGCATAAGTTCAAGAAGGCGTCCCAATGATGTCTGAATGAGAAGAGGGAACTCATCTGGAAGGCGTAGGATGAAATTCGCCATCCCTCTCATAACTGCAAAGCGACGGTGTGGAAGGTATCTCACAATCCGATTCAGAACTAGCACAGCTTCCTCGCGAACTCCAGGATCAATACTGATGCCATGTTGAGGTATGATTTCTGTGATTTTATCACTTCTGCCAACTTCTTCAATGAGATAAGGTATGCACTTCAGCACCGAACGAAAAAGATACCCTTGAGACTTCTCTTTTGTAACAGCATCTGCAAAAGCTACTATTCAGTTGTATGTCCAGGTTTTGCAGAACGCAGTTCAAGAAACATATAAGCAGACATGTGACTAAATTACTTTCTCACGTGTTGATTCTAAGGTCTAAAGAAAATAAGTTTAGCTCCGTCCCAGTATAGTTACATCCCAAATTTATGATATAATGATACATGAACTTAAATTTCATGCCAAGAAACAATTAATTCCTTTGTCCCCAATAAACAATTAATTCCTTTGTCCCCAATAAACAAGGCAATACAAATTGTTACTTTGCTGAACACACGAGTCAGCTAAAAATCTGTAGCTGTCATCAGATAGAACAGAAACAAGAAGATCAAGAAATCTAAGTCCGCCCATCAGCCCATGACCAGAGCTTTCACCAATTAATGTCATGATGGAACCTTTGCAACAGATAAATTTTCTTGCTAGACTGCTGGGTGTTTTAATCTAAGTTTCCTGGCTGAAGATGGTGCATAAATGGTATTTGCTTTCAAATGATTGATTTGAAATATACAGCTTCTATTTTTAATTAGTGTTTTCATTCAAGTAAACTAAAGGAACACCAAGAATTGATCATGAATGTTACATTTCCTAAGGAAGTCCTGTGTTTGGTAGATGGGATTATTAAGAGACATTCCTTTGTGATCCAGAATATAAATATGAGGCCACTTACTCCTGAATTTGTCTATATAACACACACACGCACATACAAATCAAAAACAAAGGGCATCAAGTTCTTTGCAAAAGTTAGAATATGAGCATCCCATGGGCAGTCAGGGAATATTAATCACTTTCCCAGAGAATGAGAATTTCCTGGATAATAGAGCGTTCCTCGGATTCATACAAAATGAGCACAACACTCACAGGTACCACTTTTAGCCCGTCGTGTTCACACAACAACTAAAATTGCATTTTCCAGCTTATTATGTATTGACTAACAAGTCGAGGAAACATCTAATCATTGAACCCAAAAAACTGCAAGAGCTGTA
This sequence comes from Pogostemon cablin, assembly GCA_023678885.1. Taxonomy (NCBI): domain Eukaryota; kingdom Viridiplantae; phylum Streptophyta; class Magnoliopsida; order Lamiales; family Lamiaceae; genus Pogostemon; species Pogostemon cablin. The sequence goes on from CM043000.1 coordinate 18,788,554, forward strand.
AATTATTACCTACTGTGGTCCTTGAAGAAGTAAGAAGAGCCTGACTATACATCTTATGACAAGACCTCAAAATGGATTCGATTGCAGCCTTAACTTTTGGGATGTAGTGGCCAATGTTATGAACTGCCAAAGCAGCATAAATTCAGTAAGTTGTGATATTTATTAAGAAGGTCAAAACCAAAGGGAGGGAGACAAACAGGGAACAGATACCATGAAGAATTTCCAATCCAACGTGTTGGCTAGTAGGAGACATGACAATGGCAAGCAATGCACGAAGACCAATAACTTTTGCCTCCGGACTATCTTGCTTCAGCAATTCTAGTATTGTGTGGTTCATTGCAAAATCAAGATTATGTTCTGCAATAGTTACGCAGAATTCCACAAGTTTGTCATGTTGGACATCCTGTGTGAGCATTCCCTTCCGAAGGATTGTTAGAAGTTGAGAGGTAACGCTGTCCAGGTAATCCCATACACGATTCTGAGGTTGTGCATCACCATGGACACTCAAATAAAATCTCAGAACACGATGCAGGCAATCTAATGCCATGAAGCGATGGTTCTTATCCTGAAATGTAAATACAATTAAAAAATTAATGGCAAATCTGGAGATCAAAATTGTGCATTATATTAGTAAACTTACCCTAAGATGTTTGTATAATTGTTCCATGTGAGAACCAAAATTAGTGAGAAAAACGTTAGGATCACCAAGACATAGGAGAAGTGTTACCAAGGGGTAACCAACCTAAAGAAAGAAAATATTTGCATCAGACAAAATATCCAAGATAAATACGTGCATCCTCAATATAAGCAAAAGTGGATATAGAAATAAAACAACATACAAGACTATCAGACATCAAAGAAGCAAATTGTTCCACACTAAAGCATACTCATTCAAGTGGAAAAACACTATCAAACCCAAGTGAGATTCCATCCTAAAACCAATTGGTGATAGGTGGAGTGGCTCACTAGGCTTATAAGATAGTTCATCTTCCACAAAGAATATGATGGGACAACTCATCTGTGACATCTTCAACATAAATAAAACACTAAGAGATATGAGTAATATAGAAACTGACAAAGAAACAATCCAATTAACCAAAAAAAAAAAACTCATGGAAAAAGAAAGTAATAACAATTGACCAAGAATATGTAACATTGAAAAGCAACTCTATATTGAATGTAACTTGTTCACTCACTATTCGAGAAATAACTATATAAAAGCATTTTTAGGTCTTACATCAAACTATTGGATTAATGTTTGAGCAATCATTAATGTTTATAGTAGAACAGCTCCAAGCAAGAAGTTTGCACCACCAAGGTTATAATATTAACCATATATCAAGATGACATCAAGCAGAAGAAGCAGTTCTCTGAAACCATGAGAAACTGAACACTTACAGCAATATGTTTACTTTGCTTGTCCATCCAGTGCATTAGTTGGCCCCTTATTCGTGCCACAGCTTCATACCAAAAGGTCAGTGCAGGTTCAACACCTGAAGGAGGCCAGTGACCTTTTCCACCATCAGCAAGTGGTGCTAGTATGTTTGAAAGCATGTTGCATAGTGCATGGTGAAGTTCACTTTTACGCTTGTGAGGAGCACGATTTAAAGGGTTGGCCTTTGCAACAAAGGAGGCTGATGCATTCAGACCACCTTCTGTTTGAACCTGAAAATCACCCTTTCAGCATCCCAATGCATTTGTAATACCTTAACAATTGATAATATTCACACATACCCCAAGCTTAAGGTACCGCATCCCATTGATAATACTCAGTGTTTCACTTCTTGCAACGCTCGTATCAATTCTGCGAGTATTAAGCTCCATGAAGAAGCGTTCAGTCACAGAACTAAATCTGTTAAGCCATAGAAAAAGCATCCAGATGTCAGATTTTAGCAAGATCTGCAACTGATATAACCCAATTAGTTCATACCTAATACGTGATAAAGCACCAAGGAGCTGTGCAACTAAGTCCAGCAAAAGTCCCCTTAGGTCAACAAGGGAAGGATATTCGACTTGGCTAACAACCCTGACATTAGCAAATATTCAGTTTTAAAAAAACATCCACTTTTTCCCAATACCATGAAGCAGATCCACAAACTATTTTTCCTTTATTTAAAAATAAGGGGTGATAGGTGATTTTTAAGTCAAAAATATGAGTACATCCGCACACCACCAGATCTGCAATCCACCCCACCCACCAAAAGAAAGAAAATAGAATCCAAGTTTTATATGTTTGTATGATATGCATATTGATATTAAAATAATATAAGCTTTTAAATACACATAATGATTGATACACATGCATACTGACATTAGAAGTAATTAGAATAATTTGAAGTTCACATTTATAATCATAGGTACCAGTGACCACTTAAACTGCCACACATGATTCATCGTTATGCACACTAATCTACACTTGGAAACAAACTCCAGTCACCTACTCACATTTGCCACACACACACACACACACAAAAGCCTCCAATTTTCAAAAATGTCATGAGAAAAGGCCATGAATGAGCTTCAGCAAATTTTCTGAAGCACAGTTACAAATTACATTAAATATCCAGTTCCGCATTTAACCCGGATACAGAAGATACAAATTTTAGGGGAGAGGATGGCCATTTGATTTTTCTATCCAATTGGCACCATACACCACCCTGGGCAGATCATAGGGATCCTTACATAAAAAGAGAAGACCTCAAAGAGTCATTCATTTTGCAAAACAAATGATGTTTTTAAGTATCCAAGGAGATAAAGCTAAGTTCGGTTCATTTAGCATGTCATCCTTCACATCAACACGACAACATTAAACACAATCACATCTGCCATAATAATGGCATATTTTATGGTGCATATTTTATTCTCCGCATTTAAGGCAAATTTTTCAAATGTTAACCCCAAAGTCGAATTTGAAAAACCTGCATGCACTTCATTAAGGGGGCAAAACAGTAGCTTAGCATGTCAGGAAAGTCATAGAATGCAGAGGTGGGACCCACCATAGGATAAGAATCTGTAATTTACTAAATCTTTAATCATTACCTGTCTGCATTGATTAGCCAGTCAAAGACAAAATTTTCCAGCCCAATCCAGAGCTTCTCTGCCAGAGGAGGTTGACCATTAAAACTTTCAAAATATATCTTCTAGTATATGGGGTGGGGGTGGGGGTGGTGGTTGTGGTGAACTCAGCCATAGAGACGACATATGACAAACATAAAATAAATAATTTCAGTGTACCAGGTTCTCCTTGAACAATTAAGGATTCAAGGGACCACTAGATCATGAACAAACCTGTCAATCCTTCTTGTGGGCAGCACTCAACAAATCGTATACACGCGGAGCAAAAAATGCATTCCACTGCTAGCTGCACAATGAAACATCACAATAAATGCAAGTTTCTTTCAATTGCATTATTCAGGAAAGGTCTTGAAAAAACTGCGGCTCTTGCAAGTTGGTCTATCAATCCTGGTCCTAAACAGGCTTTAAAAATGCTCAGACCAACCCTCCTTTTAGGTAGGGAGGGGAGTATTTCGAACTCTATAGAAGACAGGCTATTAAAGACCAGATAAATAGAGTACTATAAGTCAACTTTTATTTCAAGCACATCAATATGCAAATGATCTAATTTATATCATGGAACTGAATTTATCATACGATCACTACTTGTTAGTATTGATACTGTAAAGAAATTACACTCAGCCATCCTTTTATAATGCCTTTTTGGATACAATATTATATTTTGCAGTTGGCAGCATACTATTAGAACAATAACTAAAAAGATAAACTTCAGAGGTGAGGGAGGTGAGGAAGTAGGTGGTTGTCTAGATGATTAATCAGACTGGATAATGGATAGAGAAACAAACCTTTCTTTGAAATGTTGAAGCATCATTTGCACCTTTTGGAGATTCACTGTATAGTATCCCAAGAAAAGATTCTTAGATTGGTGTTACAGAACTATAAAATCCATGCACACACATTTAAACATACAATGTTTTAGTCAGCGTATACTATATTGTTAGCAATATAAATAGAAAACAACTAGTCATAGCTGAACATTGGTGTTAACAGCTTAATAAGCTAGAATAACATAAATCAAAAACAGCAAGAACATGGCTTAGCTACATATTTAGAGTTCAAATTCTAAGCAGTAAGGCCTTCCATTGAGTTACTGTAAGGCAACTATATGCATAGATGAGAATAAAGGTCTCATTATCTCATTCAAAATCCAGTGACCGAGAATCTAGATGCAGCATGATAATATCAATCTAAATAAAAAGAAAAGGTAAAAAACTTATTACTACTGATATACTTGCTATCTTTATGGATGTATACGGGAATGATAAAAAATGGAGACATCATTACTGCATTAAAGGACGATGGTCAACAATAAATAAATCTAAACAAAGAAGATAATTGATCAAGTCTGGCACTCAAAAAGTAACAGTTCCATAGAAAGATAGATACCCTTCTCTCCATCGTAAAAGAGCTTCCAGTAAAGGTATGGGTGTGTGTCGAGCCACCATCGCTAAAGAATCCAGTACTTGCTCATAAGCAGGATCTGATGGCCGAAGGTACTGCCCATCCTGCAGATAATTGCGCCACAAGTATTCAAGCACTCATTGCATACCATGAAATGCACAAATCTTCGTGAAAACACAGCATGACACGTAAAAAGCGTCCAATGATGATATCGTGAAAAGATCTCGGAAATACTCAACTAACCAACAGGAATCTATACGGTAACATACATCACCCAACTCAAAAAACCCTTGCAAAAAGAACCTTACTTGAACTTGAGCAGTTTCAATGCGTCGCCTCGCAAGGGGTAGGAACCGCTGTAGCAGCGCATCAACAATCAGCTTTGCAGCACTCCCAGCCTTCATTTCTTCCTACAATTTTACCAGTCAAAATGTAGACTACTTCCGAACTTCAAAATTACAGCTCAGCCCTAACATTACAGACCATATAAATAAAATATATTTGCTCCAGAAACAGATGGAATGTGAAAAAAAATCAGATTCAACCGTCCTCCCAAATAATGTTTGATTCACGTATTGGCGACGATATATCACATACATAACCATCTAATTAGTTCGGATTTGTGAAATCTGTTAGGGAAAAGGGTTCTAGATTGTACCTTATGCGAAATAAGTATTAATTTGTTCTTCATTTACAGCTAAGAAACTCCTTTTCTTCTTCTTCTTCCATTTAGATTTGCTACAGAGCCAATGGCGACATGGATTTCCTGTAATTCATTTCTTTATTGTGTTTTGCCGTCATTCCGCTGTTTTTAGCAAATTGGAGATGCGGGTCAAATAGGGCCGGGTCGGGTGTTAGTTTCTCTCGGGTTCAGAGACCGGCTGACATACTTTTAGCGGGGACCACCAAATTATTTCAAAAGCTTTACTGGATGAAAATTAACGGAAACTAATTTTTACAGTTGTTAATTGTTATGGCAAATAATCTTAGCCAGCTATTTTAAAAATACATACTATGTGGAGTATATAAATCGTAATTTTCTTTCTTAATTACTTTAATAAATATATATATATATATGCTATATGCATATCTAATTGTGAAATGTTACGTTACACTTTTTTTTTTACTTGATGAAAAAGAGAGTGAATTTTGTGATCACCCAATTAAAATACTAATGTCGTTATGTGCGATCAACTCAACTAATGTAATATAAATAATAACAAATAATGAAAGAAGGGTAAACGCATTCAAGACTTCCTCGCGGCTCTTTGAGAGGGTAAATAGTAGTTGTATTGAGCTTATAATAATTGGATAGCTTTACAAATATAATCTCCTTTTTGTATTTTAGGGTGACGTTGTTTATTCATTTTCTATTCATCTCTCTTAATTAATGTACATCAGGACATTAATAATTAGTCGTTTTTGAATATTAATTACTGTTATCTCGGTGCATTTAATGTATGATGGGAAACACATTGAATGCCTATGTGCAGGATCCGCGTTCATTGGGCCCTAGAGCTGCACGCGATCATACCCCTAAGGATGAAGGGGATGGGGTGTGGGCCCAGGCTTTTCCATAGAAGTGGAGGAGATACAAGGGCTCAACGATTTCTCGGCTATATAAAGCGGTTCCCAAAATCCTCTATTTGTTGTGGGATGTCTTTTCCGTCAGGCGGTTCGAAGGGCTGTCCCCAAAGGCCAAGAGGGCACTTGGGCCTACAAAGGCATGTAAATAGTTTAGTCGCTTCTCTAGTGGTTAATTCAGACCCTCTAATGCTAGTTCTATCGTAATAAATATTTAAGGTTGTGTTTTGATTGGATCATTTTAAATTCAATTGATTTGAAAATGAATGTATTTTAAATTTCATTGATTTAAAGTCAATTTATTTTAGTTCCATTGTTTCGATTAATTATGAATTTATAAAAGAATTTTTAAATTTATAATTCAATAATTATTTTTTAATTTTTGAAATAAAGTTTTATTTTATGATAAATGAAAAATAATGAAATTTTATTATATATGAAATTTTATTATATTAAATATTAAATCTAAAATTTAAAAATAAAAACTTTTTGGGTATATGGAGGGGGTAAGAAGGATGGAGAGGGTGAGGGGAGAAGGAAGGGGTAGGGTTGAGGGTTTGGGAATATACGGTAGGGAAAGGGTAGTTCGGTTTTTGGTTGGGTGGGTGGATTATGGTAGGCCGAGTGATATGGGTTAAAATTTAAAAAATAATTTTTTTAATTAATTTATTATTTTTATATATTGATATATCTATGCACAATATAAAGATTTCAAATGACACGATTTAAAATTCATTTAAAACAATTAAAAAAATATCTAAATCAAATCAATTATTTGAAATTCATTCATTTGTAATCTTAAATTTATAAACACGTGGATTTAATGATGGATCCAAACATGAAGAAATGATTTGAGGGAATAATTTATAAATCTCTCTTCAAATCCTCTAATCCAAATACAAAATGATTTTTTTAAGTATATATAAATCAAAGGAAAAATTAATTTTTTACTCAGTTAAGTTTATCTATTTTTTAAATTAATTCTGATGTTTTCGAGTTTTTTAAATTGGTTCATTCACTTTTCAAAATTCGACAATTTATATTATTTACTGGTTGGAGCAGGTCACCCAATCGTAATGTCATGTGACATTTTTTACATATTGAAAAAGATAAATTTGTAGCCTTTTAAGTTTGCCTATTTTTTTAAATTAGTCCATGATATTTCAAAATTTTGAAATAAATCAGTTAACTTTTAAAATTCAATAAAAAAATATAAAGGTATCAAAATATACCTAATATCGTGAGCTACTTCACACTACCTACAAAAATTCACCACCACTCTACTCCACAAATGACCCATGACGCAAATGATCAGTTCTAATAATAACTCCTATTTATTACTCCATGACTCGCATATAACATCCATATGCGGGTCTGTATTTCAATTCGACCTACAAATAACTCACTACATATAAATAAATAAATAAATAAAAAGACATTTTTATATATTGTTGATTGTCTTTTGATTACATTTTTTAATATTTTATTTAAGGTTAATATTTTTAAAAATCAATATAAAATATCAAAATGAGTTTGACACGTTAGCAACTTGTTATGATCTATAAAAAATGCCTCGCAAAACATGTCAGGACAAATGCCCCACTCTACAAAAAATCTAACGAACCCTAACTGGATTTTGATAGATTAATATTGAATAGCTCAACCTATTACTATATTTCTAATTGGTATAATTATCGGTGCACATGGTGTTTTCTTTTTTTATTTTCTATTATAAGTTAAGTGATACTCCGTTCGTCCCACATTTACTTGCACCATTATTATAGATACGGAGTTTAAGAAAAAAAAATTGACTAACTTTATTTATTTTTTAAGGATAATATAGTATTTTTAGTTAATAAATTAATTATGGGTAATTGTAGAGTGCACCTAGAGTTTATAAGTATAAATTAAAGGTTTGTGGGTGGTTATTTATTTTATTTTTTATTTTATTTAATGGTTGAGATTAAATTAAAACTTAATCTAACGGTTATGATCGTTCGGGTGCACCGGTGAACCAGGTGCGTACCAGTTGAACTCATAAATTATTCCCTTCATCAATTTCAAAGAGAATATTTTTCCATTTTGGGCGTCCCACCCAAAGAGTCTAATTTTCTTTTTTATACACATGGACTCACACACATCCACTACCAACTACACATTAAATAATAATAATACTTCTTAATACAAGTGAAAAAAAATCCTCTTTGGGTGGCATGAAGGGAGTATAAAGTATGTTATGTGTATTGTGTGGAAGTGATAAATTTGTAATTAAGATACTCCACTTTTAAGATTGTGAATTGATTGATGTTTTATTTTTTGGGTGGTAAAATTTAATGTGAGATGCAGGAAGTATAACAATTTTTGTGATAAAAAATGATTACATAACTATAATTTGAATAGAATGTAAAATCACATGAAATATTTGGAAAAATCATTTTGATTCCCAAAATCCTAAATAGATCAACCACATTATTTAAAAAATAAAATAATAATAATAATCAAATCTCCCTTAAGAAACTCCAACTAATTCATTTTTTACTAGTTAATGAATCCATGAAAATATATTATATACTATCATTCTCTATTGCATAAATTAGATTCATATTAAATTATCATGAAAGTTATTTTAATTTTAAATTTATCACTTATAACAAACACATGTATCATTATTTTACACTTTATAATTTATTACTTTAAAATATAAAAAATACTCAATAAAATATTCAAAATATCCTGTGCACCGATGCATTTAAATATTATTAACTGTTAACTACTGACTACATTCTCAATTTTATCTTATAAATTTCCAGATGCACCACGAAATAAACCTAAAATTAATTTAAAGAATATTTTTTATTAATAATAGTATGAAACAACGAACAATAACTCAATCTTGAAATATAGTATTATGCCATTGATTTAACTTAAAAGAATAATTTAAGAGTATTTAGATCATATTAATTAAAAGTAATTTAATTTAAATGTTTTTGAATATACTTAAAATTGAGGGTTTGAATATCCGGGCTAGTCACCCTTTCACGGATTTGTAAGTGTAGAAACTCATGGAAGTTAAATTTACCGAATTAAGAGATTACACTGGTGCAATCGTAGCAGCATCAACTATTCCTATCACGGAGCCTCTATTAGTGTTGTTGGAAGAACTAAGTGCTATTTATTTTGGCCTACAATTTTGTGTAGATTGTGGTTATGAGCGAGTTAATGTGTTCTCTGATTCTTCGTTGGATGTTCAAGGCGTTACAACTCAACAATTTCATTTTGATACTACAAAAGTTCTGGTGGATAAGGTGAGACTATTGATGGACCATCCTAATTTCCTCAATATATCTCATATTCGTCGTACGGCTAATAAAGTGATATTAGTTAATTTTTTTTTATCACCTAACCCGTGTATATAAGTGGAGTGTGATTTTCCAAATTTGATAGAATTAAGCAGATTAAGCACATAGCGCTTGAATGTATAATTCTTATTCTCATTAAAAAAAAAAAAACGAATTAAGGCTAAACCTGAGGACTATTTTGCAATATTGTACGGATGATTTTCAGAAAAAAAAGTGTTCCCAGCGGTGAGTCCATCGCATTCAAACTTGCCGCCCACCTCCCGCCGATTCCCACGGCCTACGTCGTTAATCCGCCACTTCCGCTGCTCTCCAGGTACTTTTCCTTCTACTATTGACAAATCCTGGTTGTCCACCGTGTGTCGACCTCCTCCGATCGATTCAGACAGCCTCCGTCGTTGATCCGGCGCCGCTCTGCTCGCACTGTAATTTTGTTCTTTTTATTGCAAATCTTCTCTCACATTTTACGCTGTGAGACCTTTATGTTATCGGATATTATTCCAAAAAAAAAAAAATTCAGGGAGTCGCTCCTCACACTGCAGAGATGGAAGCTAATTCTGTTATTAGACATATGTTATAGCGTGCTGTTTTAATTATTATTATTATTTTTTTGTTGAATTAAAGAGTGTTCTATAAGAATGGAAGAAATTATTAATTTAGGGATGGGAATGATATTGTGTCTAGGGCTAATTACAATCGGAGTTTGATTATAATTGAAGGGTTAGTGCATAATTAATGATGAAAATGATTAATAGATTTTGGTTCTTAACCCTATAGCAATGGTAATCAATAATTTTCATTCCCATTTCTTATCTCCAGCCACCTCTTACTGAATACATATGGAGGTAAATGTGTTTTAGCTAACTAAGCCAGAAAATGTAGGTTGGAGCTATCTTAGAATGGCTTCTGGAAGGAGACGGAGCAAGATCAACTGGCTGCATCTCTGAATGATCTGTTCACCAGTGTCTCTACCATGATCAAAGGAGAACTCCAGGTAATCAGAACTATGAGATTACTTTGGTTGTATTTGAGATTTTGATGATCAATGAGATCATCAAAATACCTTCATGGTTGATGTGAATTTTGGTGAAGACATTTATGATGAGAATTTGCAAGAAGAATTAGAGAATCAATCATGACTCGTGCAATTATAGGCTTGTTACTTGTCTGACTGCTTTCACTTTGTTCAACCCCATCCCCTCCCCTTCCCTCTACCCACACCCCCACATAAAAGTGTTCATGTTCTGATGTGAGAAGGAAATGAACATTAGATAAATACAATGAGACTACCATGAACAAATTCGTGGGCTCCATAGATGTTCAAGGGGCTACTAGTGCCTAAGGGCAGAAACTCCTGAACAAGCGGAGAAAACTTTAATTTATTCTTTTAATTATATATTTATATGAATCTGTCTTATTTTGATAACTGGAGATACGAATGTGAAACTGTAGAAACGTAGCTGTGTAACGCAATTACTCTGGTTTGGACGTTAGTTAGCTCGGTTGTGAAGAATCAGGGGAGATTTATAAAATCTCTTGCTCTAATTTTATGTTGTATTTCTCCCATTTCCGAAGGCTGTTGTCAGCATACTCCCAATAGTTAAGCCATATTTAGTTTTAAAACTACTTTATTTATTAATGAAACAACACTTAAAACAGTTATTGGGGTGGGGGAAAAGAAAAACAGAAAAGAACAGCTTGTACCAATGGCACTCCTCAACTAGTAAAATGCCTCTGAACATTCACACTTATTGCGCGCTGAGGTGCCCTCACGCTTGCCTAACAACTATGAACATTTTTTATGAACATCAGAGCATGAGAACTCGTTCCCTTAATATAATATTCTAATGAGAGGATCAGAGGATGAAGTACGCAAATTTTTTTTTGGATGCTGCTAATATGGTCAACATTCTTTTTGAGGTTTACATATTACTATCAGTGATTGTTTTTCTTGTTACCTTTTTACTACAATATTTTCCCTAAATGAGTTTTTTCCTGATTATGATTTTCAATTCTTCAAATGTCCTAGGGAACAAATAATGTCCTTGAGCTTTTGGAGAAAATGAATGTCAGGGTAGCAGAAGAATACAAAGGCTACGGTGATGTGGCTGCAGGATTAAGCGTTTTCGTGGAACAACTGAAGTTAAAAAGCTGTACCTTCGATGACCATGTTCAACAGCTCGATGCCATAGAGCAGCATGTTACCGAATTTGAAGCTGTAATTTCTGTGCTTGATAAACACGTTTCCATGTTGGAATCAAACATGCAATCTGTTTATCAGACTCCTTCACTAAAATAAGTTAATTCATACTCATTCTTAGAATATATTTTGATCTTTATTGCTACAGTTTCATGTTATTTGCTGTGCCCCTCTTAGAATCGAGTCATTTTTTCTACCAGTAGATATTATCATAGTTTGTCTTATGAACTTATACCTGCTATTCTTCTTCACTGTGTAGTTCCATAATGAAACGATTTCGTCTAATCTTGAACTCAGTGCTGTTATCGTTGCTTCGTTACTAAAGAACTTGGGTTGATTCTTGCACTTTATTACGCATTGAAATGTAAATGATACTTTTGGTACAGGCATTTAGAAACCATATTTTTCTGTAAGTAAATAACTAAGGTCTATTATAGATGACTGTTACAGGAGGTAGCAATTGGGCAAGGTTAATCAAAATGTCAGTAAGACTAATATACATATTTACAAGGATCGCAACCCTGGCACAATGAACACTTGGGCAAGAATGTCTTATGACATTCACATAATCGATAAGCTTCCTTCGTGTATAATCGAGATACTAGTACAACTCTGAGAAGCCTTCAGTAGCCATCACATTACAACATATATTCCTCTACAAACTGTACATGAAACTCCATGCCATGGCAGTGAACTGCGTACCGGAAAGCCCTTCTTGAGCTTGAATGCGCAGAAACCCGACATAGATACTGTTTGTCAAGTAATGATGAAACTGAAACCTATTACTTCTGGAGTTCAGTTTATCCATTGTGTGAGGAGGAACAAGGGTCGCCGATTAGTTGAAAAAATAGGGGGACCGCAACACTTCTTTTAGGTCAAAGTCACCCCGATCGGGCAATGGAGGGAATGACAATGAAGGGAAGGACTGTTGAAAGCCTTCCAACAACTGTTCAAATCAAAGCTGTTAGACCTTGATGAAGAACAAAATCAATCAAGTAAATAAAGAGGTCTTGAATTATATTTCTACAAATGAATCACTCAAGAGTACAAATAGCGTGATATAAAATAAAAGGGGCAGCTATTTTCACACATGAATACTTGAGATACACCCCATGTATAATTTCAATCATGTGAATAGGCAAGTTTATGAAAAAATTACAGTTATGTCATTATATTTGCCAAAAAAAATCATTTATTTATAATGTTGGTTTTCTTAAAATCTTTCATTAATAAATAAACAAATAAGTCTATATGTATAGGATTTTCAACGTTTCACTTGAATTAACTTGTGATCGGGGTGTAATTAGAGTTTTCAGGGGTGTGAAAAGCCGCACCCAAAAAATAACTGGTTTCTCTGCCAAACAAATAATCATAAAGTGAGGGTGAGGGTGAGGGTGAGGGTGAGGGTGAGGGTGTTCAGATACTTTACATTCTCAAGAACTGGTGTTTCGTATAGTTCCACGAATTTCTCTCTTAGTACTCTGTTCAATGTATCGACATCACATGCGTGAGTCCAGAACGAATCATGAACACCTGATTACAAGCGAGGTAATTCTTAAGTCAAGAATTTAGGTTAAGAAATAATAGATATGCAGAGGTAGATAGAGACCTGCAAAAGTCAAGCCTGCCTTCCTGCAAGCAATGGCGGTCATCATCATGTGTGAACCATCAAGGGAATGAACAAAATTTGGTGGAAAAGCTGTCCTCTGCCTCTTAACTATTACCTGCAATAGGATTGAAAAACTAATTATCAGAGTAAGAAATGGAAAGATCAAGAGTTAGTAAATCGGCTTGAAGAAGCCCACCAAAAAAAAAGGGACGAAAAAGAGCATAAACCAAGCAGTTCTAATGGATTCATGGTTTCCAAGTCTAAGTTTTAACTGAATCAAGATGTCTGAAACAACAACAGATAAAAGCATAAGATCGTCTTTGATAATTTTGTCTCCAAGCATTCCTAACGAGTTCTCTAGATTAACAATGTAGCAACAGATCACTCACTGATTTAATGGATAAATAAAACGATCAAAATCACAAAGTTCGCAAGCTTACCTTTTCTGTCTCTCTTTGGAGAGTCAAAACTTGAAGAGAAGTTTTAATCTGCATCACAATTGAAAGCACTCAAAAAAAAAAAAAGGAACCGGGGGTGGGGGTGTTATTTGGCCTAGAAATGGTAAACAATTTGATTTTGCTGAAATTCTGTAACCCTTACAAGCTGTCTTCCTACTTTACGGTAAGGTTGAACCACAGGTAGTCCAAGTGGAGTTGTCCAACAAACTGGCTCATTTTCTGATGCAATAATCTGTTGGAGATTTGGAGTTATTGCATGTTATAAAATGTTTAACTAATAATAGATGATTGGATTGCATTAAGAAAACAAAAATACAGAGAGCACATTCAATTCTACCTCATTTCTGTAATATCTGCAATCAGATGTCTATATTTGGAAGATATAAATGGAGCTTAACGTTGATGCTCTAATTATGAAAACTTATACAGACGTAAAAAATGATTAGATACAATATATTCATACATGATATATAGTTCTATTAGTATTGTGATACCAATACTAACAATAGCTACATGCATTAAAAGTTCATTCAATATTAGGATTACGTGGAAGGAAAAAGAGCAAAAAGCATAGAGAAAACATAAAATTTGATGTGTAAACACTGAATTCACTTCATAATCTAGCTCTATAGATATAAAGATACCAATAAAATGCATTTCTATGCATAAAATGACAAGAAGTTCACCATCAAGCACACATAAAAAAATACTATTTTTTTCCCGGTATTACAAAGAAAAGGAAGAACGATGTTAATGACAAAAAAATATTAGTCGGTGTTCAAGCTTTACCATTATAGAAATAACACTGATGCAAGTTGCTGAGCAAGAAAAGAAGCATTTTTTTGCTAGGCACAGCAGAGAACAATAACATGCAAAAGTGTCAATGAGTTGCACGGGTGTAATGCTGCCTTCTTGTTCATTTCCACTTCAAATTGCAATATAATTTCAGTATCTGATTAAATGAAACTACATCTCACTACCAACACAAGTTAGAACAGATTTCACAGATTTTTTCTGGGAAACATAAAAAGATCATACAAGATTTCTACTATAATATCTGTACCCACCTTTGCACATTCTCCAAGCCAATTCATGATTTTCCTGGCAGCTTCAAACATCTGTCCTAGTGCCCTCAAGGTAATCTATATGCACAAAGAAGCAAAAGTTATGAAAATATAATAATTTCCACTAACTGCACTACGCATCCATCCCCTAGACAAGTAAGAACGATATATAAGGAGATAATGACCATGATTATTAATCCAGTATTTATAAGAATTTGCCTAAGATTTTTTATGAGAGAGTAGCACTGATATAATAACTAAAAATTATTATATTATGAAAACATCAACGCTCTCCATTAACAACACATTGAAGCAGCATCCAAGTTCAAGCCATACTTTTGCTGCGTAACAAGCTGCACCATATATTTCTTTATCATCCCCTATGGCATCACGTTCCTTTAATCTCCTCTTTATTTGATCTCGAGCACCAATGTAAGTTACACCATACACTGAAGTCATGACAGTCTGCTTAACCAACTTCCGATCCACCTGAAAATCATCCAAGCATTTTAAGTGATTTAAGGAAGTGGAGGACATGGGCTAGAGAAAAAGAAGGCAAAATGAAACACCAGATCAACCAGAATAAAATCTAACAGAAATCTACATATTAGAGAGTTAATGGCTAGATTCAAGCAATGACACCAACCTGATTGATCAATCGTCTTGCATGTAACGCCTCAGGATATACTTCGGGATCCTTGAGAACATCTTCCTTCATGATATCAAGAACCCTGAATGAAAGCATGATCAAGGAACTAATTAGTTTAACACCCAGTTCTTCACGCATATTTATTGTCAGGGAATAATGATGGATCATGGCCTCAACATTGCATTTTATTAGTCGTTGGAAAGATCATATTCCATGACAAACTAAATCCAAGGAGGATTTTCCCTCTCCAAAAACCAAAAGTAGAGAGCTTAAAACCTTTTTTAAAAAATAAATAATGATGCCCCAGTGTATACTAGTCTTATAATTCACGAGAAGATTTAGATGATTTGTTATGAGTTTTATTTAGGATTCAGCTCATTCAGAGCCCAATATAGCCTTGTACATGATTGCAAAGTCAGCAAAATTTTTTTTTAACTGATATGAGTATTTTTCATCTGTCATACATGGTAAACAAACTAATATTGTCTTCACATTAAAAAAAAAAAAAAGGAGCATATGACAACAATGAAATAAGTATATTGTTCGACACTGCCACATCAAATCACGTCAATGGTCTCAGATGGAAAAAATATATATATCAACAACAAAAAAGGTCTAGTATGGAAATAAGACGCAACTACCTGGCAGCTATTCCTGAGTAAACATCAGCAGGCTTTTCTCCAATGACCAAATTAACAGCAGCTGCCCCTAGCTAAATTGATGACAATGACAAAAAAAATGACTATTTCAGTCTAGCTTGAGCGTCCAGTCATAGGTAAAGCTTAAAGTCAATAAAAGAAAAATACAGAATATTAAAAATATTAAAGTTCTTATCTAAAAAATTGCTATTCTATAGTGGCATTATTATAGAACATTATGAAATTAAAAATAAATTTATCATCCCTCTCACAATAGGGGATTATCACACTTATATTTGTCCAATTAATTGGTATCTAAACTGTTACTAACAAATAAATTTAAGAACGGTTCAACTTATTAAACATTGGCTTCAATATGAACCAATCAATACAATATATTTAAAAAAGTTGATGCCCGGAGCAATTTAGAAGAAATAAAGTAAAAAAAAAAAAACCACCTTATCTCTACCAAGAGCAGCATAATGCTGTAAACCATTGCAGGAACCATCCTAGAAAAAAATAGCAAGTTGAATTGATATCAGAAGTGGCAGAAAAGAAAGTTATAATAATTCATGCTATAGTCAACTACTATGGTTGCAACAGCAACAGAACTGCCTTGGCAACATTTACAAACTATTTCATCAGAGAACAAACATCAATTCAACTATATATACACACACAACGGGTAACCCTTCACAATTATGTATTTATATTCTGTTTTACACCTACAATTCAACTATTTTACCTTTCACAATTAGCGTTTAGTATTAATTTTTGTCATAATTGTAATTTCACCCTTATGATTCATGTCATATCTTATCCTTGTGGTTCATGTTCTATTTTACCTAGCATTTAATCTTTACCCTTAAGATTTAGTATTATCTCTTAGGGCATGATCCTAATTTCACCCTTGCGGTTCATGTCCCATTTTAGCTCTTAGATTTAGAGTATAATTGTCTTTTCAACCCACAATTGAGAAGGTTTACATGCATGAACTCGTTTCACGCAAGTAGGTCAATGTTTATATTTTGAAGTTGTTTTTTTTAACATGATATCACAAACCTAAAAACAAAAGGACATGGCTCAATGGCTCTTTAGGTCCTAAGATGATTGGTCTTATTTCCAAACCATTTCGCAGGGAATGCCTGGAATAAATTCCTCAATGATAATGATAATGGATATGATTAAATAATTAATGGGTTTGATTGAAGTATGTGATTGATTAAGGGAGTAGTTAATGGAAGTAAGAGAATACTTAACTAATTTGGAGAAAACACCTTACTAAGATTCACAGTGATAGTGATTAACCTCTTATTCCCATTCTCCTCCTCAACTACACCCAACCAAGCACACCCTTGGTTTTATTCCATTTCAAAATGAGATGTTTGTTTCCCTTGTTTTCTTCAAGATCCTTCATTTTAAGAACACGTTTTCCTATAAAAGAGCATCTCAAAACATTTTATTTGTTATTTTCAACCCCATACTTAACCAAATATATTGCTTCCAATCATTGGTCTCATCATTCAGATTACGTCATCAAGGTCACCACTATAATCTAATTTAACAAAAATGACCCTATTAAACGTACAACTAAATATATTTTCATTTCCATCAACCAAGTACACCCAACCAAACAATATCCCATTTACATAACCCAAAATCCTCATGTTAAAACATGTCTAAACAAAATTTCAATTTTCAAACAACCATACACCCGAAATTCTTGATAGGAATGAAAATCCAATAAGTAATTAAACCAAACAAGCCCTAAAGTTCCAAACAGTTATGATTAAAAATAAAATAAACCCTGATCAAATAGCTGGATCAAGATTTGTGTCATAGAGTTGCAACTAAATAATATATTCTTGTAATTCATGACAACAGATGTAACCAACAATAGATATCAATAACTGTTGGAGACGATATATATTTATACGCATACATATATATAGTAAAAGCATATTCAAATACAGTCTGTCGCCATGTTACTGATTTGTTAATTCAAATAATAAGAAATGATTTAGTAAAAATAAGAAAAATTGCATGTTATGTAAACATTACCTGGTGCACTGGAATATGTGATATTGTCAACTCAGGAGATGGATTTCTCAGGGCTTCAGCAAGATTAATACAAGCTGCCAAACATTGAAAGGGGTCTTCTGCATTCAACCACCAGCGCTTTCCTTCGAGTGGTCTATCAGCAGAATCAAATATATCATCCAAGTGATTCTCAGTAAAAGATAATCGACCGTCGTGAGATAATTTGTCAACACCATTGGCATATAAATTGGCCAAGTGTATCTTGAGCCAGCGCAAGCCTGACTCTCCAAGAGGTCGTCCCTCTGAAAACTCTAGGATTCCCCTACAAATGTCAGAACCCAGATGGTTCAAGTGTGGGTGCATGGGGTATGCACGGCCACGAAAATCAACATTGTGTGGGTAGAAAAAACCTTCTTCCTCTTTCATTTTTCGTGCAACCTGACCAATATCAAGACGTTTCATCACATAGTATAAGCCAAACAAAATATGGACACAAGATAAGATGTGATAGTGAATCTTACAGCCAGTTTGAGCTCAGTATCACAACGTTGTGAATGCCTCTCACTGTTTTCTTTCTTGATAGATTTAACTTTCCATTTCCACTTTTTAACTAATTCTTCATCCTCTGTATGTGGCTCCTCAGGCAATGGAATCTTTGAGGGAAAAAGAGACAATTGAAAACATAAATTGTTATGTAATTCAAATAATAAAATCAGGTTTGCTCAAGTAGTAAATAAAACTTCATCAGATACTGAGAAAATATAAAAAATATCTAATTGACATACGTCATTGCGGTCAACTAGGTCACCAAGACGACCTCCACTAGCCCATATTCTGTCAATGATGTGGAGTACTCTCTTATTCACTCTCCATCTGGTGACTCCAAGCGTATCCAATGCCTAGAAATAAAATTTAAATTAAAAGAAATATCCGCCAGTCCTCACCCCATGTTAGCAAGGCAAAGAATCTGAAATTCCAAACCTCAAAAACTGGTTTTAATTGTTCCCGAGGAGTCCTCTTAATTGTTTCACGTTGTTGACGTGCTCCATGCGTACGCATTACATAAGAAGGTAAATATAAATATGCACCTTTATCATACCTATAAGAAAACATTCATTCAGTGTAGTTAGAAATAAAACTTGGCCTATAGTCCAATTGAAACTCAAACAATATGTACAGTTCGAATAGAAAATGAATCTCATGCTCCATTTTTTCACCTATTGGTATAGAGATTTCAGCATATTGATTAATCTAGATATATAAACTTCAAAGTCATAGCATTCCTACTGGAATTATAAGTAAGAGATCATTTATGTAACATTTTTGACTGCTATTATGCAATTTAAAATGCCTTATTACATGACTTAAGTAATATTAAACAGAGCACTAATTAATACGGTGGTCAGACTAAGTATCGCATATAACCTATGCCCTTGCTAACTAGGTCTCGTAGTCGTAGGGGATCATTAATTAACCAGATGTCGACCTATTCACTCTTCCAGGCTTCGAGCAAGGTAATGACCACATCATTTTTCAGGCATTTTCACCTTTTTATTGACAAGACTTGAAAAGGAAAAATCTGCACCAAGATTTTAATTCCTTGGACTATTCAGGAAGTTCAAAAGAAATATTTAAGCTGAAGAAAGTGAAAATATAGACGCAGGAAAATGAATGCAGTACTTAATCTCTAAAGATAAAATTCTTCATTTTCTAGGAATTTATTGTATACCTCTATAATATATTAAAGTGATGTCAATAGAGAAAAATGAACAAGAAATATGCTAATGCTGGTATTGGAAAAGCAATAATGCAAATTCAATAAATAAAATATTGAAATACATACATTTTTAACCTATACATTAACTTAATTATACCTGGCTGCCCAAGGAAGGATCATGCTTAAGCACTAATGTTGTATCCACCAACACCACAGTGGTCAGTCTTTTATTATCACTTATCAGACATCTTGATCAATAATTCTAACCAATACACTAGGTGAGAACAAAGATGGGCAACCTAACAAAAACTCCATAGTTAAGGACTTTAGAGTAGCAGTAGACAATTAAGCACTATAATAATAAGCAGCAGATGTTTAGCTGCACCCACCCCAAAAAGGACGCAAATCAGATAATCCATAGTTTCTGATGTTTCTTTCACACATCTGTACAAACATATCAAGAATTTCAGTTGCCACATCTGTTATCTATCTGTTCCCCCAGACTTTACATTCAATTACCTATTCCATAAGTCAGAAAAAAAGCTGATGTGGGATGAACAAGTATAACAGATAACATTAGAATCTCCAACAGCCTGCCAGAAATAAAAATTCATACTTATCCTATACATCTTGTGACCTTATACAAATAGATAATATCCTTTTGAGAAGTGATTCCTCTGAGACCTGTCAAAATGGATTAGGGCCACCCCGTCCCGCCACACCAATACCTGTAAATAGCTCAGCCACAAATGACCTGCCACCTTCAAACCTCCCAAACAATGATTTTAGTTTGTAGGTTGTGGGCTAGCCCGCTACCCCCACTAACAAATTCTAATAGTTCTAGTGTTTTATATTTTATAACCTGCATAAACCTATTAGAGAAGGCTACGCCCGCTGGTCAAACACAACCTGCAAATGACTCTCCCCACCAACCCATCCAGACAGTTCCAATTCATCCCTCTTCTAGACACCAACCATGGTGCGGTCAATACTAAATTTCTGATACAGATCAAGATGTGGTTCGTTCTACAAGCCTTTCTTTCCAAATCCATCATCTCACTTTGTCTTTCTCATGATTAAAGTTGGATTCAAGTCAATTGTGAGTTGGCTCTGCTAGACGGCAGCCAAATCAATCCCAAGGTGACTAGTTAAAAGAGTGGGGGGACAGGGGTTGAAGTCAACAATTTGCTCACCCCAGTCCAACCCATCAAAACCCACAGCAATTTGAGAACCACCCAACCTACCCCAACAAACAAGACTCGGAGAAGGGAAGGAAAAGAAAAGAAAACAAAATCTATCACATACTGTAAGTACTCCTGTCGATCTAATAATCTAATTCAAAGAAAATACAACAATCAAAAGCTTGTTATAACAACCAAGTGCATAGACTCATTCATACAACAGAAGCGGGGGGAAAGGGCATCTGAAAATTTGGGTGGAGAGAAAGAAGAAGTGAGTTATTATACCCTGTCCACTGGACTGGAGGCACTATCATCGGCAAATATGGGATGACCATATGCCTAGCCTGTAAAAGAGGGGAAGATTAGAAAAAACAACTCTTAACTTACAAAGTTGTGATAATTTTAAAAAAGTTTCAGTCAACCCAAACTTTTTTCAAAATGAGCTATGATACTTGTCCATCTGTATCTTCATGGTTCTAAGATAAAGTACTTGTCAAGCGACAAATATATTTTCCCTACCCATACTTCAAAAGCTTTCTTTTTAGATTGACTTGCCTACTTTGACATTTAGAAAGAGGTAGGTGAAAAAAATAAATTTACTTACAGTTTTTTCAAGACCCATACGTATAAGAGGATCACCTAGGATAACGCCATATCTTCTGCTAGAGCCCCTGTGGAATGAGCAAACCAGTGAAAACCAACCAAATACTTGAAAGAAGATAATAGATCGTGGATATGAAGCCCAGAGTATCCCTTACTTAATATCTGTTGTTGTTCTTGAAGTGTGTACAAATGCAGGCCGAATATCCGGTGCTCCTTCTGCTGACTGATTAGCAGGGGGTTGTATATAGGCAACCTGTATAATCAATTCAATGAGACGGCTTCCAACTTTTGCTTTAACTTGTTGGCTCCAAGGATGAAACTCAATGTGTCTATTCACTAAATGCTGCACAACTCTCAGCTTTTGTTTTTTAATTAAAGTTGTGACCTTCTGTCTCAACTTTTCTTCTTGAATGCTCTCATCTGATTGCTCAACTTCCTTTTGAGTTTTTTTCCCATCTTTCTTCTTCTTAGTTTTCTCCAAAAAATAATGAATTCTCACCTTATACATTATGAAATTGTTAAAAATCAGTACTGTTGAGTTTAATTAAGCAAAGGATTCATTGAACATAAAGAGGTATATTTATAGCTCATCAGAACTGAAAAATATGTTAGCTGCAGGAATCAATTTATCAAGGCATTATATGCTCTGATGTATCAGAATTATTCTAATCAAAAGTTGAAGTTACCAAGGCCCCCAATGCAATGTGGCTAACCATCATGATTGAAAATAGCTACCAACATCACCAGTGAAATATTAACAACTAGTACAAGGTTAGCACTGATCAATCTAGAAGAAAATGCAAGTTGGCATGCACAAGTATTTACAAGTCCAATTGTCAAATGCATAATATTTCAATAGTCAATATGACTATAGGCAGATAATATGGCAGTTCAATAACTAAAACAAGAAGGAAAGAATAGTTCTAACAGATTGGTTAAAACATACAACCACCAATGACATGGTATACATTGGACTTCAATATTTCGTAGAGTCATTTAACACAAAAGATTTATAAAATTTCTAGCTTTCTTGTTCAAATAGCAAGTCTTCGGCATCGTTCAGGTTTCAAACTAATTATTTCACAGATTTACAAATGGTGAACTTTTTAGTATATCTTATGCAAAGCACATAAATTGCAAGTTTCTATAACATTTACTTCCGCATTCTCCTTCCTTTCCATTTTTTTTTGTTAATTTTAATTGTTGTCAAATAATAAAAAAACTAATAAAGGGGCAGTTCATCCTGCACCTTTTGTCATCTATCATCAAGCAACAAATTGGCATGACATGACCCCACCTCAGCGTGATCTTCAGGTTTACTTGATTATAAACATGAGGGGTTGCATTTCAAAGGGCATTAAACGGGAAAACCATTATTAGGTTTTTATCATTTCTCAAGCATAAATCTCAATGTCAACATATTCTCTCCAATGCTAGTGAAATAAACTTTATATCCCAACTATAACTATTCAAATTATCAAAAAGATAATCTAGTTTCCACGATTACCTACCTCCTGTTCAACTGCTTCCCCGATGATACAAGCAGCATGTACGACTCTAGCACATCCACACTCCCCTCCAGTCATCAGCAACCCCATTAGTTTATGCATTGTGATAACAGCCATCATATCTGCAGGTAGTTGATCAAAGTATTTAGAATAAGCTGCTCTACTGTTCCCATTCCTAAAGAGCTCTTGCTCTTCCTCAATCTTATCCCGTAAAGGCTCAAACCATCCCAGAAACAAAGACTTCATATATGGCAAATTGGGAGCCAATTTCTGCTCGCACATGTCATTCAAAAGCTCTCTGTACTCTTTGGCTGCCAGTTCCCACGCTTCAGTTTCGAGCTTCACTTGCCTTCTCCTAAGTGATGCATACTTATCACTCCCCAATCTACCACTTCTATTGTGTCTCCATCGCCTATGGTACTGTCTCCTGTCCTCTTTTCTTACCTCATTCAGCAGTTCTCGAACCTCATCAGAAACACCCACATCATTAGCATTATTATCATCCTCCACATCAGTGTGTGACACCGCTACCTCCGCCACACTGGCATAGTTCCTAAAGCTCAGTCCATTAAAATTCATTTGGTTTCTCCCAGAAATAGGGAAGAATTCATCTCCGGTGAGGATATCACCGATTTTATTAGAACCTATGCTATTGAGCTCAAACAGGCGTCTGAACTTAGGTTTATCTGGATACACTGAATCTTGGCTGAATCCAAGAAAACTGCGAGTTGCCGTGAGTGACAGTGATCGACGGAGCTTCGGAAGATTCCTTGAACCAATTTTCGTGGCGATATTTCTCCACATAACTGTGGAACTTTTGTGTGGGGTGAAGACGATAACTTGATTCTGAAATGGGGTTCTTGAACTATCAACTTTGAAGTTGAATGAAATAGGGGTTCTGCTGCTAGACATAAAATAGAGAAGCAGCAAAAACTTAAAATGAAAACACAAAATTTTGAACAGAATGATCAATTTGAGAAGGTGAAGCAGAAGATAATTCGAATAGAGAAATCAAAAGTGGAATTAAAAATGGAATGGAGCATAAAAAAAAATTGAACAAAATGAACAATTTGAAAAGGCGAAGCAGCTTCAACACATTCGAATTGAAGAATCAGAAGCTAACAGATATCACGTATTGATCATTGATATGAAGAAGAATCGGAAATTTGACAAAAAAATCTCTGTTTCTTATTAGCAGTGCCGACTCTAAATTCTAAACCCTCCTAAAACCTCCATTTTTGGGCCTATTATGCACGTGGGTACTGTATTCGAACCGGTCCAGCACAACTATATTGGGTCGAGTTAGAACATCACGTACATTATACAATAGTGCTGCACAATTGCCACCCGAAATTTTGTTTTAGGCACTCGTATTGAAAACGAAAAATATGTATCCCCAACTCATTTTATAAACCCCAAACCATTTGTTAAATTAAAAAAATATATATTACTTTGAACACCCATCTACCATTTTACACTTAAACACACACACAAAATATTTACTTGCATCATACACACATTCACACACATCCCGACTGCACAATGAAAAGAGAGAAGAATAAATCACATACGCAAACGAGAAAGAGAAAGAGAGGGAAGAGAGAAGAAGGAGAAAAAATTGAATTCACACAAACCTATTTTGTTCAACGACACCATAGGTGCTAACATTGCCTATGGAAAGGAAGGTGATGCCATAGAGGCTGAAATCATAGCCGCTGGTGATCTAGCAAATGCCCACAAATTCATCAGTAGAAAGAAAAGAGATCTCACTGTTGAATTTTCTTTTGGCCCCTCTCCAATTTGTATAGAACAAATGGTGTAAAATAATTCGATTAACCCTAACGAGCAACCTTCAATTGAATTTTTGGATAAAAGCACAACAATGAAAAGTTTTACTATATATTTCGGCTACATATTGCCGAAATTTAATACTCCCTCCGTCCACCTCTAACGTCTACATTTACTTTTTACGCGTTGATGTGTGTGGGTCTCATGTGTTTAAAAGGGAAATGTAGACCTTTGGTGTGAACGCCCAAAATGGCAAAATGTCCACCTTGTGAACGGACGGAGGGAGTAACTTTTTCGGTGAACTATTTTAGAACTTTGATTTTCAACTGTTAAAAGCTCTTTCTTTATTATTGTTATTTTTTTTATAAGGTCTGTGTGTGTGTGTGAGTTTATTGCTCACTTCTTCTCCTCTCGTATCTCTCTTTTTTTTGCAGTACGCGTGTGAGTTTAATTATGTCTTCTCCCCTATTCTCTCTTTCTCTTTCTTTTTTATTTTTTTCAGTTCGTGTGCATGTGAGTGGATGTGTATTTATGGTGTAAGTGTGTGTTTAAGGTGTAGGGGTGAATGGGTGTACAAAGCAATTTTTTTTAAAAAAAAATTAACAAATGAGTGATATAATTGATATTTCTTACATTTTTTGTCTTCAATACGGGTGCCTAAAGCAAAATATCGGATGACAATAGTGTCGTCCTTTGTAGAAAATGGCCCAATACCAGAAGCCCTAATTCTGTGTAAACCTAATAGCGAGGCCCAATACTAGAGGCCCGAATTCTGTGTAAACCAAATAGCGACGCCCAATACTAGAAGCCCGAATTCTGTGTGAACTAAATATCGAGGCCCAATACTAGAAGCCCGAAACCAAACAGCGATAAAATTTTGTTAGGCTAACCGAGAAGGTGAGAGAAGCGTCAGTGCCACCTGGCCCACAGGCATTCGATATTTTCTGTAATGGTCTTTTCTTCTAATGCTATAATTGGGCTAGTAGTAGGGACCAATATCTGGACACGAGCTGTGAAAAGCAAAAGGCGACAAAATTTTGTTAGGCTAACCCAGAAGGTGGGAGAAGAGTCACTCCCACCAGGCCCACTACCATTCGATATTTCAGTAATGGGCTTTTTTTATAATAGGGCTAGTAGTAGGGCCCAATATCTGTTCACGTTCTATTAGCCCAAATATGCGTCACACGATTTTCTACCAGCTCTCTCTGTGTTCATAATTTCTAGGGTTCTTGAAGGTTTTTGCTTCTCTCTGTGATCCTCTTTACTCTGTATATTGCAACATTCGTTCACACATATTCGATCCTTGAAGATGAGGAAGCTTAAGTATCATGAAAAAAAACTATTGAAGAGAGTCAATTTCCTCGATTGGCGGATAGAAGGGAACCAGAGGGAAAACCTGGTAATGCATCGGTATCACGTCACAGGCAGAGACGATTACAAAAAGTAAAATTTGTCCTTTTTATTTTTTTATGTTTTGCAGTAGCTATTGAACATTTGTTAATGTTTGATTTGTAATTTTTCTTGAGTTAATTGCTGTTGTGTTCTTAGGTACTCAGGTTTGTGTAGAATGGCGCAGAAGCTTGTCAACATTCTGAAACAGATGGATGCAAGAGACCCCTTTCGAATTGAGATGACTGACGCCCTTCTTGAAAAACTGTGAGTGTTGAATAGAATTCAGTTTTGTTGTCATCTTTAAACAAAAATAATTTTACTGTTTGAATTATGCGATTATGGTATTCAGTTTGCATTTTTTAATTTTTTCTAGACAGTAGAAAATGCTTGGTTGCTTGTTTTTGTTTAGCTTTCAGAAACCATATTCAGATAGATTGTTGCATATGGTACCCTATTGTTAGATACTTAGATATCAATGTAAGGAGAATGTTCAAGTATCTTTTTGCCTAGTGCTGCATATGCGAAAAGTTGCTTCAAAACATACTTTTGTCTTACCAATTTTTTGGGAAAGGAACTTGATGGCAAAGATATTGTCACTTGAAAAACCTTTCTGCCCTTAAGATACTTGCGAACTAGTCCCATTTTGATGATTTTATGCATTATAATCTGATTATATAGTCTTGCTATACAATATCCACTTAAGCTTATTGGCTGGAAGTAAATTTTGTAATGGTTTATGCTGTTGGAAATCATATGAGTTGAAACAACATTCATCATAAAAACTTGTATTTCATTTCTTTTTAATCAATTTAAATCTGAAAATATTGTGGAAATTAGTGATATGCATCTTTAGTTGATAATTGAAGTCAGTTCATAAAAAAGAAAAATTATGACAAAAAACTGTCTATCGTGCATGTTGGCATACATGAGTCGTTATAGTTCAGTTAGTGCTTATACGTTTGATAGCAGAGTCAGAATTGCATTGTAATAAAGATTATTACATGGTGCACATGCTTAATATCTGACATCTTCTCATGCATGTTATTGCTGTGTGAATAATTATTCTGCTTAGTTAAGGTACTTGATGGGTCATTATTGGAAAGAACACTGTTGTTCATCATTTCATGTGAGATTTGCCTATCACTGCTGTTTTCTTACCTTGCTATTTTGAATGTTCTAGTACTGTTAAATATTAATTTGTTCTAAATATATTAGTAGAGCAGAAATTTTATATTCATATTTTATATTTTTTTAGACTTGATTTTCTCTCAATTTAGGTACAACATGGGTGTTATACCATCTCGTAAAAGTTTGGCTTTGTGTGAGCGTTTATCAGTATCATCCTTTTGTAGGTATGTGACGTGTAAATTGCAATGTATTGATGTAATCTTTTTATGAAAAATCCAAGGCTGCAATCTTTTAATTGATGTTATTTTTTAGTGAAGAATTTATATTATTGAATATAGAATTCACTAAGACTGTAAACTACTTTCTTTAGGCGTAGGCTTGCCACTGTCTTGGTGAGGCTGAAGTTTGCTGAACACTTGAAAGAAGCAGTTACATATATTGAACAAGGGCATATTCGTGTGGGTCCAGAAACTGTCACCGACCCTGCATTTCTGTTGACTAGGAACATGGAAGACTTCATAACATGGGTAGATACATCAAAGATAAGAAGGAAGGTCCTGGAATACAATGACAAGCTGGATGACTTTGATGCAATGAATTAATTTTTCGGTGAATCTTACTCTTCCAATGAAGATTTTATAAAATTATGGCCCTATAGACATTCATTTAACTCATCATTAGTCAGCTGTGATTTCTCTAGCGCTGTGTATTCTGCTTATAGTTTTGTTCTTTCTGTAGGAGTGTCAAACTGGTGCGTATATTGTCATTCCCAATTTTAAGGATAATTACTCATCCATTTGTGGGACTATTTGATTATTTCTTACCAAGTGAAGATTATTGTTGCAATCTGATCAGCTATATATGATTTAGTTATCTGGACCTCGATTTCTAAAAGTACCTATCTGTTGTAGCACTGAACAGAGGCTTTTAAATGCAACAGAATATGGTCTCTTGCTGGTGCAGTGGTGCTTTTATATGTAATATGATCTTACAGTGTCTTTTGGGTATAATATGATTTTACTGCTCGTTGGCACTTGTGTAATCAAAGCTCAGTGAGAATATCAATTGCTGTGTTGCAGTAAGGCTTGGCTTGGTTATGTTTTCCTTGAATAGTGGAGATCAAGCATGCATAATATTCTTCTTCCATCTTTCTGTTTGCATTGCTTCAATTTCTGTTTGGTTAATTAACTTTTTCTGCTTTTATATACCCTCAACACAAACAAAAAATGAAGTGCTATAATTAGATTTGTTGGACTTAAATTCTGTGGTTTACCTCTAGACTACACCTTATGTGACAGGTAAACTAACAAGATATTTGCGTTGCGATGCAACTCATCTACTGTTTCTGTGTTTTACTTTGTTCAGCAGCCATTATGAGCCATTATGTCATGAGCACAATGGTTGCGTTGCGATGCACCTCATACCCACTGTTACCTTATAATTACTAGCACAAACAATAAAACTTGATGCTGAAAATAAAACCTTATATAGGCCATCACCTCAGGATTGAGGTGTAGCATCAACTAGTAGTATCATCACAATTTAATCTGGACTTTTTTTCTCCATTTTCAACATATTGAGAACAGCAAATCACTAGCAAAGAAGTCTGAGCTCTCCAAATTCCTTCTGAAGCGGAGATTTCACTATAAATTAATAGGACATGAAACTACTTGTCAGATGTGTAATGTAAAAGTACAGTAGCTAAGTTTATTTCAAGTATGATTATAGTTTCGTTTTACACGGCCGTTATATAACTGCAAAGTCAAGGGTTGCTTTTCTTTGATGGCGAAGAAACCTCAGCAGGTGGTACTCCAGGAGTTGGCTGGAAAGGAAATGGAGGAAAAGGTGGAAAAGATGGTGGAGATGGGTTAGGAGTCAAACCAGAAAAAGGTGGCAGGTTGAAGAAAGGTGGTGAAGGGAAAGTGGGTGGGAAAACTGAAGGAGGAGGTGAAGGAAATATTGGAGGGGTTACAGAAGGTGGTGTCTGAAAGGGGTTTGGAGGAAACACACTGGGTGGGTTGAATGTATTTGGTGGAAATGGAAAAGTATCTGGATTACTTAATGCACTATTTGATAACTTTGGTGTTTTATTGGTTGCTTCCTTCTTAGGTATTGGCGGGAGTAATGGGATTCCCGGGAGCTGTGGGAGGCGGGGCAGCAGAGGAAGGGGTGGCAGGCGAGGCAGCGGGGGGAGAAAGCTACCCAAGGTTGGTGGATCAGATGGTGGATCTTGAATTGGCGGTAAGAATGTAGGATCATTAGGGTTTGAAATTTGAGATAACTTGCCGTCAAGTCTCATTGGTTTCTTGGAATGATCATTCGATGTTGGCTTCTGATCACAGACTTGTGGCTGTTTCAACGGCCTGAATGTGAAGAAGCCTGCTGAGAAAACATTTGTGCCTTCTTTTCTTGATTTGAGGTACAAGTTGGATGTAGTTGCAGTATCTGCTATGGTGCAGTATGGTTTATTACTGCTGATTAATCTCACAGAACAACCTTGGATTTTCTTCGCATGTTTGCTGATAGGAGAAGGCAAATGGACTTTGAATTCACCATGACTGTCTGTTTTCACTTCCTCACGGAAGCCCCGCGTAAGTGCTGTGTCCTTGCATTCGACCGCAACAGATGCACCTGAGTAGTAGTACAAAACACATGAATCGAACTTGAAACACGAGACAGCGACACGATGAAAATAGAGATCGGAACGAACCTGAGATGAAGTGGCTGTTCTTGTAGGAACTCTGTTGGAAGCATGTGTCACAGTAGACTTTTCCCACAATAACAGCAGATGACTTCTGATCATTATGATTATGGTTAGCTTCTGAAGAGATGGTTAGTGCAATAATGAGGAATATTATGGTCCAAAACCAAGACATTCTTGAAAACTCCAAACCTTCTACTCTTTTTTTTTTTTTTTTTTTTGGTAACTGAGATGGAAAATGATGGTGTGTTTTAACCTTTTTATACAGGGAAAGAGGAAGGGTCTTAATGTTGTTCATGGAAATACAAGTGAACTGCAAACTAGCAGCATTATTTCAAAAGTACCGAACAGACAGAATTAAAGCCAGATACACTTTAGAATTGATAAAGAAATTCATTTTCTTTTTTTCTTTTTGGATGATCAAATTTATGGTGATTAGTGTGGTTCTTGGTTGAGAATTGGGTGAAGTGACAGTTGGGGGTATTAGTTCACGAGACTCTTAATACGTATCACAAGTTTCATTACACAAAAAGTGCCATTTGCATGGTTTTACGAACACTTACTTTCCACCATACAGACATGGATTTAGATGATGTAAAATTTTGAATTCCAGACATCAGTCATAAAAAGTAAAAAATATTTTTGGTATCCATTCCCAGCTCTAGACATGCACCAATTAACCGGAACCGAAACCGGCGGTTCCGGAACCGGCGAAAAATGAACCGAAACCGGTAGAGCACGGTTCGGTTTCGGTTCCTACTACTCTCGAACCGGAACCGTCGGTTTGCCGGTTCCGGTTAAAACCGGCGATTCCTCGATTTTTTATTTTTTTGAACGGCCAAGATCGTCTATCCGTTGGAGATCCGACGGCCCAAAAAAAACGACCGTTGGGCTGTAAACCGGCGGTTCAGGCGGGTAACCCGTCGGTTCACGGTTAGCCGGTTCAAACCGGCGGTTCAGGCGGGCCGGGCGAAAAATTTTGAATTTTGAAATTCAAACATGCGGCCGAGATTGTGTGGCCGTTGAAGATCAACGACTGAGATTGATCTAGGAACCGGCGGTTCCGCCGGATTTTTTTTTTTTTAATTCAAGGGCTAAGATTTTTTTTGTGTTCAAAATTTGAAATGGATGGATGAGATCAATTCTGATCCTCTATAAATACCCCCCAAGTGTGATCAATTTGAGCACACAACATTCAATCTACTCTACTTCTACTACACTACTTCTTCTATTCTACATTCTTGATAGTTGATTCTACTTCTACTCTACACAATATACTTTCTCAATTCAAGTTCTCAACTTTCAAGTTTCTTTTTTTAGTTCATATATATCAAACTCAAAAAAAAAAAATAGTTGTAGTCTTTTATTTCAATTATCTCATTATCACTTTTATTTCAATTCTCTCATTATCATTTTCTATTCTTTCCCACATATACTACTAATTAGTATACTTATAATCTTTTAGTTTTAGTTCATAAATCATATATATTCATCATTTTTTCAATCTAAAAAAAAAATGCCTAGAAGAGGTTCTTCTTCATCCGGTGCCTCGCCTTTTTCTTTTAGAGAAAAATTCATACACAACACCTTAAATTGTCCTCCACCACCTCCACGTCAACTTCCACCAACTCTAGAAGATGTTGAACTTGAAAATATTCCTTCGGATGAAGAAATGTCCCCTCATTTGTTCAACTTGAATTTTAGGGAGATACTTGGAGATGATTTCCCCTCCGACGACGACAACAATAATACTCGAGGTCAATCACAACAAAGGACGAGTGGAAGTCAACCAATCTCGGGTGGTATGATTACTGGAGATGGAGCCGGAGGCTCTAGCGGAGGCGGAGGATCGACTCGAAGTTCCCCACAAGTGTTACGTTTTGATATATTTTCCATTCATTTCAAGAAGGAGGCGATTGAGAATTCGAATGAATTCAAAGTTATTTGCAACTATTGTGGCACAAAGTATAAATTCAAGCATCACGGAGGATATGGAACGTTCATCAAGCACATCAACTCGAAGCATCCAGATAAGATTGGCATCTCAACAGGTCAAACACAAATAGGACGAGGGTTCACGGCGTCTTCTGGAGGAGAAGGTTCATCGGCGTCGGGTAACACTCTTTTTAAATTTGATGAATCTAATTATTTGAGATTATACCTTAAACTTATGTGCACCAAACATTTGTCATTTAACTTTGCTGATAATGTTTTTTTTCAAGATTGGGTTAATATCACTTTAAATCCTCAAGCCCCACCTTTGCATCGTAATAAATGTAAACTTGGTATTGCTAAAGTTGTTAAAGAGTATGGTTTGGTTTTAAAATAAATTTTGCAACAATTACCTCATAAAGTGTCTATATGTTCGGATATTTGGAGCAATTTTTGGTAAAAAGCGAATTATATGGATATTACTTGTCATTGGATTGATAGTTCATGGAATATGCAAAAAAGATTAATTGCTTATAGATCATTTGATGTTCCTCATACTGCCATTAATATTGCTCACAAAATTAGTACTATTTTGCAAGAATATGGTTTAGTTACAAAGATTTTTACAATCTCATTTGATAATGCTAGTGCTAATACGGCTAGTTTAGAAAGTCTTATTAATATTTGCAAACCCTCAATTGGTGGTAGATTTTTTCATGTTAGATGTATTTATCATATATTGAATTTATGTGTTCAAGATGATATAAGTTCTTTGAAAGCACACATTCACCTATTAAAAGTGTTTTATGGTATATAATGAGAAACCCTTCCGTGACTAAAAGGTGGAAAAGATATTCACCCAAAAAAATTTCCTTTAGATGTTTCAACTCGTTGAATTCGACGTATAAAATGTTGCATGACTCTTTTGATTATAAAGAACATATTTGTGATTTTTACTCACAAGATGCGGGTGGTCAAGTCTTGTTTGCTAATCAATGGGACACATGTTATACTTTATGTGATATTTTGCAAATTTTTAATGATGCTACGGAAGAACTATCCGGTGTTTATTATCCTACTTTAAATTTAGTTGTTGATAATTGTGTTAAAATTGCTATGGTTTTTAGTGCTAATGAAGTACACTCGTTGTTGTCAAATGCTATTCTTTTCATGAAATCTAAGTGGTTAAAATATTTTTTCAAATTCCGGGCTTGTGTTTAGTTGCTAAATTGTTAGACCCACGTATTAGAATGGATAGTTTAGAAGAATTGTTAACGCTTTACTATGATTCATTGTATGCTAATTGTGATTCTCCAACTAGACAACAAGCTCCTGATTCTAAAGATATAGTTGTAACTACTTATAATCTACTAAAAGAACTTTTTAAGGAGTATAAAGAACAAAATAGTATGAATGATGATCAATCTAGTGGTGATGATAGTAGTGATAGTGGTGATAATTCTAGAAAATATGATGCTCTTCAAAAATTTTATAGTTTTTATGATGCTAGATCTCAAAAACATGCACGGGTTATATCTAATCCTTTTCAAGAACTTGATTCTTATTTTACTAACACTTTTGAGTTTGATACAAGCGTAACTAGTTTTGATATTTTGAAGTGGTGGTCAAGGAGAACAAAATCCTTTCCTATTTTATCATTGATTGTAAGAGAGATTTTTGCATCTCCCGCCTCTACGGTCGCCGTTGAACAAACATTTAGTCTTGGTAATTTCACTTTGGATCCGACACGATCCAATTTAGTGTGACAAATTTAGAAAATTTATGTTTGTTTGATGATTGGTTAAAGGCGGAAAGACGGATTCTAAATCAAAATGAAGAAGACCGTACGGATGATGACATTACGGAATATGAAAGCGATGTAGACTGGTAGAGTAAACAAAAAAGGCCATCACCATTCACCACCACCGAGCCAAAGAGGTAAGTTGAGGTAAGTTAAGAGAACTATGTGAGCTTTGATTCCTTTCGAGGATACGTAGGCAACTTAAATTTAAGTTGAACTTGAATTTTCAAGTTTAACCCTAAATTTAAGCTCAAGTCATTTTTTTCCCCACTCTATTATGTTGTTGTATTTTAGCTTATAAAGTTTGTATTTTTCAAATTTTTATATAGTAAAAATAGATTAGTTGACATGGTTGTAAACTTGTAGTATTCTACATTTGTAAATTGTAATGATTTAGACTTTAATATTTAAATTACAATGTGATCACATTAATTAATATTGTATGATTATTAATTTAATATCAACTTTCAAATTTTTATTTGCATTATTAAATATTGCATACATCATGTTTTCAATTTTAATGAAATTACACATACTCAAATTCAATATTTCAATTACACATGTTTTACTTATTTAATTATTTAATAAATAAATTACACATAAAAAAATCGGAAAATCGGCGGTTCCGCACCGGAATCGGAACCGTCGGTTCGAGAACCAAAACCTTAAGACCCCCGGTTCGGTTCCTATTCCCTCTCCATTGGAATCGGAACTGGCGGTTCCGAACCGGGGTGCATGATTACCCAGCTCCGGACAGTCTAACAAAAAATTATTTTTTCCAAATCCCACGGGACATTAAACTATTAAAATAAAAAAAATGTTTTCCAAATCTAACAAAAAATTATCTTTTCCAAATCCCACGGGACATTAAACTATTAAAATAAAATAAAAATTTCCAAATCCTATCTGACATCACCCTTAATTAATTTTTAAAAAAATAATAAATAAATAATTCACCCAACACGCCAGAGTAAAGTGGACATCACACTTAATTAATTTAAAAAAAAAAAAAATCACCCCAACACCCCCTCCCTCCTCTTTTGTTAGAGTAAAGCTTGACTAATGAGTTGATTTTTAAAGGTATAATTGGCGAAAACATAAAAAATGAACAAAAAAAAATGTATTTTAAAAAAATATAGTTGGAAATGAGTTAATGTATTTAAAAAAATTAAATTGTATTTTTAAGGATATAGTTGGGCCAACAGGTGACATTTCCACAATTTTTTTACTATATCGCATAGAGGCCAAAAAATATTATACTCCCTTCATCCCACCATCCCAAAAGTAGTTTTTGCTTTTTATACGTGGATTAAGGAGTATATATTATTAATGTGTAGTGGGTAATTGTATTAGTAGGAGTGTGGTCTCATATTTTAATTGCATTAGTAGGTGTATACGAGTCTCATGTGTGTAAATATATAAAAAAAAAAAAAAACTATGTGTCCGACGCTAAAAAAAAAAAAAAAAAAAAATCTTTTTGGTGTGGGACTGGAGTATAATGCGCAAAGATTGGATAAAATAAAGAGTTGCAAATTGAAATGATTTCCAACCCCCCAATCTCTATATATACATATTACCCAACTGGATGATATACTTTTCATTACAATATCATGCAAGCTTCAGAGTCAGTCACTGATAACTCTCTCCAAACACAGAAATGGTGTGGCCATGAATCCCTCTACAGATTCCATGGCTTCTGGTTCACACAAACATACCTACAAACCACCCAACAAGTTGTCGAATCATTCAAGCCACTCCCAACTCATGTAATCTTAGCATCTTTCCCCAAAACAGGAACCACATGGCTCAAAGCCCTTCTCCACTCCATCACACACAGATCAACCCAACCCCATTATCACTCTGCTCTCACCTCCAACCACCCTCAAGAACTCATCCCATCCTTAGAGACAAACCTCTATGTCAGAGGGACAACAACACAAGATGATCAAGATCATGATAGCAGCCAGGGGAGAAATATCTTGGCAACCCACATACCATACCAGATTCTTGGAGATGTCCTGAATTCATCCACCAGTAAGATTGTTTATCTAGCCAGAAACCCTAAGGACACCCTGGTGTCTCTATGGCATTTCCTGAAGAAAGCCAAGAGTGTTGAGGATGATCCATGGGAGCTGGAGGATGCCGTTCATCAGTTCTGTAATGGGGTCGTCCCATTCGGGCCGTACTACGATCATGTGTTGGGTTACAGAGAAGAGGCACTTAAAAGACCTGAGAAGGTGTTCTTTGTCACCTATGAACAACTCATGGGGGACACCAGTGGCCATGTTACATTACTTGCGGAGTTTTTGGGGTGTCCGTTCGAAGACGAAGAAGAAGAAGTGGAGAAGATTGTGAAATTCTGCAGCTTTGATGTTCTGAGCAATCAAGAAGTGAACAGATCAAATGAGTTGTCAATTGGGTTTCCATTGCCATACAGTTCTTTCTTTAGAAAGGGTGTTGTTGGAGATTATAAGAATTATCTTGATGATGTTATGATTCAGAAAATAGATTGCGTTACTAGGGAAAACTTTCATAGTATTGGCTTTGATTATGGGATATAGTTGAGCTTCATCTTAAGATATGCTTTAAAGGAAGGAAGCAGTGCTCACATATCTTCTACTGAATTTTGAGATTTGTTGTTTTCATTCTAATGTTTTAATTCTATGCCAACTGTTGGTGGCTACTTAGTTAATGTTGGATGTTTAAATTTATTGAACTTATTCAGTAACTCTGTACACACTACACATTATGACTTTAAGAACTTATTCAGTAACTCTGTAGTATGTACACATTATAACGTGCAGCATTTTCTTTTCCAATTACTTGATTTATTAGGATGTATTGTTAGATTGAATTCATTAAGCCTCACATGCAACATTTGAGGTAAATTAACCCGTACAAGGGGCATGTTAAAGTAATTTTATTAAATACTACCTCCTCTGTTGCTTTTAATGCATTTTGTTATTTTAATTCGTCTCAATACAAGATATATTTGCCTTTTTCGTAAATAGAACATGCACAAAATAATTAATATATTTTCATAAACCCAACACACAACACTAATACAATTACCCATCATAAAATAAAATATCATATCTTTCTTGTAATCTACACATTAAAATATTATATACTATCTCCTAATCTAAGTACTAAAAATAAATACACCCCCTTATAATTAGACGGAGGGAGTATTAAATACTCATTGCTATCAATTTATACTCATAAATAGAGTAGTCATTTAACTTTTAATATATAATCTTTCATTCCTTTACTAGTTTAGTTCATTTTATTTTTATATCAAACATCTTTATTTTTTGGGTGTAAATCAAAATCTGGAAAACCCGTGCATAAATAATGGTGCATTTGTGGCTTCCTACATTACATAAGTATTTCTAAAAAAATAAGTACTACTTTTAGAAAAATATTAGAAAAAATTCATGTGAGATTATACTTATTAAGAGTATGCATACAATTTGAGCAATAATAATTTTATTTCTGTCCAAAAAAAAAAAAAGAGTATGCATGCAATTTGTACGGTATATAGAACACCATAAGTATTTGTATTAACAGAAACCAGTACCAAATATTTTTCATCATAAATTTTAATGATAAAAACAGGACATCATAATAACTAAGAAAAGATGATCACAAGAGACACATTTTATTTAATTCATGATAACTTTACATAGAATAATCCATGAATAATTTATAATATAAATAAAAAGTTATAGTAATATTTTTTTATTAAAAAGTTATATAATTAAATAAGAAAAAAGAAAAACAGTGTCACACAAGTTTAGATTTAGATGCATATATTAAATTTAATTGCAGGTTTAATCTAATCTGAAAAGTGACCCTAGAATTCAATATTCAGAAATAGAACTCAAACTGATGGCACCATTATTACACAGAGACAATTTTTTTCTGGTGAGCTCCAGAGTACACGCATTAAAGACAGATAATTTCCCAATAAATCAGAAATGCATGATATAAAATAATGTACTAATAATCAAAGCAAGCATACAACATTTGGTAACCTTTACTAACCACCTACTCACTGCACTCATAGCTATGTCATTATGGACTACCCATGATAACAATTTTTAAAGAAAATTCAAGTATACATTCAGATAAGAAACAAGTACAAACTATCCTCAGCCAACCATCTAAAGGAATATTGCTTTAAAATGCTCTAATGGTGGAGAGAATATATTCTTATGCTTAATCATCAAACATGGCAACACCTAGGCCCCAAAGCATTACATGATAAGAGAAAAAAGTTAAAAAGATGTATGATTGAGGGTACAAAATCCAGAAAGAATGTAAGATTAACAAACAATCGAACCGAGTGTGAGGAATAGAGCGAATCTGTAACAAGTTTAAATTGTTTCGCCAAAGTTTTATAGAGTGTATGTCACTAAAGTTTATAATGAAACAAATCAATACTATTTTAGAAATACATACCAGTTGGTATTCGGTAGAGAATAAGATAAAGGAAACCCCAAAAGCATCAAAATTTTACTGCAAAAGAATTGGCATCCCTTTACAAGAATCAATGCTTTACAGAAGGAAATCAATGAAGATCTAAAAAGAAAGTTTTTCTTTTATAGCCCATGTTTATCATAACTCAACTATTGTTATGAGAAAACATGAGATCAACTTAAATGGAACTTCATTAGGAGGTCAAAAATCTGCTAACAAGCAGCATATAAAGTATAAATAAGAAAGGTAAAACTCCAAGACATCATATATATGAAATATTTTACAAAAATAACACAACCACACAAATCCAAACTTCTAGCACTCAGTGTTACATGTTGCCACAATCGAACCAGAGACTGGGTTGAGGGGAGGGGGAAGGGGGAGGGAATAAACAAGAGATTCTCATAGCATGAAAGAACTATATACAAGATATGTAATCTTACAGCGGAAACTGGTAATGCAGTAAGCAAGATACCTTTTTGATTGGGGCCAATACTAGCAAGTTCAGTATAGCCAAGGTTCAAATCTGAATGGATCCGATGTTAAAATTGAACTTAAAAAAAAGGCAATTGAAGAAGCTCCCCGAGAATTTAGCCTAGAAAGCCAACAAAGTTCAATCAGTGTAAGATTTACTTATCATAATAGGTCAGAAGCTGCTTCACATGATTTTGCCATGCAGCAACATTTTCTCCATCAACAGCAACCCAATCAACGACAGTTGATGCTGGTTGTTCCCACCATTCATCGAGCTACAGAAAAAAATCACAGATTATTGTTATAAAAGGTCGTGTGTCTTCAATCTTGAACTAAATAACCACGAGATCATAAATGGTAGTCGTTGTGACACACCACCTCTTGAACTTGGGAATAGAAAAGAGTATGAAAAGTTCTTATGGTAACAAACTAGCACACAAAAAATCATGCTAATGGATTCTCAGCAACAGAGACTATTTATTAATTAATAACATTCACCTGAAAATCAAACTATCAACTTGACTCTAGGATAAAATATTTGGTTGTTCACAGACAAGTTACATTTCCCAAACTTGTATAAAGTTCATTGCTTTAGGCCACAATTAATTTTAAATTCACAGTTCAAACGTCTTCCAAATTTGTATGGAAGGGTCTTGCTTGAGTTCATTCAAAACACAAAACAATTAGTACTTACCAAGCCTCCAACATATTTGCAGTCTTCAAGGCATTTCTGAGCATTTAGAACTGCATTACTTACTTCAGGCAACCATTTTTCTGTAACAGTTTTCTCTTGTTCAGCTGCTACATTTAAGCAGTAATTTGTTGTCCTGCAAAACAAATTCAAAACAATAAATGTGCTTCTCATAATGAATCACTGCTTGCATGCTTTCTGCATAAATGAGAAATCATTATTTCACATTTAAAAAAAAAAAGATTCCTAAATGCAAAAAACTTCAGAAGCAGATCCCCCAGTGATTATTTTTAGTTTGTCTAATCCCAACTTGTCTCCATAGATTTCTCAAATCATGCTCATCATTTGTATCAAAAAATAAAGTTACTCATGCAGATAATTTAAAAGAAAATGAGATGAGATGGTTGTACCTATCATACTCTTGCTGTGCACGATGAGCATGATTTAACAAAGCATGACCACTCTCTACGAGATTTCTTCGTACATGAACCAAATCAATTGCCTTTGCCAAGTCTTCCAGTACACAAGCCTCAGAACCACGAAGCTTTAAACAGAACTCCATGGACTCTAGAACAGATGCCAAACCAGCATCCAGACCATCTAAACCTGCAATTAGATTAAATAGTTTATATGCATCTAGTTGCACAGAGGGTTTCTGGGTGCATAAATCGGTTAAAACAGGAGGAGACATGAGTATGAAGATAGTCCCACCAGTAATGAGTTTTTCGATGCAGAGACATCAAAAATTCTGGTTGGAAAATATTAAGTAAAATATCTCATTGGAAGATGCAGTTTATACTGAATTTTTTTTAGAGCAAATAAAGTGATCTCGTGTGAATATAAAGCTGCAAATAGATCATCTGCAAATATAATGGAGGATGAAAAGCTGACCGGCAGGATACTGTAGGGCAGCAGAAATGCGACATATAGAAGGAACTGCAGAAGGATCTCTGGCACCAGCTCTAGCTGTCAGCACTGCTGCATTCCTCTCAGCAGTAGCAACTGTTTCAGGGCCCGTAGAGCCATTTGCACCCATTGACTCCAAGAGTGCCTGAACAGAATGAGGACGACACATAAGAGATATGGATAATGAAAAGCCACATCAGATTATAACAGGATCTTTCAATGTTTTTAGTTTGACCATATATTATCCACAGCCTAAAAGGAGCAAAGACATTTAAGCTTACAAGCAAGAAGGTATATACACTTAAAGATGATGTCATTTAACCAAAATACAGAACAAAGATAATGTCTTGAATTACTTTGCTCAAAGAAAAATGCATAGTAATACCAACAAAATAACACATTACCAAGATAAAATATTTTGGCATTAATAATTCTGAAAACTGTATATCGATATGCAGTTATCAACTTTTGCATAATGAATACGTGATCAAGCTATAAGGTATCAAATATCAACTCTCTATCAAACAATCTGAGATGTGCATGCCACATCATACCAAAATGCAAGTTCATGCACACGAACAAGAACTAACATTAGTTTAAGTTTCTAACAGAGAAAGTAATACAATTTTGGAAGCTTGGAGGAAAGTCTAATTTTCAAGTCTGTAAATATGATGAAACTCAAATACCATGAAAAAAACAAAACTTAAAAGTCAAGGTCATTGAGATCAATTATCGATTTTTAAGCACCAAAGAGGTCAAATCACAGAAAATTAGCAAATTGCACAGATAATATAGGAAGTCAAGAAATTAAAAGAACTCCACTTCTATGAGGTAATATATGTTGCAGTTTCTTTTATACTGTTGCAACAAACCTGAGGAGTTGAAGGAAGCATGTAGAGGCTATTATCAGGTGTCCGATAAAAGGCTTGAACTTCCTTATCAATGAGATCTTGTGCGCTGTTCGATAAGTCCAGGACAACATTACAGGCAGGAATTATAGTGCTTGATGCATACTCCCTGGCAGCTAACGGCTGCTGTCTCCAGAAAGAAGCAGCATCCTACAAAGTCGAGAAAAACTCATTACAATAGAGCACAAAAAGAATCATCTATGTTCAAAATAAACTTCTTCCTATCTTCATAAACAAACTACTACATAGAAATTTGAATTAAAAGACAGTCGCATATGCTTTCATGATACTGCAATACAAGAAATAATCAATACTTGCATAAATGCTTCACCAAACAAATATATTGTTATTATTCCTTATATTAGCTTTCATTCTATTTTTATTCATATATAAATGCTTCCAATACTTCAGAATATTAAATGATATGCATCAGCAGTCATGTTCAAGGTGCACTAAACTAATCTTGCATCCTTATTCATAAGAGGAGCGAGGTGCACTGGATCAAAAGGGGGCTGCTGACACCCAGGTCATGCGAGGGTATGCACCTCTTGAGCATGGAACGCAACTATGCTATTTACATTAAAATATTATATTGACTAAAATTTTGGATTATGCCTTCACATTTTAAAGATTTAAAGACGCGTGTAAAAGCAAAGAGATAGAAACTCCAAATACTAAAGAAAGAAGGATAAAAAGGAGGGAAGTAGAAAACATAGCTCCATGACCCAGCTAGCAACACAGGTTTTGGTCTGCGCTGCAGCTGTGATTGGCTTGGGCTGGGGGGAGGCCGGGCAGTTTGGCCCTCATAGGGGTTTCTTGATGTAGAAGAATCAGAGGAGATTCCTAAGTAGTCCCCCCCCCCCCCACCCCGAATAGAAGGAATCCTCAATGGCTAATCCCACATCTGAATTCAGTCTAGGTTTTCTAAAATCATATGATGTGCAACTCTTGGGGGTGAGGCAAAATAAGAAAAGACTGTACCAATTGGGGGCCTGTATTAAAGGTGACCAGGGTATTCACCTCGCATACATTTCCACCACTTGCATGCAGATATGCTATCCTCTGCAACCCTTGCACTTCACGGACCTCTAACAACTATAGTTCCATCATTAACAAAATGCTTCTTCAGATACTCTTACTAATGTCTAGATAACCTATAGCTACTTTTCCAGCTAACAAAGGAAATAAAATGCATGTGCTAGTGAACTTGTGAAAGCGCATGTATGTGACTATCATGTGAGCGGGTTAAATCCTACCATGTTTGCCTTGAGTAATGCTTTGTAGATTGATTCCAGCTCAGACCTGCGAGCATCAAACTCTTCAATCTTTTTCCACTTCTTTTTTAAAGAATTCTCAGCATCTTTGCGCTCAGCACATAACTTATCCAAGCGATGCACCTCCGACATCAATGTATTCAAGCTAGCACGCAACCCAGCAGCCTCTCTTTCCTTAGCCCAAACCTCTAACTGACAAGAACAGAGAAAAGGCATGGTATTTGTATTCAATGTTTTTACAAGTTTTTAGTATACATTTAACATGTTACAGAGTAACAGAAAGATCAGAAGTGAAACTAACGAGATGCAAAATTGACAAGCATAGACATAAACACACACACACACACACATACACAAAAAGGTATAAACCTTAAAATGAAACAGAAAGAAATTATGAGTTGTAATAATCATAATAAAATTTGCTAGAAATAATAAATTGCAATTTCCCTATTAGAAATGATTGTATGACAAGAGCCAACCTATGAAGTATGAGTTTAAATGATCACCAGTATACACTAAAGTAACAGAGTCGCACAAAATTCCTAGAAGACAATAAATTGCAAACACATTACTTGCCCTATCAGAAATGATCACTGATCGCCAGAGTAGACTACAGAAACAGAGTCGCATACACAAATTCAC
The DNA here is from genome assembly GCA_023678885.1 of Pogostemon cablin. NCBI lineage: Eukaryota > Viridiplantae > Streptophyta > Magnoliopsida > Lamiales > Lamiaceae > Pogostemon > Pogostemon cablin. The sequence continues at coordinate 18,831,756 of CM043000.1, forward strand.
CAGTCATCCCCTCAAAAAAACTAAGTTAATTATCAATTTTTCTATACTAATTCACTAATGCTTCAGCTCTACTTTACAACCTCATAAACCACTACTATCCTTGAGTATCCAATGTGTCACAAAATATTTTGATGCAAAATGATCTATCCCTTATTACAGATAATTTACACCCCTCACTTTAAACTCATAGGTGACATAAAAAAAGAGGAAAGCCAAACAATTCTCAAATTAGTGTATACTGAATGATAATCATAGATAACGAATACAAAATAAAACTACATCATATTCAATTCATGAAAAATCAGTTATGTTAGTCCATACAAGCATACCACTGATTTCAACTGGCCAAAACTCAAATGGCAAAACTTTAGAACAGCATTACCTCGAGTTGCCGAAGGCTGCTCATATTCTGTGATGTTCCCGCAGTGACAATCGAGTTTGAGGAAACTACATCACTTCCATGGAGACGTTTTAAGAGTAGTTGACTCATGTTTCTAGCTTCTGCTGCTTTGTTGAGTGCATCCTCAGTGGCCAAAAATTGTTGTACATGTGCTTTCTAGAGGAAATGTATTTTAATGAAAATAAGCTAGAGAACATTTGGGGTCATAACATCAGAAGAACTGACAAGAAAATAAAAGGAGCGGGCTCTGAAAAGGAATCATAAAAGTGGATTCACAGTCTTCACAAGCAATCAGCATAGAAGTTTACTATGTAGTTGCCACTACACAAAGTACCTGTCTCTCGAGAAGTTGATTCTCTGTCCCTCTTGAAGGTGCATCACCTCCAAGCTTCCCATTACCATAAAGATGATACTGCAGTGGAGAGCTTATATCAGTAGAAGAAGCCTCAGTTATTGTGTCATTCTCATACTTGTACCTTCATAAGAAATTCAAAGAACAGAAAAAGGTCAAAGAATTGGTCCAACAGAATCACATTAAAGATGAATATATGCATCCATATGTCATTAAATTAAGTTAATTTGAATATACATGTTCCATTAAGCAGGAGAGGATGCATTAAAGAAATAAAAAAGACATTCAGACCTGGGGCTAGACATTAACTACACATATGAGATTGCTGAAATTAAAAAAAAAATCTCTGTGTTGGAAAAAAAGCTTGCAGCATAGTTAGCATTAATGAACTAACTAATGGAATACAAAATGGTCAGTTCTTAAGATTTATCAAAGTAAAGATTGATTAAAAAGGTGTGATGATAACTCCTACCAAATTCCATCTCGTTCTCAGAAAATATATTCTCAAAACAGCTATCCTGCATGGCAGTTAACAAATTGATTTAGGAATATGCTTGCTTCTATGATTAATTATTACAATTCTGATTATTTTTCTCAACAAACAAAGCAATAAAAGATTGATTAGCAGATATACACACGGTAAATGATGCAAGTTATTGAGAATACCTTAATGCTTCTGCATCAGCTCTGACATCAATTTTTTCTATTTCCTTACTGATCAGACTTTTCAGCCACTGGGTGTACGAAGTGATGGCTTGCAGTAACTGAGGCGGACTTTTCAGACAGTCAGAAAGTATATCTTTGATTTCAGAAGGTAAATCACCATCAATCTCAATTCCTAATTTTGCAGTTTCCGATTGAGGATTCACATGAACTCCACTACCTTCATAAGCAGGAAAAGAACTACGAATTTTTTCAGACATCCTCGTAGCAAGAAATTCACAAAGTTTTCGAACATTTCTTTCCCTTGTCGTCTCAATAAGAATGACATCATCTGCAGCTTTGCTGCCTTTGACAGTTGAATACAATTCCTTCTCATTATTAGCTGAGAAGCTGGTCACCATTTCACTTGAGTCAACACTAGATCTCCGAGCATCCCTAGCTTGGTTAACATAGTACCTTAGGCGTTTATGATACTCGGCAAATATTTTTGCTGCTTCATCACACTGTTGATCAAAAGCCTCTAGCATCACCTGCTTGTGTCTAGAAATAGAAAATCAGATCGTCAATTACTCATTTACATTTCTCAACAAGACTTGCTTAGATAACCAAGAAACTTGCATTGTCACTTATAACATTGTTATCACTTATCCCACCATCTGGCTGATTATTCAAACTTCAAGAAGAAATTTTATGTCTTTAACACTAATTATCAAAACACATCGGGAAAGCAGGCTGTGAACCCAATACAAATCCAAATATAAGGGCAATATAAATGTATAAGAAATGCAACCACTTTCATATGCTTGGACATGGACCATGTAAGTATCCTGCGTTCCCAATGTAAACACAGACAAGAAGTTCATCTATAACATAAATTCCTAAACAAGATTTAAAAATGAATAAGAAAATTATAACATTACTCCTACCTAAGAGTTAAATGATTCAATGAATTTGAAAAAAGATATCAACCTGTAATTTGACCGCTCATCGAGCATACGCTTGCGCTCGGCCTCCTCCCTGGATACCTCAATCATCCTAGCCTTCAACTCCTTACGCTGCCGCCTCACAATCTGCCTCAATCTCTCCACTTCCTTCTCCGCCAACTCTCTCTCCTGCAATGCCATCTCCCTACTACTGCTCCCACTCCCCTCCTTCCCAACTCCCGATTTCTCCTTCCTCCTACTTTTATCAACATCATCCGCACCGTGAACGAGAATATTCCTCCTAATATTCTCAACCGTCTTCTCCGATTTCACCCTCTTTAGCAAGAAATTCCATAAGGGGATCATGTTCCCACGGCAAATCTTGCGAAGTGATTCTGCTGTGGGCACTGAGGCTTTAGCACTAGCTGCGAATGGGCAGAGAGGCCTGTATCCCATTTCCTTCTGAAGCCATTCCAGTATTGCATCGGGCTGGGCCGCCGAGCCCGACGAGCTTTGCATTATTCCGGTGAATAACCTAGGGTTTTGCAGATCGAGCGCAGCGGATCGTCACGGGATTGAAATCATCGGCCGAAATCGTACAGTAACACGACGTTGTACCGAAGTAGAAGGATCAGATGGAAAATGGTTCAATTGAACGGATCTAGCATGCTGGAGATGATGAATTCAAGCAAATATATTGCCAAGAACTTCGTATTGATTTAGGTGAAAGTAAGGAAATACGTTGAGCGAGTGAAAAGTAATGAAGAATTCAAAATGTGGATAAATTGAAGAGAGGAGGGAGAAGTCGGAATAATATCGGATTCGGGATAGACGGCTCTTGGCAACTACTACAAGATAAAGGGCATAACGAAGATAAGTATTATGTATGTCGATAATAGTGGATATTATGAAAAGATGAGTTTGTTTAGTATGTTGTATAAAGATTGAAATTAATATTTTAATAACAATTGGTAATATGAAAAGATGAGTTTGTTTGGTATGATGTATAAAGATTGAGATTAATATTTTGAAGGTGTTTGATAGGTAGTAGTAATATTAAGTATAAAGTGTAATATTATATTTATGCCCTCATTATATTTGTGAATGGTCAATTATATAAATAAATAAAATAAAAAAGAATAATTTGATTTCGCACTATTATCATCAGAAGAAAGAAGAAGGCTCATTAATTCAATTCAAATTTATACAAGAATCCTAATTTAGTAAACCTCAATTAAATCAAATTCAAATAGAAATATTCTACAATTAATTAGGGCAAAATATCCAAATTGAGAAATCAAACACTAATCTCACAAATTCATTCTCTGAACTCTTGATTCAAATTAAAAAGCATAATTTAAATAAAGGAAATAGGGCATTCGCCATGACCGTGGTTGCGAGTCCATATCACAGATGCAAGATTGGGAGAAACCTAATGCTAGCGTATTTAAAACATGGATGCGATTTTATATTCTTCTTCGTTATTGTGAGTTGGTAAAAATCCATGACCACCAGTTAAATATATGGTTCTTAAATAAAAATTTATTTATATCATATCTTACTCATATTTTATTTAGTTATGAAATATTAGATATTGGTGCGATGATAAAAATATGTAAAATGTTGTCTCCTTATGACGTCTTTCTCTCGGCTTTACCAGTGTAACATGTTCGTTATAAGACTAAGGGCTCAACTTCCGATACTGCTAAGTCCACTTTCAAAAGGGATACAAGACCAATGGCCCTACTACCAATCCATTAGTCGAGTCCTTTGAAAGGGAGAGTCTAGGGGCCGGGAAGCGTGGAACAGGGGGAGCTGGGATTCGATTCATTAACAAATGATTGGAAACGATATCACTAAAAATTGCCCCTAAAATATATTAATAGAATGAATTAAATATTAATTATAATTAAAAAATTAAATATAAATTAACATTATAAATAACAATTGAAATAAAAAATAGATTGATGGCGATAATTTATTACTGCTATGAACATAATATTTTATGTTAATTCAATATTTATTTAGTTAAATTATTAATTTATATAATTGTTTGTATTTTTCTTTTTGTCACATGTGACATGATATTCATTCATTTTTGCTTTATTTTAGTTTTATAAAATTAAATTAATTAAATAATGTTTTATATATAATTATAAGAGTTGATATCATATGCACCCTTTTGCATACGTGCATGTTAATGTGTATAAGTTTTTATTCAATAGTATATACTCCATCCGTTCGGTTCTAAAATGTCCGTTTGTTTTTTGCTTGTGAATCAAGGAGTATTATTATTTATGTAAAGTGAGTAGTCGTATTAGAGGGAAGTGGTGGGCCATATTGTGTACTTTTTTACTAAATTGGAGAAATTGATACATTTGAAGTGGACCCCAAAAATAGTAAAATGGGCACCTTAGAAGCGGACGGATGAAGTATATGTTTCTTAATAATTACTATTATATAGTATTTTTACAATCAATTTTTTCATTAAAAAAACTAACAAAAAGTTAGCTAATAAAGTTTATACATTTTTATTCATTAGTATATATATATATATATATTCATATTGATAAATGTAAAAGTTTCTGAATTTAGGTGCACTCGGGGCACTGGATAATTTGCATAATTATAAATAGTATAATACTTATGTTAATAAATATTTATATAAATGTAGAATTATTTTTTAATCAAAAAAGTGATAATTTCATTTCATGAATAATTTATAGTATATAAATAAAAAATAATAACATTTTATAACAAAAATGAAAACTATTTTAAAAAGTCAATGGGTTTACTTTAGACAGCTTCACGCAAAACTCACCTTTTTAAAATTACATATAAAAATATTGGGTGGATCTCATTTTTTATTCAGCATATTATAATATTTAAATAATTATTTTATTTTAAATAATTAATTGAATAAAGACTTATCCAATATTTTGTAAAATAAGAATTAGTATTTTTGAGAAGTATAATGGTGATATAATAATTAATGTTAATATATAATAATATAAAATAAAAATAGAAAACTATATGTGTAATATTAAAATAAAAAAATAAAAAATTGAAAATTAACCGGATACATTATTATATTTCTAAAAAGTTATAAAGTTATTTAAGGTAGTGTATTCGCAATTAATAATAATAATAATAATAATAATAATAATCTAAACATGATAATAATTATTCAGATGGAAGAGTGTATACGGATTGAGTGAGTTAAGAATTAAGATTGCGGATTTATTGAGTATAATTTTAGGGGATTAGATCCGTAAAAAGATTAAACAAAAGTGTATTCCTAAATTTATTTATATTTTAACTAATACATTAATAAAATCTAATTATTAAATATAATTAAAAGTATTCTAATTAGTAATATAATTTTTATTATATTTCAAATATTTATTATATAGTTAATATGTGTATCAAATTAAAGATTCTGAAAAGACGAATAATTTGATATGATTTTTATTAATAATAAATATGCAATAAGAAAATTATAAACATTTTAAATTTTTTCACAAAAAGTAACTTACAATTATTTGATTGGTTTATAATGAGAGAATATATTTATTTTTTTTCATAAAGTTTGACTTTTTAGATAACCTGCTAGGTGGGTTTTCATTCACCTTTAAAATATTCAACGATTAGGATCAAAAGAAAAAAATTTACTCCCTCCGTCCATAAACAAATTCACACTTTCTATTTTTGTTCGTCCCAAAAATAAGTTCACTCCTCCAAATAAGGAAATACACACAAACCAATAATCTTACAACATACTTTAATTTCAAAATTGTCACCCCTTTACAACTCACATAACTTACTTTATAATTTATTTATTATCTAAAAATATCAAACTACCCCTAAAAGTTAATTTTTTTTTTTAAACTTCGTATCTACGGTAACTATGAATTTTTCTTTGGGACGGAGGGAGTAATGATTAGATAATATTGGTCATGACTTTGGATCAGCTAAGTAATAACCTATTATTTATTTATCTTTGTACAATTAATGCAAAATATAATTGGAGATTGACAATAAATGTATGATTGGACTATTGATTTTCACCCACCATTGGATCCGCAAAAGCGTGTATTAATAAAACGCGCTTTCATTTCTATTTTTTTCATTTATAGGGTTTATTCCAAATAAAAAAGTTCAAAAAAATTCGTACTTATATTTTAATTTGATACTCGCATAATAATAGATATACATAATCACAATCATCTCGAAATTTAACAACAATCCAGTTTCTGAACATCTGACCTCGGATTTTTCGGCTTTTGTCTCGCCAGATTAATCCAACGCCGTCTGATTGGTACTTTTTGTATTATTTTTTATGATTATATTCCTTTTCTAATTCTGTGTAAGAATTATCTTCTTTTTCCATTTTTAAGTTTTTTTTTTCCTTCAATTACGACTGGGTTTACTTAGAGACATAATTTCTGTAATGGGTTTTCGTGGTATGTTTGAATCATTTGAAAATTCTGTGAGTTTAAGGCGTGCTGGTGAAAAGTTAGATGATTATCCCTTGCTTGATTTTAAAGGAATTCGAGAGTTCTTAACTGTTCATGACTAGCTACTTAATTCTGAATTTTGATATTCTATTTTTTGTTTTAATTGAGGAACCATTATTGCATCAACTGAAGCTTCATTACCCAAAATCACAACTTTTTTAGCATTGAATTTATCTAGTATAATCTTTTAGGATTTAGATTTCAGAAAAATGAATTTCTTATTTTTTTCTTGGATTTTTTCTTTTTCTTTTTCTTTTTCTGATTACTTGAGTTCTTTTCGACCCTGCAGGTTCTCACACATTGTTTTATTGTGTATGTCTCACAATATAACTAACGCATTGGGGTTTTGTGTTGTTTGGAGAGAGGCTGCTGGTTCGCGGAATTAGTTCAGCTTCTGCGAGCTTCGGATCCTCTCTCAGTATACATATATGAGTTCTTGATGTTTCTATAATAGCATTTGGTTTAGTGAAAGACATTGAGTGGGGGAAGGAGTTTTGATTCATTAAAGTGGATTGACATTGTTAATTATGGGTTCTGTTTGTTGCTGCTTGAGGGATGATTGGGAAGATTTTACGAATCCAAACAGCTCAATTTGTAGGAACTGTATATGCCTTCATTGCTTCATCCAGAACTTCTTATATCTGGTATGCCATGTTAGTTTTTTCGATTCTTGATTTGTTGAAGTATCAATTGTTGTAATGTTAATAGCCCAATTACTTGTAAATTGAGTTTATGGTGTCAAAATTGTTCTGTATCAAATATTCCAACCGATGATTATTATGAGCTCTGGTAAGAAACAGAGAGATTAAAGTTCGTAAGTGAATTAACTGTTTTTCAGAGTGTTTCTTCTATCTTTTTTACCTAACCACACTGTAATAAATATTCAAATTTGAATTGCCAGATCAACATGACTATATCCCACATTGGGATCTAGATTTTTGATACCTTACTGTGCTTAATGCCAATTTGAATATTTACAACATATTGTTGCATTCTGCAGTATGCGTCATTGTTTCACAGAGGAGAAGAACGAGCCTTGCAGTCTTCCACTCAGGGAACTGCATCTTTAAGTTCTACAGCATCAACTGATAACTCTTTAGCTGATATGTTTCGTGCTCCTCCAAGACCTCTGCCTTATGATGCAGATTCGAGATATTTTCGCTTGCAGCGTGATGGACTGGTCTCCAGAAGGGAGAAAGGACCAAGTCATGCACATGAGGAAACTGAACCACTGAGAACAAGTGAAGATGATGATGAATCTGACTCTGTGAGCAAGAAAAATAAATGGAACAAATTCACTTGTGAAGAAGCTTCCAAAGAATATAATTCGAGGTCTTCAATGAAGCTCTCATCAGCTAAAGCAGCAACAGGATTTGCTCACATATATACTTCTTCTGAAGATGAGGACGTCTGCCCCACATGTCTTGAAGGTAACGGTAATAATATATGTTTATATAGTTTGCCAGTTTCTTTTAGCAACTACTCATCCCTTGATGTACTCAATTTTTATTGTATTACCACTCATATACCATTTGCAGTGGGCTTTTTGTATCAAAATTTCTCTACCTGGTCTAGATGTTTTCATCTTGCTTTCCCTTTAGCCAATGAATATTAGTTACATTTGCATATTCTCATGTCCTTGAACAGAATATACCAAAGAAAATCCGAAGATAGTTACAAACTGTTCTCACCATTTCCATCTTGGTTGTATATATGAGTGGATGGAAAGAAGTGATAACTGCCCAGTCTGTGGCAAGGTAATTTTTGATCGTACCCAATATATTTCTGCTAGCTTATATTTTATTTTTCTTATATTAATTTATTTTCACGACTGTTTAGGTATTACAACTTCGTTTTGTCCAATTTTTACATGTGATTAATCTCATTTTCACAATTTCTGGTGAAGTTGTGCAGAACATGTTTCCCATCCTACTTGCTGGAACAAAATCATCCTATTAGACCATTAGTTCTTCAAAATTATAATCTTTTTTTGAATCTATGCTAATAATTTGATTGCATATGCACTATGTATTATGAAGTTCACTGCTGTGCTTCCTCTTCTAGTAATGCGTTGGATGTGCTCTAGTTGTTCACAAAATGATGGACATAGCCTCATTTACCTTCCTGTATTAATTAGGATTTCTAAAATTTTTCTCATAAGTAAACATTTACTTCTTTAGATGAAAAACGGGTAGATAATCTGCGGCTGGCTAATTTCGTGTTTGGGTGAGCAGTGCGTGATTGGTGAGCTATAAATTATCCAACTGGATTTGTCCAAGTGGTTTCATGGGAATGATGAGTTGTTAATCATTCAAACTAAATATTTATCTTATAAAAGATCCAATCCGGCAAAATGCAAATCTGGAAAGTAAAAGAGTTCACATGGAATTGTCTTCCTGATGATATTCATAGTTGGGGGAGTGAGTTTCATAAGAAGTATTGACGACTGCCTACTTGACTGGTTGCATAGCAACCCGGTAGCAACAGCTTAACAGGGGTACATTGATCAAATCTGAAAAAACAGTTAGATAATCCCTCGAAACTTTTTTGAAGTGCAGTTCTTTGGGGATTGGACAGGATGGAAAATAATGTCAAATTAGTAAACAAAATATCTTGAGCTGTTTATTCTCTTAAGGTGGAGTTTTGGAAATTGAAATAGGTTTAGAAGTTTTTTGGCTTATATACAGATTTAAATTATGAATTTTTTCACTCGTATTTAGTAACATTCTTGATATTTAGACTTTAGAGCAACAACTGCCAACTACATACATGATACACCTTCTAAGCTTATCACATTAATGGACTACACTCGGGGTGCTGATAATCCCAGTTATGTGGCAATAAAATTCAAATTTGACTGCCACATTAGATTCTTTGGGACTTCCTCTGTGAAACTGCAGCCTGTTATTGTTGGCTATCAATTTGCAGAGAAACTGCTTTAACTATGCAGATAGGCTGTGTGCTTACTACTTACACTACATATATTGTGTAACTCCCTTTAATGACTTAGGTATATATCCATCTGAGCTCATGTATTAGAAGTTTCTGCACGTCATTCCTGCATCTTCTCACTTTTTCTCATGTGGATTTGTTTGTTTTAGGTCGTATTTCTATGGTTTACTTCTTTCCTTGGGTATAATAAAATTTTGAGTAACTTATTATCTTCTTCTTTAGTAGCATATCTAAATTAATCTCCTAGGTTTCTTACAGTCTTGTTGTATAACCTTGCCTGCTTCTATCTATTGAAATCTACAGAAACAAGGTTCACTTGCCAGCATCTGAACTTTGATTTATCACAAAGTTTCGACTGATGTGACCTTTATTGCTCTGTTTAGATTAAAGATTATGCTTCAATTATTTTGACTAAAGCAGCTGTGGTATTTCATCTCTTAGCAATTTGCATTTAAAATGCTTGGAAGTATTCAAAATTTCTGATTCGACCGTGATTTCCCCAACTTACATACTAGGAACTAGGAGGAGAAACAAACGTAGAACTAGAAGAACAAATGAACCAGAAGCTATTAGTGTTGTTTTGCCTTTTTAACATTTGAAATCTTCGTTTTTATGGTTTGTGTAAGATTGACAACATGATCCTCATTATTAAGGACTATGTAGTTGCTGATTGAAGGTATGCGAGTCTGAGAAGATGAAGTAATTAGTGGATCTAATATTTACTCGTTTGGACTTTTGATCTCCAGGTGATGGCATTCAGTGAGACACCCTGAGCTTCGGGTCGAGGATGACACCTAACACCTTCACTACAGAAGAATACATTGGAACCACAAAGTGTAAAGTCCACTGTACATACCGTTCGTATAATATGATGTCTTTTTATATGCTGATGATATTCTATCTACCAGCAAAACATTGTTTTCTTGCAAATGCTTTGTTGGCTCTGGTTATATTTTTCATGTGAGTCAAGGAGAATCATTGTTCAACTGCTGCCCTACATATTTATCTATTTTAATTACCTTGAATGGATACAGATGTCAATCTGTCTTCTAAAAACCAAAGTTTGGACAAAAGATTGTATTAAAGATGGCTTGTTTTATTATTTTGTGCAATGATGACATTATTATATGCATGCGAAAATGAAACACGAGACGAAATATAATTTTGCTACGAGCAAATAAAATCGTTCCTGAAAATAACAGTTTGTTTTGCAAACTTGTGTATGTTTATGATGAATTTTCAAATCGTGTTGTACATGGGTTTGTGTGACGAGGAGGGATGTCGTCTTTCGTTGAAGATAGAGTTGACGTTCCCTTGTCTTCAGGCGCTAGTTGCTAGCAGCAGCTTCAAAAGCTCTTAAGAAAACTTCTGGAGGTTGGGCTCCTCTTTAGCTGGTACTTATCATTGATCTGACATAAAATATCTCTGCTGCTTTACATATTCTGAGGAACACAACTTGCTATGTTTGTCACATTCGTACCAAAAAATGAGGAACTCCATTGATTCGAGACGAATACTTTTCTAGTTCTTCATTTACCTAAAGAAGACAGTCGACAGAATATATAAGAAATGGATTCATTAATTCATTATCAAGTAATCAAAGTATAGTTGTCTATATTACCTCCTTCAACCCGCTGTCGGGATTATTACGAAACTCAGCTGCTCCGTCCACACCAGCGCGTCCAGACAAGAAACTCTCTTCTTGTGCAAACAAGCGTAGGCAATTTTGTTAACAATGAGGAAATGCATGATGCGTGAAGGAGCATCCCAATGAGGCACAAGAAAAGTACTCAATTCTGTCTGAAATGAAGGTTTCCTTTTGATACTACTGTCTACTGAGATGGTATAAACAAGGGAACAATCACAAGTGAATTTCAAACTAGTCATTTCCTTAAAATGCTCAAATTATCAATACACTAACTCATAACGCTTGAGATCTCTCGTTACACAATGATTAGACACAAGGAAATCCTAACCGAACTCCAGACATGTCGTATTCCATCCCAATAATTATAACTACAAAAATCTCATTTTTAGCAATGAAATTTACTAACGGATTGCCGAAAAAGATTACAATTTTCTTTTAGCAACGAAATGCCAACTGAATTATTGTGTTTTTACCAACGAAATAAAATTCATTTATATTTACCAACAGAATCATTATATAAATTATCACTAGGATTATTAGCAAATGATTACCAACATAATTATTTACCAATGAAATTAAATTTTTGTTATTAAAAATTTATCAACCATCACTTTACCAACGAATTTCGCTGTTAATATGTTGATAAACTAATTTAATAATGAAATTAATACTTTTATCAATGGAATATTTCGTTGGTAAAAACAATGTTTTTTAGTTTATTAGCCATGGGGTTTGGTTTTCCATTTGCTCCAAGTGTTGTAAGTACTTACAAGAAAATAATCAAAAATAAAATGAAACAAAATAAGCACGATCAGTTATAATATACTGGTATCCAGTCCCCTTAGGCAATGTTTTCCGTACATCTAGATATGTTTCAACTAGTTGGAATGATTCCCATTCATCACCTTTTTTGAGGAATGATTGGTTCCTTAATTTTAAGGAATCATTTCATTTCATTCTATACAAAATACCAAACACATTTATTTAAGGGATCCAGGTTACAGTGCCCACTGTCAAAAAATGATATTAAAAAATGTCTGGTGCAGTATAAAAAAAAGTAAAAATGCCCACTTTTGAATGTAAAAGACTCTGATACCCTTGATTTGACGTGAATAAGCATGACTTCTGTTCTTACTCGGTCTTTCATTCCCATTCTGACATATCACTCAGTCTTTCATTTATTTTCTCACTCGGTATTTTATTCCTTTTCTTACTCGATCTTTCATTCCTATTCTGAAAATCACTCAGTCTTTCATCTATTTTCTTACTTGGTCTTTCATCCCTATTCTTACATATCACTCGGTCTTTCATCCATTTTCTTACTCGGTCTTTCATTCCTACCTGACATATCACTCGGCCTTTCATTCATTATATCACTCGGTCTTTCATTCCTATTCTTACATCTTTCATTCCTTTTCTTACTCGGTCTTTCATTCTTATTGTTACCTATAACTCGGTCTTGTATAGGTCTTTCAATTTTTACATATCCTGTCATATTCTTAAATAACACTCGGTCTTTCAATACATTCGATTTTTCAATTCATACGTCACTTTATAATTTAAGAATATATATGTTATTAAGATTTTATATATCTGCTGTAATAAAATTAGCAAAAATTAATGAAATATATATTTTAGGATTTTTATCTACTCTCTCAAATTAATATTTAAATATTAAATTATAATAAAAATTGAAAAAATTATAAAGAACTTTATATTTTAATTTAATATAAATTAAATGTTTTATAAATAATGACAAAATTATATATCGACATTAATTAATATTCAAATAAAAGTTAATATTTAAAGATGAATATAAATAGAATTATCAAATTAATATTTAAAAAATGTTTATATGAAAAACTTATTATTTCTCAGTTACTCGGTCTTTCATTATTAATTTAAAAATAAAGTTGGTTACAGCCACTTCCATCTTTCAACGTAATAATTAAATTTATTTATAAACTCTATTTTTTAAGGCCACTCGATCTTTTAACTATAATTATAAGTTTAATTATAAACTCTGTGATTATGTACACTTGGTCTTTTGCTTTAATTATAAATTTAATTATAAACTGTTGTCATAATACCATTCAGTCTTTCCTTCACACTCAGAATAATATTTTGTCTTTATGTTAGGTTTTAAAAATTCTGACACATATAAAGTAGAGATAAATTGGTAAACTAATCTCCAAAGTGGACATTTTTGCTTATATTTAGTCAAAGTAGGTACTTTTGCACATGTTTAAATTAATTTGGCCAACAGACCACATTCCTCTTTATTTAATCTCATATCCATTTCATAATGGCAAAAGTGTCCAAACAAACATGCCTTTATACTACCTTGAATGTTATATTCTTTGGTATAAAAATTTGTACTGTTGATTTTTTGAAAAAAAAAGTATTTATAATATTTTTAGTTAAATATTAATATTTTTAATTTTTCCATCAACACTTATAATGAAAAATTAATGCTCTTATTAATTAAAATGAACATTCTTTAAAAAAATTATATTCTTGAAGCTTGAACACTTTATCCACCTTTCTTCACTAGAGAGCAACTCATACCTGGAGATGTTAAACGGGTCGCGCTAATCTATTAGGGCCGGCCCTAACGGGTTTCGAGCTATTCGGATTTCGGATTAAATCGGGTCTGTTTAAACAAGCTACGCAAAGGTGAACCTAATCCTAACCCTAATGGGTTACGGTTTAAACGGGTCGGAGTCACGGGCTGTTCGATAAAATATATTTAAAAAATTATAAATATAATTTGTTATAAATAATATTACAAATTCAAATTAACTAATACATTATTTAAAATTTAAGAGAATTAAGATTAATATATGAAATATATTGTTAAAAGATATAAATTAAAAGAATTTGTGATAATTAAATTAATCTTAATATATTTATTTAAGTATTATTTTATTCATTAGAGACAATTATGAGTTAGAGTGAAAAAAAAAAGATGAGAAAGAGATGAAAATTAAAAGATGGTGAGAGTTTGTCCAACGATGATTTGGGGTAGGGTAGGACGAGGTGGTTGATGTATAGATTATGAGTGTTAAAATTAATAATAATAAAAATTTCCAGCCCTATTAGCCCGTGAGCTAATCGGTTCGGGCCAAAAAGTTCGGATGTTAAACGGACCCAAATTTCTTGACCCTAACCCTAATTTTTTTGGATTAATTGGGACGAGCCCACGGTTTACGGGCTTATTAACAACTCTACCTTATAATAACTTCTTTCATCTTTATGTGAACTATTCACTTTTTAAGTAGATTAGTAAAATCCACTTTTATAAAATTTGTGACTTTTTAGAGGTGATTTAGCATTTTTAGGGATTTGAAAAAATGTAAATTAGTTATATGAATTAAATATGAATGTTAAATTAAAAGTTTCAATTATTATTAAGTACAATTTATCTATTTATATTACTAGCAGTTACATTATCCAAATTAAAATATTATCCACTATAAATTGAACCCATCAAATATCCTTTTTAACTCTATTAAGATTTATGGTATTAAGAAATTAATTAACCATTAATCTCTCCATAAAAATAGGAAATAAGTTGCACATGATATTTAAATAATAAATTGTATTCAAAAAGATTTATGCTTAACATATTTGTGTTTAATAAATTAAAATCTATGACATTTATTAGTGTTCAAAGTATATATATATATTCAAAAATATTTTTGTTCAATATATTAAAATCTTTTATATTATAATGTCATGTATGTATTATTCAAAACTTATGTATTCAGAAATATTAATATTTAATATATTTGTATTCAAAAATAATTATCTTTCAATATATTATTCAAAACTTATGTATTCAGAAAAAATTATCTTCATGATGTATTCCCTTAAACATCGCAACAGACCTCCCCTAATCACAGTTCAAAAAATTTTTGATGTTTATTTTTATTCAAATTTTATGTATTCAAAAATATTTATGTTCAATATATTAAAATCTATGATATTTATTGTTGTTCAAAATATATATGTATTCAGAAATATTTATTACCAATATATTTAAATTTGTTACGTTCCGTATATAATGTTATATATTATTAAAATTTTATGTATTCAAAAATATTAATATTTAATATATTTGTATTCAGAATGACTTATCTTCACAATATATTATTCAAAACTTATGGAGGAATATATTGGGTATCTTATTCTAATATATTGTATCTATCAATAATATTTTTACGGTAATGTATCTAATAGTAATATAAGAATATAATTTGTAGTAGATAGTAATAAATCCTTTTTTATCAATTAAATACATGACATTTTTTATATTTTCTTAATTAAATCACAAATTCATTTTTTTAGTTAAATATACATGATTTTAATATGTTGTCATCTAATCAAAATTCTTTTGTAAATAGAAAATTTTATTAAATAGTTTTTACGACTTCTTACTAAATTTGTTTTTTAAGAATTATTTCAAAAAATTAACTGATACAACCGGATTTTACAACTATATATATATACATATATATTTTTTCATCTACTGCATATATTAATTAAGAACTATATTTTCATGTTTTTTTTTTTTTCAATTTGTAGGACCGGATCTAAAAGAGACGCAGAATTGGATATTTGAATAAAGATGGGTCAAATAAAAATGAAATGGGTTATTATATCTTCTCTCTCATCTCTCCTCACACAGACATTTCATGAGAGGACCAACCACCATCTCCTTCCCACCCTGGTGACCTCCTCCCACCACCTGAAACACTCATTTTCGACAACGAAGTTGTCATAGTATCCACAATTGAAAAATTCTTCGATTTGAACTTCGTTCTTTCTGTGGCGAATTCCATGAGAAATTTCCCTAAATCTGAAATCTATCTCATGAAATTGGAACCGATCTCTCATTTATAAGAGGTTAACCCTTTCCAGAATAGGTTTCTTAGATTCAGTGAAGAAGTCTTTGACATCAAGCAGAGCTTGTGAGCAGCGTTAGGTTTTGGCAGCTGAATATGAAGGTGAATCGGCAACGACGAAATCTAATCTAAGATGATGAATAGTGTGATAACAACAAGCCCTCCAGCTAGACGCTTGGTGGAGAAGAAGACAGAAGAAGAGATGTTAGAGAATTGGGGTAGGTCATGATGATCGAGGAGCAATGGGTGGTTGTTTTATTGGAAGATTTCAATGGCGGAATCGGTGTAGGGGTTAGAGAAGAAACAGTTGTTGGAGGCTTTGGGCATGACGAGCATGTCCTGCATCCTCTCAAAGGCCCTTATAGTTGGATGGGCACTGATTGATTTTGGTATACGGTTGGAGTTTGTCCATATCTTATTTGTCCAATTATGCATCTAATTAGGGTGTTTAACAGCTTTCTGTCAATAGATGCTTTTTTTTTTTTTTTTTTGTGTTGCTTTCACATTTTTGTTTTAGGCACATTGCCTATTATGTTATATTTTGGTGTCTAGATCATGTGTTTAGACTACTCTTTTATTCCAGCTGTTTCTAGATCATGTACATTAGTCTTGTATTGAAAATTTAGTTGATGATTTAAAAAGTTAATATTTTCTATTAATTGAGTTACTTTTTTTTATGTTAATTAGTTTACTTTTTATAATAAATGTGGTTACTATGAACTACTCGTTATATTCATATGTTTACCGTTGTGTTGAAATTTTTGTTGATTTACAAGATTACTCTTTATATAAATTGGGTTACTCTTTATAATAAATTAGGTTACTCTTTTTTTATAAAATGAGTTACTTTTTATAATAAATTGGATTATTACTAACAATATTTTGAATTACTCGTTATATTCATTTGTTTAGTGTGTTGAAATTTTTGTTGTTGATTCACAAGATTACTCTCTTTTATACATTAATAGATCACTCTATAAAAATAATTAGATTACTCTTTAAAATTAATTAGATTACTCTTTGAAATTGATTAGATCATTATTTGAAATTAGTAGTTAAATGGTATGTATGCAATCTATAAGTTAATAGATCAATGTATGCAATCTGTAAGTTAATAGATCACTCTATAAAAATAATTAGGTTACTCTTTAAAATTAATTAGATTACTCTTTGAAACTAATTGGATCACTCTTTGAAATTAGTAGTTAAATTGTATGTATGCAATATGTAATTTGATAAATCACTCTATAAAAATTATTAGATTACTTTTTGAAACTAACTGAATCCCTTTTGAAATTAATAATATTACTTTCTTAATTTAAAAATATAACCTGCACGTGCTTGATTGCATAAAAATAGCTAGGCAAACACAAACGGAAATATGAATACTAGACAAAAAAATTCATAAGACACCTCATATTATTTGCAACGAAAACAACATTCTCACTTGAAAAATAAGTTTGGAGAATTAAAAACTTCTTTTAATTTCTTGTATATGGGAACAGAAGCTGCAGAGTGCAAGCATGACAGCACGCCTGCTGTTTCTGCAGCTATTCTCAAATGCATGTCCCTCGACAGAGGGTGTTCGTAAAGGGTGCCGTTGCTGATGTATCCACGAGCAGAGGTGCTAATGTTTCCAAACAACAGCCTAGGAGCTTCACCACTTCACCACATTAATGTGGTTGATTTGGGATAGAACAATTACCTCATTGATGAACTGATCAATCTCACTGGTGTCAACTATTTTAGACTTCTTGATGGCAACTATGCTGTTATCATCTGGCAACACGCCTTTGTACACAGTGACATGCCCTCCTTGTCCGATGATCATATCCTGGTGGAAGCTGTTGGTCGCCTTCTGTAGTTCCGTTGCACTGAAAATTCTCACCGAATTTGATGAGCTCTGCCTTCCATTGAGTTTTTCTTGCAACAATTGACCACCAGTGTGAAGAAAGTTATGTCGTCTCATCTTCATATGTCTCCTTCTCTTCATATCCAAGCAAGCTAATAGTAGAACAACAATCACTCCCAAAGCAACCTTTTTTTTTTTTTTTTTTTTTTTTTTCCATTTTTCAACAGGGAACAAAAACAGAATGTACATATTAGATATTCTTATTTACTCTGATCGTATGGTGTGTGTATCCCAATTTCCATGAATTCTTTACTTGTGAAATCAGTGTGGTGGGGGACTTTTGAGTTTAGTCAATTCAACTCATATTCAATTAAACAAAAGGATTTTAACCAAGAAAATATTTGCCAGCGAGCAACAACAACTTTAGTCACAAACAACATAGTCCCAATCTCTACATTATTTGTGGCGAATTAGCCACGCCCACTGATCTTTTCTTGATCTTCACAGCACCGATATACTCTACAGATTTGGGCATTCTCCCTCTAAATACATCTGAAGCCCAATCCGAAACAGAAACCCCCCCCCCCCACTTCTTGACAAGACCATCATCCTTTTGGATTTCGCCCACAACCCATTCACCAAATCAGAATTCTCGATGGCTTCTGGATATAGACTAGCTGCCTTGAAGCAATCTCAAGCTACAGTAATCGATTCAGATTCAATAGGATTCAAACCCCTTCTAAGCCACGCCTCACATCTAAGATCCGACCCACGCACGAGCGTAAAAGAGAGAACCCCCAATTCTTCATTCCCCAATTACATGGCCGCCACTGAGTCGGCGAAAGCAAGGATTTTTTCGCAAAGCACGCCACGATAGAGTCGACGCTGGAGGGGGAATGCAGCGGATCAAGGGCGGCGAAAAACGCCTATCGTGATTCCATCCAATCTACCATAGATACAAAAGGAAGAGATGAGGAAAAGAGAGGGGGAAAGACAGCGAACATGGGAATAGATGAGAGGATATTGTAAGAACGGGGAGGATCCGGAAGGAGAAGCCGATTACCTTCTGTGTCGCCAAAGATTTCATATGGCTGTGAAAATTTGGGATCCCGGAGCAACCGTGAGATTCATATGGGTGTAATTTAGGATCCGATTCTACTAAATATTTGTAGAACCGGTTCCATCATAGTCCTTCTCTTTCTACATATATTAAATATAAATTATAATATAACATAATTTTATTAATAATAATTAGAAAGTGAATTTTATATTGATTTTTTTTAAATAAACGTGACATCAATTAATATTTCTTGCAAACTTTTTTTATGTGGAGTTTTTTTATAGTTGTTTATTTTTATTTTATTTTTAATATTCTCAACCTTTACAATTTAATTCATGTTTTTCTTAATTAGGTTATTAATTGATTTTCTTAATCGTACCAACTCTTAATATTTTACTGAGTGTAGTAGTATTTAATTATCCATTCAAGTATTTATTTTTTTTTTAAAAAAAATTCTCGATCCTCGAATCATTTATAAAGGGAGAATTACTACTAGATACACAAAAAACCCTAAATTACTATGAGATACAAACATACAAAAATATTACTACTAAATACTAACTACAAAAATATATAGTGATATTCCAATATTACCCCTACAATATGCTGCACATAAATGTTGATTGCAGCAAAAAAGTGGTGGTCCGGCAGAGCTCCGGCGGCGGTCCGGCAGTGCTCCGGCGAGGTCAGATTTCCGACAGCGGCGACGGTGGTATTTTTCGGTAGCCGGCGGTCAGGTGGTGGTCTGGCGACCTGCCGGCGGCGGTCCGATGGTGAACGGGATTTAGGGTTTGTGGTTTAAAAGTATATGAATTTAGGGTTATATTTGATATTTTACTTAAATATTTTGTATGTGATAGTAATTATTTTAAATCAGTGTATCTAGTAGTAATTAATGGTACAAAGTGTGTATATATTAGTAATTATTTCTTTAAAAAAATAATCAATTAAATTTGAGATAAATTACGTGAATTTTTTTGAATTTGTTTAATAATTTATTTAATATTTAAAATATAATCCTTGCATTATATTTAAATTATTTAATGTGCATTGATTTTTCATTAATAGAAGAATTTTGAACAAATGGTAAAATATAAAAGATTATAAGGTAAATTTTGTGATTAAATTGAAAAAATACAAAAAAAAGTCATGTATTTTATTGATAAATAGAAAGTTTATGATTAAATTGAGAAAAAATAAGAAGGTTGTGTATTTTTTTTACAATAAAAAAAGTTCGTGATTAAATTGAGAAAAGAGGAAAAAATAATGTATTTTAATGCAATTAACCCATTACCAAAACCCTCTCGAGATTTGTCCACACTATCAAATAAATTCCATAGTTTGAAAAACTAACAATTATCCCCTTTTAACTTGTTTTTTTATATGAACATTAATAAAAACTCCTCTTTTCTAAAATAAAGAGGGATGAAAATGATATCAAGACCCATGTAATTAACATTGTATCTTTTAATTTTACTAATTTATTTTTTTTAATTTTTTTTAAATGTAGAAAATTGAGATTAGAGAGATTTTTTTTACATGTTAAAAAAAATCACTAGGTATTAAAATTAAAAAAAATAGTAAATTTAAAAATAAAATATTAAATATATTGGTATTGATGTCATTTCCATGTTAAAAAAAAATCCCTCTAACCCTAATTCTCTAAATTTATTTTAAAAAAATAAAATAAAATAGTTAAAATTAAAAATATAATGTAAAATACATTGATCTTGATGTCATTTTCATCCCTCTTTATTTTAGAAAATGGGGTATTCTTATTAATGTTAAATAAAAAATAAGTCAAAAGAGGTAATTGATAGTTTTTCAATTCATGTGTTTTATATGATAGTTTGAATAAATCTCGAGGGAATTTTGGTAATTTAGTCCCATAATCTATTTTTTCATGTTCAATAGTTTTGTTAAAAAATTAAAACAATTAACCTCCTAAAACACTTTTTTTACACTGACAAAAATGAAACGATTTTACTAAAAATTTAAAAATCTTTCTATAATAATTAAAAACATAATGATTTTAAATTCTTGACTTGAAACCATGAATTTAAAAATCCAATTTATAATGTGACTTATAAATCTATGAAATCTTCCATCCAAAGCCACCCTAATATTCAAAATTCAAATGAACCCTGATATAATGAAAAATGCAACAATCGAACAAGAGTAGAGTTTACTCATTAATTAATCCATCGAGTGAGCTTTAGAGTGGCCGTCCAAGTGGTGGAGCAGAATGTTGTGGTTCCTTGGATCCATAGCCGGAGCTCCATCCCCGCCGGATTCAATTCCGGTTGGCGATTGGGATCCACCGCTACCAAATTCAAATAATTTATTCATAAGTGAATGAGTAGACAAGCATTTTTAATCTCGATTTTAAAATCCTAGAATTCGGAGATAATTATCGTTGGTTAAAATGATTTTTTGGAAAAAAGTGTTGAATGAAAAAACAAAAGTGTCATTTTACAAATCAAACTTTACGCCAGTTTCGTGTGAATTCTATTTTCCATGAACTTAAAAATTTTAAAAGAATAAGCATTAAATTTTTGAAATAGCATAATATATATATATGACTAAAAACGGGGAAAATATAATTTTGGTCCCGTATTTTTTGCCAAATTCAATTTTAGTTCTGTAACTTTTAGTATTTTCAAATTTAGTCATTTGATTTATAATTTTGGTCCTGTATCTTTTAAAATTTCAATTTTAGTCCTATTAATTTCAAAATTAGTCCTACATCTTATTTTTTGAATCATCAAAATTAGTCTTGTATCTTTTGAAATAAGATATAATTTAATTTTGATGATTAAAAAAGATATAGGACTAATTTTGAAACTGATAGAACACTAATTTTGAAACTGATAGGACTAAAATTGAAATTTTAAAAGATACATGACCAAAATTGAAACTTAAATGACTAAAATTGAAAATATTAAAAGTAAATTTGGTAAAAGATATAAGACAAAATTAATATTTTCTCACTAAAATTGATACTGTCCCAATTAAAAACAAAACAAATTAATTGCTGAATTTAATTGTGAAGAGATAGAATTAATACCAAACAATTAATGGAAGTGGCATAGGGAGGGAAGATTGAGCTAAATCGTGGTACTCCTTTTCTGCTTGCTCCTCCATTTCATGTTCCTCTATTTCATTAAGCTGTTTTAATTGAATAACAATTAAATATCATTCAACAATTGATAAGCTTTATTTCTTAATTTTAATTAATGTTAACAGTGGCTATAATTAAATATTTTACTATATACGTAGATCAGTTGGTCGAATCTCTAATAAAAATATCTAATTGTCCTTCAAATTAATTATTATTAAAAATGTTCTTATATTTCGTATATATTTCATGTTAGCATCGCTAATTTAATGAGTTGGTCATGTTTAAGGATATACACTTTAAAAATGTGTGGGATTAAATTGAATTTTAAGTCTTTGGACGTTTTTAAAAAGAAAATTACAGGACATATTTCGTATGTCTATTTTTTGTCTGAATTTTGAAAAACAGGTTTAAGTTTTAAACTTAAACATATGTTAAAATCACCCCTATATGATGCACTACCATATCAAAATTTAAAACAAATAAATTATTTCTCTTTATGATTTTTAAACGTCTCAAAAACTTAAACTTTTTTTGAGCGCCAAAAACTTAAACTTGAAACATACCCACAAAAGTAAAAGCAAAAGTTAACTCCCATAAAAGTAAAAGCAAAAGTTAACTCGCCTGCTTTAGTAATAATCTTTTTTGGTGTTGTAATGATCTCTCCTGTCAAAATAAAAATTAACAAATAGATAAATAAATTAATAAATAATGCATATACCTTCATAAATACAGAGTGTTAAAAATAAGTATAAATCAAAATAATTTAAATTTTGAACATTGATGCAAATTGATGCAAAAGTTTGTGTGAAATTATCTCACTATATATTTTTTTTAAAAAAAAAATCACCATCAAAATTAAAAATGACATAATAAAGGAAAAAAATGCACTTTTGTCCATAAAAAATGTTTTATTTCATTTTTGGTTCCTAACCTTTTTTTGGGATATAATTTTGATCCCAGTTAACTTTGGATGATAAAGTTTAACTAAAAAAAATTACTAAAATTAAATAAATGGATTGGTCAAATTGAAAAATAATTGAAATTTCCTCAAATTAATTATCTCAAATCTTGAGCAGATCTGAATTGAGAGACAAACCACAACACATCGCATGAATGCTACCAGCAGTAAAGATCAAACTACCTGCTACCAGCAAATGGTTCAAAATACAGAATGAAAGCAGAGCATCAAGAATCTTTGAAACATAAAATTCATAAGAAAATTTTCTTTAAAAAATCCAGATATAAGGGGTGGTGGGGGGAATCGGAAACACAAGAACCGCCGGGGAGGGCGGACAAAATTTGGTTGATGGTTCAAAATACAAAATGAAAGCAGAGCATCAAGGATCTTTTAAACATAAAATTCATAAGAAAAGTTTCTTTAAAAAATCCAGATATAGGGTCGGAGAGGGCGGACTTGGCTGCAGTATTGGATCGTGAGAGATAGAGACGGTGGGGAAGATGGTGGAGATGGTGGCGGAGGCTGTGGATATAGTGGTGGCGGTGTGGTGGAGGTTGTGGAGCGGAGGAGATGGACCAGATGGTGGTCCTGGAGATGGAGAAATCTTACTCCAGGAAAGGAGATTTGGCGCTGCCTACCGCCGTTGATGTCGGAGCAGTTGTGGAGATTTAGGGTTTGAGGGGGGTTAGGTAAGAAATTAAGGTTATAAAAATAATTTAAGATGAGATTAAATTTTAAAAAATTTATATTTAACGGACACATCAGCATTCCG
The DNA here is from genome assembly GCA_023678885.1 of Pogostemon cablin. Lineage (NCBI taxonomy): Eukaryota > Viridiplantae > Streptophyta > Magnoliopsida > Lamiales > Lamiaceae > Pogostemon > Pogostemon cablin. Next base: position 18,855,881 of record CM043000.1, read on the forward strand.
TTAATTTGTTTGATGGAATTTTAAAAATAAAGCAACTGCACAAAAAATGAAATGACATCTTTAGAACGTGACTAAAAGTGCATTCTTCTCGTAGAATAAAATAACATCATTTTTTTTTCTCTCCCTAAATCGATATTCTTTCTTATGAAATTATTAAAATTAATTTTTATAATCCAAAGAAGTGACATATTCAATGAATCGATCCCATCATGAGAGCGACGGGTCACGGGAAACTTGATATAGTGTATAATAAATTTAAAAAAAAATCTGACATTACCTGTTTTTGAAGCTGAGATATGGAATCCAGTATAAGTTTGTTCTGCATGTAATTATTAATGACTAAACAATTAACATAACATTCCATGGGATGTTTTCTGGAAAATAATATTTGAATATATAATTATTGTTGGATAAGCAAATTCTCGTTCATTCAAAAGGAATAAATAAAGAAGAACATGAACAACATAAAAATTTATGTGGAAAACTCCAAAATAAAAAAAAATCACGGACCGAGAAAATACTAATAATGTGAGATTTTTTTTTTTTACAATCACACAGAGTTTCTCTCTCCAGACCCCAATCCCTACACTCTTACTAAATCTTTGATTAATTCACACATTTCTCCCAATTCTCACAACATAAAATAGGAATTTAAAAAAATTAAATACAAAGATTAAAATGTACTTAATTGGTGCACTTAACATCAAAATTAGAGACATCCTTAAATAGCATAATAGCATAAGAAACTCTCTCCTTTTGTTCCTTCATCCCATGTGAGATATAAAACCCTTCTTTTAATTTCACAAAATACCAACAATTATTTCAAAGTAAAGTAACACTCCAAATATTTATTCCCACTTTACTTTATGCAAAATACTCACATGAGACTTTTACGAAAGACTTTATAAAACATGATATTCAAATTAATAAAAATGATGTAATGCAATAAATTATTTCATAATTTTTTCATAGCATAAATAAATTTGGTTTTACATCATAAACTCTTATAAATCTTGTGGTCTCCCTTAATTTAAACACCTTAATTATACATTGGGTATATATAATTGAAAGAAAATTATGGTTTACATCGTAAACCCAATTTACACAAATATTTGTGAAATAAATTATACTAATATTTTTAATGAATAATAATAATATCTTTAATAAAAATAAAATAAAAACAGTTCTACATGAAATGGTATAACAATGTTGTCCTTCCAAAATAAAATAAAAAGGTATTACAGTATTGCCCTTCCAACTACTATTATGGACACACTTTTATGAAAGGTAAACATACATTAACAAATAGATCCAACAGTACATCAATAGTACAAAATTTTCAATTACATTTTCATTTTTTCATCAATTTCAATAATTTTAATTCATATTTTCAATGATATATATATATATGAACCTTTATTTTATATTACAATATTCTTAAAAAATAAAATAAAATTTCATACTCCTAATAACTAGGAATATTAAATAAAGTGCCGCGTGAAACCATTTTGTGAAGAGATTATTTTATAGTATTTTTTTATAAGGGTAAAACTTGTGTGTTTTGGGGACATCATATTCCTCAAATCTTGCATTTTTCTAAAATTGTATACTTTAGTATAATAATATGTATCCTTTATTTTCTGAAAAAATAAAATCTTTTATAAAAAATTTATACTATTCATATTTAAGTCGATCTTTTCAATGAAAAAAATATAGAGTGAGGCTTCTGTGCACCCAGTGCTCCGCGCCTTTGCAATTTTTGTGGCCCTTTGCAATTTAAACCCCCAGCAATACATAAGTTTAAATAGAATATTGAGGGAGAGTTGTATTCACATGGGGACACGGAGTATCCTTCTGTGTCCCGCAGGAGCTTTTCACCTGGCCACTGGGCTCTTCACTTAAGTGAGAAACCCAGGTTCGATTCCCATTGGGAACGAATTAGGAGAGGTGATATAAAGAGGCTTGGAGAAAGGGAAGTAAGGGTGCTTGGTGTATACTAACTGGATTAACAACATTTAGCGATAAAAAAAAGGTGCATACCCTTTAAAACAAAATGTTATATATTTACACACCTTGTGTACCCGGGCATAAAAGACCAACTATTTTTATAATTAGTTATCACATTTAATGAAAATGATTATCACTTTTAATTAAAAATATCATTACTTTTCATTTTCACAATAAACATACGTAGATGAAATAATTCACTAACATATTATCCATTCTTATTCGTCCTAAGGAAGTTTTGCCTTAAATAAAATATTTCAAATCAAACGCATAAAGATATTTTACCTTTTTGGATCGAAGTCGCTTAAGTGCCTTGTCAAGTTGGTGCTGTATACCCTGCAGCTCTTTCAAGCTCAAAGGATCCAAATCTTCTCCCATAAAGTGTCTAATTATTAATTAAGTATTAAATAATTATCCTTTCCAACAACAACTTTTATAAATTTCATCTATTTAAAAAAGTAGATGTATATCATTCTTAACTTGAGATGAAAAAAATAATAAAATATATACCTTTTAATTAATTGAATGGTGATATGTGAAACGAACAAAAATAATAAAATATGTACTTTATAGATGTTTGTTTCGTTTTAGAAACCAAATTTTCAAAATTCATATCAAAGATTTTAGAAACCAACATAAATATACCTACATATAGTCTTCTCTATTAATACCATATTAAAAATTCAAAACAAACATATACTACTATTCAATTAAATCTCAAATCCAACAAAACCCAAAACATAAAATATACCTTATGCTTTTCTGCAAAAGTTCAATTTTTGCCATGAGTTTAGGATGCTCATCCACCCAATTTTCCTGCTTTTCGAAATGCTTAATTAATAATTGAATTTTTTCAAATGAATAAATAAATAATTGAATCACCACATTTAATTTTCATCGAAAGAATAAGAATGAAAATCTTATAACATTAATAAATTAAGTCTAAAACTTGCGTATTCCTAAATACCGTATCCCAAAATTCTATGATTTTTCAAAATTGTACCATTTAAAAATATTAAATGTTATACTATTTAGTATATAAACTTATACCTTTATTATTTTTAGAAAAAAATTTAATTTTTAATTAAATATTTATATATATTGTTCATATTTTAGCTAATTTTTTAATGAAAAAATTATACCTTTATTTAATAAAGTATATATTTTTAGAACAAAATGTTATACTTTTATACACACCGAGTACACAAATGAACAGCTAATAATTAATTTCATCTGATCAGTCTATGCATTTCGGACTTATTAATTTATCTATAGTTACGTACTTGATTAATGTCATGTGTAATTTTCCTTTTTCAAGAGGTTAATATTTAATCATAAATTTAGGGTATAATAATATGTTAATTACACTTAAACATTCATGAAGTACAAAGTACATGTATCCATGAAGTACAAAGTACGTCATTTTAAAAAATGAAATAAAAACAAAACAAAAAATGAAATAAAAACAAAACATGTAGCTAAAAAATTAAAACCAGGTAATTATATATCTAATCTAAGGCCATTTCCATTAAATTTCTGCCAAAATATTTTACACTTATATTAATCTGTTATCTGTAAATATTCAATTATAGCATATACTCTATTTGGTCTGCCCTTCAGATTTTGGGAATATGGGCGAAAATGAAGGGACTCTAAACAAATAAATAAATAAAATATTTTGTAGGAGTAATTTTTTAGTGATATATTTATAAAAAAATTATCTAAAAAGTTTATTTCTAGAAAATTTGAGATTTTTCTCCTCTTAATACATTTTTCCACCTATTATATATTTTTAGTTTTAATATATTATTATTAATATCAACTCAAATTCTAATATATATCCGAAGTATAATTTATATTCTCTAGAATATTTGTTTCTCAATTTCATTATAGCTTTTAGTTGGTTTGCAAATCTTCTTAGTTCAAATTGTTTTCATTCTCAATTACAGTACCAAATTTTTCTTTATTATTTTGGGATTTATTTTTTAATATTTTTTTGTTATTTAAGTCATTTTTATTCTTAAACTCTCACAATTCATCACTTTCTTTCCATTCTTCTTACTCATTTCGTTTGCTACACTACAAAAATAATATTTTTTAGCAATGAAATTCACCAACGGAATTCAATCCGTTGGAAATTAGCAATGAATTAGCAACCAAAATGACATTTTAAAATTAACAACGGAATGCCAACAGATTTATTCTCTAATTTAACAACGGAATTCAATCTGTTGGTAATTAATTATCAACGGATTAGGATGGGAATCATTATATAAATTACCAACAGAATTATTAGCAACGGATTACCAATGGAATATTTACCAACGGAATTGATTTTTCATTGCTAAAAATTTACCAACCACCACTTTATCAACGGATTCCTTTGCTAATCCGTTGGTAAACCAATTTAACAATGAAATTAAGGCTTATAGCAATGAAATATTCCGTTGTTAAAAAACAGTTTTTTTTGTAGTGTTATATGTTCATTTAATATTTTTTTTTTATGATTTCATTATAAGAAAATGGTCAAATTCCAACAAAAAAATTCTAATGAAAAGTAATCTACTGGAAATTTTAGAGTACCAACGAATTTTCAAATAAAACTGATACCGTTGGAAAATTTCAGCCAAAATTCTCATGGAAACCTAAACTTTTGGAAATTTCCAATGCTAATCTTAATAGCCTGATAAACTATTGTAAATTTCCAACGAAAATTTCAATAAAATTTAAAGCTGTTGAAAAATTCTAACAAAAATATCCCATATAAATTTAAACTTTAAAAAGTTCAATACTAATTCCAATAACTTGATAAGCAATTATTTCAAATGAAAATTTCAACAAAACTTAAGTTAATATTAATAATATTAAGTAATATATAGGAGTATGTGTTTTTTAATGAATGTATTTTTTTTTAATATTAAATTGTTCAGTAAACATAGCGGGACGAAGGGAGAATATATATAATAAGATGAAAAGGCATTAACATTAAAGATTAACACCAATTAAACAAGTACTTACCTGGTGTTGAGAGTGATCTTGTACTGATGTATGGTTTTTGTCCAGATGCCTTTCATACCTTTCTAAAATTCTGTCAGTGCTGCATTATTATTATTATTAAAGGACAAACATAAGTTATTTAGGACAATATAATTAGCTACTCACACAAACAAACTATCAAATTTATCTCTCTCATCAATCCACATTGATATTGATGAGAGAGAGATAAATTTTGGTTTAAACTGTAAAATTTATAACAAGTGTAGATGTCCTTATTATAATAAAAAAGAAAAGAGAAACTAATAACATTCTTAATATTTTTGTATGCATACAAGGTATACGTCTCTTTTAATTGATTAGGAAAATTTTATTTTACAGACCGGTATTAAAGTATGTCTTTTATTTAATATAAAAATTTATAATTCGATTATTTATTCAAAATTAATTGATTAAAGTAGACATGTCTTAGAATTTTAAGAGATGCTTTCATGTGCAGAGCCCAATCTTGTGAAATATTACTCTTAAAAATGTCTGAGAATTACTTTGAAAATGACTGAGTGTTGTTCTCTTAAAAGAGTAACATTTAATTGTACATAATATTATTAATATTACCTTTTGTTCTATATAATAATTCTCTATCATATACTAAGTTCTATAAAAAAAAAGGAAAAGTTGGTCTCTTAAGTATTATCAGGTGCACAAAGTGTGTAAGGGTACAACATTTTGTTTTTTAAGGTTGGAGATTGATATGATGTTTCATTTTTTTGGAAGTTTTGGGTGAGACTGTCTTACCGTAGGACCATTTTATGCTTTGATAGATATCACTTTTTATTAAAACTGTTATCGTTTTTTTAAAAAAATATTATCGCTTTTCATTTATGCTATAAATTATTTATAAAATAGTTCATTGTACCATTTTTACTTTTTAATAAAAATGTTATCATTTTTTATCCGTTTCATGGAATGACTTTTTTGAGACGGTCTTAAAAATTCCAATACAATTTTCAAATATCCTAACAATTTTACACATTTTTTTCGTTAAATTAAATAAAAATATTTTTTCTCTTTTTTACTTTATACATAAAAAAATAAACTTTTTTTTTAAATTTCACATAAAAATATGTAAAATACATTTAGGATAAGACAAGAAATTTAAGATTATACACTCCCTCCGTTCCATAAAAGAAGTTCATAGTCACGGTAGATATAGTATTTTAGAAATAATGAAAAAGTTACTTCAAAATTATGTCTATTATATTAAAGTGTGTTTATAGAGAGGTGTGATCAAATTATGTGATTGTTGGATTAATTAGTCTTTTGAATTTAAATTCAAAATTAATTCAAATGTTGCATCAATTAATGAAGAGACGCCCTAATATATATATATATATATATATATATATATATATATATATATATATATATATATATATATAAAAATAGACCCTCTCGTTTCCATAATTTATCACTCGAATTCTCACATACACTCGAATACACTTAAACACATCAAATACAGATGTCGCGAATGTCCAATAAAATCATATTGTCCTAAAAATTTGTAGTGTATTCTTAAATCGTCCTACTACTAAGTTGAGTTCATAATATAGTTTGGTTCGCTTTTTTTTTTTTTGATTTGTAGTGTTATGATCACCAAAAAGGATCGATTTCGTCTTAAAGAGAAAATGTGTAAATTTTGTCTCGACTCAAATAAATTCTTATGTATTTTCTATTATATTTTTCTAGTCAATATTTTATATCGAAATCCTAATATACCCAACAATATTCTTAGGTAATAAATAAATTATAAAGTAAGTTATCTGAATTGTAAAGGTGTGATAATTTCAAAATTAAAATATATCATGAGGTTATTACATTGTGTCTATTTCTTTATTTGGAATATTTGGAAGTGTAAACTTATTTATGAAACAAATAATAATACTCCGTCCAGTACAAATGTGTCAATTTTACCATTTTGGGCATCCAATCCAGAGGCATTTGTATTCTATTTTTAGTAAAAAATATATCACATGACACACCACTTTCATCTAATACAACTACCTACTGTACATATAATAATAATACTTATTATTCTAATTATTCTATGCTAAGAGTAAATTATTGTTTATGAGAGGAGCTATTAAAATTTTGATTTGATACTAGCATTAATTTTTGTTTTTCCGAAACTTCGTGAATTACTGAATGAGTAGTAAACATCAAGTACAATGTTGTCAATCAGGAGTTGGATGACAAAATTAAAGCTTCAAGTCAATATTTCCACCAGTATTAGAATAATGAATTAAATTTCAAAATACCTTTTTAACATATTTTTTTAATGCCCATTTTTAATGATAAGTGTTAAAATATTGAAAATGACGAAAATATCTTAATTCGATTTGTGATGTTTTGGATGAGTAATTAATATATACAATCGAGTCATAAAAATATTTACAATTAAGTCATAAATATAATTAATCGAGTTATAAATATGTGTAATTGAATTTAAATAATTTATTTTAAAATTTAGTCAACAATTAAGTTAAGGTTATTTTAGTAAACTTGGACATTTTAATAAATACCCTAAAATATAGGCAAGAAAAAAAAATTAAAAGAAATGGGGTATTGTCTACCATTACCACTAGAATAATTATTGCTTCCTCTAATTGATATTTGGATAAATTACCAAAATCTCCTTCGATTTGTCCAAACTATTAAATAAATTCTATGATTTGAAAGATTATAAATTACCCCATTTGGCTTGTATTTGATTTTAATATTGATAAAGATACTCATTTTTTTAAATAAAAAGGAAGAAAAATGCCATTAATACTCATATATATAACACTGTATTTTTAATTTTCACTATTTTATTTTTTAAAAATTATTTTAAATGTAGAAAACTGGTATTAAAGGGATATTTTTTAATTTTTCAATGTTAAATTTTTTTAAAAAATCCCTCTAATCCCTAGGATTGAAATAAAAAAAATAGTGAAATTAAATATATGATGTTAAATATATGGATATTGATGTCATTTTAGTGTTAAAAAAATATATAAAAAAATCCCTTTAATCATAGTTTTATACATTTAAAAAAATAAAATAAAATAAAATAGTGAAATTAAAAAATACAATGTTAAATACGTGGGTCTTGATGTCATTTTCATAGCTCTTTATTTTAAAATATGAGTATTTTTATTAATGTTCAAATAAAAAATAAGTAAAAGGGGATAATTAGTAGTTTTTCAAATTATGAGATTTATTTGATAGTTTAGATAAAATCACGATAGGATTTTTGGTAATTTACCCTTGATATTTTTGCACGTGTATATGAGTACGTCGATTATGTAATGGTTTTATGGTCGTGTAGCATAAGAAAAAAGTAGGGGTGTATTGAGTAATTAGATTAATAAAAATAAATAAAGTTATTTAGATTAATAATTTATAAATTATAAGAAGTACATTCTCTGTCCTTTTGATATGTGTTTGCTTTTTTGAACGTAAATTAAATGATATAATATTTTAATGTGGAATAAAGTGAGAGAAATAATATTTTAACGTAAAGTGGTAGGTGTATTAATGTAATATATGAGTTCATGAGAAAAAAAATTAATTTATGTGAGTCTTATTTATCAAAAAGAAAAATACACACTTTATATTAGGATGTACTAAAATAATGACAAATCAAGTACATTTCAGTGGGATCGAGGGAGTAAGTGACATTTTTATAATATCGCAATGTTTTCAAGATATTAATATTGTGTAGAGTTATTATTATAGAAAACGTGTAAAAATGTGGGAAAATCGAAATATAAATGTGCGGAAACGGATGGAGTATTATTTATTTATCCAAATTAGAAAAAGTCACTTCTTGTTTAATTTTATAAACTTTTATAAGGGTCATGTATTATTTTAAAGAGTAATAGATGGAGCATATAATATGCAAAGTTATAAGTTAGGCATAGATGACAAGTTAAAATTAGAATGTATTGTGTTATTATTATATTCAATTCAATTTACCTTTATGATGGTTTACAATATAGTGATTTAGACGGAAATGAAAATTATTCATAATTTAAAAAGAAACTTGGGAGGGATTATTAGATAAAAATTAATGACTCAATAAGTATAGAACTGTTATTCGAGTCGAGCGAATTTGAGTAGTGCATATTTGAGCTCGGTTCTAGTAATTTTCGAGTCGAACTCGAGCTCGGCTCGTTTAGGAAACGAGCTCGAGCTCACTTGAGTAATTTTCGAGTCGAGTTGAGCTCGAACTCGATTTGGCTCGTTAAGCAAATTGAGCCTTATCGAACTGATTTTGTATAAATATCTTATATTTATTATTTTATTTAATATTTATTATAATATTATTATTAATTATAATTACTATTAAAATAATCTAGTCTTATCGAGTCGAGCTCGACTCGTTAAGAAAACGAGCATAAGGAGAGCTCGAACTCGAGTTCAAGTAGTCACAAGTCGATATGAACTCAAGCCTTAATAAGCCGAGCTTTCGAGTAGCTTGTTTCATCTAACAGCTCTGCTCAAGTCTAATTAGTATGATGAAAGTAAATGATGATTAATGATAATAAATAGCAATAATTATAATATATTCTAAAATAAATACTCCTACTCTTTAGGTCTAGTAAAGAAGTTCACATTTGTAAATTTTATGTAATGATTTTTTAATATAATTAATAAATTAAAATTTATGAATAATTAAAATATATTTTTTAAAAGTCTAAATTATCCCTAATTAATAAAATATACACCACCACTTACATCTTCTATGTGTGTCTTTCTCTCTCATGTTTGTTTGCTAATTACGAAGTCTTCAACCACCACTGATGGTGGAAACTAAACAACCAAATTTGAATGTGGTTTCCTACCGCTGCCGGGAAAAAGCTACCACTGCCTAGGCCTAGGCCGCGACGCGTCGGCAATGGATGCGGCTGCAATCCCTTCAAGTGTTGTCGTTGAAATGCAAATTGTTTTTCATTATAGGCTATGGCAAATTAAGCTCTTCTAGATAGTTTATGTGATGTTTAGTTTGAGATTATGTGGGATTTGAAAACCATGAATAACATGTTCTATATTTGTTTTGTGTTTTGAGTAGGGTAAGTTTTAACTTTATGTCAAATCAATGTATTAATTTATTTAAAAAGTTAAATGAGAGAGGAGAGATAAAGAGAGAAAGTGTATTAATTGAAGAGAGATAATGTAGTAGGTATATATAGGGGATGTTTTTAAAATTTGGATGTGGGTTTTGGAAAACCAAAACCTGAATTAAAAATTCGAAAACGAACATAACCTTAGAGATTAGGCAACATGAATTGCCTGAACGTCGTTTGGCTATTCAAAAAGATATAAGATCTTTATGAAGAATTGCCAGTCAGAGACAAACTTATTTAAATATATTGGTGAGGAGGGTGAGGTTTTCTAGAGTATACTCATATGTTGTTTACTCATATGTTGTTTTCTAGAGGAAATAGCCCATTGTTTTCCAAGAAGATGTACACCTCGAAGCGAAAGAGATGTCGAGCTACAACGACTATCGAACTTCCAGCACGTACACATCGAAGTGAAACTTTATTTACATAGCATATTGATGTCTGCATTTGTAAAATTGAAGATTGAATGTGATATGAAACTTCCTTTGAGCTTGAACGACAGTGTATGGCAAGTGTTTTTGAGAGGCATGGGTGTAATTTCAAGTGGGGTTGATTTTTTTGCATCATTTATGGATGATCTGCACATGTTGTTTTGGTTATTACCTTCATATTATTTTTCTTCTCTTGCTTATCAAATTTTGGAGAGATGGGGATTAGTTTCTTGGTTTTCTGGAGAGAAAAATGATTGTAACCTATAGGATAATTTTGTTTAACATAGTTTGATATGCAAACGGCCCGTTGTTCTTGTTTTCTACCATAATAATTTTTTTGCATAATATATTTCATTACAAAAAGCTTATTGAATTGTTATGATCATGAAACAAACATTTTATTACAATATATTAATGGATAGATTAACATTAGTTTAGTTAATCTGTGTTGTGAAGAACTGGTCATGTATATTTTGATAAACTTAAATCTGCGTGGAGGTGTATATTTTAATTTTAAAAGGGTAGTTTAGGAATTTTAGGGATGTGTATTCAATAAAATTAAGAAATAAAAAATTATAGGGAATGTGTATTTAGTAAAAAGGGTATACTTAATAAAAAGGGACACGTGTGCAAATAAAAACACTCTTATTTTAATTATCATAATTACAATATACACACGTGCATTTACTGAAACATAAATAGAAATTTCCACAAATCAAATCTTCCGCTCACATTAGTTGCAAAATTGATTTTCCTCTCATTTTCCGATTCTAATTGGAAAAGATTTTTAATTATCATCTTCATCTTCATGAATATATATAAACATAAATAACATTTGTCACATTCTCATAAATTTCGTATTTATATTTTATTTTACTAAATAACACGCATATATTTATATCGCTTTATTATTATTATATATATAGAAACACATCAAATATAAATTTACAATTATCTGTTCACATTTTCAATTATCTGAATTCTAGTGCAAGCGCATGCATGTTGAAAATATTAATTAAGTACCAACTCCTCTGCTGGCATAATAAATAGAAACACATCAAATAGAAACGTCGTAACAAATTATTTTTTGAAACTTACTCCCAAGTATAAATTCTGCTATGTAATGTTATGATTAAGATTAGTAGTGATTTATAAAGAAAAATAATATAATTCATATTAAAATATAATACTAAACACATCCATCCCACAATTATCATTTTGTTTATTACATGTGGATGAAAGAGGTATTATTATTTAATAAATAGAGGGTAGTTGTTAGTTGTATGTGAGTTTTTTTTTTTTTTTTTGAAAAATAGAGTTGAAATTTTGTGATCTGGAAGCATCCAGGCATCTATATGTATTGATTTTTTTAATAGTGTATATTTATTTTTTAATAAATGTATAATTATTTTATATACAGTTTTAATTTCATTTAAAAAACTAAAAGAATACTCCATTCACTAATAATTTGCTTATAAGTTATATAAATTTTTATTCATTTGTGTATATCTTTTTATTTATTGATATATAAATTTTGAATGTGGGTCCATTAATTTGAAGGTATCCGGATGCACATAAGAATTTCACTTAAAAAAAAAAAGAATTCCTTTGGAGTGTATAATCAAAATGGTAAAATAGGTGAATCTTAAGTATTTCATATTCTAAAAATAAAATCATATTATTCTTGTAATATAAATTCAAAGAGAAGTAGATATATATTCTGTGCGGAGCATAGAGTTAATTTTCAGTACACCTTATTTATATTAGTTTCATGAGTTGATATACTATGCATATAAGCCCAATAAATTATATTTTGTTCAACCTATCTGTATTATTTTTTTCAATAATGTATCCTACGTTTCTTGACTAATGAATTACTAATATATTTTTTATGTTCAAGTGGATAGTTAATCTTTCATTAAAAAACTAATTAAGAGTATTATTGAAAAAGTTTGTTAACAAACTATATGTATTTTAATTTATTAACATATATGTATTCATTAATACTTATATATATGAATTGAATTCATTAATACTTATTATATATGGATGGAATGTGGGTGTATAATATTTTGTTTAGTCTTATTTAGTTATATAAACTATTATTTGTTTTATAATAAATGTATTAATTTATATATTTAGCTGTTTCTGTAAAACAAATTAATAGAAATTTCGCTCTTTAACTCTATAAGTTTTTATTTATTATTTTTTTATTAATAAATGTATATTAATTTGCGGTGTAACTTTTGTGTATTTGAGTCTACGAGATATTTTGACAAATTCGGAATATATATATGGAGTAAATATTAATCACGTGCATAGACACAGGCAAAAAATATCTAAGAAATTACGAACTACAAAATAAATAAAGAATAAATAGAATTAGGAGAATTATATTTATGTAAAACTTTTATTTAAACACAAATTAATGATAAATTCCGATATAACCCTCCGAGATCCGAATTGAACGAACACTTATATATTTGTAATTCTTTTTGTTGAATATAATTAAATTTCGATTTATATAAATTAAAAAGGGGTCGAAATTAATACTTATCATGAGGTAATTTAGAATTAATTAAACCATTCAAAAAGAAAACAAAAAACATAGGATTACTAATTAATTAACTACCATGTAGGAACTATGAAAATCAATACTCCATAATTTAAGTAAAATAATTCCTTTTCTTCAAATACTCTGTGTAAATCGGCTCAAACCTGTTACTCTTTAATTTATAAAAAATTACTCTTTAGAAAAATAAACTATTTTCTTCTAAATAAAAAAATAACTTTTCAAATTTCAAATTCTTACATACATACCCTAATTTATCGATTACTCTTTAGTACATGGAAAATAACTCGTTTCGAGAGATGAGTTATCATTTTTCTAAATAAAATTATTTTTCAAAGAATAATTTTTTATTTATTAAAGAGTAATTTTTATTAAAATAGGGTTCCCCAATTCACATGGGCCCACTCTTCACTTTTATGCCAGCAAAGTCCGATGATTCTAAAAGGATTGTAATTATATAACACAAATTAATTAAAAAAAAAAAAGAAAAAAGACATACTTGGAATTAGTAGAGTATTGATAAAGTTTTCCCTTGGGTGAAAAGACAAGCAAAGCCACCTGAGCATCACACAGAACTGAGATCTCTTTAGCCTTCTTCACTAATCCTGTCCTCCTCTTAGAGAACGACACCTGTCTGCTTATCTTGTTTTCTATCCGTTTCAACTCAACCTTCCCTCTCCCCATCTCTCTCTCTCTCTCTCTAGATTTTGTAACACAACACTTACTCTGAGCTCTTTATATACTACCCAATGAAGAAGAAGGGCTGGAAACCCTAATTTCTTTAAGTGGTCATTCTCACACTTAAAGCTTCCCCTACACTAGAAAGCAAAGCACTCGTAGGTAGGTGGGAGGGGAGAGAGAGAGAGAGGAAGAGAGAGAGAGAGAGAGGGGGCAAACGATGTTTTCTATTTGGTTAAATTCCAAATCTTTAAATACTGCATATTGTATTGTTCTATTTTGGTTAGTGTGGAATCACAAAGTCACAACCTAAACCATTAAATTTACTCACAAAACATATTGTCAATGGATTTAATACGTAGGAGTAATATATTTTCAACTCAAAGTATTTGATGGACATGGAATGCTGTAATACAACATTAAAATGGTGCTTTTAATATCTAATTTATTTAATATTTTTTTCATTCACATGCAATTAATTACTTTATAATTTATTCATAGAGATTTTTTTTTTTTTTTATCAAACAAAATGAAACATTTAGAGTACAAGGGTACTCCAATCCCAAAGGTTACAACAAAAATAATCAAAGTTCAAAAGATTAAAAAGAAACTTCAATCTAGAGAAAAACATATAGTATAAGGCCATATTCATAGAGAATTCTAATATTCATTTTTAAATAATAATAATAATAATAATAATGGTGCTTTTAATATCTGATTTATTTAATATTTTATATATTCTTATAATTTAATGGCAAGTAAATTTATTAATTTTTAAATTATAATGGTACTTTTAATTTTAAGATTGATTTAATATTTTATTTTTATAATTTGGTGAGGTATTCTCTTGAAAGAGAAGTGTATTTAAACTAAATGTGAGACGAGTCGGTCCATCATTAAAATATTTTTATCATATGTAAAATATGTTTATAAGTAGTTAAAATATGTTTGCAATGAATCATATTATAGGGTAATTTTGAGGTGAATCTGGTGCACCAGTGCACCCTAGAATTCACAAATTAAAAAATATGGGGTAGTGACAATTTTTTTGAATATTTAATTAATGATAGAAATTAAATTAAAATTTAATCTAACAATTAAAATCGTCCAAGTACATTGGCGTCGCAGGTGCACCGTAATTGAACTCCATTATAACACCTTAAAAACATATTTTAAACACCATTTACTATACTTTAAAAAATAAGTATATTTTTTATGTAAAAAATAAACATATTTTACCTATACATCAATTATATTTTAACACGTTTCAAATAAACATCTTAAATTTTGTATTAGAAAATTTTCACAAGTGATGTCCTGATTATTATTAAATAAAAGAAAAAGCAATTAAATGTAAATTACAGAAATAAAACATTGAAGCGGAGTCGAAGCATTGACTGAACCCTTAGACTAATTCGCAACAAGGCAACAGTCGACCACCAATTCGAATTCCTTATTCCATTTTTATTAAAATACTATACCATATTTAATAATTATTAAATTCTTAAGATATGTGATGAAAATTTGGACATTAATTACAATAAGTAGCGAGAATCTAATATGTGGAATATAAGATAAAACATAGAAGGATAACATTTGATCGGATACTACAACTCTATAACTGGTATACTATTGTGATAGCATTTTATGACAACTAATTTATACTTCATTCATTATTTTCTTATTCATGCATCCTATAATAAGGTTTATTCCTGTAAAAGAAAATAACATATTTGTCCATCACTTTTTAATACAAACAAAATACTTGACACATTATTTATTACTTAAATATACCATATTAATTTTTTCTTAAACAACATAAAACAATGAAAGTGAACATGAACATGGGATGGAGGGTATAGAAAAATACGGTCCTGCTGAAACCAACTCACAAAATAAGATACTTTATCCGTCTTGATTTTAATTTTACTGTTTGCATAAATATTAATAAAATTCATTTTAAAAAAAATTAATTTTTAGGGTAGTTTAATATTTTTGGATAATAAATAAATGATAAAGTATGTTATGTGTATTAAGAGTAATATGTATTATTTGTACATATATCCCACATTGATTGGTTGTAATAGATTGATTAGAAAACTATTGTATTGTAAGTGAAAATATCAATACAACATCTTTCTTTCATTATTCTCTATATGGTATACAGAGCCTTATTTAGCTAACGCCCTTTCCTTTGTGATCCTCAAACTCAAATCCCGCTGTCCTCCCCTCTTTTCCAAACCCTCCCTTGTGTCGCCTGCAAATCATGTCCACCGATAGTGTCGTCGCTTCTGCCCGTCAGACCTTTGACACCTCTCCACCAGCCCTTGCTGCCATCAACACATCAACCCAAATCACTCTCAAACTCACGCCCAATAATTTTGTTGCATGGAGTTTCCAAATCAAGACTCTCCTCGGTGGTTATAATCTCTTCAAGTTCCTGGATGGGTCATATCCGAAACCGTTTGCCACCATTACTAGTGGCGATTCAACCCTTGTCAATCCAATGCATACATATTGGACTCGACAAGATCAACTCTTGCTCAGCACCCTGATTGGATCAATCTCGCCCAATCTAATCTCCTTCATTGCAGCAGCCAAAACCTTTCGTGATGCGTGGGACACTCTATCCACCATCTACGAAAAATCATCTCGTGGGCGTATTCTCGCCCTCAAGAACAAAATCATCAGCCCCGTCAAAGGCAATAAATTTGTTACCAATTTTATGCTTGAAATCAAGAGCGTTGTTGATTAATTATCTCTGTTTGGCGTCACCACTGATCAGGAAGACTTGGTCATTAAAGTCTTACACGGACTTGACGATTCCTACAAAGAACTCAGTCATGCTATTATGGCGCAAGAGTCCTCCATCTCCTTCAAGGAATTGCATGAGAAACTATTGAGTTTGGAGTCTTAGATAGCTTCTCAGTCACCTGCAGCGCCAGTTCCAGCCACTGCTTTTCCAGCCATCAACTCTTCCCGCCGGCAACAATTTTCGGTGACCAAGGTTAGCAACCAACTATTCAACACTTCTCGTCCTCCTGCACCGATGTTTGCTCGGTCATCTTCTCAATCAGGTCCTATCACTCGGACTGGATACCAGGGTCGGTGCCAATATTGTGGTTTCACAGGCCACTTGGCACGGTGGTGCCCAGACATTCGTGCCCTTACTGGTCAAAATACACCTCAAACAACTCTAGCGGCGCATGCTGTTTCTACTGTCCCTCCACAGACTGAATGTATTCTCGAATCTGGTGCCACTCATCCTATCATAACCGACCTAGCCTCTCTTTTCATGCTCCATTTGAAGGCTCGGACAATGTGGTAATCGGTGATGGTAACCTTTTGAACATAATTCATACTGGGAGCCTACAATTCCCAAATGTTCCTAATCTCACTTTTCTTAATGCTATCTTTGTTCCCACAATGTCTAAAAACCTTCTCTCTGTCTCTTAGTTATGCCTCCAAAATAATGTTCGTATTCTATTTTCTTCTTTTGGTTTTCAGACTGTCGCACGGGGGGCATCCTTCTCCGCGGACCTCGGGTTAATGGGCTGTATGTGTGGCCAAGTCAGTTCCACCCTCAACCTGCTAGTCTTATTGCTTGTCGTCAGTCACCTCCAATTTGGCATGCTCGTTTTGGTCACTATTCAGATAAAATTTTACAGTATATTCTCTCAAGCTCTAGTTTATCTTCTAATAAGTCTGTTGCTATTAGTTGTGAGTCATGCAAGTGTAGTAAGAGTCATAAACAGCCGTTCGCCAATTCTTCATTATCCTCTACACCTCCACTTCAAATAATTTTTTTGGATGTTTGGACATCTCCGGTTTTATCGTGTGATGGCTTTCGTTACTATGTTATTTTTGTGGACCATTTCTCTAAATATATTTGGCTTTATCCTCTTAAAAGAAAGTGTGATGTGTTGCCTATATTTATTGCATTTAAAGCGCTAGTTGAGAATTATTTGAATTCTAAAATAATCACCTTCTACTATGACAATGGTGAAGAATACTTAGCGTTGCGTTCTTTTCTTGCGAGTCATGGTATCACTCATCTTACCACTTCTCCCCACACTCCTAAACATAATGATTTCTCAGAACAACGTTATAGACATATTGTTGATACTAGTTTAGTCCTTCTTCATCATACCTCTATTCTTCTCTCTTTTTGGCCCTATGCTATATCTACTGCCATCTATTTGATCAATCGTCAATCTAAGAAAAATCTTGGTCGATTATCTTCATATGAGAAACTCTTTTGCACAGCTCCTAATCTCACCAAGCTTCGAGTATTTGGGTGCCAGTGTTTTCCTTGGTTACGCCCTTATACTACCCACAAACTCTCTCCACGGTTCATACCTTGTGTGTTTCTTGGTTATTCCCTCACTCAGAGTACATATCTGTGTCTTGACCCCACAAATAAAAAATATACACCTCTCGTCATGTTTAATTTTTTGAACATATATTTTCCTTCGCCAACTCTTCCTCACCTTCCCCGCCACCCATGATATATTTGTCTATACTTCACACTACTCAGATTGATGATTTGATCCCTACTCCACCACCGGTCACACTTACTATGCCTTCAAACCTGACGTCTGATCCATCTGCTGCTCCATTACACTCTGCAACTACTCCTGTGCCAGATTCCATGCCTCCTCTTCGTCACCCCATGACTACTCGTTCTCGCAATAACTTCATTAAAGAAAATCCCAGGTACTGCTTAACTTCTACTACTTTGGATACCTTTGAACCTACTTCTGTCTCGTAGGCTCTCTCTCACCCAAAGTAGCGTGAGGCTATATCATCTGAGATCAATGCCCTTATTCAGAATGGAACATGGGAACTTGTTCCTCCTTCTCCTAGTCAGAATGTGGTTGGATGTAAGTGTATTTTTCGGATTAAAAGAAACCCTGATGGTACGATTGAAAAATTCAAAGCTCGTCTTGTTGCGAAAAACTTTCATCAACGTTCTGGTATTGATTTCTTTGAGACATTCAGTTCGGTTGTTAAGCCAGCAACAATAAAGGTTGTTCTCAGTATTGATGTGTCGAGAAATTGGCCTCTCCGATAATTTGATATCAACAATGGCTTCCTACATGGGGCACTTTCAGATGAAGTATACATGGATCAACCTTTCGGGTTCGCTAGCACTTCTACTCCAGATTTTATCTGTCGATTGCGAAAGTCTATCTATGGATTGAAGCAAGCCCCTCATACTTGGTACTCTTCCCTGCGTTAGTTCCTTATATCTATTGGCTTTGTTTGCACCAAGTCGGATGAGTCGCTATTTGTATATGATAAAAATGGCATCATGGCTTACTTTCTAGTGTATGTGGACGATCTGATTCTCACAGGCAACCGTACTTCATTTCTCGATAAGGTTGTCGAGGCTCTAGCATCTAGATTTTTTGTAAAGGATTTAGGAAATCTCTTTTATTTCCTTGGTATTGAAGTCTTACGAAGTTCCACATCCTGTTACTTGTCTCAACGCAAGTATATCACAGATCTTCTTGCCCGACATAATATGCTTGATGCAAAACCTGTGCAAACTCCACTTCCTCGAGGAACTAAACTTTCATTACATGATGGTTCTTCTCCTGCTAATGGCACTCTCTATCGACAGGTTCTTGGGGGTTTGCAGTATCTCTCCCTTACACGGCCTAATATTAGTTTTGCAGTTAACAAACTCTCATAGTACATACATGCTCTGACTCTCAATCACTGGGGTGTCGTTAAGCGGCTCATTCGATATCTCAAAGGCACTAGTCACTTTGCCTTACATCTTCGCGGTAATTCTCCTTGTCTCTTCATGCTTTCACTGATGCCGATTGGGCTGGCGACTGTGATGATCGTGCCTCTACAGAGGCCTATATTCTTTTTCTTGGGTCAAACCCCATATCCTGGCGCTTCAGGAAGCAGCAAACTGTTTCACGTTCTTCTACTGAAGTTGAGTACAGAGCCTTAACTTTTGCTGCTGCTGAGATACAATGGACGCGTTCGTTGCTCACTGAATTATGAATCTCCATACTAGAGCCTCCTACCTTATATTGTGACAATGTTGGGGTGACTTATTTGTGCTCAAATCCGGTCTTCCACTCACGAATGAAGCACATCGCTATTGATTATCATTTTGTTCGAGATTTAGTCAAAGATAATTTTTTTCGGGTGTCTCATGTAGCCTCTGCAGATCAGTTGGCAGATGCCCTCATTAAACCTCTTTCACGACAAAAGTTGCTTCTGCTTATGTCCAAGATTGGTGTTCTTAATCGATTTCCATCTTGAGGGGGGCGTATTAAGAGTAATATGTATTATTTGTACATATATCACACATCGATTGGTTGTAATAGATTGATTAGAAAACTATTGTATTTATCTGTAAGTGAAAATATGAACACAACATCTTTCTTTCATTATTCTCTATAATGTGTGTTAAAAAAATGAGAAAAAATTTGAAATTAAAATGTATTAGAGGAATATTAGTAAGAGAAATAGTAAAAAAATACTGCTTTTTTGATTAAAATTGAACTTAAATAAAAAATAAAAAAAAATACTGAGGGTAGTAAAGTGAATTAAACTCAAACAAAGATATTTATATTTTGCGAAAATGGTGTGGTTGGTTGTGTAGTAAATGGTGTTGTGTTCGAGTTCTCATTGCATAGTGACAAGTCAAACCAAATGAAGGCCGATTATAGGGTAGGGTGGTGTATAAGGAAATTCAGGGCAAACAATTAATAAACCGTGATGACTTGGCATCTGCTGATTGGCTCCCGCTTTCCCGTTTTCTTACACCTTGTACGACGCATCAATTCTTACACCAAGTTTTGGATTTGTGCACCTTATTTAGAACGTGCGTTAATTTCTGCAACTATTTGTTCCCAGCTGTTGATTTTTAATTAATTTAAAATTTTAAATAAATAGAGCTCCATCCCGAAAAAGCTTTTACAATGGAGATTAAAAAAAATATTAATTTTTAGAATATTGTGATAATTTTTTATGAGTTAGTTTCTTGTAAATCGGGTTTACATCATAAATTATTGTAAATTCTGTGATTCCCTTAATTTAAAGACAACAAAAATAATCAAAGTTCAAAAGATTAAAAAGAAACTTCAATCTAGAGAAAAACATATAGTATAAGGCCATATTCATAGAGAATTCTAATATTCATTTTTAAATAATAATAATAATAATAATAATGGTGCTTTTAATATCTGATTTATTTAATATTTTATATATTCTTATAATTTAATGGCAAGTAAATTTATTAATTTTTAAAATATAATGGTACTTTTAATTTTAAGATTGATTTAATATTTTATTTTTATAATTTGATGAGGTATTCTCTTGAAAGAGAAGTGTATTTAAACTAGATGTGAGGCGGGTCGGTCCATCATTAAAATATTTAAACACCATTTACTATACTTTAAAAAATAAGTATATTTTTTTATGTAAAAAATAAGTATATTTTACCTATACATCAATTATATTTTAACACGTTTCAAATAAACATCTTAAAAAAACTTTGTATTAGAAAATTTTCACAAGTGATGTCCTGATTATTATTAAATAAAAGAAAAAGCAATTAAATGTAAATTACAAATATAAAACATTGAAGCGGAGTCGAAGCATTGACTGAACCCTTGACTAATTCGCAACAAGAGCAACAGTCGACCACCAATTCGAATTCCTTGTTCCATTTTTATTAAAATACTATACCCTAATTAATAATCATTAAATCCTTAAGATATGTGATGAAAATTTGGGCATTAATTACAACACGTAGCGAGAATCTAATATGTAGAATATGAGACAAAACATAGAATGAAATAAGTGATAACATTTGATCGGATACTACAACTCTATAACTGGTATACTATTGTGATAGCATTTTATGACAACTAATTTATACTTCCGTCATACGATTAAATTCATTATTTTCTTATTCAATAAGGTTTATTCCTGTAAAAGAAAATAACATATTTGTCCATCACTTTTTAATACAAACAAAATACTTGACACATTATTTATTACTTAAATATACCATATTAATTTTTCCTTAAACAACATAAAACAATGAAAGTGAACATGAACATGGGATGGAGGGTGTAGAAAAATACGGCCCTGCTGAAACCAACTCACAAAATAAGATACTTTATCCGTTTTGATTTTAATTTTACATTTTATTGTTTGCATAAATATTAATAAAATTCATTTAAAAAAATTAATTTTTAGGGTAGTTTGATATTTTTGGATAATAAATAAATGATAAAGTATGTTATGTGTGTATTAAGAGTAATATGTATTATTTGTACATATATCCCACATATATTGGTTGTAATAGATTGATTAGAAAACTATTGTATTCATCTGTAAGTGAAAATATCAATACAACATCTTTCTTTCATTATTCTCTATATGGTATACAGAGCTTTATTTGGCTAACGCCCTTTCCTTTGTGATCCTCAAACCCAAATCCCACTGTCCTCCCCCTCTTTTCCAAACCCTCCCTTGTGTCGCCTGCAAATCATGTCCACCGATAGTGTCGTCGCTTCTGCCAGTCAGACCTTTGACACCTCTCCACCAGCCCTTGCTGCCTTCAACACATCAACCCAAATCACTCTCAAACTCACGCCCAATAATTTTGTTGCATGGAGTTTCCAAATCAAGACTCTCCTCGGTGGCTATGATCTCTTCAATTTCCTGGATAGGTCATATCCGAAACCGTCTGCCACCATTACTAGTGGCAGATTCAACCCTTGTCAATCCAATGCATACATATTGGACTCGACAAGATCAACTCTTGCTCAGCACCCTGATTGGATCTATCTCGCCCAATCTAATCTCCCTCATTGCAGCAGCCAAATCCTTTCGTGATGCGTGGGACACTCTATCCACCATCTATGGAAAATCATCTCGTGGGCGTATTCTCGCCCTCAAGAACAAAATCGTCAGCCCCGTCAAAGGCAATAAATTTGTTACCAATTTTATGCTTGAAATCAAGAGCGTTTTTGATGAATTATCTCTGTTTGGCGTCACCACTGATCAGGAAGACTTGGTCATTAAAGTCTTACACGGACTTGACGATTCCTACAAAGAACTCAGTCATGCTATTATGGCGCGAGAGTCCTCCATCTCCTTCAAGGAATTGCATGAGAAACTATTGAGTTTGGAGTCTTAGATAGCTTCTCACTCACCTGCAGCGGCAGTTCCAGCCACTGCTTTTCCAGCCATCAACTCTTCCCGCAGACAACAATCTTCGGTGACCAAGGTTAGCAACCAACTATTCCACACTTCTCGTCCTCCTGCACCGATGTTTGCTCGGTCATCTTCTCAATCAGGTCCTATCACTCGGACTGGATACCAGGGTCGGTGCCAATATTGTGGTTTCACAGGCCACTTGGCACGGTGGTGCCCAAACATTCGTGCTCTTACCGGTCAAAATACACCTCAAACAACTCTAGCGGCGCATGCTGTTTCTACTGTCCCTCCATAGACTGAATGGATTCTCGACTCTGGTGCCACTCATCCTATCACAACCGACCTAGCCTCTCTTTTCATGCTCCATTTGAAGGCTCGGACAATGTGGTAATCGATGATGGTAACCTTTTGAACATAACTCATACTGGGAGCCTACAATTCCCAAATGTTCCTAATCTCACTTTTCTTAATGCTATCTTTGTTCCCACAATGTCTAAAAACCTTCTCTCTGTCTCTCAGTTATGCCTCCAAAATAATGTTCGTGTTCTATTTTCTTCTTTTGGTTTTCAGGTGCAGGACTGTCGCACGGGGGGCATCCTTCTCCGCGGACCTCGGATTAATGGGCTGTATGTGTGGCCAAGTCAGTTCCACCCTCAACCTGCTAGTCTTATTGCTTGCCGTCAGTCACCTCCAATTTGGCATGCTCGTCTTGGTCACCATTTAAAATTTTACAGTATATTCTCTCAAGCTCTAGTTTGTCTGCTAATAAGTCTGTTGCTATTAGTTATGAGTCATGCAAGTGTAGTAAGAGTCATAAACAGCCGTTAGCCAATTCTTCATTATCCTCTACACCTCCACTCCAAATAATTTTTTTGGATGTTTGGACATCTCCAGTTTTGTCGTGTGATGGCTTTCGTTACTATGTTATTTTTGTGGACCATTTCTCTAAATATATTTGGCTTTATCCTCTTAAAAGAAAGTCTGATGTGTTGCCTACATTTATTGCATTTAAAGCGCTAGTTGAGAATTATTTGAAATCTAAAATAATCACCTTCTACTATGACAATGGTGGAGAACACTTAGCGTTGCGTTCTTTTCTTGCTAGTCATGGCATCACTCATCTTACCACTCCTCCCTACACTCCTAAACATAATGATTTCTCAGAACAACGTCATAGACATATTGTTGATACTAGTTTAGCCCTTCTTCATCATACATCTATTCCTCTCTGTTTTTGGCCCTATGCTATATCTACTGCCATCTATTTGATCAATCGTCAATCTAAGGAAAATCTTGGTCGATTATCTTCATATGAGAAACTCTTTTGCACAGCTCCTAATCTCACCAAGCTTCGAGTATTTGGGTGCCAATGTTTTCCTTGTTTACGCCATTATACTACCCACAAACACTCTCCACGGTTCATACCTTGTGTGTTTCTTGGCTATTCCCTCACTCAGAGTACATATTTGTGTCTTGACCCCACAAATAAAAAATATACACCTCTCGTCATGTTTAATTTTTTGAACATATATTTTCCTTCGCCAACTCTTTCTCACCCTCCCCGCCACCCATGATATCTTTGTCTACACTTCACAATACCCAGATTGATGATTTGATCCTACTCCACCACCGGTCACACTTACTATGCCTTCAGACCTGACGTCGGATCCATCTGCTATTCCATTACACTCTGCGACTACTCCTGCGCCAGATTCCATGCCTCCTCTTCGTCACCCCATGACTACTCGTTCTCGCAATAACATCATTAAAGAAAATCACAGGTACTGCTTAACTTCTACTACTTTGGATACCTTTGAACCTACTTCTGTCTCGTAGGCTCTCTCTCACCCAACGTAGCGTGAGGCTATGTCATCTGAGATCAATGCCCTTATTCAGAATGGAACATGGGAACTTGTTCCTCCTTATCCTAGTCAGAATGTGGTTGGATGTAAGTGTATTTTTCGAATTAAAAGGAACCCTGATGGTACGATTGAAAAATTCAAAGCTCGTCTTGTTTCAAAAAGCTTTCATCAACGTTCTGGTATTGATTTCTCTGAGACATTCAGTCCGGTTGTTAAGCCAGCAACAATAAGGGTTGTTCTCAGTATTGATGTGTCGAGAAATTGGTCTCTCCAACAATTTGATGTCAACAATGCCTTCCTACATGGGGCACTTTCAGATGAAGTATACATGGATCAACCTCTCGGGTTCGCTAGCACTTCTACTCCAGATTTTGTCTGCAGATTGCGAAAGTCTATCTATGGATTGAAGCAAGCCCCTCGTACTTGGTACTCTTCCCTACGTTAGTTCCTTATATCTATTGGCTTTGTTTGCACCAAGTCGGATGAGTCGCTATTTGTATATGATAAAAATGGCATCATGGCTTACTTTCTAGTGTATGTGGACGATCTGATTCTCACAGACAATTGTACTTCATTTCTCGGCAAGGTTGTCGAGGCTCTAGCATCCAGATTTTTTGTAAAGGATTTAGGAAATCTTTCTTATTTCCTTGGTATTGAAGTCTTACGAAGTTCCACATCCTGTTACTTGTCTCAACGCAAGTATATCATAGATCTTCTTTCCCGACATAATATGCTTGATGCAAAACCTGTGCAAACTCCACTTCCTCGAGGAACTAAACTTTCATTACATGATGGTTCTTCTCCTGCTAATGGCACTCTCTATCGACAGGTTCTTGGGGATTTGCAGTATCTCTCCTTTACACTGCCTAATATTAGTTTTACAGTTAACAAACTCTCATAGTACATACATGCTCTGACTCTCAATCACTGGGGTGTCGTTAAGCGGCTCATTCGATATCTCAAAGGCACTAGTCACTTTGCTTTACATCTTCGCGGTAATTCTCCATTGTCTCTTCATGCTTTCACTGATGCCGATTGGGCTGGCGACTGTGATGATCGTGCCTCTACAGAGGCCTATATTCTTTTTCTTGGGTCAAATCCCATATCCTGGCGCTTCAGGAAGCAGCAAACTGTTTCACGTTCTTCTACTGAAGCTGAGTACAGGGCCTTAGCTTCTGCTGCTGCTGAGATACAATGGACGCGTTCGTTGCTCACTGAATTATGAATCTCCATACCAGAGCCTCCTACCTTATATTGTGACAATGTTGGGGCGACTTATTTGTGCTCAAATCCGGTCTTCCACTCACGAATGAAGCACATCACTATTGATTATCATTTTGTTCGAGATTTAGTCAAAGATAATTTTTTTCGGGTGTCTCATGTAGCCTCTGCAGATCAGTTGGCAGATGCCCTCACTAAGCCTCTTTCACGACAAAAGTTGCTTCTGCTTATGTCCAAGATTGGTGTTCTTAATCGATTTCCATCTTGAGGGGGCGTATTAAGAGTAATATGTATTATTTGTATATATATCACACATCGATTGGTTGTAATAGATTGATTAGAAAACTATTGTATTTATCTGTAAGTGAAAATATGAACACAACATCTTTTTTTCATTATTCTCTATAATGTGTGTTAAAAAAAATGAGAAAAATTTTGAAATTAAAATGTATTAGAGATATTAGTAAGAGAAATAGTAAAAAATACTGCTTTTTTGATTAAAATGGTGTGGTTGGTTGTGTAGTAAATGTTGTGTTCGAGTTCTAATTGCATAGTGACAAGTCAAACCAAATGAAGGCCGATTATAGGGTAGGGTGGTGTATTAGGGAAATGCAGGGCAAACAATTAATAAACCGTGATGACTTGGCGTCTGCTGATTGGCTCCCGCGTTCCCGTCATCAATTCTTACACCAAGTTTTGGGATTTGTGCACCGTATTTAGAACGTGCGTTAATTTCTGCGCTACAAATATTCGTTCCCAGCTGTTGATTTTTAATTAATTTAAAATTTTAAATAAATAGAGCTCCATCCCGAAAAAGTTTTTACAATGGAGATTAAAAAAATATTAATTTTTAGAATATTGTGATAATTTTTTATGAGTTAGTTTCTTGTAAATCGGGTTTATATCATAAATTATTGTAAATTCTGTGGTTCCCTTAATTTAAACATCCTAGCAGTACATATAGTATATATGATTGGAAGGGGGACCACAAAGTTTACACAGTTAAGCCGGTTTACACAAGTATTTGTGATTTTTTTATGGAGTAATAAATACATGATATGTTTGGTGTTAAGTATAAATAAATTTTTTTTAATGAGATGGGGCAGTTTGGAATAATTAAAAGGAAAAAAAGGACGAAAATGGAAAAAGAATGTTTTGAATTCGATTCTTCTTATTCCCTCCGTCTGCTACAAAGGGATTAATTTACACGTGGATTAAGAGTATTATTACTATTATTTAATGTGTAGTGGATAATTGTATTACCTTTAAAAATATCCGAGTCTTATTTTTTTCATTAGAGTAACCACCCATTATACAAAATACTCTTGAAAATAGGAAATAATTAAATGATAACTTTGGGTGCACACAAATATTTGCATGTGATTTATCATCATATTTAGAGGTTGATACAATTTCTTTTTAGAGTTTATTTTGACAATTCATTAACAACTAAATTATTCAACTCGACTTAAGAAGGCGCTATGCACAATTTTGATATTATATATATGGTTTATGATTTATTCTTTACTTTTTAAGATCTTTTATTCACATCTTTTACATGTTTTTTTTTTTAAATATCTTGGAACAGTGTTGACAATATTAATGAAGTTGCGAATATAAATTCATCAACATTTTAGGTTATAAGCAGCCA
Source organism: Pogostemon cablin (assembly GCA_023678885.1). Classification (NCBI taxonomy): domain Eukaryota; kingdom Viridiplantae; phylum Streptophyta; class Magnoliopsida; order Lamiales; family Lamiaceae; genus Pogostemon; species Pogostemon cablin. Next base: position 18,883,663 of record CM043000.1, read on the forward strand.
AATGGGTATATTTGATAATTAATTAATGTAGTTTGCTATTTTGTCCAAAATGTATTATTGAATACCTACTATATTTCTTTCCATTTAAAATGAAATAGTTTAAACATTTTTGGTCAAATTGTCGTTCTGATTTGACATACGTTTTTAATTCCAGACCAACCGTTGACAGACATGCGAAATTAGCTGCTAAAATACTCTCGCGTTTGAACGAGTAACATGAATATTGGGAAAGATGAAATTACACATTTATCCTTTCAGAGGAAAACATAATTAACCCTAATTAATGACTTTGATAAAACTTTTTTTCTCTTTCATGTGTCAATTAGTATTATGTCTCGGGATTGCTCGGTTAAAATATTACTTTTAACATAGATAAATATACGTCTCGCCCAAAGATCGTTCACTATTTCTTCATTTATTTATGTCACATAATCGCTCACCAAAAAAAAGGAAACATGATTCTAATCTAAAATCTCAAAACTACACATTATTTCAGAAATATAATCCATTTTTATACTTTATTTATTGGTCGCCTTCTGTAGTTCCGTTGCACTGAAAATTCTCACCGAATTTGATGAGCTCTGCCTTCCATTGAGTTTTTCTTGCAACAATTGACCACCAGTGTGAAGAAAGTTATGTCGTCTCATCTTCATATGTCTCCTTCTCTTCATATCCAAGCAAGCTAATAGTAGAACAACAATCACTCCCAAAGCAACCTTTTTTTTTTTTTTTTTTTTTTTTTTTTCCATTTTTCAACAGGGAACAAAAACAGAATGTACATATTAGATATTCTTATTTACTCTGATCGTATGGTGTGTGTATCCCAATTTCCATGAATTCTTTACTTGTGAAATCAGTGTGGTGGGGGACTTTTGAGTTTAGTCAATTCAACTCATATTCAATTAAACAAAAGGATTTTAACCAAGAAAATATTTGCCAGCGAGCAACAACAACTTTAGTCACAAACAACATAGTCCCAATCTCTACATTATTTGTGGCGAATTAGCCACGCCCACTGATCTTTTCTTGATCTTCACAGCACCGATATACTCTACAGATTTGGGCATTCTCCCTCTAAATACATCTGAAGCCCAATCCGAAACAGAAACCCCCCCCCCCCACTTCTTGACAAGACCATCATCCTTTTGGATTTCGCCCACAACCCATTCACCAAATCAGAATTCTCGATGGCTTCTGGATATAGACTAGCTGCCTTGAAGCAATCTCAAGCTACAGTAATCGATTCAGATTCAATAGGATTCAAACCCCTTCTAAGCCACGCCTCACATCTAAGATCCGACCCACGCACGAGCGTAAAAGAGAGAACCCCCAATTCTTCATTCCCCAATTACATGGCCGCCACTGAGTCGGCGAAAGCAAGGATTTTTTCGCAAAGCACGCCACGATAGAGTCGACGCTGGAGGGGGAATGCAGCGGATCAAGGGCGGCGAAAAACGCCTATCGTGATTCCATCCAATCTACCATAGATACAAAAGGAAGAGATGAGGAAAAGAGAGGGGGAAAGACAGCGAACATGGGAATAGATGAGAGGATATTGTAAGAACGGGGAGGATCCGGAAGGAGAAGCCGATTACCTTCTGTGTCGCCAAAGATTTCATATGGCTGTGAAAATTTGGGATCCCGGAGCAACCGTGAGATTCATATGGGTGTAATTTAGGATCCGATTCTACTAAATATTTGTAGAACCGGTTCCATCATAGTCCTTCTCTTTCTACATATATTAAATATAAATTATAATATAACATAATTTTATTAATAATAATTAGAAAGTGAATTTTATATTGATTTTTTTTAAATAAACGTGACATCAATTAATATTTCTTGCAAACTTTTTTTATGTGGAGTTTTTTTATAGTTGTTTATTTTTATTTTATTTTTAATATTCTCAACCTTTACAATTTAATTCATGTTTTTCTTAATTAGGTTATTAATTGATTTTCTTAATCGTACCAACTCTTAATATTTTACTGAGTGTAGTAGTATTTAATTATCCATTCAAGTATTTATTTTTTTTTTAAAAAAAATTCTCGATCCTCGAATCATTTATAAAGGGAGAATTACTACTAGATACACAAAAAACCCTAAATTACTATGAGATACAAACATACAAAAATATTACTACTAAATACTAACTACAAAAATATATAGTGATATTCCAATATTACCCCTACAATATGCTGCACATAAATGTTGATTGCAGCAAAAAAGTGGTGGTCCGGCAGAGCTCCGGCGGCGGTCCGGCAGTGCTCCGGCGAGGTCAGATTTCCGACAGCGGCGACGGTGGTATTTTTCGGTAGCCGGCGGTCAGGTGGTGGTCTGGCGACCTGCCGGCGGCGGTCCGATGGTGAACGGGATTTAGGGTTTGTGGTTTAAAAGTATATGAATTTAGGGTTATATTTGATATTTTACTTAAATATTTTGTATGTGATAGTAATTATTTTAAATCAGTGTATCTAGTAGTAATTAATGGTACAAAGTGTGTATATATTAGTAATTATTTCTTTAAAAAAATAATCAATTAAATTTGAGATAAATTACGTGAATTTTTTTGAATTTGTTTAATAATTTATTTAATATTTAAAATATAATCCTTGCATTATATTTAAATTATTTAATGTGCATTGATTTTTCATTAATAGAAGAATTTTGAACAAATGGTAAAATATAAAAGATTATAAGGTAAATTTTGTGATTAAATTGAAAAAATACAAAAAAAAGTCATGTATTTTATTGATAAATAGAAAGTTTATGATTAAATTGAGAAAAAATAAGAAGGTTGTGTATTTTTTTTACAATAAAAAAAGTTCGTGATTAAATTGAGAAAAGAGGAAAAAATAATGTATTTTAATGCAATTAACCCATTACCAAAACCCTCTCGAGATTTGTCCACACTATCAAATAAATTCCATAGTTTGAAAAACTAACAATTATCCCCTTTTAACTTGTTTTTTTATATGAACATTAATAAAAACTCCTCTTTTCTAAAATAAAGAGGGATGAAAATGATATCAAGACCCATGTAATTAACATTGTATCTTTTAATTTTACTAATTTATTTTTTTTAATTTTTTTTAAATGTAGAAAATTGAGATTAGAGAGATTTTTTTTACATGTTAAAAAAAATCACTAGGTATTAAAATTAAAAAAAATAGTAAATTTAAAAATAAAATATTAAATATATTGGTATTGATGTCATTTCCATGTTAAAAAAAAATCCCTCTAACCCTAATTCTCTAAATTTATTTTAAAAAAATAAAATAAAATAGTTAAAATTAAAAATATAATGTAAAATACATTGATCTTGATGTCATTTTCATCCCTCTTTATTTTAGAAAATGGGGTATTCTTATTAATGTTAAATAAAAAATAAGTCAAAAGAGGTAATTGATAGTTTTTCAATTCATGTGTTTTATATGATAGTTTGAATAAATCTCGAGGGAATTTTGGTAATTTAGTCCCATAATCTATTTTTTCATGTTCAATAGTTTTGTTAAAAAATTAAAACAATTAACCTCCTAAAACACTTTTTTTACACTGACAAAAATGAAACGATTTTACTAAAAATTTAAAAATCTTTCTATAATAATTAAAAACATAATGATTTTAAATTCTTGACTTGAAACCATGAATTTAAAAATCCAATTTATAATGTGACTTATAAATCTATGAAATCTTCCATCCAAAGCCACCCTAATATTCAAAATTCAAATGAACCCTGATATAATGAAAAATGCAACAATCGAACAAGAGTAGAGTTTACTCATTAATTAATCCATCGAGTGAGCTTTAGAGTGGCCGTCCAAGTGGTGGAGCAGAATGTTGTGGTTCCTTGGATCCATAGCCGGAGCTCCATCCCCGCCGGATTCAATTCCGGTTGGCGATTGGGATCCACCGCTACCAAATTCAAATAATTTATTCATAAGTGAATGAGTAGACAAGCATTTTTAATCTCGATTTTAAAATCCTAGAATTCGGAGATAATTATCGTTGGTTAAAATGATTTTTTGGAAAAAAGTGTTGAATGAAAAAACAAAAGTGTCATTTTACAAATCAAACTTTACGCCAGTTTCGTGTGAATTCTATTTTCCATGAACTTAAAAATTTTAAAAGAATAAGCATTAAATTTTTGAAATAGCATAATATATATATATGACTAAAAACGGGGAAAATATAATTTTGGTCCCGTATTTTTTGCCAAATTCAATTTTAGTTCTGTAACTTTTAGTATTTTCAAATTTAGTCATTTGATTTATAATTTTGGTCCTGTATCTTTTAAAATTTCAATTTTAGTCCTATTAATTTCAAAATTAGTCCTACATCTTATTTTTTGAATCATCAAAATTAGTCTTGTATCTTTTGAAATAAGATATAATTTAATTTTGATGATTAAAAAAGATATAGGACTAATTTTGAAACTGATAGAACACTAATTTTGAAACTGATAGGACTAAAATTGAAATTTTAAAAGATACATGACCAAAATTGAAACTTAAATGACTAAAATTGAAAATATTAAAAGTAAATTTGGTAAAAGATATAAGACAAAATTAATATTTTCTCACTAAAATTGATACTGTCCCAATTAAAAACAAAACAAATTAATTGCTGAATTTAATTGTGAAGAGATAGAATTAATACCAAACAATTAATGGAAGTGGCATAGGGAGGGAAGATTGAGCTAAATCGTGGTACTCCTTTTCTGCTTGCTCCTCCATTTCATGTTCCTCTATTTCATTAAGCTGTTTTAATTGAATAACAATTAAATATCATTCAACAATTGATAAGCTTTATTTCTTAATTTTAATTAATGTTAACAGTGGCTATAATTAAATATTTTACTATATACGTAGATCAGTTGGTCGAATCTCTAATAAAAATATCTAATTGTCCTTCAAATTAATTATTATTAAAAATGTTCTTATATTTCGTATATATTTCATGTTAGCATCGCTAATTTAATGAGTTGGTCATGTTTAAGGATATACACTTTAAAAATGTGTGGGATTAAATTGAATTTTAAGTCTTTGGACGTTTTTAAAAAGAAAATTACAGGACATATTTCGTATGTCTATTTTTTGTCTGAATTTTGAAAAACAGGTTTAAGTTTTAAACTTAAACATATGTTAAAATCACCCCTATATGATGCACTACCATATCAAAATTTAAAACAAATAAATTATTTCTCTTTATGATTTTTAAACGTCTCAAAAACTTAAACTTTTTTTGAGCGCCAAAAACTTAAACTTGAAACATACCCACAAAAGTAAAAGCAAAAGTTAACTCCCATAAAAGTAAAAGCAAAAGTTAACTCGCCTGCTTTAGTAATAATCTTTTTTGGTGTTGTAATGATCTCTCCTGTCAAAATAAAAATTAACAAATAGATAAATAAATTAATAAATAATGCATATACCTTCATAAATACAGAGTGTTAAAAATAAGTATAAATCAAAATAATTTAAATTTTGAACATTGATGCAAATTGATGCAAAAGTTTGTGTGAAATTATCTCACTATATATTTTTTTTAAAAAAAAAATCACCATCAAAATTAAAAATGACATAATAAAGGAAAAAAATGCACTTTTGTCCATAAAAAATGTTTTATTTCATTTTTGGTTCCTAACCTTTTTTTGGGATATAATTTTGATCCCAGTTAACTTTGGATGATAAAGTTTAACTAAAAAAAATTACTAAAATTAAATAAATGGATTGGTCAAATTGAAAAATAATTGAAATTTCCTCAAATTAATTATCTCAAATCTTGAGCAGATCTGAATTGAGAGACAAACCACAACACATCGCATGAATGCTACCAGCAGTAAAGATCAAACTACCTGCTACCAGCAAATGGTTCAAAATACAGAATGAAAGCAGAGCATCAAGAATCTTTGAAACATAAAATTCATAAGAAAATTTTCTTTAAAAAATCCAGATATAAGGGGTGGTGGGGGGAATCGGAAACACAAGAACCGCCGGGGAGGGCGGACAAAATTTGGTTGATGGTTCAAAATACAAAATGAAAGCAGAGCATCAAGGATCTTTTAAACATAAAATTCATAAGAAAAGTTTCTTTAAAAAATCCAGATATAGGGTCGGAGAGGGCGGACTTGGCTGCAGTATTGGATCGTGAGAGATAGAGACGGTGGGGAAGATGGTGGAGATGGTGGCGGAGGCTGTGGATATAGTGGTGGCGGTGTGGTGGAGGTTGTGGAGCGGAGGAGATGGACCAGATGGTGGTCCTGGAGATGGAGAAATCTTACTCCAGGAAAGGAGATTTGGCGCTGCCTACCGCCGTTGATGTCGGAGCAGTTGTGGAGATTTAGGGTTTGAGGGGGGTTAGGTAAGAAATTAAGGTTATAAAAATAATTTAAGATGAGATTAAATTTTAAAAAATTTATATTTAACGGACACATCAGCATTCCGTTAATTTGTTTGATGGAATTTTAAAAATAAAGCAACTGCACAAAAAATGAAATGACATCTTTAGAACGTGACTAAAAGTGCATTCTTCTCGTAGAATAAAATAACATCATTTTTTTTTCTCTCCCTAAATCGATATTCTTTCTTATGAAATTATTAAAATTAATTTTTATAATCCAAAGAAGTGACATATTCAATGAATCGATCCCATCATGAGAGCGACGGGTCACGGGAAACTTGATATAGTGTATAATAAATTTAAAAAAAAATCTGACATTACCTGTTTTTGAAGCTGAGATATGGAATCCAGTATAAGTTTGTTCTGCATGTAATTATTAATGACTAAACAATTAACATAACATTCCATGGGATGTTTTCTGGAAAATAATATTTGAATATATAATTATTGTTGGATAAGCAAATTCTCGTTCATTCAAAAGGAATAAATAAAGAAGAACATGAACAACATAAAAATTTATGTGGAAAACTCCAAAATAAAAAAAAATCACGGACCGAGAAAATACTAATAATGTGAGAATTTTTTTTTTTACAATCACACAGAGTTTCTCTCTCCAGACCCCAATCCCTACACTCTTACTAAATCTTTGATTAATTCACACATTTCTCCCAATTCTCACAACATAAAATAGGAATTTAAAAAAATTAAATACAAAGATTAAAATGTACTTAATTGGTGCACTTAACATCAAAATTAGAGACATCCTTAAATAGCATAATAGCATAAGAAACTCTCTCCTTTTGTTCCTTCATCCCATGTGAGATATAAAACCCTTCTTTTAATTTCACAAAATACCAACAATTATTTCAAAGTAAAGTAACACTCCAAATATTTATTCCCACTTTACTTTATGCAAAATACTCACATGAGACTTTTACGAAAGACTTTATAAAACATGATATTCAAATTAATAAAAATGATGTAATGCAATAAATTATTTCATAATTTTTTCATAGCATAAATAAATTTGGTTTTACATCATAAACTCTTATAAATCTTGTGGTCTCCCTTAATTTAAACACCTTAATTATACATTGGGTATATATAATTGAAAGAAAATTATGGTTTACATCGTAAACCCAATTTACACAAATATTTGTGAAATAAATTATACTAATATTTTTAATGAATAATAATAATATCTTTAATAAAAATAAAATAAAAACAGTTCTACATGAAATGGTATAACAATGTTGTCCTTCCAAAATAAAATAAAAAGGTATTACAGTATTGCCCTTCCAACTACTATTATGGACACACTTTTATGAAAGGTAAACATACATTAACAAATAGATCCAACAGTACATCAATAGTACAAAATTTTCAATTACATTTTCATTTTTTCATCAATTTCAATAATTTTAATTCATATTTTCAATGATATATATATATATGAACCTTTATTTTATATTACAATATTCTTAAAAAATAAAATAAAATTTCATACTCCTAATAACTAGGAATATTAAATAAAGTGCCGCGTGAAACCATTTTGTGAAGAGATTATTTTATAGTATTTTTTTATAAGGGTAAAACTTGTGTGTTTTGGGGACATCATATTCCTCAAATCTTGCATTTTTCTAAAATTGTATACTTTAGTATAATAATATGTATCCTTTATTTTCTGAAAAAATAAAATCTTTTATAAAAAATTTATACTATTCATATTTAAGTCGATCTTTTCAATGAAAAAAATATAGAGTGAGGCTTCTGTGCACCCAGTGCTCCGCGCCTTTGCAATTTTTGTGGCCCTTTGCAATTTAAACCCCCAGCAATACATAAGTTTAAATAGAATATTGAGGGAGAGTTGTATTCACATGGGGACACGGAGTATCCTTCTGTGTCCCGCAGGAGCTTTTCACCTGGCCACTGGGCTCTTCACTTAAGTGAGAAACCCAGGTTCGATTCCCATTGGGAACGAATTAGGAGAGGTGATATAAAGAGGCTTGGAGAAAGGGAAGTAAGGGTGCTTGGTGTATACTAACTGGATTAACAACATTTAGCGATAAAAAAAAGGTGCATACCCTTTAAAACAAAATGTTATATATTTACACACCTTGTGTACCCGGGCATAAAAGACCAACTATTTTTATAATTAGTTATCACATTTAATGAAAATGATTATCACTTTTAATTAAAAATATCATTACTTTTCATTTTCACAATAAACATACGTAGATGAAATAATTCACTAACATATTATCCATTCTTATTCGTCCTAAGGAAGTTTTGCCTTAAATAAAATATTTCAAATCAAACGCATAAAGATATTTTACCTTTTTGGATCGAAGTCGCTTAAGTGCCTTGTCAAGTTGGTGCTGTATACCCTGCAGCTCTTTCAAGCTCAAAGGATCCAAATCTTCTCCCATAAAGTGTCTAATTATTAATTAAGTATTAAATAATTATCCTTTCCAACAACAACTTTTATAAATTTCATCTATTTAAAAAAGTAGATGTATATCATTCTTAACTTGAGATGAAAAAAATAATAAAATATATACCTTTTAATTAATTGAATGGTGATATGTGAAACGAACAAAAATAATAAAATATGTACTTTATAGATGTTTGTTTCGTTTTAGAAACCAAATTTTCAAAATTCATATCAAAGATTTTAGAAACCAACATAAATATACCTACATATAGTCTTCTCTATTAATACCATATTAAAAATTCAAAACAAACATATACTACTATTCAATTAAATCTCAAATCCAACAAAACCCAAAACATAAAATATACCTTATGCTTTTCTGCAAAAGTTCAATTTTTGCCATGAGTTTAGGATGCTCATCCACCCAATTTTCCTGCTTTTCGAAATGCTTAATTAATAATTGAATTTTTTCAAATGAATAAATAAATAATTGAATCACCACATTTAATTTTCATCGAAAGAATAAGAATGAAAATCTTATAACATTAATAAATTAAGTCTAAAACTTGCGTATTCCTAAATACCGTATCCCAAAATTCTATGATTTTTCAAAATTGTACCATTTAAAAATATTAAATGTTATACTATTTAGTATATAAACTTATACCTTTATTATTTTTAGAAAAAAATTTAATTTTTAATTAAATATTTATATATATTGTTCATATTTTAGCTAATTTTTTAATGAAAAAATTATACCTTTATTTAATAAAGTATATATTTTTAGAACAAAATGTTATACTTTTATACACACCGAGTACACAAATGAACAGCTAATAATTAATTTCATCTGATCAGTCTATGCATTTCGGACTTATTAATTTATCTATAGTTACGTACTTGATTAATGTCATGTGTAATTTTCCTTTTTCAAGAGGTTAATATTTAATCATAAATTTAGGGTATAATAATATGTTAATTACACTTAAACATTCATGAAGTACAAAGTACATGTATCCATGAAGTACAAAGTACGTCATTTTAAAAAATGAAATAAAAACAAAACAAAAAATGAAATAAAAACAAAACATGTAGCTAAAAAATTAAAACCAGGTAATTATATATCTAATCTAAGGCCATTTCCATTAAATTTCTGCCAAAATATTTTACACTTATATTAATCTGTTATCTGTAAATATTCAATTATAGCATATACTCTATTTGGTCTGCCCTTCAGATTTTGGGAATATGGGCGAAAATGAAGGGACTCTAAACAAATAAATAAATAAAATATTTTGTAGGAGTAATTTTTTAGTGATATATTTATAAAAAAATTATCTAAAAAGTTTATTTCTAGAAAATTTGAGATTTTTCTCCTCTTAATACATTTTTCCACCTATTATATATTTTTAGTTTTAATATATTATTATTAATATCAACTCAAATTCTAATATATATCCGAAGTATAATTTATATTCTCTAGAATATTTGTTTCTCAATTTCATTATAGCTTTTAGTTGGTTTGCAAATCTTCTTAGTTCAAATTGTTTTCATTCTCAATTACAGTACCAAATTTTTCTTTATTATTTTGGGATTTATTTTTTAATATTTTTTTGTTATTTAAGTCATTTTTATTCTTAAACTCTCACAATTCATCACTTTCTTTCCATTCTTCTTACTCATTTCGTTTGCTACACTACAAAAATAATATTTTTTAGCAATGAAATTCACCAACGGAATTCAATCCGTTGGAAATTAGCAATGAATTAGCAACCAAAATGACATTTTAAAATTAACAACGGAATGCCAACAGATTTATTCTCTAATTTAACAACGGAATTCAATCTGTTGGTAATTAATTATCAACGGATTAGGATGGGAATCATTATATAAATTACCAACAGAATTATTAGCAACGGATTACCAATGGAATATTTACCAACGGAATTGATTTTTCATTGCTAAAAATTTACCAACCACCACTTTATCAACGGATTCCTTTGCTAATCCGTTGGTAAACCAATTTAACAATGAAATTAAGGCTTATAGCAATGAAATATTCCGTTGTTAAAAAACAGTTTTTTTTGTAGTGTTATATGTTCATTTAATATTTTTTTTTTATGATTTCATTATAAGAAAATGGTCAAATTCCAACAAAAAAATTCTAATGAAAAGTAATCTACTGGAAATTTTAGAGTACCAACGAATTTTCAAATAAAACTGATACCGTTGGAAAATTTCAGCCAAAATTCTCATGGAAACCTAAACTTTTGGAAATTTCCAATGCTAATCTTAATAGCCTGATAAACTATTGTAAATTTCCAACGAAAATTTCAATAAAATTTAAAGCTGTTGAAAAATTCTAACAAAAATATCCCATATAAATTTAAACTTTAAAAAGTTCAATACTAATTCCAATAACTTGATAAGCAATTATTTCAAATGAAAATTTCAACAAAACTTAAGTTAATATTAATAATATTAAGTAATATATAGGAGTATGTGTTTTTTAATGAATGTATTTTTTTTTAATATTAAATTGTTCAGTAAACATAGCGGGACGAAGGGAGAATATATATAATAAGATGAAAAGGCATTAACATTAAAGATTAACACCAATTAAACAAGTACTTACCTGGTGTTGAGAGTGATCTTGTACTGATGTATGGTTTTTGTCCAGATGCCTTTCATACCTTTCTAAAATTCTGTCAGTGCTGCATTATTATTATTATTAAAGGACAAACATAAGTTATTTAGGACAATATAATTAGCTACTCACACAAACAAACTATCAAATTTATCTCTCTCATCAATCCACATTGATATTGATGAGAGAGAGATAAATTTTGGTTTAAACTGTAAAATTTATAACAAGTGTAGATGTCCTTATTATAATAAAAAAGAAAAGAGAAACTAATAACATTCTTAATATTTTTGTATGCATACAAGGTATACGTCTCTTTTAATTGATTAGGAAAATTTTATTTTACAGACCGGTATTAAAGTATGTCTTTTATTTAATATAAAAATTTATAATTCGATTATTTATTCAAAATTAATTGATTAAAGTAGACATGTCTTAGAATTTTAAGAGATGCTTTCATGTGCAGAGCCCAATCTTGTGAAATATTACTCTTAAAAATGTCTGAGAATTACTTTGAAAATGACTGAGTGTTGTTCTCTTAAAAGAGTAACATTTAATTGTACATAATATTATTAATATTACCTTTTGTTCTATATAATAATTCTCTATCATATACTAAGTTCTATAAAAAAAAAGGAAAAGTTGGTCTCTTAAGTATTATCAGGTGCACAAAGTGTGTAAGGGTACAACATTTTGTTTTTTAAGGTTGGAGATTGATATGATGTTTCATTTTTTTGGAAGTTTTGGGTGAGACTGTCTTACCGTAGGACCATTTTATGCTTTGATAGATATCACTTTTTATTAAAACTGTTATCGTTTTTTTAAAAAAATATTATCGCTTTTCATTTATGCTATAAATTATTTATAAAATAGTTCATTGTACCATTTTTACTTTTTAATAAAAATGTTATCATTTTTTATCCGTTTCATGGAATGACTTTTTTGAGACGGTCTTAAAAATTCCAATACAATTTTCAAATATCCTAACAATTTTACACATTTTTTTCGTTAAATTAAATAAAAATATTTTTTCTCTTTTTTACTTTATACATAAAAAAATAAACTTTTTTTTTAAATTTCACATAAAAATATGTAAAATACATTTAGGATAAGACAAGAAATTTAAGATTATACACTCCCTCCGTTCCATAAAAGAAGTTCATAGTCACGGTAGATATAGTATTTTAGAAATAATGAAAAAGTTACTTCAAAATTATGTCTATTATATTAAAGTGTGTTTATAGAGAGGTGTGATCAAATTATGTGATTGTTGGATTAATTAGTCTTTTGAATTTAAATTCAAAATTAATTCAAATGTTGCATCAATTAATGAAGAGACGCCCTAATATATATATATATATATATATATATATATATATATATATATATATATATATATATATATATATAAAAATAGACCCTCTCGTTTCCATAATTTATCACTCGAATTCTCACATACACTCGAATACACTTAAACACATCAAATACAGATGTCGCGAATGTCCAATAAAATCATATTGTCCTAAAAATTTGTAGTGTATTCTTAAATCGTCCTACTACTAAGTTGAGTTCATAATATAGTTTGGTTCGCTTTTTTTTTTTTTGATTTGTAGTGTTATGATCACCAAAAAGGATCGATTTCGTCTTAAAGAGAAAATGTGTAAATTTTGTCTCGACTCAAATAAATTCTTATGTATTTTCTATTATATTTTTCTAGTCAATATTTTATATCGAAATCCTAATATACCCAACAATATTCTTAGGTAATAAATAAATTATAAAGTAAGTTATCTGAATTGTAAAGGTGTGATAATTTCAAAATTAAAATATATCATGAGGTTATTACATTGTGTCTATTTCTTTATTTGGAATATTTGGAAGTGTAAACTTATTTATGAAACAAATAATAATACTCCGTCCAGTACAAATGTGTCAATTTTACCATTTTGGGCATCCAATCCAGAGGCATTTGTATTCTATTTTTAGTAAAAAATATATCACATGACACACCACTTTCATCTAATACAACTACCTACTGTACATATAATAATAATACTTATTATTCTAATTATTCTATGCTAAGAGTAAATTATTGTTTATGAGAGGAGCTATTAAAATTTTGATTTGATACTAGCATTAATTTTTGTTTTTCCGAAACTTCGTGAATTACTGAATGAGTAGTAAACATCAAGTACAATGTTGTCAATCAGGAGTTGGATGACAAAATTAAAGCTTCAAGTCAATATTTCCACCAGTATTAGAATAATGAATTAAATTTCAAAATACCTTTTTAACATATTTTTTTAATGCCCATTTTTAATGATAAGTGTTAAAATATTGAAAATGACGAAAATATCTTAATTCGATTTGTGATGTTTTGGATGAGTAATTAATATATACAATCGAGTCATAAAAATATTTACAATTAAGTCATAAATATAATTAATCGAGTTATAAATATGTGTAATTGAATTTAAATAATTTATTTTAAAATTTAGTCAACAATTAAGTTAAGGTTATTTTAGTAAACTTGGACATTTTAATAAATACCCTAAAATATAGGCAAGAAAAAAAAATTAAAAGAAATGGGGTATTGTCTACCATTACCACTAGAATAATTATTGCTTCCTCTAATTGATATTTGGATAAATTACCAAAATCTCCTTCGATTTGTCCAAACTATTAAATAAATTCTATGATTTGAAAGATTATAAATTACCCCATTTGGCTTGTATTTGATTTTAATATTGATAAAGATACTCATTTTTTTAAATAAAAAGGAAGAAAAATGCCATTAATACTCATATATATAACACTGTATTTTTAATTTTCACTATTTTATTTTTTAAAAATTATTTTAAATGTAGAAAACTGGTATTAAAGGGATATTTTTTAATTTTTCAATGTTAAATTTTTTTAAAAAATCCCTCTAATCCCTAGGATTGAAATAAAAAAAATAGTGAAATTAAATATATGATGTTAAATATATGGATATTGATGTCATTTTAGTGTTAAAAAAATATATAAAAAAATCCCTTTAATCATAGTTTTATACATTTAAAAAAATAAAATAAAATAAAATAGTGAAATTAAAAAATACAATGTTAAATACGTGGGTCTTGATGTCATTTTCATAGCTCTTTATTTTAAAATATGAGTATTTTTATTAATGTTCAAATAAAAAATAAGTAAAAGGGGATAATTAGTAGTTTTTCAAATTATGAGATTTATTTGATAGTTTAGATAAAATCACGATAGGATTTTTGGTAATTTACCCTTGATATTTTTGCACGTGTATATGAGTACGTCGATTATGTAATGGTTTTATGGTCGTGTAGCATAAGAAAAAAGTAGGGGTGTATTGAGTAATTAGATTAATAAAAATAAATAAAGTTATTTAGATTAATAATTTATAAATTATAAGAAGTACATTCTCTGTCCTTTTGATATGTGTTTGCTTTTTTGAACGTAAATTAAATGATATAATATTTTAATGTGGAATAAAGTGAGAGAAATAATATTTTAACGTAAAGTGGTAGGTGTATTAATGTAATATATGAGTTCATGAGAAAAAAAATTAATTTATGTGAGTCTTATTTATCAAAAAGAAAAATACACACTTTATATTAGGATGTACTAAAATAATGACAAATCAAGTACATTTCAGTGGGATCGAGGGAGTAAGTGACATTTTTATAATATCGCAATGTTTTCAAGATATTAATATTGTGTAGAGTTATTATTATAGAAAACGTGTAAAAATGTGGGAAAATCGAAATATAAATGTGCGGAAACGGATGGAGTATTATTTATTTATCCAAATTAGAAAAAGTCACTTCTTGTTTAATTTTATAAACTTTTATAAGGGTCATGTATTATTTTAAAGAGTAATAGATGGAGCATATAATATGCAAAGTTATAAGTTAGGCATAGATGACAAGTTAAAATTAGAATGTATTGTGTTATTATTATATTCAATTCAATTTACCTTTATGATGGTTTACAATATAGTGATTTAGACGGAAATGAAAATTATTCATAATTTAAAAAGAAACTTGGGAGGGATTATTAGATAAAAATTAATGACTCAATAAGTATAGAACTGTTATTCGAGTCGAGCGAATTTGAGTAGTGCATATTTGAGCTCGGTTCTAGTAATTTTCGAGTCGAACTCGAGCTCGGCTCGTTTAGGAAACGAGCTCGAGCTCACTTGAGTAATTTTCGAGTCGAGTTGAGCTCGAACTCGATTTGGCTCGTTAAGCAAATTGAGCCTTATCGAACTGATTTTGTATAAATATCTTATATTTATTATTTTATTTAATATTTATTATAATATTATTATTAATTATAATTACTATTAAAATAATCTAGTCTTATCGAGTCGAGCTCGACTCGTTAAGAAAACGAGCATAAGGAGAGCTCGAACTCGAGTTCAAGTAGTCACAAGTCGATATGAACTCAAGCCTTAATAAGCCGAGCTTTCGAGTAGCTTGTTTCATCTAACAGCTCTGCTCAAGTCTAATTAGTATGATGAAAGTAAATGATGATTAATGATAATAAATAGCAATAATTATAATATATTCTAAAATAAATACTCCTACTCTTTAGGTCTAGTAAAGAAGTTCACATTTGTAAATTTTATGTAATGATTTTTTAATATAATTAATAAATTAAAATTTATGAATAATTAAAATATATTTTTTAAAAGTCTAAATTATCCCTAATTAATAAAATATACACCACCACTTACATCTTCTATGTGTGTCTTTCTCTCTCATGTTTGTTTGCTAATTACGAAGTCTTCAACCACCACTGATGGTGGAAACTAAACAACCAAATTTGAATGTGGTTTCCTACCGCTGCCGGGAAAAAGCTACCACTGCCTAGGCCTAGGCCGCGACGCGTCGGCAATGGATGCGGCTGCAATCCCTTCAAGTGTTGTCGTTGAAATGCAAATTGTTTTTCATTATAGGCTATGGCAAATTAAGCTCTTCTAGATAGTTTATGTGATGTTTAGTTTGAGATTATGTGGGATTTGAAAACCATGAATAACATGTTCTATATTTGTTTTGTGTTTTGAGTAGGGTAAGTTTTAACTTTATGTCAAATCAATGTATTAATTTATTTAAAAAGTTAAATGAGAGAGGAGAGATAAAGAGAGAAAGTGTATTAATTGAAGAGAGATAATGTAGTAGGTATATATAGGGGATGTTTTTAAAATTTGGATGTGGGTTTTGGAAAACCAAAACCTGAATTAAAAATTCGAAAACGAACATAACCTTAGAGATTAGGCAACATGAATTGCCTGAACGTCGTTTGGCTATTCAAAAAGATATAAGATCTTTATGAAGAATTGCCAGTCAGAGACAAACTTATTTAAATATATTGGTGAGGAGGGTGAGGTTTTCTAGAGTATACTCATATGTTGTTTACTCATATGTTGTTTTCTAGAGGAAATAGCCCATTGTTTTCCAAGAAGATGTACACCTCGAAGCGAAAGAGATGTCGAGCTACAACGACTATCGAACTTCCAGCACGTACACATCGAAGTGAAACTTTATTTACATAGCATATTGATGTCTGCATTTGTAAAATTGAAGATTGAATGTGATATGAAACTTCCTTTGAGCTTGAACGACAGTGTATGGCAAGTGTTTTTGAGAGGCATGGGTGTAATTTCAAGTGGGGTTGATTTTTTTGCATCATTTATGGATGATCTGCACATGTTGTTTTGGTTATTACCTTCATATTATTTTTCTTCTCTTGCTTATCAAATTTTGGAGAGATGGGGATTAGTTTCTTGGTTTTCTGGAGAGAAAAATGATTGTAACCTATAGGATAATTTTGTTTAACATAGTTTGATATGCAAACGGCCCGTTGTTCTTGTTTTCTACCATAATAATTTTTTTGCATAATATATTTCATTACAAAAAGCTTATTGAATTGTTATGATCATGAAACAAACATTTTATTACAATATATTAATGGATAGATTAACATTAGTTTAGTTAATCTGTGTTGTGAAGAACTGGTCATGTATATTTTGATAAACTTAAATCTGCGTGGAGGTGTATATTTTAATTTTAAAAGGGTAGTTTAGGAATTTTAGGGATGTGTATTCAATAAAATTAAGAAATAAAAAATTATAGGGAATGTGTATTTAGTAAAAAGGGTATACTTAATAAAAAGGGACACGTGTGCAAATAAAAACACTCTTATTTTAATTATCATAATTACAATATACACACGTGCATTTACTGAAACATAAATAGAAATTTCCACAAATCAAATCTTCCGCTCACATTAGTTGCAAAATTGATTTTCCTCTCATTTTCCGATTCTAATTGGAAAAGATTTTTAATTATCATCTTCATCTTCATGAATATATATAAACATAAATAACATTTGTCACATTCTCATAAATTTCGTATTTATATTTTATTTTACTAAATAACACGCATATATTTATATCGCTTTATTATTATTATATATATAGAAACACATCAAATATAAATTTACAATTATCTGTTCACATTTTCAATTATCTGAATTCTAGTGCAAGCGCATGCATGTTGAAAATATTAATTAAGTACCAACTCCTCTGCTGGCATAATAAATAGAAACACATCAAATAGAAACGTCGTAACAAATTATTTTTTGAAACTTACTCCCAAGTATAAATTCTGCTATGTAATGTTATGATTAAGATTAGTAGTGATTTATAAAGAAAAATAATATAATTCATATTAAAATATAATACTAAACACATCCATCCCACAATTATCATTTTGTTTATTACATGTGGATGAAAGAGGTATTATTATTTAATAAATAGAGGGTAGTTGTTAGTTGTATGTGAGTTTTTTTTTTTTTTTTGAAAAATAGAGTTGAAATTTTGTGATCTGGAAGCATCCAGGCATCTATATGTATTGATTTTTTTAATAGTGTATATTTATTTTTTAATAAATGTATAATTATTTTATATACAGTTTTAATTTCATTTAAAAAACTAAAAGAATACTCCATTCACTAATAATTTGCTTATAAGTTATATAAATTTTTATTCATTTGTGTATATCTTTTTATTTATTGATATATAAATTTTGAATGTGGGTCCATTAATTTGAAGGTATCCGGATGCACATAAGAATTTCACTTAAAAAAAAAAAGAATTCCTTTGGAGTGTATAATCAAAATGGTAAAATAGGTGAATCTTAAGTATTTCATATTCTAAAAATAAAATCATATTATTCTTGTAATATAAATTCAAAGAGAAGTAGATATATATTCTGTGCGGAGCATAGAGTTAATTTTCAGTACACCTTATTTATATTAGTTTCATGAGTTGATATACTATGCATATAAGCCCAATAAATTATATTTTGTTCAACCTATCTGTATTATTTTTTTCAATAATGTATCCTACGTTTCTTGACTAATGAATTACTAATATATTTTTTATGTTCAAGTGGATAGTTAATCTTTCATTAAAAAACTAATTAAGAGT
Source organism: Pogostemon cablin (assembly GCA_023678885.1). NCBI lineage: Eukaryota > Viridiplantae > Streptophyta > Magnoliopsida > Lamiales > Lamiaceae > Pogostemon > Pogostemon cablin. Next base: position 18,902,647 of record CM043000.1, read on the forward strand.
ATTATTGAAAAAGTTTGTTAACAAACTATATGTATTTTAATTTATTAACATATATGTATTCATTAATACTTATATATATGAATTGAATTCATTAATACTTATTATATATGGATGGAATGTGGGTGTATAATATTTTGTTTAGTCTTATTTAGTTATATAAACTATTATTTGTTTTATAATAAATGTATTAATTTATATATTTAGCTGTTTCTGTAAAACAAATTAATAGAAATTTCGCTCTTTAACTCTATAAGTTTTTATTTATTATTTTTTTATTAATAAATGTATATTAATTTGCGGTGTAACTTTTGTGTATTTGAGTCTACGAGATATTTTGACAAATTCGGAATATATATATGGAGTAAATATTAATCACGTGCATAGACACAGGCAAAAAATATCTAAGAAATTACGAACTACAAAATAAATAAAGAATAAATAGAATTAGGAGAATTATATTTATGTAAAACTTTTATTTAAACACAAATTAATGATAAATTCCGATATAACCCTCCGAGATCCGAATTGAACGAACACTTATATATTTGTAATTCTTTTTGTTGAATATAATTAAATTTCGATTTATATAAATTAAAAAGGGGTCGAAATTAATACTTATCATGAGGTAATTTAGAATTAATTAAACCATTCAAAAAGAAAACAAAAAACATAGGATTACTAATTAATTAACTACCATGTAGGAACTATGAAAATCAATACTCCATAATTTAAGTAAAATAATTCCTTTTCTTCAAATACTCTGTGTAAATCGGCTCAAACCTGTTACTCTTTAATTTATAAAAAATTACTCTTTAGAAAAATAAACTATTTTCTTCTAAATAAAAAAATAACTTTTCAAATTTCAAATTCTTACATACATACCCTAATTTATCGATTACTCTTTAGTACATGGAAAATAACTCGTTTCGAGAGATGAGTTATCATTTTTCTAAATAAAATTATTTTTCAAAGAATAATTTTTTATTTATTAAAGAGTAATTTTTATTAAAATAGGGTTCCCCAATTCACATGGGCCCACTCTTCACTTTTATGCCAGCAAAGTCCGATGATTCTAAAAGGATTGTAATTATATAACACAAATTAATTAAAAAAAAAAAAGAAAAAAGACATACTTGGAATTAGTAGAGTATTGATAAAGTTTTCCCTTGGGTGAAAAGACAAGCAAAGCCACCTGAGCATCACACAGAACTGAGATCTCTTTAGCCTTCTTCACTAATCCTGTCCTCCTCTTAGAGAACGACACCTGTCTGCTTATCTTGTTTTCTATCCGTTTCAACTCAACCTTCCCTCTCCCCATCTCTCTCTCTCTCTCTCTAGATTTTGTAACACAACACTTACTCTGAGCTCTTTATATACTACCCAATGAAGAAGAAGGGCTGGAAACCCTAATTTCTTTAAGTGGTCATTCTCACACTTAAAGCTTCCCCTACACTAGAAAGCAAAGCACTCGTAGGTAGGTGGGAGGGGAGAGAGAGAGAGAGGAAGAGAGAGAGAGAGAGAGGGGGCAAACGATGTTTTCTATTTGGTTAAATTCCAAATCTTTAAATACTGCATATTGTATTGTTCTATTTTGGTTAGTGTGGAATCACAAAGTCACAACCTAAACCATTAAATTTACTCACAAAACATATTGTCAATGGATTTAATACGTAGGAGTAATATATTTTCAACTCAAAGTATTTGATGGACATGGAATGCTGTAATACAACATTAAAATGGTGCTTTTAATATCTAATTTATTTAATATTTTTTTCATTCACATGCAATTAATTACTTTATAATTTATTCATAGAGATTTTTTTTTTTTTTTATCAAACAAAATGAAACATTTAGAGTACAAGGGTACTCCAATCCCAAAGGTTACAACAAAAATAATCAAAGTTCAAAAGATTAAAAAGAAACTTCAATCTAGAGAAAAACATATAGTATAAGGCCATATTCATAGAGAATTCTAATATTCATTTTTAAATAATAATAATAATAATAATAATGGTGCTTTTAATATCTGATTTATTTAATATTTTATATATTCTTATAATTTAATGGCAAGTAAATTTATTAATTTTTAAATTATAATGGTACTTTTAATTTTAAGATTGATTTAATATTTTATTTTTATAATTTGGTGAGGTATTCTCTTGAAAGAGAAGTGTATTTAAACTAAATGTGAGACGAGTCGGTCCATCATTAAAATATTTTTATCATATGTAAAATATGTTTATAAGTAGTTAAAATATGTTTGCAATGAATCATATTATAGGGTAATTTTGAGGTGAATCTGGTGCACCAGTGCACCCTAGAATTCACAAATTAAAAAATATGGGGTAGTGACAATTTTTTTGAATATTTAATTAATGATAGAAATTAAATTAAAATTTAATCTAACAATTAAAATCGTCCAAGTACATTGGCGTCGCAGGTGCACCGTAATTGAACTCCATTATAACACCTTAAAAACATATTTTAAACACCATTTACTATACTTTAAAAAATAAGTATATTTTTTATGTAAAAAATAAACATATTTTACCTATACATCAATTATATTTTAACACGTTTCAAATAAACATCTTAAATTTTGTATTAGAAAATTTTCACAAGTGATGTCCTGATTATTATTAAATAAAAGAAAAAGCAATTAAATGTAAATTACAGAAATAAAACATTGAAGCGGAGTCGAAGCATTGACTGAACCCTTAGACTAATTCGCAACAAGGCAACAGTCGACCACCAATTCGAATTCCTTATTCCATTTTTATTAAAATACTATACCATATTTAATAATTATTAAATTCTTAAGATATGTGATGAAAATTTGGACATTAATTACAATAAGTAGCGAGAATCTAATATGTGGAATATAAGATAAAACATAGAAGGATAACATTTGATCGGATACTACAACTCTATAACTGGTATACTATTGTGATAGCATTTTATGACAACTAATTTATACTTCATTCATTATTTTCTTATTCATGCATCCTATAATAAGGTTTATTCCTGTAAAAGAAAATAACATATTTGTCCATCACTTTTTAATACAAACAAAATACTTGACACATTATTTATTACTTAAATATACCATATTAATTTTTTCTTAAACAACATAAAACAATGAAAGTGAACATGAACATGGGATGGAGGGTATAGAAAAATACGGTCCTGCTGAAACCAACTCACAAAATAAGATACTTTATCCGTCTTGATTTTAATTTTACTGTTTGCATAAATATTAATAAAATTCATTTTAAAAAAAATTAATTTTTAGGGTAGTTTAATATTTTTGGATAATAAATAAATGATAAAGTATGTTATGTGTATTAAGAGTAATATGTATTATTTGTACATATATCCCACATTGATTGGTTGTAATAGATTGATTAGAAAACTATTGTATTGTAAGTGAAAATATCAATACAACATCTTTCTTTCATTATTCTCTATATGGTATACAGAGCCTTATTTAGCTAACGCCCTTTCCTTTGTGATCCTCAAACTCAAATCCCGCTGTCCTCCCCTCTTTTCCAAACCCTCCCTTGTGTCGCCTGCAAATCATGTCCACCGATAGTGTCGTCGCTTCTGCCCGTCAGACCTTTGACACCTCTCCACCAGCCCTTGCTGCCATCAACACATCAACCCAAATCACTCTCAAACTCACGCCCAATAATTTTGTTGCATGGAGTTTCCAAATCAAGACTCTCCTCGGTGGTTATAATCTCTTCAAGTTCCTGGATGGGTCATATCCGAAACCGTTTGCCACCATTACTAGTGGCGATTCAACCCTTGTCAATCCAATGCATACATATTGGACTCGACAAGATCAACTCTTGCTCAGCACCCTGATTGGATCAATCTCGCCCAATCTAATCTCCTTCATTGCAGCAGCCAAAACCTTTCGTGATGCGTGGGACACTCTATCCACCATCTACGAAAAATCATCTCGTGGGCGTATTCTCGCCCTCAAGAACAAAATCATCAGCCCCGTCAAAGGCAATAAATTTGTTACCAATTTTATGCTTGAAATCAAGAGCGTTGTTGATTAATTATCTCTGTTTGGCGTCACCACTGATCAGGAAGACTTGGTCATTAAAGTCTTACACGGACTTGACGATTCCTACAAAGAACTCAGTCATGCTATTATGGCGCAAGAGTCCTCCATCTCCTTCAAGGAATTGCATGAGAAACTATTGAGTTTGGAGTCTTAGATAGCTTCTCAGTCACCTGCAGCGCCAGTTCCAGCCACTGCTTTTCCAGCCATCAACTCTTCCCGCCGGCAACAATTTTCGGTGACCAAGGTTAGCAACCAACTATTCAACACTTCTCGTCCTCCTGCACCGATGTTTGCTCGGTCATCTTCTCAATCAGGTCCTATCACTCGGACTGGATACCAGGGTCGGTGCCAATATTGTGGTTTCACAGGCCACTTGGCACGGTGGTGCCCAGACATTCGTGCCCTTACTGGTCAAAATACACCTCAAACAACTCTAGCGGCGCATGCTGTTTCTACTGTCCCTCCACAGACTGAATGTATTCTCGAATCTGGTGCCACTCATCCTATCATAACCGACCTAGCCTCTCTTTTCATGCTCCATTTGAAGGCTCGGACAATGTGGTAATCGGTGATGGTAACCTTTTGAACATAATTCATACTGGGAGCCTACAATTCCCAAATGTTCCTAATCTCACTTTTCTTAATGCTATCTTTGTTCCCACAATGTCTAAAAACCTTCTCTCTGTCTCTTAGTTATGCCTCCAAAATAATGTTCGTATTCTATTTTCTTCTTTTGGTTTTCAGACTGTCGCACGGGGGGCATCCTTCTCCGCGGACCTCGGGTTAATGGGCTGTATGTGTGGCCAAGTCAGTTCCACCCTCAACCTGCTAGTCTTATTGCTTGTCGTCAGTCACCTCCAATTTGGCATGCTCGTTTTGGTCACTATTCAGATAAAATTTTACAGTATATTCTCTCAAGCTCTAGTTTATCTTCTAATAAGTCTGTTGCTATTAGTTGTGAGTCATGCAAGTGTAGTAAGAGTCATAAACAGCCGTTCGCCAATTCTTCATTATCCTCTACACCTCCACTTCAAATAATTTTTTTGGATGTTTGGACATCTCCGGTTTTATCGTGTGATGGCTTTCGTTACTATGTTATTTTTGTGGACCATTTCTCTAAATATATTTGGCTTTATCCTCTTAAAAGAAAGTGTGATGTGTTGCCTATATTTATTGCATTTAAAGCGCTAGTTGAGAATTATTTGAATTCTAAAATAATCACCTTCTACTATGACAATGGTGAAGAATACTTAGCGTTGCGTTCTTTTCTTGCGAGTCATGGTATCACTCATCTTACCACTTCTCCCCACACTCCTAAACATAATGATTTCTCAGAACAACGTTATAGACATATTGTTGATACTAGTTTAGTCCTTCTTCATCATACCTCTATTCTTCTCTCTTTTTGGCCCTATGCTATATCTACTGCCATCTATTTGATCAATCGTCAATCTAAGAAAAATCTTGGTCGATTATCTTCATATGAGAAACTCTTTTGCACAGCTCCTAATCTCACCAAGCTTCGAGTATTTGGGTGCCAGTGTTTTCCTTGGTTACGCCCTTATACTACCCACAAACTCTCTCCACGGTTCATACCTTGTGTGTTTCTTGGTTATTCCCTCACTCAGAGTACATATCTGTGTCTTGACCCCACAAATAAAAAATATACACCTCTCGTCATGTTTAATTTTTTGAACATATATTTTCCTTCGCCAACTCTTCCTCACCTTCCCCGCCACCCATGATATATTTGTCTATACTTCACACTACTCAGATTGATGATTTGATCCCTACTCCACCACCGGTCACACTTACTATGCCTTCAAACCTGACGTCTGATCCATCTGCTGCTCCATTACACTCTGCAACTACTCCTGTGCCAGATTCCATGCCTCCTCTTCGTCACCCCATGACTACTCGTTCTCGCAATAACTTCATTAAAGAAAATCCCAGGTACTGCTTAACTTCTACTACTTTGGATACCTTTGAACCTACTTCTGTCTCGTAGGCTCTCTCTCACCCAAAGTAGCGTGAGGCTATATCATCTGAGATCAATGCCCTTATTCAGAATGGAACATGGGAACTTGTTCCTCCTTCTCCTAGTCAGAATGTGGTTGGATGTAAGTGTATTTTTCGGATTAAAAGAAACCCTGATGGTACGATTGAAAAATTCAAAGCTCGTCTTGTTGCGAAAAACTTTCATCAACGTTCTGGTATTGATTTCTTTGAGACATTCAGTTCGGTTGTTAAGCCAGCAACAATAAAGGTTGTTCTCAGTATTGATGTGTCGAGAAATTGGCCTCTCCGATAATTTGATATCAACAATGGCTTCCTACATGGGGCACTTTCAGATGAAGTATACATGGATCAACCTTTCGGGTTCGCTAGCACTTCTACTCCAGATTTTATCTGTCGATTGCGAAAGTCTATCTATGGATTGAAGCAAGCCCCTCATACTTGGTACTCTTCCCTGCGTTAGTTCCTTATATCTATTGGCTTTGTTTGCACCAAGTCGGATGAGTCGCTATTTGTATATGATAAAAATGGCATCATGGCTTACTTTCTAGTGTATGTGGACGATCTGATTCTCACAGGCAACCGTACTTCATTTCTCGATAAGGTTGTCGAGGCTCTAGCATCTAGATTTTTTGTAAAGGATTTAGGAAATCTCTTTTATTTCCTTGGTATTGAAGTCTTACGAAGTTCCACATCCTGTTACTTGTCTCAACGCAAGTATATCACAGATCTTCTTGCCCGACATAATATGCTTGATGCAAAACCTGTGCAAACTCCACTTCCTCGAGGAACTAAACTTTCATTACATGATGGTTCTTCTCCTGCTAATGGCACTCTCTATCGACAGGTTCTTGGGGGTTTGCAGTATCTCTCCCTTACACGGCCTAATATTAGTTTTGCAGTTAACAAACTCTCATAGTACATACATGCTCTGACTCTCAATCACTGGGGTGTCGTTAAGCGGCTCATTCGATATCTCAAAGGCACTAGTCACTTTGCCTTACATCTTCGCGGTAATTCTCCTTGTCTCTTCATGCTTTCACTGATGCCGATTGGGCTGGCGACTGTGATGATCGTGCCTCTACAGAGGCCTATATTCTTTTTCTTGGGTCAAACCCCATATCCTGGCGCTTCAGGAAGCAGCAAACTGTTTCACGTTCTTCTACTGAAGTTGAGTACAGAGCCTTAACTTTTGCTGCTGCTGAGATACAATGGACGCGTTCGTTGCTCACTGAATTATGAATCTCCATACTAGAGCCTCCTACCTTATATTGTGACAATGTTGGGGTGACTTATTTGTGCTCAAATCCGGTCTTCCACTCACGAATGAAGCACATCGCTATTGATTATCATTTTGTTCGAGATTTAGTCAAAGATAATTTTTTTCGGGTGTCTCATGTAGCCTCTGCAGATCAGTTGGCAGATGCCCTCATTAAACCTCTTTCACGACAAAAGTTGCTTCTGCTTATGTCCAAGATTGGTGTTCTTAATCGATTTCCATCTTGAGGGGGGCGTATTAAGAGTAATATGTATTATTTGTACATATATCACACATCGATTGGTTGTAATAGATTGATTAGAAAACTATTGTATTTATCTGTAAGTGAAAATATGAACACAACATCTTTCTTTCATTATTCTCTATAATGTGTGTTAAAAAAATGAGAAAAAATTTGAAATTAAAATGTATTAGAGGAATATTAGTAAGAGAAATAGTAAAAAAATACTGCTTTTTTGATTAAAATTGAACTTAAATAAAAAATAAAAAAAAATACTGAGGGTAGTAAAGTGAATTAAACTCAAACAAAGATATTTATATTTTGCGAAAATGGTGTGGTTGGTTGTGTAGTAAATGGTGTTGTGTTCGAGTTCTCATTGCATAGTGACAAGTCAAACCAAATGAAGGCCGATTATAGGGTAGGGTGGTGTATAAGGAAATTCAGGGCAAACAATTAATAAACCGTGATGACTTGGCATCTGCTGATTGGCTCCCGCTTTCCCGTTTTCTTACACCTTGTACGACGCATCAATTCTTACACCAAGTTTTGGATTTGTGCACCTTATTTAGAACGTGCGTTAATTTCTGCAACTATTTGTTCCCAGCTGTTGATTTTTAATTAATTTAAAATTTTAAATAAATAGAGCTCCATCCCGAAAAAGCTTTTACAATGGAGATTAAAAAAAATATTAATTTTTAGAATATTGTGATAATTTTTTATGAGTTAGTTTCTTGTAAATCGGGTTTACATCATAAATTATTGTAAATTCTGTGATTCCCTTAATTTAAAGACAACAAAAATAATCAAAGTTCAAAAGATTAAAAAGAAACTTCAATCTAGAGAAAAACATATAGTATAAGGCCATATTCATAGAGAATTCTAATATTCATTTTTAAATAATAATAATAATAATAATAATGGTGCTTTTAATATCTGATTTATTTAATATTTTATATATTCTTATAATTTAATGGCAAGTAAATTTATTAATTTTTAAAATATAATGGTACTTTTAATTTTAAGATTGATTTAATATTTTATTTTTATAATTTGATGAGGTATTCTCTTGAAAGAGAAGTGTATTTAAACTAGATGTGAGGCGGGTCGGTCCATCATTAAAATATTTAAACACCATTTACTATACTTTAAAAAATAAGTATATTTTTTTATGTAAAAAATAAGTATATTTTACCTATACATCAATTATATTTTAACACGTTTCAAATAAACATCTTAAAAAAACTTTGTATTAGAAAATTTTCACAAGTGATGTCCTGATTATTATTAAATAAAAGAAAAAGCAATTAAATGTAAATTACAAATATAAAACATTGAAGCGGAGTCGAAGCATTGACTGAACCCTTGACTAATTCGCAACAAGAGCAACAGTCGACCACCAATTCGAATTCCTTGTTCCATTTTTATTAAAATACTATACCCTAATTAATAATCATTAAATCCTTAAGATATGTGATGAAAATTTGGGCATTAATTACAACACGTAGCGAGAATCTAATATGTAGAATATGAGACAAAACATAGAATGAAATAAGTGATAACATTTGATCGGATACTACAACTCTATAACTGGTATACTATTGTGATAGCATTTTATGACAACTAATTTATACTTCCGTCATACGATTAAATTCATTATTTTCTTATTCAATAAGGTTTATTCCTGTAAAAGAAAATAACATATTTGTCCATCACTTTTTAATACAAACAAAATACTTGACACATTATTTATTACTTAAATATACCATATTAATTTTTCCTTAAACAACATAAAACAATGAAAGTGAACATGAACATGGGATGGAGGGTGTAGAAAAATACGGCCCTGCTGAAACCAACTCACAAAATAAGATACTTTATCCGTTTTGATTTTAATTTTACATTTTATTGTTTGCATAAATATTAATAAAATTCATTTAAAAAAATTAATTTTTAGGGTAGTTTGATATTTTTGGATAATAAATAAATGATAAAGTATGTTATGTGTGTATTAAGAGTAATATGTATTATTTGTACATATATCCCACATATATTGGTTGTAATAGATTGATTAGAAAACTATTGTATTCATCTGTAAGTGAAAATATCAATACAACATCTTTCTTTCATTATTCTCTATATGGTATACAGAGCTTTATTTGGCTAACGCCCTTTCCTTTGTGATCCTCAAACCCAAATCCCACTGTCCTCCCCCTCTTTTCCAAACCCTCCCTTGTGTCGCCTGCAAATCATGTCCACCGATAGTGTCGTCGCTTCTGCCAGTCAGACCTTTGACACCTCTCCACCAGCCCTTGCTGCCTTCAACACATCAACCCAAATCACTCTCAAACTCACGCCCAATAATTTTGTTGCATGGAGTTTCCAAATCAAGACTCTCCTCGGTGGCTATGATCTCTTCAATTTCCTGGATAGGTCATATCCGAAACCGTCTGCCACCATTACTAGTGGCAGATTCAACCCTTGTCAATCCAATGCATACATATTGGACTCGACAAGATCAACTCTTGCTCAGCACCCTGATTGGATCTATCTCGCCCAATCTAATCTCCCTCATTGCAGCAGCCAAATCCTTTCGTGATGCGTGGGACACTCTATCCACCATCTATGGAAAATCATCTCGTGGGCGTATTCTCGCCCTCAAGAACAAAATCGTCAGCCCCGTCAAAGGCAATAAATTTGTTACCAATTTTATGCTTGAAATCAAGAGCGTTTTTGATGAATTATCTCTGTTTGGCGTCACCACTGATCAGGAAGACTTGGTCATTAAAGTCTTACACGGACTTGACGATTCCTACAAAGAACTCAGTCATGCTATTATGGCGCGAGAGTCCTCCATCTCCTTCAAGGAATTGCATGAGAAACTATTGAGTTTGGAGTCTTAGATAGCTTCTCACTCACCTGCAGCGGCAGTTCCAGCCACTGCTTTTCCAGCCATCAACTCTTCCCGCAGACAACAATCTTCGGTGACCAAGGTTAGCAACCAACTATTCCACACTTCTCGTCCTCCTGCACCGATGTTTGCTCGGTCATCTTCTCAATCAGGTCCTATCACTCGGACTGGATACCAGGGTCGGTGCCAATATTGTGGTTTCACAGGCCACTTGGCACGGTGGTGCCCAAACATTCGTGCTCTTACCGGTCAAAATACACCTCAAACAACTCTAGCGGCGCATGCTGTTTCTACTGTCCCTCCATAGACTGAATGGATTCTCGACTCTGGTGCCACTCATCCTATCACAACCGACCTAGCCTCTCTTTTCATGCTCCATTTGAAGGCTCGGACAATGTGGTAATCGATGATGGTAACCTTTTGAACATAACTCATACTGGGAGCCTACAATTCCCAAATGTTCCTAATCTCACTTTTCTTAATGCTATCTTTGTTCCCACAATGTCTAAAAACCTTCTCTCTGTCTCTCAGTTATGCCTCCAAAATAATGTTCGTGTTCTATTTTCTTCTTTTGGTTTTCAGGTGCAGGACTGTCGCACGGGGGGCATCCTTCTCCGCGGACCTCGGATTAATGGGCTGTATGTGTGGCCAAGTCAGTTCCACCCTCAACCTGCTAGTCTTATTGCTTGCCGTCAGTCACCTCCAATTTGGCATGCTCGTCTTGGTCACCATTTAAAATTTTACAGTATATTCTCTCAAGCTCTAGTTTGTCTGCTAATAAGTCTGTTGCTATTAGTTATGAGTCATGCAAGTGTAGTAAGAGTCATAAACAGCCGTTAGCCAATTCTTCATTATCCTCTACACCTCCACTCCAAATAATTTTTTTGGATGTTTGGACATCTCCAGTTTTGTCGTGTGATGGCTTTCGTTACTATGTTATTTTTGTGGACCATTTCTCTAAATATATTTGGCTTTATCCTCTTAAAAGAAAGTCTGATGTGTTGCCTACATTTATTGCATTTAAAGCGCTAGTTGAGAATTATTTGAAATCTAAAATAATCACCTTCTACTATGACAATGGTGGAGAACACTTAGCGTTGCGTTCTTTTCTTGCTAGTCATGGCATCACTCATCTTACCACTCCTCCCTACACTCCTAAACATAATGATTTCTCAGAACAACGTCATAGACATATTGTTGATACTAGTTTAGCCCTTCTTCATCATACATCTATTCCTCTCTGTTTTTGGCCCTATGCTATATCTACTGCCATCTATTTGATCAATCGTCAATCTAAGGAAAATCTTGGTCGATTATCTTCATATGAGAAACTCTTTTGCACAGCTCCTAATCTCACCAAGCTTCGAGTATTTGGGTGCCAATGTTTTCCTTGGTTACGCCATTATACTACCCACAAACACTCTCCACGGTTCATACCTTGTGTGTTTCTTGGCTATTCCCTCACTCAGAGTACATATTTGTGTCTTGACCCCACAAATAAAAAATATACACCTCTCGTCATGTTTAATTTTTTGAACATATATTTTCCTTCGCCAACTCTTTCTCACCCTCCCCGCCACCCATGATATCTTTGTCTACACTTCACAATACCCAGATTGATGATTTGATCCTACTCCACCACCGGTCACACTTACTATGCCTTCAGACCTGACGTCGGATCCATCTGCTATTCCATTACACTCTGCGACTACTCCTGCGCCAGATTCCATGCCTCCTCTTCGTCACCCCATGACTACTCGTTCTCGCAATAACATCATTAAAGAAAATCACAGGTACTGCTTAACTTCTACTACTTTGGATACCTTTGAACCTACTTCTGTCTCGTAGGCTCTCTCTCACCCAACGTAGCGTGAGGCTATGTCATCTGAGATCAATGCCCTTATTCAGAATGGAACATGGGAACTTGTTCCTCCTTATCCTAGTCAGAATGTGGTTGGATGTAAGTGTATTTTTCGAATTAAAAGGAACCCTGATGGTACGATTGAAAAATTCAAAGCTCGTCTTGTTTCAAAAAGCTTTCATCAACGTTCTGGTATTGATTTCTCTGAGACATTCAGTCCGGTTGTTAAGCCAGCAACAATAAGGGTTGTTCTCAGTATTGATGTGTCGAGAAATTGGTCTCTCCAACAATTTGATGTCAACAATGCCTTCCTACATGGGGCACTTTCAGATGAAGTATACATGGATCAACCTCTCGGGTTCGCTAGCACTTCTACTCCAGATTTTGTCTGCAGATTGCGAAAGTCTATCTATGGATTGAAGCAAGCCCCTCGTACTTGGTACTCTTCCCTACGTTAGTTCCTTATATCTATTGGCTTTGTTTGCACCAAGTCGGATGAGTCGCTATTTGTATATGATAAAAATGGCATCATGGCTTACTTTCTAGTGTATGTGGACGATCTGATTCTCACAGACAATTGTACTTCATTTCTCGGCAAGGTTGTCGAGGCTCTAGCATCCAGATTTTTTGTAAAGGATTTAGGAAATCTTTCTTATTTCCTTGGTATTGAAGTCTTACGAAGTTCCACATCCTGTTACTTGTCTCAACGCAAGTATATCATAGATCTTCTTTCCCGACATAATATGCTTGATGCAAAACCTGTGCAAACTCCACTTCCTCGAGGAACTAAACTTTCATTACATGATGGTTCTTCTCCTGCTAATGGCACTCTCTATCGACAGGTTCTTGGGGATTTGCAGTATCTCTCCTTTACACTGCCTAATATTAGTTTTACAGTTAACAAACTCTCATAGTACATACATGCTCTGACTCTCAATCACTGGGGTGTCGTTAAGCGGCTCATTCGATATCTCAAAGGCACTAGTCACTTTGCTTTACATCTTCGCGGTAATTCTCCATTGTCTCTTCATGCTTTCACTGATGCCGATTGGGCTGGCGACTGTGATGATCGTGCCTCTACAGAGGCCTATATTCTTTTTCTTGGGTCAAATCCCATATCCTGGCGCTTCAGGAAGCAGCAAACTGTTTCACGTTCTTCTACTGAAGCTGAGTACAGGGCCTTAGCTTCTGCTGCTGCTGAGATACAATGGACGCGTTCGTTGCTCACTGAATTATGAATCTCCATACCAGAGCCTCCTACCTTATATTGTGACAATGTTGGGGCGACTTATTTGTGCTCAAATCCGGTCTTCCACTCACGAATGAAGCACATCACTATTGATTATCATTTTGTTCGAGATTTAGTCAAAGATAATTTTTTTCGGGTGTCTCATGTAGCCTCTGCAGATCAGTTGGCAGATGCCCTCACTAAGCCTCTTTCACGACAAAAGTTGCTTCTGCTTATGTCCAAGATTGGTGTTCTTAATCGATTTCCATCTTGAGGGGGCGTATTAAGAGTAATATGTATTATTTGTATATATATCACACATCGATTGGTTGTAATAGATTGATTAGAAAACTATTGTATTTATCTGTAAGTGAAAATATGAACACAACATCTTTTTTTCATTATTCTCTATAATGTGTGTTAAAAAAAATGAGAAAAATTTTGAAATTAAAATGTATTAGAGATATTAGTAAGAGAAATAGTAAAAAATACTGCTTTTTTGATTAAAATGGTGTGGTTGGTTGTGTAGTAAATGTTGTGTTCGAGTTCTAATTGCATAGTGACAAGTCAAACCAAATGAAGGCCGATTATAGGGTAGGGTGGTGTATTAGGGAAATGCAGGGCAAACAATTAATAAACCGTGATGACTTGGCGTCTGCTGATTGGCTCCCGCGTTCCCGTCATCAATTCTTACACCAAGTTTTGGGATTTGTGCACCGTATTTAGAACGTGCGTTAATTTCTGCGCTACAAATATTCGTTCCCAGCTGTTGATTTTTAATTAATTTAAAATTTTAAATAAATAGAGCTCCATCCCGAAAAAGTTTTTACAATGGAGATTAAAAAAATATTAATTTTTAGAATATTGTGATAATTTTTTATGAGTTAGTTTCTTGTAAATCGGGTTTATATCATAAATTATTGTAAATTCTGTGGTTCCCTTAATTTAAACATCCTAGCAGTACATATAGTATATATGATTGGAAGGGGGACCACAAAGTTTACACAGTTAAGCCGGTTTACACAAGTATTTGTGATTTTTTTATGGAGTAATAAATACATGATATGTTTGGTGTTAAGTATAAATAAATTTTTTTTAATGAGATGGGGCAGTTTGGAATAATTAAAAGGAAAAAAAGGACGAAAATGGAAAAAGAATGTTTTGAATTCGATTCTTCTTATTCCCTCCGTCTGCTACAAAGGGATTAATTTACACGTGGATTAAGAGTATTATTACTATTATTTAATGTGTAGTGGATAATTGTATTACCTTTAAAAATATCCGAGTCTTATTTTTTTCATTAGAGTAACCACCCATTATACAAAATACTCTTGAAAATAGGAAATAATTAAATGATAACTTTGGGTGCACACAAATATTTGCATGTGATTTATCATCATATTTAGAGGTTGATACAATTTCTTTTTAGAGTTTATTTTGACAATTCATTAACAACTAAATTATTCAACTCGACTTAAGAAGGCGCTATGCACAATTTTGATATTATATATATGGTTTATGATTTATTCTTTACTTTTTAAGATCTTTTATTCACATCTTTTACATGTTTTTTTTTTTAAATATCTTGGAACAGTGTTGACAATATTAATGAAGTTGCGAATATAAATTCATCAACATTTTAGGTTATAAGCAGCCAAATGGGTATATTTGATAATTAATTAATGTAGTTTGCTATTTTGTCCAAAATGTATTATTGAATACCTACTATATTTCTTTCCATTTAAAATGAAATAGTTTAAACATTTTTGGTCAAATTGTCGTTCTGATTTGACATACGTTTTTAATTCCAGACCAACCGTTGACAGACATGCGAAATTAGCTGCTAAAATACTCTCGCGTTTGAACGAGTAACATGAATATTGGGAAAGATGAAATTACACATTTATCCTTTCAGAGGAAAACATAATTAACCCTAATTAATGACTTTGATAAAACTTTTTTTCTCTTTCATGTGTCAATTAGTATTATGTCTCGGGATTGCTCGGTTAAAATATTACTTTTAACATAGATAAATATACGTCTCGCCCAAAGATCGTTCACTATTTCTTCATTTATTTATGTCACATAATCGCTCACCAAAAAAAAGGAAACATGATTCTAATCTAAAATCTCAAAACTACACATTATTTCAGAAATATAATCCATTTTTATACTTTATTTATTGGTCGCCTTCTGTAGTTCCGTTGCACTGAAAATTCTCACCGAATTTGATGAGCTCTGCCTTCCATTGAGTTTTTCTTGCAACAATTGACCACCAGTGTGAAGAAAGTTATGTCGTCTCATCTTCATATGTCTCCTTCTCTTCATATCCAAGCAAGCTAATAGTAGAACAACAATCACTCCCAAAGCAACCTTTTTTTTTTTTTTTTTTTTTTTTTTTTCCATTTTTCAACAGGGAACAAAAACAGAATGTACATATTAGATATTCTTATTTACTCTGATCGTATGGTGTGTGTATCCCAATTTCCATGAATTCTTTACTTGTGAAATCAGTGTGGTGGGGGACTTTTGAGTTTAGTCAATTCAACTCATATTCAATTAAACAAAAGGATTTTAACCAAGAAAATATTTGCCAGCGAGCAACAACAACTTTAGTCACAAACAACATAGTCCCAATCTCTACATTATTTGTGGCGAATTAGCCACGCCCACTGATCTTTTCTTGATCTTCACAGCACCGATATACTCTACAGATTTGGGCATTCTCCCTCTAAATACATCTGAAGCCCAATCCGAAACAGAAACCCCCCCCCCCCACTTCTTGACAAGACCATCATCCTTTTGGATTTCGCCCACAACCCATTCACCAAATCAGAATTCTCGATGGCTTCTGGATATAGACTAGCTGCCTTGAAGCAATCTCAAGCTACAGTAATCGATTCAGATTCAATAGGATTCAAACCCCTTCTAAGCCACGCCTCACATCTAAGATCCGACCCACGCACGAGCGTAAAAGAGAGAACCCCCAATTCTTCATTCCCCAATTACATGGCCGCCACTGAGTCGGCGAAAGCAAGGATTTTTTCGCAAAGCACGCCACGATAGAGTCGACGCTGGAGGGGGAATGCAGCGGATCAAGGGCGGCGAAAAACGCCTATCGTGATTCCATCCAATCTACCATAGATACAAAAGGAAGAGATGAGGAAAAGAGAGGGGGAAAGACAGCGAACATGGGAATAGATGAGAGGATATTGTAAGAACGGGGAGGATCCGGAAGGAGAAGCCGATTACCTTCTGTGTCGCCAAAGATTTCATATGGCTGTGAAAATTTGGGATCCCGGAGCAACCGTGAGATTCATATGGGTGTAATTTAGGATCCGATTCTACTAAATATTTGTAGAACCGGTTCCATCATAGTCCTTCTCTTTCTACATATATTAAATATAAATTATAATATAACATAATTTTATTAATAATAATTAGAAAGTGAATTTTATATTGATTTTTTTTAAATAAACGTGACATCAATTAATATTTCTTGCAAACTTTTTTTATGTGGAGTTTTTTTATAGTTGTTTATTTTTATTTTATTTTTAATATTCTCAACCTTTACAATTTAATTCATGTTTTTCTTAATTAGGTTATTAATTGATTTTCTTAATCGTACCAACTCTTAATATTTTACTGAGTGTAGTAGTATTTAATTATCCATTCAAGTATTTATTTTTTTTTTAAAAAAAATTCTCGATCCTCGAATCATTTATAAAGGGAGAATTACTACTAGATACACAAAAAACCCTAAATTACTATGAGATACAAACATACAAAAATATTACTACTAAATACTAACTACAAAAATATATAGTGATATTCCAATATTACCCCTACAATATGCTGCACATAAATGTTGATTGCAGCAAAAAAGTGGTGGTCCGGCAGAGCTCCGGCGGCGGTCCGGCAGTGCTCCGGCGAGGTCAGATTTCCGACAGCGGCGACGGTGGTATTTTTCGGTAGCCGACGGCGGTCAGGTGGTGGTCTGGCGACCTGCCGGCGGCGGTCCGATGGTGAACGGGATTTAGGGTTTGTGGTTTAAAAGTATATGAATTTAGGGTTATATTTGATATTTTACTTAAATATTTTGTATGTGATAGTAATTATTTTAAATCAGTGTATCTAGTAGTAATTAATGGTACAAAGTGTGTATATATTAGTAATTATTTCTTTAAAAAAATAATCAATTAAATTTGAGATAAATTACGTGAATTTTTTTGAATTTGTTTAATAATTTATTTAATATTTAAAATATAATCCTTGCATTATATTTAAATTATTTAATGTGCATTGATTTTTCATTAATAGAAGAATTTTGAACAAATGGTAAAATATAAAAGATTATAAGGTAAATTTTGTGATTAAATTGAAAAAATACAAAAAAAAGTCATGTATTTTATTGATAAATAGAAAGTTTATGATTAAATTGAGAAAAAATAAGAAGGTTGTGTATTTTTTTTACAATAAAAAAAGTTCGTGATTAAATTGAGAAAAGAGGAAAAAATAATGTATTTTAATGCAATTAACCCATTACCAAAACCTTCTCGAGATTTGTCCACACTATCAAATAAATTCCATAGTTTGAAAAACTAACAATTATCCCCTTTTAACTTGTTTTTTTATATGAACATTAATAAAAACTCCTCTTTTCTAAAATAAAGAGGGATGAAAATGATATCAAGACCCATGTAATTAACATTGTATCTTTTAATTTTACTAATTTATTTTTTTTAATTTTTTTTAAATGTAGAAAATTGAGATTAGAGAGATTTTTTTTACATGTTAAAAAAAATCACTAGGTATTAAAATTAAAAAAAATAGTAAATTTAAAAATAAAATATTAAATATATTGGTATTGATGTCATTTCCATGTTAAAAAAAAATCCCTCTAACCCTAATTCTCTAAATTTATTTTAAAAAAATAAAATAAAATAGTTAAAATTAAAAATATAATGTAAAATACATTGATCTTGATGTCATTTTCATCCCTCTTTATTTTAGAAAATGGGGTATTCTTATTAATGTTAAATAAAAAATAAGTCAAAAGAGGTAATTGATAGTTTTTCAATTCATGTGTTTTATATGATAGTTTGAATAAATCTCGAGGGAATTTTGGTAATTTAGTCCCATAATCTATTTTTTCATGTTCAATAGTTTTGTTAAAAAATTAAAACAATTAACCTCCTAAAACACTTTTTTTACACTGACAAAAATGAAACGATTTTACTAAAAATTTAAAAATCTTTCTATAATAATTAAAAACATAATGATTTTAAATTCTTGACTTGAAACCATGAATTTAAAAATCCAATTTATAATGTGACTTATAAATCTATGAAATCTTCCATCCAAAGCCACCCTAATATTCAAAATTCAAATGAACCCTGATATAATGAAAAATGCAACAATCGAACAAGAGTAGAGTTTACTCATTAATTAATCCATCGAGTGAGCTTTAGGGTGGCCGTCCAAGTGGTGGAGCAGAATGTTGTGGTTCCTTGGATCCATAGCCGGAGCTCCATCCCCGCCGGATTCAATTCCGGTTGGCGATTGGGATCCACCGCTACCAAATTCAAATAATTTATTCATAAGTGAATGAGTAGACAAGCATTTTTAATCTCGATTTTAAAATCCTAGAATTCGGAGATAATTATCGTTGGTTAAAATGATTTTTTGGAAAAAAGTGTTGAATGAAAAAACAAAAGTGTCATTTTACAAATCAAACTTTACGCCAGTTTCGTGTGAATTCTATTTTCCATGAACTTAAAAATTTTAAAAGAATAAGCATTAAATTTTTGAAATAGCATAATATATATATATGACTAAAAATGGAGAAAATATAATTTTGGTCCCGTATTTTTTGCCAAATTCAATTTTAGTTCTGTAACTTTTAGTATTTTCAAATTTAGTCATTTGATTTATAATTTTGATCCTGTATTTTTAAAATTTCAATTTTAATCCTATTAATTTCAAAATTAGTCATACATCTTTTTTTTTGAATCATCAAAATTAGTCTTGTATCTTTTGAAATAGGATATAATTTAATTTTGATGATTCAAAAAGATATAGGACTAATTTTGAAACTGATAGAACACTAATTTTGAAACTGATAGGACTAAAATTGAAATTTTAAAAGATACAGGACCAAAATTGAAACTTAAATGACTAAAATAGAAAATATTAAAAGTAAATTTGGTAAAAGATATAAGACAAAATTGATATTTTCTTACTAAAAATAATACTGTCCCAATTAAAACAAAACAAATTAATTGTTGAATTTAATTGTGAAGAGATAGAATTAATACCAAACAATTAATGGAAGTGGCATAGGTAGGGAAGATTGAGCTAAATCGTGGTACTCCTTTTCTGCTTGCTCCTCCATTTCATGTTCCTCTATTTCATTAAGCTGTTTTAATTGAATAACAATTAAATATCATTCAACAATTGATAAGCTTTATTTCTTAATTTTAATTAATGTTAACAGTGGCTATAATTAAATATTTTACTATATACGTAGATCAGTTGGTCGAATCTCTAATAAAAATATCTAATTGTCCTTCAAATTAATTATTATTAAAAATGTTCTTATATTTCGTATATATTTCATGTTAGCATCGCTAATTTAATGAGTTGGTCATGTTTAAGGATATACACTTTAAAAATGTGTGGGATTAAATTGAATTTTAAGTCTTTGGTCGTTTTTAAAAAGAAAATTACAGGACTATTTTAGTTTTCAAGTTCTTATATGTCTATTTTTTGTCTGAATTTTGAAAAACAGGTTTAAGTTTTAAACT
The DNA here is from genome assembly GCA_023678885.1 of Pogostemon cablin. Taxonomy (NCBI): domain Eukaryota; kingdom Viridiplantae; phylum Streptophyta; class Magnoliopsida; order Lamiales; family Lamiaceae; genus Pogostemon; species Pogostemon cablin. The sequence continues at coordinate 18,923,040 of CM043000.1, forward strand.
TAAACATATGTTAAAATCACCCCTATATGATGCACTACCATATCAAAATTTAAAACAAATAAATTATTTCTGTGTAGGAAATAAATTCATGAAATCCTAATACCTTAAACCCTATTATGATAAACCGAGATCAGAACCGTAAAGCGGAAGCGTACCTGATCCAATGAGTCTCTAGGCGGAACACGAATTTAGGATCAGTGGTTATATGACCTTCCTCAACTAAGCCTCCTTATTCCTTATGGGGACCGTAGTAATCCCTCCCGATGGGGAGAAGGGAAGACAATGTGCGGCTTAGTATATTGGGGACCATAACCTGGGAGCCTTTATATACTACTTGACTAGACCACCCATAATCACCTAATCATGTAGTATTGGGTATCTACTCAATAAGCCCATATCATTTATTATTATATCCCATGGACCTTTAACCTTAATTGGATCACTTAATTAAGTCCATAATATAATTGAATAGCTAATATAATTGCATAATAATATATTGCTCACAATTAGATTATAATGGAAATTAATAATTTCCAACAATCTCCCACTTGGGCTATATATATTTTCCGTTAGCAATTATATAAGAGTCCTTAGTTGCGCAACTTTATGCTATTCCTCTTTAGGCTATACTTAACAATCTGGTCCATCTCATATACTAATATGGAACTACCGCGGCATTCACCACATTATAAATCGTGATTAAACCCCGACAATCACCATATCAATATACTCAATGACATAGATCAAATATGGTGAGTAGCATGGAAATTACATGTCAAATGTGATCAACATCATGTCTATTTCCAACTGGTCCAACTTTAAACTTTAGTGAGACCAATCCATAATATAAAATATTACAAAATGAAAAATTAACTTTAGTAAATTCACAATGAATTCAAAACCATCAACTTAATTCTGCAGAAAACTGAATTATCCAAATCAAAGTGTTTTGAAAACTTTAAAGAACAATAAATATAGACTCCCACTGAACTAATGTATTCTAAAACCATATAACACCCACATGATTAGCTAGCTCATAAAATTGCAGGGCGTTGAATACATAATTGATGAATCCATATTTAGAGTCTATTGTAATATGCTCTTCTAAAATTTTATCTACACAAAACACTTTCTTTAACAACCAAGAATTCTATGTCAATATGCTTGACTTATAAGTACTCTTGTCGTTAATACTTTACTGCGAACTAACTGTCACAATGAACTTTATGTGACAAATCTTCGCAACCTTTATTTCATGTTTGAATGCCCTTAGTGTGCTACTAATTCTGTTGTCATGGTTAATGAGCTAAAGTGTTTGCTTAATACTTTTACTTGTATAGCTCTCCGACCAACAGAAAATATAGCCTGAAGTGGATCTTATACTGTATTGACATCCAACAAACTCAGAATCAGAATTCCTCATGATCTCTAACAAATCTGATCCCTGATGTACAAGCATATTATTCTTAGTTCTCTATACATACTTTATAAAGATCCATACTAGAGTTACTTAAATGTCTACTTAATATACCAACAACATAAGCCAAATTAGGTCTTGTAGAAACCTCATCATACAACAACTTCCAACAACAAATGAATATGGAATGTTTCTACATTTCTTAAATCTTTAGTTTAACTTTAGGGCACCTGATTGAGACTATACTTGTCTCCCTTAGTTTAACTCAAACATTCTCCCACTGAATCACATAATCATCTACATTTGTCTCAAAACCAAATGAGACACTTACTTAATGATGATACTTGTGATTCCTTTACGAAAAAAATTTGCTTGAATGCATAGATGGATTTCCTATTAGTTCTTAAACCATTTAGATCGTATCATCAGTGTTGCGATCAAGGAACTTTATCTTTACATCCATATAATATGATTCAAGATCAAAATGTGTTACTAATGTCACGATTATCTTATAATAATATTTTCCTTTCCTTTTGAGTATAATCCTATATCAAGATGCAAACCTAATCATCTTGTATTGATTTATACTCATAACTTATAGCATTAACACAATTTGGAGTAATTGGACCTTTCATGGTTTGATGAACATTGTTTGAATGTTCTACCATTAATTCCATAGTGTCCTCATTATTTAGGAGAAAACTACATAATATTCTGAATTATCTTTCTCCCAACTCTAGTGGTTTCCTTAGTGACATTAATTCTTGAGGTTGTTGAATTTGTTATTCCTTAAATATTATTGACATTGTCATATCGTTATTCTGAATTGCACCAATTCTTTAAAGCATAAGTGAGGATCGAATCGACTCCCCCTTAAGGACAATGTCTCTAATATTATTCTTCCCCCAAAATCAACATCCTCACATAATACTGTATTACCCGTCTCAAATATGATCCGATCAATTGGATCATAAACTTATTATCTTTATTTAATACCAATAAAGTAGTTTGTATCTATTTGAATCCAATTTTCTTTAGTAGATCTCAATGATCTAGCCTTAGTTGGATATCACCATATGTGAAACTCAAATAGTTCTCACAACTACTTTGGTTGGAACTTTATTGAGACCATAAGCTGCAATTTTAATATTTCTCCAATTAGTAACCATATATTGTGGAGTACTAATTTTGTCTTTTAACTACACCACAACACCATTCATACTAAGTAATCTTAATGTGGTGTATTATAAAACAATTCCACAAGCCTTTAGGAGAAAACGAAAGGTTATACTTTAGTTTCTTTTTAACAGCTTTCCAAACGGGTTTTTCTTTGTTGCCCATATACTTTATTGAGACAGAGTTTGTTAGAAACTCATTAGTTCATCCTTATTGTTGAAGTTCTCATCATGTATAATTTTGTTGTTGACATAGGTTAAACTTAATTAACAGACATCTTAATTGTACAGAGAATTAATTCAAAATGATTATCATGCTTACACTAAACTTTATAATCTTTCAAATTTTAAATAGTTTAGAATCATCTCAAGGAATCTATCACATCATTAGTATCAATACCAACTTGTAAGTGACACTCTCTACGTAGTAGTCAAATAATGACAATAAAACTGTCAAGCAATAGCCTTCCTTTGGCCCGACTTATTACTCACATGTTAAATAAATAATCGTCACATATTTACCACCACATGTGCTTGTGCATTTCTGCCAAATATTAATTTACCTATGGGCCGATCAATACCCGCATGAAGATACACTTGCACAACATTATTAATTAGGGACCCATCACAAGACACCTTGTGCAACATTAACCTCGTCTGTGGACAAAAATTAACTGCAGGGGTAATCTTGGTGTAACAATCAAGTATTGACAATAAGTTCTGTCAAACAAGAGTCTATCTGTGGACCGACTCATGTTCACATGAATAATCCAAATAATTATCACATACTTATTATCACATGTGTGTTATTATTCTGTCAAACTGTGCCTACCTGTGGGCCGAACACAGAACACATAAATAATACCACACCCATCTATGTAATTTCAATAAAGTTTTTCTCCACACACGATATTGCTGTGGCAACATGGTGCTTCGATTGACTAGATTGAAGGTTTACTAGACTAATTAAATAAATATTAAAATATTTAATTTAATTAAACGACATTTAACTGTCTCCCCAATTTAATTTTATTTTATTCCTCTAACCAAATAGGAATATTAGATGATTCATTACCTTATAATGATGAAAGATCTCCTTTACTTAATTAGGGATTCCAAAATCCCAATTTAATAAATAAGTATAAAAATTGATTTAATAACCACAAATAATTAAATCAATAATCAACTGAATCAATACTTTCCATAAATTAGTCAGAATTATATGTTACCAAAAATATCAATCTGATAACCAAAAATATTCTGACAAAAAATGTATGCATAAATAAGGCAACTTAAAGGCACTTTTGCATGGTGATCAGGAATGTATACAATAACTCAATTTTAATTATAAGTCCAAATTAATTAAAATTAAAATCCCCCACATCACCACATAATTAATTAAGGATTGAAGGATATAATGATTTTAACATTTATGGATATTAAAGCTCACTATACGAATTTCTCATGACAAAAATTCATTGGACTTTTAATAACTACAGGAATCAATAAGTATAAAAATTGATTTAATAATCATAATTTAAATCAATAATTAATCTACCCAAATCATCATAACTGAACAAATATGAATTTTCGATTATCAATGTAATCAATGGCCATTCCATATCATCATCCTCCAAGGAATATATTTCATTCAACTGCCTTTTAAATCCAATATAAACTGTATAAGGATAAATCAATTAACAATTAAACATTGATGCAGACTTTGGATCGAAGCATAAGCAATTCATAATCAAATCTCAGAGAATCATATATAGGGTGACTCTGATACCACTTGTAGGAAATAAATTCATGAAATCCTAATACCTTAAACCCTATTATGATAAACCGAGATCAGAACCGTAAAGCGGAAGCGTACCTGATCCAATGAGTCTCTAGGCGGAACACGAACTTAGGATCAGTGGTTATATGACCTTCCTCAACTAAGCCTCCTTATTCCTTATGGGGACCGTAGTAATCCCTCCCGATGGGGAGAATGAAAGACAATGTGCGGCTTAGTATATTGGGGACCATAACCTGGGAGCCTTTATATACTACTTGACTAGACCACCCATAATCACCTAATCATGTAGTATTGGGTATCTACTCAATAAGCCCATATCATTTATTATTATAGCCCATGGACCTTTAACCTTAATTGAATCACTTAATTAAGTCCATAATATAATTGAATAACTAATATAATTGCATAATAATATATTGCCCACAATTAGATTATAATGGAAATTAATAATTTCCAACATTCTGTTTATGATTTTTAAACGTCTCAAAAACTTAAAACTTTTTTTGAGCGCCAAAAACTTAAACTTGAAACATACCCATAAAATGAATCCTTCTTATAGATTATAGAAGAAAAATAGATTATAGAAGAAAAAACTCAAGAGCTTCGAGCCAATTAAGACTAAGAAGGTTGACTCAAGAATAAATTGGATTAGAAGCTTCGTTGTAGAATTCTGACCTAACCATTTAGTACGAAGAAGCCCGTTTACTTCGCAATTTAGATAAAAATGTAATTGTGATGTTGGGATCTTGGGTAGAGACGGGTGATATTTTAGTAGGTAAATTAACGCCCCAAATGGTGAAAGAATCCTCGTATGCCCCCGAAGATAGATTGTTACGAGCTATACTCGGTATTAAGGTATCTACTTCAAAAGAAACTTGTTTAAAACTCCCTATAGGTGGTAGGGCCGGTTATTGATAAAAGTAAAAGCAAAAGTTAACTCCCATAAAAGTAAAAGTAAAAGTTAACTAGCCTGCTTTAGTAATAATTTTTTTTGGTGTTGTAATGATCTCTCCTGTCAAAATAAAAATTAACAAATAGATAAATAAATTAATAAATAATGCATATACTTTCATAAATACAGAGTGTTAAAAATAAGTATAAATCAAAATAATTTAAAATTTGAACATTGATGCAAATTGATGCAAAAGTTTGTGTGAAATTATCTCACTATATATTTTGAAAAAAAAGAAAAAAAATCACCATCAAAATTAAAAATGACATAATAAAGGAAAAAAATGCACTTTTGGTCCATAAAAAATGTTTCATTTCATTTTTGGTTCCTACCCTTTTCTTTAGTCGCAAAAGTTACCATTTTGATCCCAGTTAACTTTGGATGATAGAGTTTAACTAAAAAAAATTACTAAAATTAAATAAATGGATACATGGTTTGGTCAAATTGAAAATTAATTATCTCAAATCTTGAGCAGATCTGAATTGAGAGACAAACCACAACACATCGGATGAATGCTACCAGCAGTAAAGATCAAACTACCTGCTACCAGCAAATGGTTCAAAATACAGAATGAAAGCAGAGCATCAAGAATCTTTGAAACATAAAATTCATAAGAAAATTTTCTTTAAAAAATCCAGATATAAGGGGTGGTGGGGGGGATCGGAAACACAAGAACCGCCGGGGAGGGCGGACAAAATTTGGTTGATGGTTCAAAATACAAAATGAAAGCAGAGCATCAAGGATCTTTTAAACATAAAATTCATAAGAAAAGTTTCTTTAAAAAATCCAGATATAGGGTCGGAGAGGGCGGACTTGGCTGCAGTATTGGATCGTGAGAGATAGAGACGGTGGGGAAGATGGTGGAGATGGTGGCGGAGGCTGTGGATATAGTGGTGGCGGTGTGGTGGAGGTTGTGGAGCGGAGGAGATGGACCAGATGGTGGTCCTGGAGATGGAGAAATCTTACTCCAGGAAAGGAGATTTGGCGCTGCCTACCGCCGTTGATGTCGGAGCAGTTGTGGAGATTTAGGGTTTGAGGGGGGTTAGGTAAGAAATTAAGGTTATAAAAATAATTTAAGATGAGATTAAATTTTAAAAAATTTATATTTAATGGACACATCAGCATTCCGTTAATTTGTTTGATGGAATTTTAAAAATAAAGCAACTGCACAAAAAATGAAATGACATCTTTAGAACGTGACTAAAAGTGCATTCTTCTCGTACAATAAAATAACATCATTTTTTTTTCTCTCCCTAAATCGATATTCTTTCTTATGAAATTATTAAAATTAATTTTTATAATCCAAAGAAGTGACATATTCAATGAATCGATCCCATCATGAGAGCGACGGGTCACGGGAAACTTGATATAGTGTATAATAAATTTAAAAAAAAATCTGACATTACCTGTTTTTGAAGCTGAGATATGGAATCCAGTATAAGTTTGTTCTGCATGTAATTATTAATGACTAAACAATTAACATAACATTCCATGGGATGTTTTCTGGAAAATAATATTTGAATATATAATTATTGTTGGATAAGCAAATTCTCGTTCATTCAAAAGGAATAAATAAAGAAGAACATGAACAACATAAAAATTTATGTGGAAAACTCCAAAATAAAAAAAAATCACGGACCGAGAAAATACTAATTATGTGAGAATTTTTTTTTTACAATCACACAGAGTTTCTCTCTCCAGACCCCAATCCCTACACTCTTACTAAATCTTTGATTAATTCACACATTTCTCCCAATTCTCACAACATAAAATAGAAATTTAAAAAAATTAAATACAAAGATTAAAATGTACTTAATTGGTGCACTTAACATCAAAATTAGAGACATCCTTAAATAGCATAATAGCATAAGAAACTCTCTCCTTTTGTTCCTTCATCCCATGTGAGATATAAAACCCTTCTTTTAATTTCACAAAATACCAACAATTATTTCAAATTAAAGTAACACTCCAAATATTTATTCCCACTTTACTTTATGCAAAATACTCACATGAGACTTTTACGAAAGACTTTATAAAACATGATATTCAAATTAATAAAAATGATGTAATGCAATAAATTATTTCATAATTTTTTCATAGCATAAATAAATTGGATTTTACATCATAAACTCTTGTAAATCGGGTTTACATCATAAACTCTTGTAAATTTTGTGGTCTCCCTTAATTTAAACACCCTAATTATACATAAGGTATATATAATTGAAAGAAAATTATGCTTTACATCGTAAACCCATTTTACACAAATATTTGTGAAATAAATTATACTAATATTTTTAATGAATAATAATAATATCTTTAATAAAAATAAAATAAAAACAGTTCCACATGAAATGGTATAACAATGTTGTCCTTCCAAAATAAAATAAAAAGGTATTACAGTATTGCCCTTCCAATTACTATTATGGACACACTTTTATGAAAGGTAAACATACATTAACAAATAGATCCAACAGTACATCAATAGTACAAAATTTTCAATTACATTTTCATTTTTTCATCAATTTCAATAATTTTAATTCATATTTTCAATGATATATATATATGAACCTTTATTTTATATTACAATATTCTTAAAAAATAAAATAAAATTTCATACTCCTAATAACTAGGAATATTAAATAAAGTGCCGCGTGAAACCATTTTGTGAAGAGATTATTTTATAGTATTTTTTTATAAGGCTAAAACTTGTGTGTTTTGAGGACATCGTATTCCTCAAATCTTGCATTTTTCTAAAATTGTATACTTTAGTATAATAATATGTATCCTTTATTTTCTAAAAAAAATAATTCTTTTATAAAAAATTTATACTATTCATATTTCAGTCGATCTTTTCAATGAAAATATATAGAGTGAGGCTCATGTGCACTCGGGCGCACGGAGCACATTCCGTGCGTCTTTGCAATTTTTGTGGCCCTTTGCAATTTAAACTCCTAGCAATACATATGTTTAAATAGAATATAGAGGGGGAGAGTTGTATTCACATGGGGACACGGAGTATCCTTCCGTGTCCTGCATGAGCTTTTCACCTGGCCACTGGGCTCTTCACTTAAGTGAGAGAGACCCAGGTTCGATTCCCATTGGGAACGAATTAGGAGAGGTGATATAAAGAAACTTAGAGAAAATGAAGTAAGGGTGCTTGGTGTATACTAATTGGACTAACAACATTTACCAATAAAAAAAGTGTATACCATTTAAAACAAAATGTTATATATTTGCACACCTTGTGTACCCGGGCATAAAAGACCAACTATTTTTATAATTAGTTATCACATTTAATGAAAATGATTACTTTTAATTAAAAATATCATTAATTTGCATTTTCACAATAAACATACATAGATGAAATAATTCACTAACATATTATCCATTCTTATTCGTCCTAAGAAAGTTTTGCCTTAAATAAAATATTTCAAATCAAACGCATCCTTTATGAAATATTTTACCTTTTTGGATCGAAGTCGCTTAAGTGCCTTGTCAAGTTGGTGCTGTATACCCTGCAGCTCTTTCAAGCTCAAAGGATCCAAATCTTCTCCCATAAAGTGCCTAATTATTAATTAAGTATTAAATAATTATCCTCTCCAACAACAACTTTTATAAACTTCATCTATTTTAAAAAAGTAAATGTATATCATTCTTAATGTGAGATGAAAAAAATAATAAAATATATACCTTTTAACTAGTTGAATGGTGATATGTGAAACGAACAAAAATAATAAAATATGTACTTTATAGATGTTTGTTTCGTTTTAGAAACCAAATTTTCAAAATTCATATCAAAGATTTTAGAAACCAACTTAAATATACCTACATATATTATTCTATATTAATACCATATTAAAAATTCAAAACAAACATATACTACTATTCAATTAAATCTCAAATTCAACAAAACCCAAAACATAAAATATACCTTATGCTTTTCTGCAAAAGTTCAATTTTTGCCATGAGTTTAGGATGCTCATCTACCCAATTTTCCTGCTTTTCGAAATGCTTAATTAATAATTGAATTTTTTCAAATGAATAAATAAATAATTGAATCACCACATTTAATTTTCATCGAAAGAATAAGACTGAAAATCTTATAACATTAATAAATTAAGTCTAAAACTTGCGTATTCCTAAATACCGTATCCCAAAATTCTACGATTTTTCAAAATTGTACCATTTAAAAATATTAAATGTTATACTATTTAGTATATAAACTTATACCTTTATTATTTTTAGAAAAAAATTTAATTTTTAATTAAATATTTATATATATTGTTCATATTTTAACTAATTTTTTAATGAAAAAATTATACCTTTATTTAATAAAGTATATATTCTTAAAACAAAATGTTATACTTTTATACACACCGAGCACACAAATGAACAGCTAATAATTAATTTCATCTGATCAGTCTATGCATTTCGGACTTATTAATTCATCTATAGTTACGTACTTGATTAATGTCATGTGTAATTTTCCTTTTTCAAGAGGTTAATATTTAATCATAAATTTTAGGGTATAATAATATGTTAATTACACTTAAACATTCATGAAGTACAAATTACATGTATCCATGAAGTACAAAGTACGTCATTTTAAAAAATGAAATAAAAACAAAACATGTAGCTAAAAAATTAAAACCAGGTTATTATATATCTAATCTAAGGCCATTTCCATTAAATTTCTGCCAAAATATTTGACACTTATATTAATCTGTTATCTGTAAATATTCAATTATAGCATATACTCTATTTGGTCTGCCCTTCAGATTTTGGGAATATGGGCGAAAAGGAAGGGACTCTAAACAAATAAATAAATAAAATATTTTGTAGGAGTAATTTTTTAGTGATATATTTATAAAAAAATTATCTAAAAAGTTTATTTCTAGAAAATTTGAGATTTTTCTCCTCTTAATACATTTTTCCACCTATTATATATTTTTAGTTTTAATATATTATTATTAATATCAACTCAAATTCTAATATATATCCGAAGTATAATTTATATTCTCTAGAATATTTGTTTCTCAATTTCATTATAGCTTTTAGTTGGTTTGCAAATCTTCTTCGTTCAAATTGTTTTCATTCTCAATTACAGTACCAAATTTTTCTTTATTATTTTGGGATTTATTTTTTAATATTTTTTTGTTATTTAAGTCATTTTTATTCTATTCATCACTTTCTTTCCATTCTTCTTACTCATTTCGTTTGCTACACTACAAAAATAGTATTTTTTAGCAATGGAATTCACCAACGGAATTCAATCCGTTGGAAATTAGCAATGAATTAGCAACCAAAATGACATTTTAAAATTAGCAACGGAATGCCAACAGATTTATTCTCTAATTTAACAACGGAATTCAATTAATTATCAACAGATTAGCAATGGAATCATTTTATAAATTACCAACGGATTACCAACAGAATTATTTACCAACGGAATTGATTTTTCATTGCTAAAAATTTACCAACCACCACTTTATCAACGGATTCCTTTGCTAATCCGTTGGTAAACCAATTTAACAATGAAATTAAGGCTTGTAGCAATGGAATATTCCGTTGTTAAAAAACAGTTTTTTTTGTAGTGCTATATGTTCATTTAATATTTTTTTTATGATTTCATTATAAGAAAATGGTCAAATTCCAACAAAAAAAATTCTAATGAAAAGTAATCTACTGGAAATTTTAGAGTACCAACGAATTTTCAAATAAAACTGATACCGTTGGAAAATTTCAGCCAAAATTCTCATGGAAACCTAAACTTTTGGAAATTTCCAATGCTAATCTCAATAGCCTGATAAACTATTGTAAATTTCCAATGAAAATTTCAATAAAATCTAAAGCTGTTGAAAAATTCTAACAAAAATATCCCATATAAATTTAAACTTTAAAAAGTTCAATACTAATTCCAATAACTTGATAAGCAATTATTTAAAATGAAATTTTCAACAAAACTTAAGTTGTTGGAAATTTTCACTTTTACAAATTTATTTAGAGCATTTTATTACTCCATTAATTTTCAATTTCTTTTCTTTTATTTATTTATTGTCTCTATCAAAGTATTCTTTTCATTCAACCTAAAATCACATTTAATGAGTTGATATTTCGTGCACTCGGATGCATGAAGTTATTTTCTTGCATCCCATCTGTATTAATAATATTAAGTAATATATAGGAGTATGTGTTTTTTAATGAATGTATTTTTTTTTAATATTAAATTGTTCAGTAAATATAGCGGGACGAAGGGAGAATATATATATAATAAGATGAAAAGGCATTAACATTAAAGATTAACACCAATTAAACAAGTACTTACCTGGTGTTGAGAGTGATCTTGTACTGATGTATGGTTTTTGTCCAGATGCCTTTCATACCTTTCTAAAATTCTGTCCGTGCTGCATTATTATTATTATTATTATTATTAAAGGACAAACATAAGTTATTTAGGACAATATAATTAGCTACTCACACAAACAAACTATCAAATTTATCTCTCACATCAATCCATATTGATGAGAGAGAGAGATAAATTTTGGTTTAAACTGTAAAACTTATAACAAGTGTAGATGTCCTTATTATAATAAAAAAGAAAAGAGAAACTAAAAACATTCTTAATATTTTTGTATGCATACGAGGTATGCGTCTCTTTTAATTGATTAGGAAAATTTTATTTTACAGACCGGTGTTAAAGTATGTCTTTTATTTAATATAAAAATTTATAATTCGATTATTTATTCAAAATTAATTGATTAAAGTAGACGTGTCTTAGAATTTTAAGAGATGCTTTCATGTAATCGGTTACAGTGCCCAATCTTGTGAAATATTACTCTTAAAAATGTCTGAGAATTACTTTGAAAATGACTGAGTGTTGTTCTCTTAAAAGAGTAACATTTAATTGTACATAATATTATTAATATTACCTTTTGTTCTATAAAATAATTCTCTATCATATACTAAGTTCTATAAAAAAAAAGGAAAAGTTGGTCTCTTAAGTATTATCAGGTGCACAAAGTGTGTAAAGATACAACATTTTGTTTTTTAAGGTTGGAGATTGATATTATGTTTCCTTTTTTTGGAAGTTTTGGGTGAGACTATCTTACCGTAGGACCATTTTATGCTTTGATAGATATAGCTTTTTATTAAAATTGTTATCGTTTTTTTAAAAAAATATTATCGCTTTTCATTTATGCTATAAATTATTTATAAAATAGTTCATTGTACCATTTTTGCTTTTTAATAAAAATGTTATCATTTTTTATCCGTTTCACGTAATGACTTTTTTGGGACTTACTTAAATCTTTTCCTTATTTTTTTCGGGTGAAAAAGTTCAATGTAAAATGGACAAAAACGAAAAATGTGAAATTTTATATGAGATTAAGAGAGTAATTTTTTTGAATATTTTCTATGAAAAAAAAAGTGAAGTATAACAATAAAGCAAGATATGTATTTATATAGTACTTCCTCCATCTCGGGAAGTATTTCACACTTTAATTTTTTATTCGTCCAATAAGGTGATGTTTGGTTTGGGCTTATGTAGGATTTGAAAATCATGAATAGTGTGTTCTATATTTTTTTTTATTTTTGAGTACGGTAGGTTTTAACTTTATGTCAAATCAATGTATTAATTTATTTAAAAACTTAAATGAGAGAGGAGAGATAAAAGAGAGAAAGTGTATTAATTAAGGAGAGAGAATGTAATAGGTATGTATAGGGGTGATTTTTAAAATATGGATACGGATTTTAAAAACCAAAACCTGGATTTGAAAACCGTAATCGAACATAAGTATTTCACAATTTTCTTTTATTAAAAGTGTTAAAAGTATTATAATGCTGAATTTTTACAAAATTCCAATATATTGCCCATTTTTTTCAAATATCCTAACAATTTTACATATTTTTTTCGTTAAATTAAATAAAAATATTTTTTCTCTTTTTTACTTTATACATAAAAAAATAATCTTTTTTTTTAAATTTCACATAAAAAATATGTAAAATACATTGAGGATAAGACAAGAAATTTAAGATTTTACACTCCCTCCGTTCCATAAAAGAAGTTCATAGTCACGGTAGATATAATATTTTAGAAATAATGAAAAAGTTACTTCAAAATTATGTCTATTATATTAAAGTGTGTTTATGGAGATGTGTGATCAAATTATGTGATTGTTGGATTAATTAGTCTTTTAAAATTAATTTCAAAATTAATTCAAATGTTGCATCAATTAATGAAAATACGCCCTAATATATATATATATATATATATATATATATATATATATATATATATATATATATAGACCCTCTCGTTTCCATAATTTATCACTCGAATACACTTAAACACATCAAATACAGGTGAATGTCCAATAAAATCAAATTGTCCTAAAAATTTGTAGTGTATTCTTAAATCGTCCTACTACTAAGTTGAGTTCATAATATAGTTTGATTCGCTATTTCTTTTGATTTGTAGTGTTATGATCACCAAAAAGGATCGATTTCGTCTTAAAGAGAAAGTGTGTAAATCTTGTCTCGACTCAAATAAATTCTTATGTATTTTCTATTATATTTTTCTAGTCAACATTTTATATCGAAATCCTAATATACCCAACAATATTTTTAGGTAATAAATAAATTATAAAGTAAGTTATCTGAATTGTAAAGGTGTGATATTTTCAAAATTAAAATATATCATGAGGTTATTAGATTGTGTCTATTTCTTTATTTGGAATATTTGGAAGTGTAAACTTATTTATGAAACAAATAATAATACTCCGTCCAATGCAAATGTATCAATTTTACCATTTTGGGCATCCAATCCAGAGGCATTTATATTTTATTTTTAGTAAAAAGTATATCACATGACACATCACTTTCATCTAATACAACAACTCACTATACATATAATAATAATACTTATTAATCTACGCTAAGAGTAAATTATTGTTTATGAGAGGAGCTATTAAAATTTTGATTTGATACTAGCATTAATTTTTGTTTTTCCGAAATTCGTGAATTACTGAATAAGTAGTAAAATCAAGTACAATATTGTCAATGAGTACTATATTTCATAAATATACTGACTTTCATAAAGTTACTGACTAGAACGTATAAAGCTGGTATAAGGAGTTGGATGCCAAAATTAAAGCTTCAAGTCAATATTTCCACCAGTATTAGAATAATGAATTAAATTTCAAAATACCTTTTTAGCATATTTTTTTAATGCCCATTTTTAATGATAAGTGTTAAAATATTGAAAATGACGAAAATATCTTAATTCGATTTGTGATGTTTTGGATGAGTAATTAATATATACAATCAAGTTATAAAAATATTTACAATTAAGTCATAAATATAATTAATCGAGTTATAAATATGTGTAATTGAATTTGAATAATTTATTTTAAAATTTAGTCAACAATTAAGTTAAGGTTATTTTTGTAAACTTGGACATTTTAATAAATACCCTAAAATATAGGCAAGAAAAAAAATTAAAAGAAATGGGATATTGTCTACCATTACCTCTAGAATAATTATTGCTTCCTCTAATTGATATTTGGGTAAATTACCAAAATCTTCCTCGATTTGTCCAAACTACTAAATAAATTCTGTGATTTGAAAAATTATAAATTACCCCATTTGGCTTGTATTTGATTTTAATATTGATAAAGATACCCATTTTTTTAAATAAAGAGGAAGAAAAATGCCATTAATACCCATATATATAACACTTTATTTTTATTTTTCACTATTTTATTTTTTAAAAATTATTTTAAATGTAGAAAACTGGTATTAAAGGGATATTTTTTAATATTTCAATGTTAAAATTTTAAAAAAAATCCCTCTAATCCCTAGGATTGAAATAAAAAAAATAGTGAAATTAAATATATGATGTTAAATATATGGATATTGATGTCATTTTAGTGTTAAAAAAATATATAAAAAAATCCCTCTAATCATAGTTTTATACATTTAAAAAAATAAAATAAAATAAAATAGTGAAATTAAAAAATACAATGTTAAATACGTGGGTCTTGATGTCATTTTCATAGCTCTTTATTTTAAAATATGAGTATTTTTATTAATGTTCAAATAAAAAATAAGTAAAAGGGGATAATTGGTAGTTTTTCAAATTATGAGATTTATTTGATAGTTTAGATAAAATCACGATAGGATTTTTGGTAATTTACCCTTGATATTTTTGCACGTGTATATGAGTACGTCGATTATGTAATGGTTTTATGGTCGTGTAGCATAAGAAAAAAGTAGGGGTGTATTGAGTAATTAGATTAATAAAAATAAATAAAGTTATTTAGATTAATAATTTATAAATTATAAGAAGTACATTCTCTGTCCTTTTGATATGTGTTTGCTTTTTTGAACGTAAATTAAATGATATAATATTTTAATGTGGAATAAAGTGAGAGAAATAATATTTTAACGTAAAGTGGTAGGTGTATTAATGTAATATATGAGTTCATGAGAAAAAAAATTAATTTATGTGAGTCTTATTTATCAAAAAGAAAAATACACACTTTATATTGGGATGTACTAAAATAATGACAAATCAAGTACATTTCAGTGGGATCGAGGGAGTAAGTGACATTTTTATAATATCGCAATGTTTTCAAGATATTAATATTGTGTAGAGTTATTATTATAGAAAACGTGTAAAAATGTGGGAAAATCGAAATATAA
This sequence comes from Pogostemon cablin, assembly GCA_023678885.1. Taxonomy (NCBI): domain Eukaryota; kingdom Viridiplantae; phylum Streptophyta; class Magnoliopsida; order Lamiales; family Lamiaceae; genus Pogostemon; species Pogostemon cablin. The sequence continues at coordinate 18,939,086 of CM043000.1, forward strand.
ATGTGCGGAAACGGATGGAGTATTATTTATTTATCCAAATTAGAAAAAGTCACTTCTTGTTTAATTTTATAAACTTTTATAAGGGTCATGTATTATTTTAAAGAGTAATAGATGGAGCATATAATATGCAAAGTTATAAGTTAGGCATAGATGACAAGTTAAAATTAGAATGTATTGTGTTATTATTATATTCAATTCAATTTACCTTTATGATGGTTTACAATATAGTGATTTAGACGGAAATGAAAATTATTCATAATTTAAAAAGAAACTTGGGAGGGATTATTAGATAAAAATTAATGACTCAATAAGTATAGAACTGTTATTCGAGTCGAGCGAATTTGAGTAGTGCATATTTGAGCTCGGTTCTAGTAATTTTCGAGTCGAACTCGAGCTCGGCTCGTTTAGGAAACGAGCTCGAGCTCACTTGAGTAATTTTCGAGTCGAGTTGAGCTCGAACTCGATTTGGCTCGTTAAGCAAATTGAGCCTTATCGAACTGATTTTGTATAAATATCTTATATTTATTATTTTATTTAATATTTATTATAATATTATTATTAATTATAATTACTATTAAAATAATCTAGTCTTATCGAGTCGAGCTCGACTCGTTAAGAAAACGAGCATAAGGAGAGCTCGAACTCGAGTTCAAGTAGTCACAAGTCGATATGAACTCAAGCCTTAATAAGCCGAGCTTTCGAGTAGCTTGTTTCATCTAACAGCTCTGCTCAAGTCTAATTAGTATGATGAAAGTAAATGATGATTAATGATAATAAATAGCAATAATTATAATATATTCTAAAATAAATACTCCTACTCTTTAGGTCTAGTAAAGAAGTTCACATTTGTAAATTTTATGTAATGATTTTTTAATATAATTAATAAATTAAAATTTATGAATAATTAAAATATATTTTTTAAAAGTCTAAATTATCCCTAATTAATAAAATATACACCACCACTTACATCTTCTATGTGTGTCTTTCTCTCTCATGTTTGTTTGCTAATTACGAAGTCTTCAACCACCACTGATGGTGGAAACTAAACAACCAAATTTGAATGTGGTTTCCTACCGCTGCCGGGAAAAAGCTACCACTGCCTAGGCCTAGGCCGCGACGCGTCGGCAATGGATGCGGCTGCAATCCCTTCAAGTGTTGTCGTTGAAATGCAAATTGTTTTTCATTATAGGCTATGGCAAATTAAGCTCTTCTAGATAGTTTATGTGATGTTTAGTTTGAGATTATGTGGAATTTGAAAACCATGAATAGCATGTTCTATATTTGTTTTGTGTTTTGAGTAGGGTAAGTTTTAACTTTATGTCAAATCAATGTATTAATTTATTTAAAAAGTTAAATGAGAGAGGAGAGATAAAGAGAGAAAGTGTATTAATTGAAGAGAGATAATGTAGTAGGTATATATAGGGGATGTTTTTAAAATTTGGATGTGGGTTTTGGAAAACCAAAACCTGAATTAAAAATTCGAAAACGAACATAACCTTAGAGATTAGGCAACATGAATTGCCTGAACGTCGTTTGGCTATTCAAAAAGATATAAGATCTTTATGAAGAATTGCCAGTCAGAGACAAACTTATTTAAATATATTGGTGAGGAGGGTGAGGTTTTCTAGAGTATACTCATATGTTGTTTACTCATATGTTGTTTTCTAGAGGAAATAGCCCATTGTTTTCCAAGAAGATGTACACCTCGAAGCGAAAGAGATGTCGAGCTACAACGACTATCGAACTTCCAGCACGTACACATCGAAGTGAAACTTTATTTACATAGCATATTGATGTCTGCATTTGTAAAATTGAAGATTGAATGTGATATGAAACTTCCTTTGAGCTTGAACGACAGTGTATGGCAAGTGTTTTTGAGAGGCATGGGTGTAATTTCAAGTGGGGTTGATTTTTTTGCATCATTTATGGATGATCTGCACATGTTGTTTTGGTTATTACCTTCATATTATTTTTCTTCTCTTGCTTATCAAATTTTGGAGAGATGGGGATTAGTTTCTTGGTTTTCTGGAGAGAAAAATGATTGTAACCTATAGGATAATTTTGTTTAACATAGTTTGATATGCAAACGGCCCGTTGTTCTTGTTTTCTACCATAATAATTTTTTTGCATAATATATTTCATTACAAAAAGCTTATTGAATTGTTATGATCATGAAACAAACATTTTATTACAATATATTAATGGATAGATTAACATTAGTTTAGTTAATCTGTGTTGTGAAGAACTGGTCATGTATATTTTGATAAACTTAAATCTGCGTGGAGGTGTATATTTTAATTTTAAAAGGGTAGTTTAGGAATTTTAGGGATGTGTATTCAATAAAATTAAGAAATAAAAAATTATAGGGAATGTGTATTTAGTAAAAAGGGTATACTTAATAAAAAGGGACACGTGTGCAAATAAAAACACTCTTATTTTAATTATCATAATTACAATATACACACGTGCATTTACTGAAACATAAATAGAAATTTCCACAAATCAAATCTTCCGCTCACATTAGTTGCAAAATTGATTTTCCTCTCATTTTCCGATTCTAATTGGAAAAGATTTTTAATTATCAACTTCATCTTCATGAATATATATAAACATAAATAACATTTGTCACATTCTCATAAATTTCGTATTTATATTTTATTTTACTAAATAACACGCATATATTTATATCGCTTTATTATTATTATATATATAGAAACACATCAAATATAAATTTACAATTATCTGTTCACATTTTCAATTATCTGAATTCTAGTGCAAGCGCATGCATGTTGAAAATATTAATTAAGTACCAACTCCTCTGCTGGCATAATAAATAGAAACACATCAAATAGAAACGTCGTAACAAATTATTTTTTGAAACTTACTCCCAAGTATAAATTCTGCTATGTAATGTTATGATTAAGATTAGTAGTGATTTATAAAGAAAAATAATATAATTCATATTAAAATATAATACTAAACACATCCATCCCACAATTATCATTTTGTTTATTACATGTGGATGAAAGAGGTATTATTATTTAATAAATAGAGGGTAGTTGTTAGTTGTATGTGAGTTTTTTTTTTTTTTTTGAAAAATAGAGTTGAAATTTTGTGATCTGGAAGCATCCAGGCATCTATATGTATTGATTTTTTTAATAGTGTATATTTATTTTTTAATAAATGTATAATTATTTTATATACAGTTTTAATTTCATTTAAAAAACTAAAAGAATACTCCATTCACTAATAATTTGCTTATAAGTTATATAAATTTTTATTCATTTGTGTATATCTTTTTATTTATTGATATATAAATTTTGAATGTGGGTCCATTAATTTGAAGGTATCCGGATGCACATAAGAATTTCACTTAAAAAAAAAAAGAATTCCTTTGGAGTGTATAATCAAAATGGTAAAATAGGTGAATCTTAAGTATTTCATATTCTAAAAATAAAATCATATTATTCTTGTAATATAAATTCAAAGAGAAGTAGATATATATTCTGTGCGGAGCATAGAGTTAATTTTCAGTACACCTTATTTATATTAGTTTCATGAGTTGATATACTATGCATATAAGCCCAATAAATTATATTTTGTTCAACCTATCTGTATTATTTTTTTCAATAATGTATCCTACGTTTCTTGACTAATGAATTACTAATATATTTTTTATGTTCAAGTGGATAGTTAATCTTTCATTAAAAAACTAATTAAGAGTATTATTGAAAAAGTTTGTTAACAAACTATATGTATTTTAATTTATTAACATATATGTATTCATTAATACTTATATATATGAATTGAATTCATTAATACTTATTATATATGGATGGAATGTGGGTGTATAATATTTTGTTTAGTCTTATTTAGTTATATAAACTATTATTTGTTTTATAATAAATGTATTAATTTATATATTTAGCTGTTTCTGTAAAACAAATTAATAGAAATTTCGCTCTTTAACTCTATAAGTTTTTATTTATTATTTTTTTATTAATAAATGTATATTAATTTGCGGTGTAACTTTTGTGTATTTGAGTCTACGAGATATTTTGACAAATTCGGAATATATATATGGAGTAAATATTAATCACGTGCATAGACACAGGCAAAAAATATCTAAGAAATTACGAACTACAAAATAAATAAAGAATAAATAGAATTAGGAGAATTATATTTATGTAAAACTTTTATTTAAACACAAATTAATGATAAATTCCGATATAACCCTCCGAGATCCGAATTGAACGAACACTTATATATTTGTAATTCTTTTTGTTGAATATAATTAAATTTCGATTTATATAAATTAAAAAGGGGTCGAAATTAATACTTATCATGAGGTAATTTAGAATTAATTAAACCATTCAAAAAGAAAACAAAAAACATAGGATTACTAATTAATTAACTACCATGTAGGAACTATGAAAATCAATACTCCATAATTTAAGTAAAATAATTCCTTTTCTTCAAATACTCTGTGTAAATCGGCTCAAACCTGTTACTCTTTAATTTATAAAAAATTACTCTTTAGAAAAATAAACTATTTTCTTCTAAATAAAAAAATAACTTTTCAAATTTCAAATTCTTACATACATACCCTAATTTATCGATTACTCTTTAGTACATGGAAAATAACTCGTTTCGAGAGATGAGTTATCATTTTTCTAAATAAAATTATTTTTCAAAGAATAATTTTTTATTTATTAAAGAGTAATTTTTATTAAAATAGGGTTCCCCAATTCACATGGGCCCACTCTTCACTTTTATGCCAGCAAAGTCCGATGATTCTAAAAGGATTGTAATTATATAACACAAATTAATTAAAAAAAAAAAAGAAAAAAGACATACTTGGAATTAGTAGAGTATTGATAAAGTTTTCCCTTGGGTGAAAAGACAAGCAAAGCCACCTGAGCATCACACAGAACTGAGATCTCTTTAGCCTTCTTCACTAATCCTGTCCTCCTCTTAGAGAACGACACCTGTCTGCTTATCTTGTTTTCTATCCGTTTCAACTCAACCTTCCCTCTCCCCATCTCTCTCTCTCTCTCTCTAGATTTTGTAACACAACACTTACTCTGAGCTCTTTATATACTACCCAATGAAGAAGAAGGGCTGGAAACCCTAATTTCTTTAAGTGGTCATTCTCACACTTAAAGCTTCCCCTACACTAGAAAGCAAAGCACTCGTAGGTAGGTGGGAGGGGAGAGAGAGAGAGAGGAAGAGAGAGAGAGAGAGAGGGGGCAAACGATGTTTTCTATTTGGTTAAATTCCAAATCTTTAAATACTGCATATTGTATTGTTCTATTTTGGTTAGTGTGGAATCACAAAGTCACAACCTAAACCATTAAATTTACTCACAAAACATATTGTCAATGGATTTAATACGTAGGAGTAATATATTTTCAACTCAAAGTATTTGATGGACATGGAATGCTGTAATACAACATTAAAATGGTGCTTTTAATATCTAATTTATTTAATATTTTTTTCATTCACATGCAATTAATTACTTTATAATTTATTCATAGAGATTTTTTTTTTTTTTTTATCAAACAAAATGAAACATTTAGAGTACAAGGGTACTCCAATCCCAAAGGTTACAACAAAAATAATCAAAGTTCAAAAGATTAAAAAGAAACTTCAATCTAGAGAAAAACATATAGTATAAGGCCATATTCATAGAGAATTCTAATATTCATTTTTAAATAATAATAATAATAATAATAATGGTTCTTTTAATATCTGATTTATTTAATATTTTATATATTCTTATAATTTAATGGCAAGTAAATTTATTAATTTTTAAATTATAATGGTACTTTTAATTTTAAGATTGATTTAATATTTTATTTTTATAATTTGGTGAGGTATTCTCTTGAAAGAGAAGTGTATTTAAACTAAATGTGAGACGAGTCGGTCCATCATTAAAATATTTTTATCATATGTAAAATATGTTTATAAGTAGTTAAAATATGTTTGCAATGAATCATATTATAGGGTAATTTTGAGGTGAATCTGGTGCACCAGTGCACCCTAGAATTCACAAATTAAAAAATATGGGGTAGTGACAATTTTTTTGAATATTTAATTAATGATAGAAATTAAATTAAAATTTAATCTAACAATTAAAATCGTCCAAGTACATTGGCGTCGCAGGTGCACCGTAATTGAACTCCATTATAACACCTTAAAAACATATTTTAAACACCATTTACTATACTTTAAAAAATAAGTATATTTTTTATGTAAAAAATAAACATATTTTACATATACATCAATTATATTTTAACACGTTTCAAATAAACATCTTAAATTTTGTATTAGAAAATTTTCACAAGTGATGTCCTGATTATTATTAAATAAAAGAAAAAGCAATTAAATGTAAATTACAGAAATAAAACATTGAAGCGGAGTCGAAGCATTGACTGAACCCTTAGACTAATTCGCAACAAGGCAACAGTCGACCACCAATTCGAATTCCTTATTCCATTTTTATTAAAATACTATACCATATTTAATAATTATTAAATTCTTAAGATATGTGATGAAAATTTGGACATTAATTACAATAAGTAGCGAGAATCTAATATGTGGAATATAAGATAAAACATAGAAGGATAACATTTGATCGGATACTACAACTCTATAACTGGTATACTATTGTGATAGCATTTTATGACAACTAATTTATACTTCATTCATTATTTTCTTATTCATGCATCCTATAATAAGGTTTATTCCTGTAAAAGAAAATAACATATTTGTCCATCACTTTTTAATACAAACAAAATACTTGACACATTATTTATTACTTAAATATACCATATTAATTTTTTCTTAAACAACATAAAACAATGAAAGTGAACATGAACATGGGATGGAGGGTATAGAAAAATACGGTCCTGCTGAAACCAACTCACAAAATAAGATACTTTATCCGTCTTGATTTTAATTTTACTGTTTGCATAAATATTAATAAAATTCATTTTAAAAAAAATTAATTTTTAGGGTAGTTTAATATTTTTGGATAATAAATAAATGATAAAGTATGTTATGTGTATTAAGAGTAATATGTATTATTTGTACATATATCCCACATTGATTGGTTGTAATAGATTGATTAGAAAACTATTGTATTGTAAGTGAAAATATCAATACAACATCTTTCTTTCATTATTCTCTATATGGTATACAGAGCCTTATTTAGCTAACGCCCTTTCCTTTGTGATCCTCAAACTCAAATCCCGCTGTCCTCCCCTCTTTTCCAAACCCTCCCTTGTGTCGCCTGCAAATCATGTCCACCGATAGTGTCGTCGCTTCTGCCCGTCAGACCTTTGACACCTCTCCACCAGCCCTTGCTGCCATCAACACATCAACCCAAATCACTCTCAAACTCACGCCCAATAATTTTGTTGCATGGAGTTTCCAAATCAAGACTCTCCTCGGTGGTTATAATCTCTTCAAGTTCCTGGATGGGTCATATCCGAAACCGTTTGCCACCATTACTAGTGGCGATTCAACCCTTGTCAATCCAATGCATACATATTGGACTCGACAAGATCAACTCTTGCTCAGCACCCTGATTGGATCAATCTCGCCCAATCTAATCTCCTTCATTGCAGCAGCCAAAACCTTTCGTGATGCGTGGGACACTCTATCCACCATCTACGAAAAATCATCTCGTGGGCGTATTCTCGCCCTCAAGAACAAAATCATCAGCCCCGTCAAAGGCAATAAATTTGTTACCAATTTTATGCTTGAAATCAAGAGCGTTGTTGATTAATTATCTCTGTTTGGCGTCACCACTGATCAGGAAGACTTGGTCATTAAAGTCTTACACGGACTTGACGATTCCTACAAAGAACTCAGTCATGCTATTATGGCGCAAGAGTCCTCCATCTCCTTCAAGGAATTGCATGAGAAACTATTGAGTTTGGAGTCTTAGATAGCTTCTCAGTCACCTGCAGCGCCAGTTCCAGCCACTGCTTTTCCAGCCATCAACTCTTCCCGCCGGCAACAATTTTCGGTGACCAAGGTTAGCAACCAACTATTCAACACTTCTCGTCCTCCTGCACCGATGTTTGCTCGGTCATCTTCTCAATCAGGTCCTATCACTCGGACTGGATACCAGGGTCGGTGCCAATATTGTGGTTTCACAGGCCACTTGGCACGGTGGTGCCCAGACATTCGTGCCCTTACTGGTCAAAATACACCTCAAACAACTCTAGCGGCGCATGCTGTTTCTACTGTCCCTCCACAGACTGAATGTATTCTCGAATCTGGTGCCACTCATCCTATCATAACCGACCTAGCCTCTCTTTTCATGCTCCATTTGAAGGCTCGGACAATGTGGTAATCGGTGATGGTAACCTTTTGAACATAATTCATACTGGGAGCCTACAATTCCCAAATGTTCCTAATCTCACTTTTCTTAATGCTATCTTTGTTCCCACAATGTCTAAAAACCTTCTCTCTGTCTCTTAGTTATGCCTCCAAAATAATGTTCGTATTCTATTTTCTTCTTTTGGTTTTCAGACTGTCGCACGGGGGGCATCCTTCTCCGCGGACCTCGGGTTAATGGGCTGTATGTGTGGCCAAGTCAGTTCCACCCTCAACCTGCTAGTCTTATTGCTTGTCGTCAGTCACCTCCAATTTGGCATGCTCGTTTTGGTCACTATTCAGATAAAATTTTACAGTATATTCTCTCAAGCTCTAGTTTATCTTCTAATAAGTCTGTTGCTATTAGTTGTGAGTCATGCAAGTGTAGTAAGAGTCATAAACAGCCGTTCGCCAATTCTTCATTATCCTCTACACCTCCACTTCAAATAATTTTTTTGGATGTTTGGACATCTCCGGTTTTATCGTGTGATGGCTTTCGTTACTATGTTATTTTTGTGGACCATTTCTCTAAATATATTTGGCTTTATCCTCTTAAAAGAAAGTGTGATGTGTTGCCTATATTTATTGCATTTAAAGCGCTAGTTGAGAATTATTTGAATTCTAAAATAATCACCTTCTACTATGACAATGGTGAAGAATACTTAGCGTTGCGTTCTTTTCTTGCGAGTCATGGTATCACTCATCTTACCACTTCTCCCCACACTCCTAAACATAATGATTTCTCAGAACAACGTTATAGACATATTGTTGATACTAGTTTAGTCCTTCTTCATCATACCTCTATTCTTCTCTCTTTTTGGCCCTATGCTATATCTACTGCCATCTATTTGATCAATCGTCAATCTAAGAAAAATCTTGGTCGATTATCTTCATATGAGAAACTCTTTTGCACAGCTCCTAATCTCACCAAGCTTCGAGTATTTGGGTGCCAGTGTTTTCCTTGGTTACGCCCTTATACTACCCACAAACTCTCTCCACGGTTCATACCTTGTGTGTTTCTTGGTTATTCCCTCACTCAGAGTACATATCTGTGTCTTGACCCCACAAATAAAAAATATACACCTCTCGTCATGTTTAATTTTTTGAACATATATTTTCCTTCGCCAACTCTTCCTCACCTTCCCCGCCACCCATGATATATTTGTCTATACTTCACACTACTCAGATTGATGATTTGATCCCTACTCCACCACCGGTCACACTTACTATGCCTTCAAACCTGACGTCTGATCCATCTGCTGCTCCATTACACTCTGCAACTACTCCTGTGCCAGATTCCATGCCTCCTCTTCGTCACCCCATGACTACTCGTTCTCGCAATAACTTCATTAAAGAAAATCCCAGGTACTGCTTAACTTCTACTACTTTGGATACCTTTGAACCTACTTCTGTCTCGTAGGCTCTCTCTCACCCAAAGTAGCGTGAGGCTATATCATCTGAGATCAATGCCCTTATTCAGAATGGAACATGGGAACTTGTTCCTCCTTCTCCTAGTCAGAATGTGGTTGGATGTAAGTGTATTTTTCGGATTAAAAGAAACCCTGATGGTACGATTGAAAAATTCAAAGCTCGTCTTGTTGCGAAAAACTTTCATCAACGTTCTGGTATTGATTTCTTTGAGACATTCAGTTCGGTTGTTAAGCCAGCAACAATAAAGGTTGTTCTCAGTATTGATGTGTCGAGAAATTGGCCTCTCCGATAATTTGATATCAACAATGGCTTCCTACATGGGGCACTTTCAGATGAAGTATACATGGATCAACCTTTCGGGTTCGCTAGCACTTCTACTCCAGATTTTATCTGTCGATTGCGAAAGTCTATCTATGGATTGAAGCAAGCCCCTCATACTTGGTACTCTTCCCTGCGTTAGTTCCTTATATCTATTGGCTTTGTTTGCACCAAGTCGGATGAGTCGCTATTTGTATATGATAAAAATGGCATCATGGCTTACTTTCTAGTGTATGTGGACGATCTGATTCTCACAGGCAACCGTACTTCATTTCTCGATAAGGTTGTCGAGGCTCTAGCATCTAGATTTTTTGTAAAGGATTTAGGAAATCTCTTTTATTTCCTTGGTATTGAAGTCTTACGAAGTTCCACATCCTGTTACTTGTCTCAACGCAAGTATATCACAGATCTTCTTGCCCGACATAATATGCTTGATGCAAAACCTGTGCAAACTCCACTTCCTCGAGGAACTAAACTTTCATTACATGATGGTTCTTCTCCTGCTAATGGCACTCTCTATCGACAGGTTCTTGGGGGTTTGCAGTATCTCTCCCTTACACGGCCTAATATTAGTTTTGCAGTTAACAAACTCTCATAGTACATACATGCTCTGACTCTCAATCACTGGGGTGTCGTTAAGCGGCTCATTCGATATCTCAAAGGCACTAGTCACTTTGCCTTACATCTTCGCGGTAATTCTCCTTGTCTCTTCATGCTTTCACTGATGCCGATTGGGCTGGCGACTGTGATGATCGTGCCTCTACAGAGGCCTATATTCTTTTTCTTGGGTCAAACCCCATATCCTGGCGCTTCAGGAAGCAGCAAACTGTTTCACGTTCTTCTACTGAAGTTGAGTACAGAGCCTTAACTTCTGCTGCTGCTGAGATACAATGGACGCGTTCGTTGCTCACTGAATTATGAATCTCCATACTAGAGCCTCCTACCTTATATTGTGACAATGTTGGGGTGACTTATTTGTGCTCAAATCCGGTCTTCCACTCACGAATGAAGCACATCGCTATTGATTATCATTTTGTTCGAGATTTAGTCAAAGATAATTTTTTTCGGGTGTCTCATGTAGCCTCTGCAGATCAGTTGGCAGATGCCCTCATTAAACCTCTTTCACGACAAAAGTTGCTTCTGCTTATGTCCAAGATTGGTGTTCTTAATCGATTTCCATCTTGAGGGGGGCGTATTAAGAGTAATATGTATTATTTGTACATATATCACACATCGATTGGTTGTAATAGATTGATTAGAAAACTATTGTATTTATCTGTAAGTGAAAATATGAACACAACATCTTTCTTTCATTATTCTCTATAATGTGTGTTAAAAAAATGAGAAAAAATTTGAAATTAAAATGTATTAGAGGAATATTAGTAAGAGAAATAGTAAAAAAATACTGCTTTTTTGATTAAAATTGAACTTAAATAAAAAATAAAAAAAAATACTGAGGGTAGTAAAGTGAATTAAACTCAAACAAAGATATTTATATTTTGCGAAAATGGTGTGGTTGGTTGTGTAGTAAATGGTGTTGTGTTCGAGTTCTCATTGCATAGTGACAAGTCAAACCAAATGAAGGCCGATTATAGGGTAGGGTGGTGTATAAGGAAATTCAGGGCAAACAATTAATAAACCGTGATGACTTGGCATCTGCTGATTGGCTCCCGCTTTCCCGTTTTCTTACACCTTGTACGACGCATCAATTCTTACACCAAGTTTTGGATTTGTGCACCTTATTTAGAACGTGCGTTAATTTCTGCAACTATTTGTTCCCAGCTGTTGATTTTTAATTAATTTAAAATTTTAAATAAATAGAGCTCCATCCCGAAAAAGCTTTTACAATGGAGATTAAAAAAAATATTAATTTTTAGAATATTGTGATAATTTTTTATGAGTTAGTTTCTTGTAAATCGGGTTTACATCATAAATTATTGTAAATTCTGTGATTCCCTTAATTTAAAGACAACAAAAATAATCAAAGTTCAAAAGATTAAAAAGAAACTTCAATCTAGAGAAAAACATATAGTATAAGGCCATATTCATAGAGAATTCTAATATTCATTTTTAAATAATAATAATAATAATAATAATGGTGCTTTTAATATCTGATTTATTTAATATTTTATATATTCTTATAATTTAATGGCAAGTAAATTTATTAATTTTTAAAATATAATGGTACTTTTAATTTTAAGATTGATTTAATATTTTATTTTTATAATTTGATGAGGTATTCTCTTGAAAGAGAAGTGTATTTAAACTAGATGTGAGGCGGGTCGGTCCATCATTAAAATATTTAAACACCATTTACTATACTTTAAAAAATAAGTATATTTTTTTATGTAAAAAATAAGTATATTTTACCTATACATCAATTATATTTTAACACGTTTCAAATAAACATCTTAAAAAAACTTTGTATTAGAAAATTTTCACAAGTGATGTCCTGATTATTATTAAATAAAAGAAAAAGCAATTAAATGTAAATTACAAATATAAAACATTGAAGCGGAGTCGAAGCATTGACTGAACCCTTGACTAATTCGCAACAAGAGCAACAGTCGACCACCAATTCGAATTCCTTGTTCCATTTTTATTAAAATACTATACCCTAATTAATAATCATTAAATCCTTAAGATATGTGATGAAAATTTGGGCATTAATTACAACACGTAGCGAGAATCTAATATGTAGAATATGAGACAAAACATAGAATGAAATAAGTGATAACATTTGATCGGATACTACAACTCTATAACTGGTATACTATTGTGATAGCATTTTATGACAACTAATTTATACTTCCGTCATACGATTAAATTCATTATTTTCTTATTCAATAAGGTTTATTCCTGTAAAAGAAAATAACATATTTGTCCATCACTTTTTAATACAAACAAAATACTTGACACATTATTTATTACTTAAATATACCATATTAATTTTTCCTTAAACAACATAAAACAATGAAAGTGAACATGAACATGGGATGGAGGGTGTAGAAAAATACGGCCCTGCTGAAACCAACTCACAAAATAAGATACTTTATCCGTTTTGATTTTAATTTTACATTTTATTGTTTGCATAAATATTAATAAAATTCATTTAAAAAAATTAATTTTTAGGGTAGTTTGATATTTTTGGATAATAAATAAATGATAAAGTATGTTATGTGTGTATTAAGAGTAATATGTATTATTTGTACATATATCCCACATATATTGGTTGTAATAGATTGATTAGAAAACTATTGTATTCATCTGTAAGTGAAAATATCAATACAACATCTTTCTTTCATTATTCTCTATATGGTATACAGAGCTTTATTTGGCTAACGCCCTTTCCTTTGTGATCCTCAAACCCAAATCCCACTGTCCTCCCCCTCTTTTCCAAACCCTCCCTTGTGTCGCCTGCAAATCATGTCCACCGATAGTGTCGTCGCTTCTGCCAGTCAGACCTTTGACACCTCTCCACCAGCCCTTGCTGCCTTCAACACATCAACCCAAATCACTCTCAAACTCACGCCCAATAATTTTGTTGCATGGAGTTTCCAAATCAAGACTCTCCTCGGTGGCTATGATCTCTTCAATTTCCTGGATAGGTCATATCCGAAACCGTCTGCCACCATTACTAGTGGCAGATTCAACCCTTGTCAATCCAATGCATACATATTGGACTCGACAAGATCAACTCTTGCTCAGCACCCTGATTGGATCTATCTCGCCCAATCTAATCTCCCTCATTGCAGCAGCCAAATCCTTTCGTGATGCGTGGGACACTCTATCCACCATCTATGGAAAATCATCTCGTGGGCGTATTCTCGCCCTCAAGAACAAAATCGTCAGCCCCGTCAAAGGCAATAAATTTGTTACCAATTTTATGCTTGAAATCAAGAGCGTTTTTGATGAATTATCTCTGTTTGGCGTCACCACTGATCAGGAAGACTTGGTCATTAAAGTCTTACACGGACTTGACGATTCCTACAAAGAACTCAGTCATGCTATTATGGCGCGAGAGTCCTCCATCTCCTTCAAGGAATTGCATGAGAAACTATTGAGTTTGGAGTCTTAGATAGCTTCTCACTCACCTGCAGCGGCAGTTCCAGCCACTGCTTTTCCAGCCATCAACTCTTCCCGCAGACAACAATCTTCGGTGACCAAGGTTAGCAACCAACTATTCCACACTTCTCGTCCTCCTGCACCGATGTTTGCTCGGTCATCTTCTCAATCAGGTCCTATCACTCGGACTGGATACCAGGGTCGGTGCCAATATTGTGGTTTCACAGGCCACTTGGCACGGTGGTGCCCAAACATTCGTGCTCTTACCGGTCAAAATACACCTCAAACAACTCTAGCGGCGCATGCTGTTTCTACTGTCCCTCCATAGACTGAATGGATTCTCGACTCTGGTGCCACTCATCCTATCACAACCGACCTAGCCTCTCTTTTCATGCTCCATTTGAAGGCTCGGACAATGTGGTAATCGATGATGGTAACCTTTTGAACATAACTCATACTGGGAGCCTACAATTCCCAAATGTTCCTAATCTCACTTTTCTTAATGCTATCTTTGTTCCCACAATGTCTAAAAACCTTCTCTCTGTCTCTCAGTTATGCCTCCAAAATAATGTTCGTGTTCTATTTTCTTCTTTTGGTTTTCAGGTGCAGGACTGTCGCACGGGGGGCATCCTTCTCCGCGGACCTCGGATTAATGGGCTGTATGTGTGGCCAAGTCAGTTCCACCCTCAACCTGCTAGTCTTATTGCTTGCCGTCAGTCACCTCCAATTTGGCATGCTCGTCTTGGTCACCATTTAAAATTTTACAGTATATTCTCTCAAGCTCTAGTTTGTCTGCTAATAAGTCTGTTGCTATTAGTTATGAGTCATGCAAGTGTAGTAAGAGTCATAAACAGCCGTTAGCCAATTCTTCATTATCCTCTACACCTCCACTCCAAATAATTTTTTTGGATGTTTGGACATCTCCAGTTTTGTCGTGTGATGGCTTTCGTTACTATGTTATTTTTGTGGACCATTTCTCTAAATATATTTGGCTTTATCCTCTTAAAAGAAAGTCTGATGTGTTGCCTACATTTATTGCATTTAAAGCGCTAGTTGAGAATTATTTGAAATCTAAAATAATCACCTTCTACTATGACAATGGTGGAGAACACTTAGCGTTGCGTTCTTTTCTTGCTAGTCATGGCATCACTCATCTTACCACTCCTCCCTACACTCCTAAACATAATGATTTCTCAGAACAACGTCATAGACATATTGTTGATACTAGTTTAGCCCTTCTTCATCATACATCTATTCCTCTCTGTTTTTGGCCCTATGCTATATCTACTGCCATCTATTTGATCAATCGTCAATCTAAGGAAAATCTTGGTCGATTATCTTCATATGAGAAACTCTTTTGCACAGCTCCTAATCTCACCAAGCTTCGAGTATTTGGGTGCCAATGTTTTCCTTGGTTACGCCATTATACTACCCACAAACACTCTCCACGGTTCATACCTTGTGTGTTTCTTGGCTATTCCCTCACTCAGAGTACATATTTGTGTCTTGACCCCACAAATAAAAAATATACACCTCTCGTCATGTTTAATTTTTTGAACATATATTTTCCTTCGCCAACTCTTTCTCACCCTCCCCGCCACCCATGATATCTTTGTCTACACTTCACAATACCCAGATTGATGATTTGATCCTACTCCACCACCGGTCACACTTACTATGCCTTCAGACCTGACGTCGGATCCATCTGCTATTCCATTACACTCTGCGACTACTCCTGCGCCAGATTCCATGCCTCCTCTTCGTCACCCCATGACTACTCGTTCTCGCAATAACATCATTAAAGAAAATCACAGGTACTGCTTAACTTCTACTACTTTGGATACCTTTGAACCTACTTCTGTCTCGTAGGCTCTCTCTCACCCAACGTAGCGTGAGGCTATGTCATCTGAGATCAATGCCCTTATTCAGAATGGAACATGGGAACTTGTTCCTCCTTATCCTAGTCAGAATGTGGTTGGATGTAAGTGTATTTTTCGAATTAAAAGGAACCCTGATGGTACGATTGAAAAATTCAAAGCTCGTCTTGTTTCAAAAAGCTTTCATCAACGTTCTGGTATTGATTTCTCTGAGACATTCAGTCCGGTTGTTAAGCCAGCAACAATAAGGGTTGTTCTCAGTATTGATGTGTCGAGAAATTGGTCTCTCCAACAATTTGATGTCAACAATGCCTTCCTACATGGGGCACTTTCAGATGAAGTATACATGGATCAACCTCTCGGGTTCGCTAGCACTTCTACTCCAGATTTTGTCTGCAGATTGCGAAAGTCTATCTATGGATTGAAGCAAGCCCCTCGTACTTGGTACTCTTCCCTACGTTAGTTCCTTATATCTATTGGCTTTGTTTGCACCAAGTCGGATGAGTCGCTATTTGTATATGATAAAAATGGCATCATGGCTTACTTTCTAGTGTATGTGGACGATCTGATTCTCACAGACAATTGTACTTCATTTCTCGGCAAGGTTGTCGAGGCTCTAGCATCCAGATTTTTTGTAAAGGATTTAGGAAATCTTTCTTATTTCCTTGGTATTGAAGTCTTACGAAGTTCCACATCCTGTTACTTGTCTCAACGCAAGTATATCATAGATCTTCTTTCCCGACATAATATGCTTGATGCAAAACCTGTGCAAACTCCACTTCCTCGAGGAACTAAACTTTCATTACATGATGGTTCTTCTCCTGCTAATGGCACTCTCTATCGACAGGTTCTTGGGGATTTGCAGTATCTCTCCTTTACACTGCCTAATATTAGTTTTACAGTTAACAAACTCTCATAGTACATACATGCTCTGACTCTCAATCACTGGGGTGTCGTTAAGCGGCTCATTCGATATCTCAAAGGCACTAGTCACTTTGCTTTACATCTTCGCGGTAATTCTCCATTGTCTCTTCATGCTTTCACTGATGCCGATTGGGCTGGCGACTGTGATGATCGTGCCTCTACAGAGGCCTATATTCTTTTTCTTGGGTCAAATCCCATATCCTGGCGCTTCAGGAAGCAGCAAACTGTTTCACGTTCTTCTACTGAAGCTGAGTACAGGGCCTTAGCTTCTGCTGCTGCTGAGATACAATGGACGCGTTCGTTGCTCACTGAATTATGAATCTCCATACCAGAGCCTCCTACCTTATATTGTGACAATGTTGGGGCGACTTATTTGTGCTCAAATCCGGTCTTCCACTCACGAATGAAGCACATCACTATTGATTATCATTTTGTTCGAGATTTAGTCAAAGATAATTTTTTTCGGGTGTCTCATGTAGCCTCTGCAGATCAGTTGGCAGATGCCCTCACTAAGCCTCTTTCACGACAAAAGTTGCTTCTGCTTATGTCCAAGATTGGTGTTCTTAATCGATTTCCATCTTGAGGGGGCGTATTAAGAGTAATATGTATTATTTGTATATATATCACACATCGATTGGTTGTAATAGATTGATTAGAAAACTATTGTATTTATCTGTAAGTGAAAATATGAACACAACATCTTTTTTTCATTATTCTCTATAATGTGTGTTAAAAAAAATGAGAAAAATTTTGAAATTAAAATGTATTAGAGATATTAGTAAGAGAAATAGTAAAAAATACTGCTTTTTTGATTAAAATGGTGTGGTTGGTTGTGTAGTAAATGTTGTGTTCGAGTTCTAATTGCATAGTGACAAGTCAAACCAAATGAAGGCCGATTATAGGGTAGGGTGGTGTATTAGGGAAATGCAGGGCAAACAATTAATAAACCGTGATGACTTGGCGTCTGCTGATTGGCTCCCGCGTTCCCGTCATCAATTCTTACACCAAGTTTTGGGATTTGTGCACCGTATTTAGAACGTGCGTTAATTTCTGCGCTACAAATATTCGTTCCCAGCTGTTGATTTTTAATTAATTTAAAATTTTAAATAAATAGAGCTCCATCCCGAAAAAGTTTTTACAATGGAGATTAAAAAAATATTAATTTTTAGAATATTGTGATAATTTTTTATGAGTTAGTTTCTTGTAAATCGGGTTTATATCATAAATTATTGTAAATTCTGTGGTTCCCTTAATTTAAACATCCTAGCAGTACATATAGTATATATGATTGGAAGGGGGACCACAAAATTTACACAGTTAAGCCGGTTTACACAAGTATTTGTGATTTTTTTATGGAGTAATAAATACATGATATGTTTGGTGTTAAGTATAAATAAATTTTTTTTAATGAGATGGGGCAGTTTGGAATAATTAAAAGGAAAAAAAGGACGAAAATGGAAAAAGAATGTTTTGAATTCGATTCTTCTTATTCCCTCCGTCTGCTACAAAGGGATTAATTTACACGTGGATTAAGAGTATTATTACTATTATTTAATGTGTAGTGGATAATTGTATTACCTTTAAAAATATCCGAGTCTTATTTTTTTCATTAGAGTAACCACCCATTATACAAAATACTCTTGAAAATAGGAAATAATTAAATGATAACTTTGGGTGCACACAAATATTTGCATGTGATTTATCATCATATTTAGAGGTTGATACAATTTCTTTTTAGAGTTTATTTTGACAATTCATTAACAACTAAATTATTCAACTCGACTTAAGAAGGCGCTATGCACAATTTTGATATTATATATATGGTTTATGATTTATTCTTTACTTTTTAAGATCTTTTATTCACATCTTTTACATGTTTTTTTTTTTAAATATCTTGGAACAGTGTTGACAATATTAATGAAGTTGCGAATATAAATTCATCAACATTTTAGGTTATAAGCAGCCAAATGGGTATATTTGATAATTAATTAATGTAGTTTGCTATTTTGTCCAAAATGTATTATTGAATACCTACTATATTTCTTTCCATTTAAAATGAAATAGTTTAAACATTTTTGGTCAAATTGTCGTTCTGATTTGACATACGTTTTTAATTCCAGACCAACCGTTGACAGACATGCGAAATTAGCTGCTAAAATACTCTCGCGTTTGAACGAGTAACATGAATATTGGGAAAGATGAAATTACACATTTATCCTTTCAGAGGAAAACATAATTAACCCTAATTAATGACTTTGATAAAACTTTTTTTCTCTTTCATGTGTCAATTAGTATTATGTCTCGGGATTGCTCGGTTAAAATATTACTTTTAACATAGATAAATATACGTCTCGCCCAAAGATCGTTCACTATTTCTTCATTTATTTATGTCACATAATCGCTCACCAAAAAAAAGGAAACATGATTCTAATCTAAAATCTCAAAACTACACATTATTTCAGAAATATAATCCATTTTTATACTTTATTTATTGGTCGCCTTCTGTAGTTCCGTTGCACTGAAAATTCTCACCGAATTTGATGAGCTCTGCCTTCCATTGAGTTTTTCTTGCAACAATTGACCACCAGTGTGAAGAAAGTTATGTCGTCTCATCTTCATATGTCTCCTTCTCTTCATATCCAAGCAAGCTAATAGTAGAACAACAATCACTCCCAAACCAACCTTTTTTTTTTTTTTTTTTTTTTTTTTCCATTTTTCAACAGGGAACAAAAACAGAATGTACATATTAGATATTCTTATTTACTCTGATCGTATGGTGTGTGTATCCCAATTTCCATGAATTCTTTACTTGTGAAATCAGTGTGGTGGGGGACTTTTGAGTTTAGTCAATTCAACTCATATTCAATTAAACAAAAGGATTTTAACCAAGAAAATATTTGCCAGCGAGCAACAACAACTTTAGTCACAAACAACATAGTCCCAATCTCTACATTATTTGTGGCGAATTAGCCACGCCCACTGATCTTTTCTTGATCTTCACAGCACCGATATACTCTACAGATTTGGGCATTCTCCCTCTAAATACATCTGAAGCCCAATCCGAAACAGAAACCCCCCCCCCCCCCCCCCCACTTCTTGACAAGACCATCATCCTTTTGGATTTCGCCCACAACCCATTCACCAAATCAGAATTCTCGATGGCTTCTGGATATAGACTAGCTGCCTTGAAGCAATCTCAAGCTACAGTAATCGATTCAGATTCAATAGGATTCAAACCCCTTCTAAGCCACGCCTCACATCTAAGATCCGACCCACGCACGAGCGTAAAAGAGAGAACCCCCAATTCTTCATTCCCCAATTACATGGCCGCCACTGAGTCGGCGAAAGCAAGGATTTTTTCGCAAAGCACGCCACGATAGAGTCGACGCTGGAGGGGGAATGCAGCGGATCAAGGGCGGCGAAAAACGCCTATCGTGATTCCATCCAATCTACCATAGATACAAAAGGAAGAGATGAGGAAAAGAGAGGGGGAAAGACAGCGAACATGAAACCATGAATATTAGTAAAAATGAAACGATTTTACTAAAAATTTAAAAATCTTTCTATAATAATTAAAAACATAATGATTTTAAATTCTTGACTTGAAACCATGAATTTAAAAATCCAATTTATAATGTGACTTATAAATCTATGAAATCTTCCATCCAAAGCCACCCTAATATTCAAAATTCAAATGAACCCTGATACAATGAAAAATACAACAATCGAACAAGAGTAGAGTTTACTCATTAATTAATCCATCGAGTGAGCTTTAGGGTGGCCGTCCAAGTGGTGGAGCAGAATGTTGTGGTTCCTTGGATCCATAGCCGGAGCTCCATCCCCGCCGGATTCAATTCCGGTTGGCGATTGGGATCCACCGCTACCAAATTCAAATAATTTATTCATAAGTGAATGAGTAGACAAGCATTTTTAATCTCGATTTTAAAATCCTAGAATTCGGAGATAATTATCGTTGGTTAAAATGATTTTTTGGAAAAAAGTGTTGAATGAAAAAACAAAAGTGTCATTTTACAAATCAAACTTTACGCCAGTTTCGTGTGAATTCTATTTTCCATGAACTTAAAAATTTTAAAAGAATAAGCATTAAATTTTTGAAATAGCATAATATATATATATGACTAAAAATGGAGAAAATATAATTTTGGTCCCGTATTTTTTGCCAAATTCAATTTTAGTTCTGTAACTTTTAGTATTTTCAAATTTAGTCATTTGATTTATAATTTTGATCCTGTATTTTTAAAATTTCAATTTTAATCCTATTAATTTCAAAATTAGTCATACATCTTTTTTTTTGAATCATCAAAATTAGTCTTGTATCTTTTGAAATAGGATATAATTTAATTTTGATGATTCAAAAAGATATAGGACTAATTTTGAAACTGATAGAACACTAATTTTGAAACTGATAGGACTAAAATTGAAATTTTAAAAGATACAGGACCAAAATTGAAACTTAAATGACTAAAATAGAAAATATTAAAAGTAAATTTGGTAAAAGATATAAGACAAAATTGATATTTTCTTACTAAAAATAATACTGTCCCAATTAAAACAAAACAAATTAATTGTTGAATTTAATTGTGAAGAGATAGAATTAATACCAAACAATTAATGGAAGTGGCATAGGTAGGGAAGATTGAGCTAAATCGTGGTACTCCTTTTCTGCTTGCTCCTCCATTTCATGTTCCTCTATTTCATTAAGCTGTTTTAATTGAATAACAATTAAATATCATTCAACAATTGATAAGCTTTATTTCTTAATTTTAATTAATGTTAACAGTGGCTATAATTAAATATTTTACTATATACGTAGATCAGTTGGTCGAATCTCTAATAAAAATATCTAATTGTCCTTCAAATTAATTATTATTAAAAATGTTCTTATATTTCGTATATATTTCATGTTAGCATCGCTAATTTAATGAGTTGGTCATGTTTAAGGATATACACTTTAAAAATGTGTGGGATTAAATTGAATTTTAAGTCTTTGGTCGTTTTTAAAAAGAAAATTACAGGACTATTTTAGTTTTCAAGTTCTTATATGTCTATTTTTTGTCTGAATTTTGAAAAACAGGTTTAAGTTTTAAACTTAAACATATGTTAAAATCACCCCTATATGATGCACTACCATATCAAAATTTAAAACAAATAAATTATTTCTGTGTAGGAAATAAATTCATGAAATCCTAATACCTTAAACCCTATTATGATAAACCGAGATCAGAACCGTAAAGCGGAAGCGTACCTGATCCAATGAGTCTCTAGGCGGAACACGAATTTAGGATCAGTGGTTATATGACCTTCCTCAACTAAGCCTCCTTATTCCTTATGGGGACCGTAGTAATCCCTCCCGATGGGGAGAAGGGAAGACAATGTGCGGCTTAGTATATTGGGGACCATAACCTGGGAGCCTTTATATACTACTTGACTAGACCACCCATAATCACCTAATCATGTAGTATTGGGTATCTACTCAATAAGCCCATATCATTTATTATTATATCTCATGGACCTTTAACCTTAATTGGATCACTTAATTAAGTCCATAATATAATTGAATAGCTAATATAATTGCATAATAATATATTGCTCACAATTAGATTATAATGGAAATTAATAATTTCCAACAATCTCCCACTTGGGCTATATATATTTTCCGTTAGCAATTATATAAGAGTCCTTAGTTGCGCAACTTTATGCTATTCCTCTTTAGGCTATACTTAACAATCTGGTCCATCTCATATACTAATATGGAACTACCGCGGCATTCACCACATTATAAATCGTGATTAAACCCCGACAATCACCATATCAATATACTCAATGACATAGATCAAATATGGTGAGTAGCATGGAAATTACATGTCAAATGTGATCAACATCATGTCTATTTCCAACTGGTCCAACTTTAAACTTTAGTGAGACCAATCCATAATATAAAATATTACAAAATGAAAAATTAACTTTAGTAAATTCACAATGAATTCAAAACCATCAACTTAATTCTGCAGAAAACTGAATTATCCAAATCAAAGTGTTTTGAAAACTTTAAAGAACAATAAATATAGACTCCCACTGAACTAATGTATTCTAAAACCATATAACACCCACATGATTAGCTAGCTCATAAAATTGCAGGGCGTTGAATACATAATTGATGGATCCATATTTAGAGTCTATTGTAATATGCTCTTCTAAAATTTAATCTACACAAAACACTTTCTTTAACAACCAAGAATTCTATGTCAATATGCTTGACTTATAAGTACTCTTGTCGTTAATACTTTACTGCGAACTAACTGTCACAATGAACTTTATGTGACAAATCTTCGCAACCTTTATTTCATGTTTGAATGCCCTTAGTGTGCTACTAATTCTGTTGTCATGGTTAATGAGCTAAAGTGTTTGCTTAATACTTTTACTTGTATAGCTCTCCGACCAACAGAAAATATAGCCTGAAGTGGATCTTATACTGTATTGACATCCAACAAACTCAGAATCAGAATTCCTCATGATCTCTAACAAATCTGATCCCTGATGTACAAGCATATTATTCTTAGTTCTCTATACATACTTTATAAAGATCCCTGATGTACAATCTTGTCGTTAATACTTTACTGCGAACTAACTGTCACAATGAACTTTATGTGACAAATCTTCGCAACCTTTATTTCATGTTTGAATGCCCTTAGTGTGCTACTAATTCTGTTGTCATGGTTAATGAGCTAAAGTGTTTGCTTAATACTTTTACTTGTATAGCTCTCCGACCAACAGAAAATATAGCCTGAAGTGGATCTTATACTGTATTGACATCCAACAAACTCAGAATCAGAATTCCTCATGATCTCTAACAAATCTGATCCCTGATGTACAAGCATATTATTCTTAGTTCTCTATACATACTTTATAAAGATCCATACTAGAGTTACTTAAATGTCTACTTAATATACCAACAACATAAGCCAAATTAGGTCTTGTAGAAACCTCATCATACAACAACTTCCAACAACAAATGAATATGGAATGTTTCTACATTTCTTAAATCTTTAGTTTAACTTTAGGGCACCTGATTGAGACTATACTTGTCTCCCTTAGTTTAACTCAAACATTCTCCCACTGAATCACATAATCATCTACATTTGTCTCAAAACCAAATGAGACACTTACTTAATGATGATACTTGTGATTCCTTTACGAAAAAAATTTGCTTGAATGCATAGATGGATTTCCTATTAGTTCTTAAACCATTTAGATCGTATCATCAGTGTTGCGATCAAGGAACTTTATCTTTACATCCATATAATATGATTCAAGATCAAAATGTGTTACTAATGTCACGATTATCTTATAATAATATTTTCCTTTCCTTTTGAGTATAATCCTATATCAAGATGCAAACCTAATCATCTTGTATTGATTTATACTCATAACTTATAGCATTAACACAATTTGGAGTAATTGGACCTTTCATGGTTTGATGAACATTGTTTGAATGTTCTACCATTAATTCCATAGTGTCCTCATTATTTAGGAGAAAACTACATAATATTCTGAATTATCTTTCTCCCAACTCTAGTGGTTTCCTTAGTGACATTAATTCTTGAGGTTGTTGAATTTGTTATTCCTTAAATATTATTGACATTGTCATATCGTTATTCTGAATTGCACCAATTCTTTAAAGCATAAGTGAGGATCGAATCGACTCCCCCTTAAGGACAATGTCTCTAATATTATTCTTCCCCCAAAATCAACATCCTCACATAATACTGTATTACCCGTCTCAAATATGATCCGATCAATTGGATCATAAACTTATTATCTTTATTTAATACCAATAAAGTAGTTTGTATCTATTTGAATCCAATTTTCTTTAGTAGATCTCAATGATCTAGCCTTAGTTGGATATCACCATATGTGAAACTCAAATAGTTCTCACAACTACTTTGGTTGGAACTTTATTGAGACCATAAGCTGCAATTTTAATATTTCTCCAATTAGTAACCATATATTGTGGAGTACTAATTTTGTCTTTTAACTACACCACAACACCATTCATACTAAGTAATCTTAATGTGGTGTATTATAAAACAATTCCACAAGCCTTTAGGAGAAAACGAAAGGTTATACTTTAGTTTCTTTTTAACAGCTTTCCAAACGGGTTTTTCTTTGTTGCCCATATACTTTATTGAGACAGAGTTTGTTAGAAACTCATTAGTTCATCCTTATTGTTGAAGTTCTCATCATGTATAATTTTGTTGTTGACATAGGTTAAACTTAATTAACAGACATCTTAATTGTACAGAGAATTAATTCAAAATGATTATCATGCTTACACTAAACTTTATAATCTTTCAAATTTTAAATAGTTTAGAATCATCTCAAGGAATCTATCACATCATTAGTATCAATACCAACTTGTAAGTGACACTCTCTACGTAGTAGTCAAATAATGACAATAAAACTGTCAAGCAATAGCCTTCCTTTGGCCCGACTTATTACTCACATGTTAAATAAATAATCGTCACATATTTACCACCACATGTGCTTGTGCATTTCTGCCAAATATTAATTTACCTATGGGCCGATCAATACCCGCATGAAGATACACTTGCACAACATTATTAATTAGGGACCCATCACAAGACACCTTGTGCAACATTAACCTCGTCTGTGGACAAAAATTAACTGCAGGGGTAATCTTGGTGTAACAATCAAGTATTGACAATAAGTTCTGTCAAACAAGAGTCTATCTGTGGACCGACTCATGTTCACATGAATAATCCAAATAATTATCACATACTTATTATCACATGTGTGTTATTATTCTGTCAAACTGTGCCTACCTGTGGGCCGAACACAGAACACATAAATAATACCACACCCATCTATGTAATTTCAATAAAGTTTTTCTCCACACACGATATTGCTGTGGCAACATGGTGCTTCGATTGACTAGATTGAAGGTTTACTAGACTAATTAAATAAATATTAAAATATTTAATTTAATTAAACGACATTTAACTGTCTCCCCAATTTAATTTTATTTTATTCCTCTAACCAAATAGGAATATTAGATGATTCATTACCTTATAATGATGAAAGATCTCCTTTACTTAATTAGGGATTCCAAAATCCCAATTTAATAAATAAGTATAAAAATTGATTTAATAACCACAAATAATTAAATCAATAATCAACTGAATCAATACTTTCCATAAATTAGTCAGAATTATATGTTACCAAAAATATCAATCTGATAACCAAAAATATTCTGACAAAAAATGTATGCATAAATAAGGCAACTTAAAGGCACTTTTGCATGGTGATCAGGAATGTATACAATAACTCAATTTTAATTATAAGTCCAAATTAATTAAAATTAAAATCCCCCACATCACCACATAATTAATTAAGGATTGAAGGATATAATGATTTTAACCTTTATGGATATTAAAGCTCACTATACGAATTTCTCATGACAAAAATTCATTGGACTTTTAATAACTACAGGAATCAATAAGTATAAAAATTGATTTAATAATCATAATTTAAATCAATAATTAATCTACCCAAATCATCATAACTGAACAAATATGAATTTTCGATTATCAATGTAATCAATGGCCATTCCATATCATCATCCTCCAAGGAATATATTTCATTCAACTGCCTTTTAAATCCAATATAAACTGTATAAGGATCAATCAATTAACAATTAAACATTGATGCAGCCTTTGGATCGAAGCATAAGCAATTCATAATCAAATCTCAGAGAATCATATATAGGGTGACTCTGATACCACTTGTAGGAAATAAATTCATGAAATCCTAATACCTTAAACCCTATTATGATAAACCGAGATCAGAACCGTAAAGCGGAAGCGTACCTGATCCAATGAGTCTCTAGGCGGAACACGAACTTAGGATCAGTGGTTATATGACCTTCCTCAACTAAGCCTCCTTATTCCTTATGGGGACCGTAGTAATCCCTCCCGATGGGGAGAATGAAAGACAATGTGCGGCTTAGTATATTGGGGACCATAACCTGGGAGCCTTTATATACTACTTGACTAGACCACCCATAATCACCTAATCATGTAGTATTGGGTATCTACTCAATAAGCCCATATCATTTATTATTATAGCCCATGGACCTTTAACCTTAATTGAATCACTTAATTAAGTCCATAATATAATTGAATAGCTAATATAATTGCATAATAATATATTGCCCACAATTAGATTATAATGGAAATTAATAATTTTCAACATTCTGTTTATGATTTTTAAACGTCTCAAAAACTTAAAACTTTTTTTGAGCGCCAAAAACTTAAACTTGAAACATACCCATAAAATGAATCCTTCTTATAGATTATAGAAGAAAAATAGATTATAGAAGAAAAAACTCAAGAGCTTCGAGCCAATTAAGACTAAGAAGGTTGACTCAAGAATAAATTGGATTAGAAGCTTCGTTGTAGAATTCTGACCTAACCATTTAGTACGAAGAAGCCCGTTTACTTCGCAATTTAGATAAAAATGTAATTGTGATGTTGGGATCTTGGGTAGAGACGGGTGATATTTTAGTAGGTAAATTAACGCCCCAAATGGTGAAAGAATCCTCGTATGCCCCCGAAGATAGATTGTTACGAGCTATACTCGGTATTAAGGTATCTACTTCAAAAGAAACTTGTTTAAAACTCCCTATAGGTGGTAGGGCCGGTTATTGATAAAAGTAAAAGCAAAAGTTAACTCCCATAAAAGTAAAAGTAAAAGTTAACTAGCCTGCTTTAGTAATAATTTTTTTTGGTGTTGTAATGATCTCTCCTGTCAAAATAAAAATTAACAAATAGATAAATAAATTAATAAATAATGCATATACTTTCATAAATACAGAGTGTTAAAAATAAGTATAAATCAAAATAATTTAAAATTTGAACATTGATGCAAATTGATGCAAAAGTTTGTGTGAAATTATCTCACTATATATTTTGAAAAAAAAGAAAAAAAATCACCATCAAAATTAAAAATGACATAATAAAGGAAAAAAATGCACTTTTGGTCCATAAAAAATGTTTCATTTCATTTTTGGTTCCTACCCTTTTCTTTAGTCGCAAAAGTTACCATTTTGATCCCAGTTAACTTTGGATGATAGAGTTTAACTAAAAAAAATTACTAAAATTAAATAAATGGATACATGGTTTGGTCAAATTGAAAATTAATTATCTCAAATCTTGAGCAGATCTGAATTGAGAGACAAACCACAACACATCGGATGAATGCTACCAGCAGTAAAGATCAAACTACCTGCTACCAGCAAATGGTTCAAAATACAGAATGAAAGCAGAGCATCAAGAATCTTTGAAACATAAAATTCATAAGAAAATTTTCTTTAAAAAATCCAGATATAAGGGGTGGTGGGGGGGATCGGAAACACAAGAACCGCCGGGGAGGGCGGACAAAATTTGGTTGATGGTTCAAAATACAAAATGAAAGCAGAGCATCAAGGATCTTTTAAACATAAAATTCATAAGAAAAGTTTCTTTAAAAAATCCAGATATAGGGTCGGAGAGGGCGGACTTGGCTGCAGTATTGGATCGTGAGAGATAGAGACGGTGGGGAAGATGGTGGAGATGGTGGCGGAGGCTGTGGATATAGTGGTGGCGGTGTGGTGGAGGTTGTGGAGCGGAGGAGATGGACCAGATGGTGGTCCTGGAGATGGAGAAATCTTACTCCAGGAAAGGAGATTTGGCGCTGCCTACCGCCGTTGATGTCGGAGCAGTTGTGGAGATTTAGGGTTTGAGGGGGGTTAGGTAAGAAATTAAGGTTATAAAAATAATTTAAGATGAGATTAAATTTTAAAAAATTTATATTTAATGGACACATCAGCATTCCGTTAATTTGTTTGATGGAATTTTAAAAATAAAGCAACTGCACAAAAAATGAAATGACATCTTTAGAACGTGACTAAAAGTGCATTCTTCTCGTACAATAAAATAACATCATTTTTTTTCTCTCCCTAAATCGATATTCTTTCTTATGAAATTATTAAAATTAATTTTTATAATCCAAAGAAGTGACATATTCAATGAATCGATCCCATCATGAGAGCGACGGGTCACGGGAAACTTGATATAGTGTATAATAAATTTAAAAAAAAATCTGACATTACCTGTTTTTGAAGCTGAGATATGGAATCCAGTATAAGTTTGTTCTGCATGTAATTATTAATGACTAAACAATTAACATAACATTCCATGG
The DNA here is from genome assembly GCA_023678885.1 of Pogostemon cablin. Classification (NCBI taxonomy): domain Eukaryota; kingdom Viridiplantae; phylum Streptophyta; class Magnoliopsida; order Lamiales; family Lamiaceae; genus Pogostemon; species Pogostemon cablin. The sequence continues at coordinate 18,968,368 of CM043000.1, forward strand.
GATGTTTTCTGGAAAATAATATTTGAATATATAATTATTGTTGGATAAGCAAATTCTCGTTCATTCAAAAGGAATAAATAAAGAAGAACATGAACAACATAAAAATTTATGTGGAAAACTCCAAAATAAAAAAAAAATCACGGACCGAGAAAATACTAATTATGTGAGAATTTTTTTTTTACAATCACACAGAGTTTCTCTCTCCAGACCCCAATCCCTACACTCTTACTAAATCTTTGATTAATTCACACATTTCTCCCAATTCTCACAACATAAAATAGAAATTTAAAAAAATTAAATACAAAGATTAAAATGTACTTAATTGGTGCACTTAACATCAAAATTAGAGACATCCTTAAATAGCATAATAGCATAAGAAACTCTCTCCTTTTGTTCCTTCATCCCATGTGAGATATAAAACCCTTCTTTTAATTTCACAAAATACCAACAATTATTTCAAATTAAAGTAACACTCCAAATATTTATTCCCACTTTACTTTATGCAAAATACTCACATGAGACTTTTACGAAAGACTTTATAAAACATGATATTCAAATTAATAAAAATGATGTAATGCAATAAATTATTTCATAATTTTTTCATAGCATAAATAAATTGGATTTTACATCATAAACTCTTGTAAATCGGGTTTACATCATAAACTCTTGTAAATTTTGTGGTCTCCCTTAATTTAAACACCCTAATTATACATAAGGTATATATAATTGAAAGAAAATTATGCTTTACATCGTAAACCCATTTTACACAAATATTTGTGAAATAAATTATACTAATATTTTTAATGAATAATAATAATATCTTTAATAAAAATAAAATAAAAACAGTTCCACATGAAATGGTATAACAATGTTGTCCTTCCAAAATAAAATAAAAAGGTATTACAGTATTGCCCTTCCAATTACTATTATGGACACACTTTTATGAAAGGTAAACATACATTAACAAATAGATCCAACAGTACATCAATAGTACAAAATTTTCAATTACATTTTCATTTTTTCATCAATTTCAATAATTTTAATTCATATTTTCAATGATATATATATATGAACCTTTATTTTATATTACAATATTCTTAAAAAATAAAATAAAATTTCATACTCCTAATAACTAGGAATATTAAATAAAGTGCCGCGTGAAACCATTTTGTGAAGAGATTATTTTATAGTATTTTTTTATAAGGCTAAAACTTGTGTGTTTTGAGGACATCGTATTCCTCAAATCTTGCATTTTTCTAAAATTGTATACTTTAGTATAATAATATGTATCCTTTATTTTCTAAAAAAAATAATTCTTTTATAAAAAATTTATACTATTCATATTTCAGTCGATCTTTTCAATGAAAATATATAGAGTGAGGCTCATGTGCACTCGGGCGCACGGAGCACATTCCGTGCGTCTTTGCAATTTTTGTGGCCCTTTGCAATTTAAACTCCTAGCAATACATATGTTTAAATAGAATATAGAGGGGGAGAGTTGTATTCACATGGGGACACGGAGTATCCTTCCGTGTCCTGCATGAGCTTTTCACCTGGCCACTGGGCTCTTCACTTAAGTGAGAGAGACCCAGGTTCGATTCCCATTGGGAACGAATTAGGAGAGGTGATATAAAGAAACTTAGAGAAAATGAAGTAAGGGTGCTTGGTGTATACTAATTGGACTAACAACATTTACCAATAAAAAAAGTGTATACCATTTAAAACAAAATGTTATATATTTGCACACCTTGTGTACCCGGGCATAAAAGACCAACTATTTTTATAATTAGTTATCACATTTAATGAAAATGATTACTTTTAATTAAAAATATCATTAATTTGCATTTTCACAATAAACATACATAGATGAAATAATTCACTAACATATTATCCATTCTTATTCGTCCTAAGAAAGTTTTGCCTTAAATAAAATATTTCAAATCAAACGCATCCTTTATGAAATATTTTACCTTTTTGGATCGAAGTCGCTTAAGTGCCTTGTCAAGTTGGTGCTGTATACCCTGCAGCTCTTTCAAGCTCAAAGGATCCAAATCTTCTCCCATAAAGTGCCTAATTATTAATTAAGTATTAAATAATTATCCTCTCCAACAACAACTTTTATAAACTTCATCTATTTTAAAAAAGTAAATGTATATCATTCTTAATGTGAGATGAAAAAAATAATAAAATATATACCTTTTAACTAGTTGAATGGTGATATGTGAAACGAACAAAAATAATAAAATATGTACTTTATAGATGTTTGTTTCGTTTTAGAAACCAAATTTTCAAAATTCATATCAAAGATTTTAGAAACCAACTTAAATATACCTACATATATTATTCTATATTAATACCATATTAAAAATTCAAAACAAACATATACTACTATTCAATTAAATCTCAAATTCAACAAAACCCAAAACATAAAATATACCTTATGCTTTTCTGCAAAAGTTCAATTTTTGCCATGAGTTTAGGATGCTCATCTACCCAATTTTCCTGCTTTTCGAAATGCTTAATTAATAATTGAATTTTTTCAAATGAATAAATAAATAATTGAATCACCACATTTAATTTTCATCGAAAGAATAAGACTGAAAATCTTATAACATTAATAAATTAAGTCTAAAACTTGCGTATTCCTAAATACCGTATCCCAAAATTCTACGATTTTTCAAAATTGTACCATTTAAAAATATTAAATGTTATACTATTTAGTATATAAACTTATACCTTTATTATTTTTAGAAAAAAATTTAATTTTTAATTAAATATTTATATATATTGTTCATATTTTAACTAATTTTTTAATGAAAAAATTATACCTTTATTTAATAAAGTATATATTCTTAAAACAAAATGTTATACTTTTATACACACCGAGCACACAAATGAACAGCTAATAATTAATTTCATCTGATCAGTCTATGCATTTCGGACTTATTAATTCATCTATAGTTACGTACTTGATTAATGTCATGTGTAATTTTCCTTTTTCAAGAGGTTAATATTTAATCATAAATTTTAGGGTATAATAATATGTTAATTACACTTAAACATTCATGAAGTACAAATTACATGTATCCATGAAGTACAAAGTACGTCATTTTAAAAAATGAAATAAAAACAAAACATGTAGCTAAAAAATTAAAACCAGGTTATTATATATCTAATCTAAGGCCATTTCCATTAAATTTCTGCCAAAATATTTGACACTTATATTAATCTGTTATCTGTAAATATTCAATTATAGCATATACTCTATTTGGTCTGCCCTTCAGATTTTGGGAATATGGGCGAAAAGGAAGGGACTCTAAACAAATAAATAAATAAAATATTTTGTAGGAGTAATTTTTTAGTGATATATTTATAAAAAAATTATCTAAAAAGTTTATTTCTAGAAAATTTGAGATTTTTCTCCTCTTAATACATTTTTCCACCTATTATATATTTTTAGTTTTAATATATTATTATTAATATCAACTCAAATTCTAATATATATCCGAAGTATAATTTATATTCTCTAGAATATTTGTTTCTCAATTTCATTATAGCTTTTAGTTGGTTTGCAAATCTTCTTCGTTCAAATTGTTTTCATTCTCAATTACAGTACCAAATTTTTCTTTATTATTTTGGGATTTATTTTTTAATATTTTTTTGTTATTTAAGTCATTTTTATTCTATTCATCACTTTCTTTCCATTCTTCTTACTCATTTCGTTTGCTACACTACAAAAATAGTATTTTTTAGCAATGGAATTCACCAACGGAATTCAATCCGTTGGAAATTAGCAATGAATTAGCAACCAAAATGACATTTTAAAATTAGCAACGGAATGCCAACAGATTTATTCTCTAATTTAACAACGGAATTCAATTAATTATCAACAGATTAGCAATGGAATCATTTTATAAATTACCAACGGATTACCAACAGAATTATTTACCAACGGAATTGATTTTTCATTGCTAAAAATTTACCAACCACCACTTTATCAACGGATTCCTTTGCTAATCCGTTGGTAAACCAATTTAACAATGAAATTAAGGCTTGTAGCAATGGAATATTCCGTTGTTAAAAAACAGTTTTTTTTGTAGTGCTATATGTTCATTTAATATTTTTTTTATGATTTCATTATAAGAAAATGGTCAAATTCCAACAAAAAAAATTCTAATGAAAAGTAATCTACTGGAAATTTTAGAGTACCAACGAATTTTCAAATAAAACTGATACCGTTGGAAAATTTCAGCCAAAATTCTCATGGAAACCTAAACTTTTGGAAATTTCCAATGCTAATCTCAATAGCCTGATAAACTATTGTAAATTTCCAATGAAAATTTCAATAAAATCTAAAGCTGTTGAAAAATTCTAACAAAAATATCCCATATAAATTTAAACTTTAAAAAGTTCAATACTAATTCCAATAACTTGATAAGCAATTATTTAAAATGAAATTTTCAACAAAACTTAAGTTGTTGGAAATTTTCACTTTTACAAATTTATTTAGAGCATTTTATTACTCCATTAATTTTCAATTTCTTTTCTTTTATTTATTTATTGTCTCTATCAAAGTATTCTTTTCATTCAACCTAAAATCACATTTAATGAGTTGATATTTCGTGCACTCGGATGCATGAAGTTATTTTCTTGCATCCCATCTGTATTAATAATATTAAGTAATATATAGGAGTATGTGTTTTTTAATGAATGTATTTTTTTTTAATATTAAATTGTTCAGTAAATATAGCGGGACGAAGGGAGAATATATATATAATAAGATGAAAAGGCATTAACATTAAAGATTAACACCAATTAAACAAGTACTTACCTGGTGTTGAGAGTGATCTTGTACTGATGTATGGTTTTTGTCCAGATGCCTTTCATACCTTTCTAAAATTCTGTCCGTGCTGCATTATTATTATTATTATTATTATTATTAAAGGACAAACATAAGTTATTTAGGACAATATAATTAGCTACTCACACAAACAAACTATCAAATTTATCTCTCACATCAATCCACATTGATGAGAGAGAGATAAATTTTGGTTTAAACTGTAAAACTTATAACAAGTGTAGATGTCCTTATTATAATAAAAAAGAAAAGAGAAACTAAAAACATTCTTAATATTTTTGTATGCATACAAGGTATGCGTCTCTTTTAATTGATTAGGAAAATTTTATTTTACAGACCGGTGTTAAAGTATGTCTTTTATTTAATATAAAAATTTATAATTCGATTATTTATTCAAAATTAATTGATTAAAGTAGACGTGTCTTAGAATTTTAAGAGATGCTTTCATGTAATCGGTTACAGTGCCCAATCTTGTGAAATATTACTCTTAAAAATGTCTGAGAATTACTTTGAAAATGACTGAGTGTTGTTCTCTTAAAAGAGTAACATTTAATTGTACATAATATTATTAATATTACCTTTTGTTCTATAAAATAATTCTCTATCATATACTAAGTTCTATAAAAAAAAAGGAAAAGTTGGTCTCTTAAGTATTATCAGGTGCACAAAGTGTGTAAAGATACAACATTTTGTTTTTTAAGGTTGGAGATTGATATTATGTTTCCTTTTTTTGGAAGTTTTGGGTGAGACTATCTTACCGTAGGACCATTTTATGCTTTGATAGATATAGCTTTTTATTAAAATTGTTATCGTTTTTTTAAAAAAATATTATCGCTTTTCATTTATGCTATAAATTATTTATAAAATAGTTCATTGTACCATTTTTGCTTTTTAATAAAAATGTTATCATTTTTTATCCGTTTCACGTAATGACTTTTTTGGGACTTACTTAAATCTTTTCCTTATTTTTTTCGGGTGAAAAAGTTCAATGTAAAATGGACAAAAACGAAAAATGTGAAATTTTATATGAGATGAAGAGAGTAATTTTTTTGAATATTTTCTATGAAAAAAAAAGTGAAGTATAACAATAAAGCAAGATATGTATTTATATAGTACTTCCTCCATCTCGGGAAGTATTTCACACTTTAATTTTTTATTCGTCCAATAAAGTGATGTTTGGTTTGGGCTTATGTAGGATTTGAAAATCATGAATAGTGTGTTCTATATTTTTTTTTATTTTTGAGTACGGTAGGTTTTAACTTTATGTCAAATCAATGTATTAATTTATTTAAAAACTTAAATGAGAGAGGAGAGATAAAAGAGAGAAAGTGTATTAATTAAGGAGAGAGAATGTAATAGGTATGTATAGGGGTGATTTTTAAAATATGGATACAGATTTTAAAAACCAAAACCTGGATTTGAAAACCGTAATCGAACATAAGTATTTCACAATTTTCTTTTATTAAAAGTGTTAAAAGTATTATAATGCTGAATTTTTACAAAATTCCAATATATTGCCCATTTTTTTCAAATATCCTAACAATTTTACATATTTTTTTCGTTAAATTAAATAAAAATATTTTTTCTCTTTTTTACTTTATACATAAAAAAATAATCTTTTTTTTTAAATTTCACATAAAAAATATGTAAAATACATTGAGGATAAGACAAGAAATTTAAGATTTTACACTCCCTCCGTTCCATAAAAGAAGTTCATAGTCACGGTAGATATAATATTTTAGAAATAATGAAAAAGTTACTTCAAAATTATGTCTATTATATTAAAGTGTGTTTATGGAGATGTGTGATCAAATTATGTGATTGTTGGATTAATTAGTCTTTTAAAATTAATTTCAAAATTAATTCAAATGTTGCATCAATTAATGAAAATACGCCCTAATATATATATATATATATATATATATATATATATATATATATATATATAGACCCTCTCGTTTCCATAATTTATCACTCGAATACACTTAAACACATCAAATACAGGTGAATGTCCAATAAAATCAAATTGTCCTAAAAATTTGTAGTGTATTCTTAAATCGTCCTACTACTAAGTTGAGTTCATAATATAGTTTGATTCGCTATTTCTTTTGATTTGTAGTGTTATGATCACCAAAAAGGATCGATTTCGTCTTAAAGAGAAAGTGTGTAAATCTTGTCTCGACTCAAATAAATTCTTATGTATTTTCTATTATATTTTTCTAGTCAACATTTTATATCGAAATCCTAATATACCCAACAATATTTTTAGGTAATAAATAAATTATAAAGTAAGTTATCTGAATTGTAAAGGTGTGATATTTTCAAAATTAAAATATATCATGAGGTTATTAGATTGTGTCTATTTCTTTATTTGGAATATTTGGAAGTGTAAACTTATTTATGAAACAAATAATAATACTCCGTCCAATGCAAATGTATCAATTTTACCATTTTGGGCATCCAATCCAGAGGCATTTATATTTTATTTTTAGTAAAAAGTATATCACATGACACATCACTTTCATCTAATACAACAACTCACTATACATATAATAATAATACTTATTAATCTACGCTAAGAGTAAATTATTGTTTATGAGAGGAGCTATTAAAATTTTGATTTGATACTAGCATTAATTTTTGTTTTTCCGAAATTCGTGAATTACTGAATAAGTAGTAAAATCAAGTACAATATTGTCAATGAGTACTATATTTCATAAATATACTGACTTTCATAAAGTTACTGACTAGAACGTATAAAGCTGGTATAAGGAGTTGGATGCCAAAATTAAAGCTTCAAGTCAATATTTCCACCAGTATTAGAATAATGAATTAAATTTCAAAATACCTTTTTAACATATTTTTTTAATGCCCATTTTTAATGATAAGTGTTAAAATATTGAAAATGACGAAAATATCTTAATTCGATTTGTGATGTTTTGGATGAGTAATTAATATATACAATCAAGTTATAAAAATATTTACAATTAAGTCATAAATATAATTAATCGAGTTATAAATATGTGTAATTGAATTTGAATAATTTATTTTAAAATTTAGTCAACAATTAAGTTAAGGTTATTTTTGTAAACTTGGACATTTTAATAAATACCCTAAAATATAGGCAAGAAAAAAAATTAAAAGAAATGGGATATTGTCTACCATTACCTCTAGAATAATTATTGCTTCCTCTAATTGATATTTGGGTAAATTACCAAAATCTTCCTCGATTTGTCCAAACTACTAAATAAATTCTGTGATTTGAAAAATTATAAATTACCCCATTTGGCTTGTATTTGATTTTAATATTGATAAAGATACCCATTTTTTTAAATAAAGAGGAAGAAAAATGCCATTAATACCCATATATATAACACTTTATTTTTATTTTTCACTATTTTATTTTTTAAAAATTATTTTAAATGTAGAAAACTGGTATTAAAGGGATATTTTTTAATATTTCAATGTTAAAATTTTAAAAAAAATCCCTCTAATCCCTAGGATTGAAATAAAAAAAATAGTGAAATTAAATATATGATGTTAAATATATGGATATTGATGTCATTTTAGTGTTAAAAAAATATATAAAAAAATCCCTCTAATCATAGTTTTATACATTTAAAAAAATAAAATAAAATAAAATAGTGAAATTAAAAAATACAATGTTAAATACGTGGGTCTTGATGTCATTTTCATAGCTCTTTATTTTAAAATATGAGTATTTTTATTAATGTTCAAATAAAAAATAAGTAAAAGGGGATAATTGGTAGTTTTTCAAATTATGAGATTTATTTGATAGTTTAGATAAAATCACGATAGGATTTTTGGTAATTTACCCTTGATATTTTTGCACGTGTATATGAGTACGTCGATTATGTAATGGTTTTATGGTCGTGTAGCATAAGAAAAAAGTAGGGGTGTATTGAGTAATTAGATTAATAAAAATAAATAAAGTTATTTAGATTAATAATTTATAAATTATAAGAAGTACATTCTCTGTCCTTTTGATATGTGTTTGCTTTTTTGAACGTAAATTAAATGATATAATATTTTAATGTGGAATAAAGTGAGAGAAATAATATTTTAACGTAAAGTGGTAGGTGTATTAATGTAATATATGAGTTCATGAGAAAAAAAATTAATTTATGTGAGTCTTATTTATCAAAAAGAAAAATACACACTTTATATTGGGATGTACTAAAATAATGACAAATCAAGTACATTTCAGTGGGATCGAGGGAGTAAGTGACATTTTTATAATATCGCAATGTTTTCAAGATATTAATATTGTGTAGAGTTATTATTATAGAAAACGTGTAAAAATGTGGGAAAATCGAAATATAAATGTGCGGAAACGGATGGAGTATTATTTATTTATCCAAATTAGAAAAAGTCACTTCTTGTTTAATTTTATAAACTTTTATAAGGGTCATGTATTATTTTAAAGAGTAATAGATGGAGCATATAATATGCAAAGTTATAAGTTAGGCATAGATGACAAGTTAAAATTAGAATGTATTGTGTTATTATTATATTCAATTCAATTTACCTTTATGATGGTTTACAATATAGTGATTTAGACGGAAATGAAAATTATTCATAATTTAAAAAGAAACTTGGGAGGGATTATTAGATAAAAATTAATGACTCAATAAGTATAGAACTGTTATTCGAGTCGAGCGAATTTGAGTAGTGCATATTTGAGCTCGGTTCTAGTAATTTTCGAGTCGAACTCGAGCTCGGCTCGTTTAGGAAACGAGCTCGAGCTCACTTGAGTAATTTTCGAGTCGAGTTGAGCTCGAACTCGATTTGGCTCGTTAAGCAAATTGAGCCTTATCGAACTGATTTTGTATAAATATCTTATATTTATTATTTTATTTAATATTTATTATAATATTATTATTAATTATAATTACTATTAAAATAATCTAGTCTTATCGAGTCGAGCTCGACTCGTTAAGAAAACGAGCATAAGGAGAGCTCGAACTCGAGTTCAAGTAGTCACAAGTCGATATGAACTCAAGCCTTAATAAGCCGAGCTTTCGAGTAGCTTGTTTCATCTAACAGCTCTGCTCAAGTCTAATTAGTATGATGAAAGTAAATGATGATTAATGATAATAAATAGCAATAATTATAATATATTCTAAAATAAATACTCCTACTCTTTAGGTCTAGTAAAGAAGTTCACATTTGTAAATTTTATGTAATGATTTTTTAATATAATTAATAAATTAAAATTTATGAATAATTAAAATATATTTTTTAAAAGTCTAAATTATCCCTAATTAATAAAATATACACCACCACTTACATCTTCTATGTGTGTCTTTCTCTCTCATGTTTGTTTGCTAATTACGAAGTCTTCAACCACCACTGATGGTGGAAACTAAACAACCAAATTTGAATGTGGTTTCCTACCGCTGCCGGGAAAAAGCTACCACTGCCTAGGCCTAGGCCGCGACGCGTCGGCAATGGATGCGGCTGCAATCCCTTCAAGTGTTGTCGTTGAAATGCAAATTGTTTTTCATTATAGGCTATGGCAAATTAAGCTCTTCTAGATAGTTTATGTGATGTTTAGTTTGAGATTATGTGGGATTTGAAAACCATGAATAACATGTTCTATATTTGTTTTGTGTTTTGAGTAGGGTAAGTTTTAACTTTATGTCAAATCAATGTATTAATTTATTTAAAAAGTTAAATGAGAGAGGAGAGATAAAGAGAGAAAGTGTATTAATTGAAGAGAGATAATGTAGTAGGTATATATAGGGGATGTTTTTAAAATTTGGATGTGGGTTTTGGAAAACCAAAACCTGAATTAAAAATTCGAAAACGAACATAACCTTAGAGATTAGGCAACATGAATTGCCTGAACGTCGTTTGGCTATTCAAAAAGATATAAGATCTTTATGAAGAATTGCCAGTCAGAGACAAACTTATTTAAATATATTGGTGAGGAGGGTGAGGTTTTCTAGAGTATACTCATATGTTGTTTACTCATATGTTGTTTTCTAGAGGAAATAGCCCATTGTTTTCCAAGAAGATGTACACCTCGAAGCGAAAGAGATGTCGAGCTACAACGACTATCGAACTTCCAGCACGTACACATCGAAGTGAAACTTTATTTACATAGCATATTGATGTCTGCATTTGTAAAATTGAAGATTGAATGTGATATGAAACTTCCTTTGAGCTTGAACGACAGTGTATGGCAAGTGTTTTTGAGAGGCATGGGTGTAATTTCAAGTGGGGTTGATTTTTTTGCATCATTTATGGATGATCTGCACATGTTGTTTTGGTTATTACCTTCATATTATTTTTCTTCTCTTGCTTATCAAATTTTGGAGAGATGGGGATTAGTTTCTTGGTTTTCTGGAGAGAAAAATGATTGTAACCTATAGGATAATTTTGTTTAACATAGTTTGATATGCAAACGGCCCGTTGTTCTTGTTTTCTACCATAATAATTTTTTTGCATAATATATTTCATTACAAAAAGCTTATTGAATTGTTATGATCATGAAACAAACATTTTATTACAATATATTAATGGATAGATTAACATTAGTTTAGTTAATCTGTGTTGTGAAGAACTGGTCATGTATATTTTGATAAACTTAAATCTGCGTGGAGGTGTATATTTTAATTTTAAAAGGGTAGTTTAGGAATTTTAGGGATGTGTATTCAATAAAATTAAGAAATAAAAAATTATAGGGAATGTGTATTTAGTAAAAAGGGTATACTTAATAAAAAGGGACACGTGTGCAAATAAAAACACTCTTATTTTAATTATCATAATTACAATATACACACGTGCATTTACTGAAACATAAATAGAAATTTCCACAAATCAAATCTTCCGCTCACATTAGTTGCAAAATTGATTTTCCTCTCATTTTCCGATTCTAATTGGAAAAGATTTTTAATTATCATCTTCATCTTCATGAATATATATAAACATAAATAACATTTGTCACATTCTCATAAATTTCGTATTTATATTTTATTTTACTAAATAACACGCATATATTTATATCGCTTTATTATTATTATATATATAGAAACACATCAAATATAAATTTACAATTATCTGTTCACATTTTCAATTATCTGAATTCTAGTGCAAGCGCATGCATGTTGAAAATATTAATTAAGTACCAACTCCTCTGCTGGCATAATAAATAGAAACACATCAAATAGAAACGTCGTAACAAATTATTTTTTGAAACTTACTCCCAAGTATAAATTCTGCTATGTAATGTTATGATTAAGATTAGTAGTGATTTATAAAGAAAAATAATATAATTCATATTAAAATATAATACTAAACACATCCATCCCACAATTATCATTTTGTTTATTACATGTGGATGAAAGAGGTATTATTATTTAATAAATAGAGGGTAGTTGTTAGTTGTATGTGAGTTTTTTTTTTTTTTTTGAAAAATAGAGTTGAAATTTTGTGATCTGGAAGCATCCAGGCATCTATATGTATTGATTTTTTTAATAGTGTATATTTATTTTTTAATAAATGTATAATTATTTTATATACAGTTTTAATTTCATTTAAAAAACTAAAAGAATACTCCATTCACTAATAATTTGCTTATAAGTTATATAAATTTTTATTCATTTGTGTATATCTTTTTATTTATTGATATATAAATTTTGAATGTGGGTCCATTAATTTGAAGGTATCCGGATGCACATAAGAATTTCACTTAAAAAAAAAAAAGAATTCCTTTGGAGTGTATAATCAAAATGGTAAAATAGGTGAATCTTAAGTATTTCATATTCTAAAAATAAAATCATATTATTCTTGTAATATAAATTCAAAGAGAAGTAGATATATATTCTGTGCGGAGCATAGAGTTAATTTTCAGTACACCTTATTTATATTAGTTTCATGAGTTGATATACTATGCATATAAGCCCAATAAATTATATTTTGTTCAACCTATCTGTATTATTTTTTTCAATAATGTATCCTACGTTTCTTGACTAATGAATTACTAATATATTTTTTATGTTCAAGTGGATAGTTAATCTTTCATTAAAAAACTAATTAAGAGTATTATTGAAAAAGTTTGTTAACAAACTATATGTATTTTAATTTATTAACATATATGTATTCATTAATACTTATATATATGAATTGAATTCATTAATACTTATTATATATGGATGGAATGTGGGTGTATAATATTTTGTTTAGTCTTATTTAGTTATATAAACTATTATTTGTTTTATAATAAATGTATTAATTTATATATTTAGCTGTTTCTGTAAAACAAATTAATAGAAATTTCGCTCTTTAACTCTATAAGTTTTTATTTATTATTTTTTTATTAATAAATGTATATTAATTTGCGGTGTAACTTTTGTGTATTTGAGTCTACGAGATATTTTGACAAATTCGGAATATATATATGGAGTAAATATTAATCACGTGCATAGACACAGGCAAAAAATATCTAAGAAATTACGAACTACAAAATAAATAAAGAATAAATAGAATTAGGAGAATTATATTTATGTAAAACTTTTATTTAAACACAAATTAATGATAAATTCCGATATAACCCTCCGAGATCCGAATTGAACGAACACTTATATATTTGTAATTCTTTTTGTTGAATATAATTAAATTTCGATTTATATAAATTAAAAAGGGGTCGAAATTAATACTTATCATGAGGTAATTTAGAATTAATTAAACCATTCAAAAAGAAAAAAAAAGAAAACAAAAAACATAGGATTACTAATTAATTAACTACCATGTAGGAACTATGAAAATCAATACTCCATAATTTAAGTAAAATAATTCCTTTTCTTCAAATACTCTGTGTAAATCGGCTCAAACCTGTTACTCTTTAATTTATAAAAAATTACTCTTTAGAAAAATAAACTATTTTCTTCTAAATAAAAAAATAACTTTTCAAATTTCAAATTCTTACATACATACCCTAATTTATCGATTACTCTTTAGTACATGGAAAATAACTCGTTTCGAGAGATGAGTTATCATTTTTCTAAATAAAATTATTTTTCAAAGAATAATTTTTTATTTATTAAAGAGTAATTTTTATTAAAATAGGGTTCCCCAATTCACATGGGCCCACTCTTCACTTTTATGCCAGCAAAGTCCGATGATTCTAAAAGGATTGTAATTATATAACACAAATTAATTAAAAAAAAAAAGAAAAAAGACATACTTGGAATTAGTAGAGTATTGATAAAGTTTTCCCTTGGGTGAAAAGACAAGCAAAGCCACCTGAGCATCACACAGAACTGAGATCTCTTTAGCCTTCTTCACTAATCCTGTCCTCCTCTTAGAGAACGACACCTGTCTGCTTATCTTGTTTTCTATCCGTTTCAACTCAACCTTCCCTCTCCCCATCTCTCTCTCTCTCTCTCTAGATTTTGTAACACAACACTTACTCTGAGCTCTTTATATACTACCCAATGAAGAAGAAGGGCTGGAAACCCTAATTTCTTTAAGTGGTCATTCTCACACTTAAAGCTTCCCCTACACTAGAAAGCAAAGCACTCGTAGGTAGGTGGGAGGGGAGAGAGAGAGAGAGGAAGAGAGAGAGAGAGAGAGGGGGCAAACGATGTTTTCTATTTGGTTAAATTCCAAATCTTTAAATACTGCATATTGTATTGTTCTATTTTGGTTAGTGTGGAATCACAAAGTCACAACCTAAACCATTAAATTTACTCACAAAACATATTGTCAATGGATTTAATACGTAGGAGTAATATATTTTCAACTCAAAGTATTTGATGGACATGGAATGCTGTAATACAACATTAAAATGGTGCTTTTAATATCTAATTTATTTAATATTTTTTTCATTCACATGCAATTAATTACTTTATAATTTATTCATAGAGATTTTTTTTTTTTTTTATCAAACAAAATGAAACATTTAGAGTACAAGGGTACTCCAATCCCAAAGGTTACAACAAAAATAATCAAAGTTCAAAAGATTAAAAAGAAACTTCAATCTAGAGAAAAACATATAGTATAAGGCCATATTCATAGAGAATTCTAATATTCATTTTTAAATAATAATAATAATAATAATAATGGTGCTTTTAATATCTGATTTATTTAATATTTTATATATTCTTATAATTTAATGGCAAGTAAATTTATTAATTTTTAAATTATAATGGTACTTTTAATTTTAAGATTGATTTAATATTTTATTTTTATAATTTGGTGAGGTATTCTCTTGAAAGAGAAGTGTATTTAAACTAAATGTGAGACGAGTCGGTCCATCATTAAAATATTTTTATCATATGTAAAATATGTTTATAAGTAGTTAAAATATGTTTGCAATGAATCATATTATAGGGTAATTTTGAGGTGAATCTGGTGCACCAGTGCACCCTAGAATTCACAAATTAAAAAATATGGGGTAGTGACAATTTTTTTGAATATTTAATTAATGATAGAAATTAAATTAAAATTTAATCTAACAATTAAAATCGTCCAAGTACATTGGCGTCGCAGGTGCACCGTAATTGAACTCCATTATAACACCTTAAAAACATATTTTAAACACCATTTACTATACTTTAAAAAATAAGTATATTTTTTATGTAAAAAATAAACATATTTTACCTATACATCAATTATATTTTAACACGTTTCAAATAAACATCTTAAATTTTGTATTAGAAAATTTTCACAAGTGATGTCCTGATTATTATTAAATAAAAGAAAAAGCAATTAAATGTAAATTACAGAAATAAAACATTGAAGCGGAGTCGAAGCATTGACTGAACCCTTAGACTAATTCGCAACAAGGCAACAGTCGACCACCAATTCGAATTCCTTATTCCATTTTTATTAAAATACTATACCATATTTAATAATTATTAAATTCTTAAGATATGTGATGAAAATTTGGACATTAATTACAATAAGTAGCGAGAATCTAATATGTGGAATATAAGATAAAACATAGAAGGATAACATTTGATCGGATACTACAACTCTATAACTGGTATACTATTGTGATAGCATTTTATGACAACTAATTTATACTTCATTCATTATTTTCTTATTCATGCATCCTATAATAAGGTTTATTCCTGTAAAAGAAAATAACATATTTGTCCATCACTTTTTAATACAAACAAAATACTTGACACATTATTTATTACTTAAATATACCATATTAATTTTTTCTTAAACAACATAAAACAATGAAAGTGAACATGAACATGGGATGGAGGGTATAGAAAAATACGGTCCTGCTGAAACCAACTCACAAAATAAGATACTTTATCCGTCTTGATTTTAATTTTACTGTTTGCATAAATATTAATAAAATTCATTTTAAAAAAAAATTAATTTTTAGGGTAGTTTAATATTTTTGGATAATAAATAAATGATAAAGTATGTTATGTGTATTAAGAGTAATATGTATTATTTGTACATATATCCCACATTGATTGGTTGTAATAGATTGATTAGAAAACTATTGTATTGTAAGTGAAAATATCAATACAACATCTTTCTTTCATTATTCTCTATATGGTATACAGAGCCTTATTTAGCTAACGCCCTTTCCTTTGTGATCCTCAAACTCAAATCCCGCTGTCCTCCCCTCTTTTCCAAACCCTCCCTTGTGTCGCCTGCAAATCATGTCCACCGATAGTGTCGTCGCTTCTGCCCGTCAGACCTTTGACACCTCTCCACCAGCCCTTGCTGCCATCAACACATCAACCCAAATCACTCTCAAACTCACGCCCAATAATTTTGTTGCATGGAGTTTCCAAATCAAGACTCTCCTCGGTGGTTATAATCTCTTCAAGTTCCTGGATGGGTCATATCCGAAACTGTTTGCCACCATTACTAGTGGCGATTCAACCCTTGTCAATCCAATGCATACATATTGGACTCGACAAGATCAACTCTTGCTCAGCACCCTGATTGGATCAATCTCGCCCAATCTAATCTCCTTCATTGCAGCAGCCAAAACCTTTCGTGATGCGTGGGACACTCTATCCACCATCTACGAAAAATCATCTCGTGGGCGTATTCTCGCCCTCAAGAACAAAATCATCAGCCCCGTCAAAGGCAATAAATTTGTTACCAATTTTATGCTTGAAATCAAGAGCGTTGTTGATTAATTATCTCTGTTTGGCGTCACCACTGATCAGGAAGACTTGGTCATTAAAGTCTTACACGGACTTGACGATTCCTACAAAGAACTCAGTCATGCTATTATGGCGCAAGAGTCCTCCATCTCCTTCAAGGAATTGCATGAGAAACTATTGAGTTTGGAGTCTTAGATAGCTTCTCAGTCACCTGCAGCGCCAGTTCCAGCCACTGCTTTTCCAGCCATCAACTCTTCCCGCCGGCAACAATTTTCGGTGACCAAGGTTAGCAACCAACTATTCAACACTTCTCGTCCTCCTGCACCGATGTTTGCTCGGTCATCTTCTCAATCAGGTCCTATCACTCGGACTGGATACCAGGGTCGGTGCCAATATTGTGGTTTCACAGGCCACTTGGCACGGTGGTGCCCAGACATTCGTGCCCTTACTGGTCAAAATACACCTCAAACAACTCTAGCGGCGCATGCTGTTTCTACTGTCCCTCCACAGACTGAATGTATTCTCGAATCTGGTGCCACTCATCCTATCATAACCGACCTAGCCTCTCTTTTCATGCTCCATTTGAAGGCTCGGACAATGTGGTAATCGGTGATGGTAACCTTTTGAACATAATTCATACTGGGAGCCTACAATTCCCAAATGTTCCTAATCTCACTTTTCTTAATGCTATCTTTGTTCCCACAATGTCTAAAAACCTTCTCTCTGTCTCTTAGTTATGCCTCCAAAATAATGTTCGTATTCTATTTTCTTCTTTTGGTTTTCAGACTGTCGCACGGGGGGCATCCTTCTCCGCGGACCTCGGGTTAATGGGCTGTATGTGTGGCCAAGTCAGTTCCACCCTCAACCTGCTAGTCTTATTGCTTGTCGTCAGTCACCTCCAATTTGGCATGCTCGTTTTGGTCACTATTCAGATAAAATTTTACAGTATATTCTCTCAAGCTCTAGTTTATCTTCTAATAAGTCTGTTGCTATTAGTTGTGAGTCATGCAAGTGTAGTAAGAGTCATAAACAGCCGTTCGCCAATTCTTCATTATCCTCTACACCTCCACTTCAAATAATTTTTTTGGATGTTTGGACATCTCCGGTTTTATCGTGTGATGGCTTTCGTTACTATGTTATTTTTGTGGACCATTTCTCTAAATATATTTGGCTTTATCCTCTTAAAAGAAAGTGTGATGTGTTGCCTATATTTATTGCATTTAAAGCGCTAGTTGAGAATTATTTGAATTCTAAAATAATCACCTTCTACTATGACAATGGTGAAGAATACTTAGCGTTGCGTTCTTTTCTTGCGAGTCATGGTATCACTCATCTTACCACTTCTCCCCACACTCCTAAACATAATGATTTCTCAGAACAACGTTATAGACATATTGTTGATACTAGTTTAGTCCTTCTTCATCATACCTCTATTCTTCTCTCTTTTTGGCCCTATGCTATATCTACTGCCATCTATTTGATCAATCGTCAATCTAAGAAAAATCTTGGTCGATTATCTTCATATGAGAAACTCTTTTGCACAGCTCCTAATCTCACCAAGCTTCGAGTATTTGGGTGCCAGTGTTTTCCTTGGTTACGCCCTTATACTACCCACAAACTCTCTCCACGGTTCATACCTTGTGTGTTTCTTGGTTATTCCCTCACTCAGAGTACATATCTGTGTCTTGACCCCACAAATAAAAAATATACACCTCTCGTCATGTTTAATTTTTTGAACATATATTTTCCTTCGCCAACTCTTCCTCACCTTCCCCGCCACCCATGATATATTTGTCTATACTTCACACTACTCAGATTGATGATTTGATCCCTACTCCACCACCGGTCACACTTACTATGCCTTCAAACCTGACGTCTGATCCATCTGCTGCTCCATTACACTCTGCAACTACTCCTGTGCCAGATTCCATGCCTCCTCTTCGTCACCCCATGACTACTCGTTCTCGCAATAACTTCATTAAAGAAAATCCCAGGTACTGCTTAACTTCTACTACTTTGGATACCTTTGAACCTACTTCTGTCTCGTAGGCTCTCTCTCACCCAAAGTAGCGTGAGGCTATATCATCTGAGATCAATGCCCTTATTCAGAATGGAACATGGGAACTTGTTCCTCCTTCTCCTAGTCAGAATGTGGTTGGATGTAAGTGTATTTTTCGGATTAAAAGAAACCCTGATGGTACGATTGAAAAATTCAAAGCTCGTCTTGTTGCGAAAAACTTTCATCAACGTTCTGGTATTGATTTCTTTGAGACATTCAGTTCGGTTGTTAAGCCAGCAACAATAAAGGTTGTTCTCAGTATTGATGTGTCGAGAAATTGGCCTATCCGATAATTTGATATCAACAATGGCTTCCTACATGGGGCACTTTCAGATGAAGTATACATGGATCAACCTTTCGGGTTCGCTAGCACTTCTACTCCAGATTTTATCTGTCGATTGCGAAAGTCTATCTATGGATTGAAGCAAGCCCCTCATACTTGGTACTCTTCCCTGCGTTAGTTCCTTATATCTATTGGCTTTGTTTGCACCAAGTCGGATGAGTCGCTATTTGTATATGATAAAAATGGCATCATGGCTTACTTTCTAGTGTATGTGGACGATCTGATTCTCACAGGCAACCGTACTTCATTTCTCGATAAGGTTGTCGAGGCTCTAGCATCTAGATTTTTTGTAAAGGATTTAGGAAATCTCTTTTATTTCCTTGGTATTGAAGTCTTACGAAGTTCCACATCCTGTTACTTGTCTCAACGCAAGTATATCACAGATCTTCTTGCCCGACATAATATGCTTGATGCAAAACCTGTGCAAACTCCACTTCCTCGAGGAACTAAACTTTCATTACATGATGGTTCTTCTCCTGCTAATGGCACTCTCTATCGACAGGTTCTTGGGGGTTTGCAGTATCTCTCCCTTACACGGCCTAATATTAGTTTTGCAGTTAACAAACTCTCATAGTACATACATGCTCTGACTCTCAATCACTGGGGTGTCGTTAAGCGGCTCAATCGATATCTCAAAGGCACTAGTCACTTTGCCTTACATCTTCGCGGTAATTCTCCTTGTCTCTTCATGCTTTCACTGATGCCGATTGGGCTGGCGACTGTGATGATCGTGCCTCTACAGAGGCCTATATTCTTTTTCTTGGGTCAAACCCCATATCCTGGCGCTTCAGGAAGCAGCAAACTGTTTCACGTTCTTCTACTGAAGTTGAGTACAGAGCCTTAACTTCTGCTGCTGCTGAGATACAATGGACGCGTTCGTTGCTCACTGAATTATGAATCTCCATACTAGAGCCTCCTACCTTATATTGTGACAATGTTGGGGTGACTTATTTGTGCTCAAATCCGGTCTTCCACTCACGAATGAAGCACATCGCTATTGATTATCATTTTGTTCGAGATTTAGTCAAAGATAATTTTTTTCGGGTGTCTCATGTAGCCTCTGCAGATCAGTTGGCAGATGCCCTCATTAAACCTCTTTCACGACAAAAGTTGCTTCTGCTTATGTCCAAGATTGGTGTTCTTAATCGATTTCCATCTTGAGGGGGGCGTATTAAGAGTAATATGTATTATTTGTACATATATCACACATCGATTGGTTGTAATAGATTGATTAGAAAACTATTGTATTTATCTGTAAGTGAAAATATGAACACAACATCTTTCTTTCATTATTCTCTATAATGTGTGTTAAAAAAATGAGAAAAAATTTGAAATTAAAATGTATTAGAGGAATATTAGTAAGAGAAATAGTAAAAAAATACTGCTTTTTTGATTAAAATTGAACTTAAATAAAAAATAAAAAAAAATACTGAGGGTAGTAAAGTGAATTAAACTCAAACAAAGATATTTATATTTTGCGAAAATGGTGTGGTTGGTTGTGTAGTAAATGGTGTTGTGTTCGAGTTCTCATTGCATAGTGACAAGTCAAACCAAATGAAGGCCGATTATAGGGTAGGGTGGTGTATAAGGAAATTCAGGGCAAACAATTAATAAACCGTGATGACTTGGCATCTGCTGATTGGCTCCCGCTTTCCCGTTTTCTTACACCTTGTACGACGCATCAATTCTTACACCAAGTTTTGGATTTGTGCACCTTATTTAGAACGTGCGTTAATTTCTGCAACTATTTGTTCCCAGCTGTTGATTTTTAATTAATTTAAAATTTTAAATAAATAGAGCTCCATCCCGAAAAAGCTTTTACAATGGAGATTAAAAAAAATATTAATTTTTAGAATATTGTGATAATTTTTTATGAGTTAGTTTCTTGTAAATCGGGTTTACATCATAAATTATTGTAAATTCTGTGATTCCCTTAATTTAAAGACAACAAAAATAATCAAAGTTCAAAAGATTAAAAAGAAACTTCAATCTAGAGAAAAACATATAGTATAAGGCCATATTCATAGAGAATTCTAATATTCATTTTTAAATAATAATAATAATAATAATAATGGTGCTTTTAATATCTGATTTATTTAATATTTTATATATTCTTATAATTTAATGGCAAGTAAATTTATTAATTTTTAAAATATAATGGTACTTTTAATTTTAAGATTGATTTAATATTTTATTTTTATAATTTGATGAGGTATTCTCTTGAAAGAGAAGTGTATTTAAACTAGATGTGAGGCGGGTCGGTCCATCATTAAAATATTTAAACACCATTTACTATACTTTAAAAAATAAGTATATTTTTTTATGTAAAAAATAAGTATATTTTACCTATACATCAATTATATTTTAACACGTTTCAAATAAACATCTTAAAAAAACTTTGTATTAGAAAATTTTCACAAGTGATGTCCTGATTATTATTAAATAAAAGAAAAAGCAATTAAATGTAAATTACAAATATAAAACATTGAAGCGGAGTCGAAGCATTGACTGAACCCTTGACTAATTCGCAACAAGAGCAACAGTCGACCACCAATTCGAATTCCTTGTTCCATTTTTATTAAAATACTATACCCTAATTAATAATCATTAAATCCTTAAGATATGTGATGAAAATTTGGGCATTAATTACAACACGTAGCGAGAATCTAATATGTAGAATATGAGACAAAACATAGAATGAAATAAGTGATAACATTTGATCGGATACTACAACTCTATAACTGGTATACTATTGTGATAGCATTTTATGACAACTAATTTATACTTCCGTCATACGATTAAATTCATTATTTTCTTATTCAATAAGGTTTATTCCTGTAAAAGAAAATAACATATTTGTCCATCACTTTTTAATACAAACAAAATACTTGACACATTATTTATTACTTAAATATACCATATTAATTTTTCCTTAAACAACATAAAACAATGAAAGTGAACATGAACATGGGATGGAGGGTGTAGAAAAATACGGCCCTGCTGAAACCAACTCACAAAATAAGATACTTTATCCGTTTTGATTTTAATTTTACATTTTATTGTTTGCATAAATATTAATAAAATTCATTTAAAAAAATTAATTTTTAGGGTAGTTTGATATTTTTGGATAATAAATAAATGATAAAGTATGTTATGTGTGTATTAAGAGTAATATGTATTATTTGTACATATATCCCACATATATTGGTTGTAATAGATTGATTAGAAAACTATTGTATTCATCTGTAAGTGAAAATATCAATACAACATCTTTCTTTCATTATTCTCTATATGGTATACAGAGCTTTATTTGGCTAACGCCCTTTCCTTTGTGATCCTCAAACCCAAATCCCACTGTCCTCCCCCTCTTTTCCAAACCCTCCCTTGTGTCGCCTGCAAATCATGTCCACCGATAGTGTCGTCGCTTCTGCCAGTCAGACCTTTGACACCTCTCCACCAGCCCTTGCTGCCTTCAACACATCAACCCAAATCACTCTCAAACTCACGCCCAATAATTTTGTTGCATGGAGTTTCCAAATCAAGACTCTCCTCGGTGGCTATGATCTCTTCAATTTCCTGGATAGGTCATATCCGAAACCGTCTGCCACCATTACTAGTGGCAGATTCAACCCTTGTCAATCCAATGCATACATATTGGACTCGACAAGATCAACTCTTGCTCAGCACCCTGATTGGATCTATCTCGCCCAATCTAATCTCCCTCATTGCAGCAGCCAAATCCTTTCGTGATGCGTGGGACACTCTATCCACCATCTATGGAAAATCATCTCGTGGGCGTATTCTCGCCCTCAAGAACAAAATCGTCAGCCCCGTCAAAGGCAATAAATTTGTTACCAATTTTATGCTTGAAATCAAGAGCGTTTTTGATGAATTATCTCTGTTTGGCGTCACCACTGATCAGGAAGACTTGGTCATTAAAGTCTTACACGGACTTGACGATTCCTACAAAGAACTCAGTCATGCTATTATGGCGCGAGAGTCCTCCATCTCCTTCAAGGAATTGCATGAGAAACTATTGAGTTTGGAGTCTTAGATAGCTTCTCACTCACCTGCAGCGGCAGTTCCAGCCACTGCTTTTCCAGCCATCAACTCTTCCCGCAGACAACAATCTTCGGTGACCAAGGTTAGCAACCAACTATTCCACACTTCTCGTCCTCCTGCACCGATGTTTGCTCGGTCATCTTCTCAATCAGGTCCTATCACTCGGACTGGATACCAGGGTCGGTGCCAATATTGTGGTTTCACAGGCCACTTGGCACGGTGGTGCCCAAACATTCGTGCTCTTACCGGTCAAAATACACCTCAAACAACTCTAGCGGCGCATGCTGTTTCTACTGTCCCTCCATAGACTGAATGGATTCTCGACTCTGGTGCCACTCATCCTATCACAACCGACCTAGCCTCTCTTTTCATGCTCCATTTGAAGGCTCGGACAATGTGGTAATCGATGATGGTAACCTTTTGAACATAACTCATACTGGGAGCCTACAATTCCCAAATGTTCCTAATCTCACTTTTCTTAATGCTATCTTTGTTCCCACAATGTCTAAAAACCTTCTCTCTGTCTCTCAGTTATGCCTCCAAAATAATGTTCGTGTTCTATTTTCTTCTTTTGGTTTTCAGGTGCAGGACTGTCGCACGGGGGGCATCCTTCTCCGCGGACCTCGGATTAATGGGCTGTATGTGTGGCCAAGTCAGTTCCACCCTCAACCTGCTAGTCTTATTGCTTGCCGTCAGTCACCTCCAATTTGGCATGCTCGTCTTGGTCACCATTTAAAATTTTACAGTATATTCTCTCAAGCTCTAGTTTGTCTGCTAATAAGTCTGTTGCTATTAGTTATGAGTCATGCAAGTGTAGTAAGAGTCATAAACAGCCGTTAGCCAATTCTTCATTATCCTCTACACCTCCACTCCAAATAATTTTTTTGGATGTTTGGACATCTCCAGTTTTGTCGTGTGATGGCTTTCGTTACTATGTTATTTTTGTGGACCATTTCTCTAAATATATTTGGCTTTATCCTCTTAAAAGAAAGTCTGATGTGTTGCCTACATTTATTGCATTTAAAGCGCTAGTTGAGAATTATTTGAAATCTAAAATAATCACCTTCTACTATGACAATGGTGGAGAACACTTAGCGTTGCGTTCTTTTCTTGCTAGTCATGGCATCACTCATCTTACCACTCCTCCCTACACTCCTAAACATAATGATTTCTCAGAACAACGTCATAGACATATTGTTGATACTAGTTTAGCCCTTCTTCATCATACATCTATTCCTCTCTGTTTTTGGCCCTATGCTATATCTACTGCCATCTATTTGATCAATCGTCAATCTAAGGAAAATCTTGGTCGATTATCTTCATATGAGAAACTCTTTTGCACAGCTCCTAATCTCACCAAGCTTCGAGTATTTGGGTGCCAATGTTTTCCTTGGTTACGCCATTATACTACCCACAAACACTCTCCACGGTTCATACCTTGTGTGTTTCTTGGCTATTCCCTCACTCAGAGTACATATTTGTGTCTTGACCCCACAAATAAAAAATATACACCTCTCGTCATGTTTAATTTTTTGAACATATATTTTCCTTCGCCAACTCTTTCTCACCCTCCCCGCCACCCATGATATCTTTGTCTACACTTCACAATACCCAGATTGATGATTTGATCCTACTCCACCACCGGTCACACTTACTATGCCTTCAGACCTGACGTCGGATCCATCTGCTATTCCATTACACTCTGCGACTACTCCTGCGCCAGATTCCATGCCTCCTCTTCGTCACCCCATGACTACTCGTTCTCGCAATAACATCATTAAAGAAAATCACAGGTACTGCTTAACTTCTACTACTTTGGATACCTTTGAACCTACTTCTGTCTCGTAGGCTCTCTCTCACCCAACGTAGCGTGAGGCTATGTCATCTGAGATCAATGCCCTTATTCAGAATGGAACATGGGAACTTGTTCCTCCTTATCCTAGTCAGAATGTGGTTGGATGTAAGTGTATTTTTCGAATTAAAAGGAACCCTGATGGTACGATTGAAAAATTCAAAGCTCGTCTTGTTTCAAAAAGCTTTCATCAACGTTCTGGTATTGATTTCTCTGAGACATTCAGTCCGGTTGTTAAGCCAGCAACAATAAGGGTTGTTCTCAGTATTGATGTGTCGAGAAATTGGTCTCTCCAACAATTTGATGTCAACAATGCCTTCCTACATGGGGCACTTTCAGATGAAGTATACATGGATCAACCTCTCGGGTTCGCTAGCACTTCTACTCCAGATTTTGTCTGCAGATTGCGAAAGTCTATCTATGGATTGAAGCAAGCCCCTCGTACTTGGTACTCTTCCCTGCGTTAGTTCCTTATATCTATTGGCTTTGTTTGCACCAAGTCGGATGAGTCGCTATTTGTATATGATAAAAATGGCATCATGGCTTACTTTCTAGTGTATGTGGACGATCTGATTCTCACAGACAATTGTACTTCGTTTCTCGGCAAGGTTGTCGAGGCTCTAGCATCCAGATTTTTTGTAAAGGATTTAGGAAATCTTTCTTATTTCCTTGGTATTGAAGTCTTACGAAGTTCCACATCCTGTTACTTGTCTCAACGCAAGTATATCATAGATCTTCTTTCCCGACATAATATGCTTGATGCAAAACCTGTGCAAACTCCACTTCCTCGAGGAACTAAACTTTCATTACATGATGGTTCTTCTCCTGCTAATGGCACTCTCTATCGACAGGTTCTTGGGGATTTGCAGTATCTCTCCTTTACACTGCCTAATATTAGTTTTACAGTTAACAAACTCTCATAGTACATACATGCTCTGACTCTCAATCACTGGGGTGTCGTTAAGCGGCTCATTCGATATCTCAAAGGCACTAGTCACTTTGCTTTACATCTTCGCGGTAATTCTCCATTGTCTCTTCATGCTTTCACTGATGCCGATTGGGCTGGCGACTGTGATGATCGTGCCTCTACAGAGGCCTATATTCTTTTTCTTGGGTCAAATCCCATATCCTGGCGCTTCAGGAAGCAGCAAACTGTTTCACGTTCTTCTACTGAAGCTGAGTACAGGGCCTTAGCTTCTGCTGCTGCTGAGATACAATGGACGCGTTCGTTGCTCACTGAATTATGAATCTCCATACCAGAGCCTCCTACCTTATATTGTGACAATGTTGGGGCGACTTATTTGTGCTCAAATCCGGTCTTCCACTCACGAATGAAGCACATCGCTATTGATTATCATTTTGTTCGAGATTTAGTCAAAGATAATTTTTTTCGGGTGTCTCATGTAGCCTCTGCAGATCAGTTGGCAGATGCCCTCACTAAGCCTCTTTCACGACAAAAGTTGCTTCTGCTTATGTCCAAGATTGGTGTTCTTAATCGATTTCCATCTTGAGGGGGCGTATTAAGAGTAATATGTATTATTTGTATATATATCACACATCGATTGGTTGTAATAGATTGATTAGAAAACTATTGTATTTATCTGTAAGTGAAAATATGAACACAACATCTTTTTTTCATTATTCTCTATAATGTGTGTTAAAAAAAATGAGAAAAAATTTGAAATTAAAATGTATTAGAGATATTAGTAAGAGAAATAGTAAAAAATACTGCTTTTTTGATTAAAATGGTGTGGTTGGTTGTGTAGTAAATGTTGTGTTCGAGTTCTAATTGCATAGTGACAAGTCAAACCAAATGAAGGCCGATTATAGGGTAGGGTGGTGTATTAGGGAAATGCAGGGCAAACAATTAATAAACCGTGATGACTTGGCGTCTGCTGATTGGCTCCCGCGTTCCCGTCATCAATTCTTACACCAAGTTTTGGGATTTGTGCACCGTATTTAGAACGTGCGTTAATTTCTGCGCTACAAATATTCGTTCCCAGCTGTTGATTTTTAATTAATTTAAAATTTTAAATAAATAGAGCTCCATCCCGAAAAAGTTTTTACAATGGAGATTAAAAAAATATTAATTTTTAGAATATTGTGATAATTTTTTTATGAGTTAGTTTCTTGTAAATCGGGTTTATATCATAAATTATTGTAAATTTTGTGGTTCCCTTAATTTAAACATCCTAGCAGTACATATAGTATATATGATTGGAAGGGGGACCACAAAATTTACACAGTTAAGCCGGTTTACACAAGTATTTGTGATTTTTTTATGGAGTAATAAATACATGATATGTTTGGTGTTAAGTATAAATAAATTTTTTTTAATGAGATGGGGCAGTTTGGAATAATTAAAAGGAAAAAAAGGACGAAAATGGAAAAAGAATGTTTTGAATTCGATTCTTCTTATTCCCTCCGTCTGCTACAAAGGGATTAATTTACACGTGGATTAAGAGTATTATTACTATTATTTAATGTGTAGTGGATAATTGTATTACCTTTAAAAATATCCGAGTCTTATTTTTTTCATTAGAGTAACCACCCATTATACAAAATACTCTTGAAAATAGGAAATAATTAAATGATAACTTTGGGTGCACACAAATATTTGCATGTGATTTATCATCATATTTAGAGGTTGATACAATTTCTTTTTAGAGTTTATTTTGACAATTCATTAACAACTAAATTATTCAACTCGACTTAAGAAGGCGCTATGCACAATTTTGATATTATATATATGGTTTATGATTTATTCTTTACTTTTTAAGATCTTTTATTCACATCTTTTACATGTTTTTTTTTTTAAATATCTTGGAACAGTGTTGACAATATTAATGAAGTTGCGAATATAAATTCATCAACATTTTAGGTTATAAGCAGCCAAATGGGTATATTTGATAATTAATTAATGTAGTTTGCTATTTTGTCCAAAATGTATTATTGAATACCTACTATATTTCTTTCCATTTAAAATGAAATAGTTTAAACATTTTTGGTCAAATTGTCGTTCTGATTTGACATACGTTTTTAATTCCAGACCAACCGTTGACAGACATGCGAAATTAGCTGCTAAAATACTCTCGCGTTTGAACGAGTAACATGAATATTGGGAAAGATGAAATTACACATTTATCCTTTCAGAGGAAAACATAATTAACCCTAATTAATGACTTTGATAAAACTTTTTTTCTCTTTCATGTGTCAATTAGTATTATGTCTCGGGATTGCTCGGTTAAAATATTACTTTTAACATAGATAAATATACGTCTCGCCCAAAGATCGTTCACTATTTCTTCATTTATTTATGTCACATAATCGCTCACCAAAAAAAAGGAAACATGATTCTAATCTAAAATCTCAAAACTACACATTATTTCAGAAATATAATCCATTTTTATACTTTATTTATTGGTCGCCTTCTGTAGTTCCGTTGCACTGAAAATTCTCACCGAATTTGATGAGCTCTGCCTTCCATTGAGTTTTTCTTGCAACAATTGACCACCAGTGTGAAGAAAGTTATGTCGTCTCATCTTCATATGTCTCCTTCTCTTCATATCCAAGCAAGCTAATAGTAGAACAACAATCACTCCCAAAGCAACCTTTTTTTTTTTTTTTTTTTTTTTTTTTTCCATTTTTCAACAGGGAACAAAAACAGAATGTACATATTAGATATTCTTATTTACTCTGATCGTATGGTGTGTGTATCCCAATTTCCATGAATTCTTTACTTGTGAAATCAGTGTGGTGGGGGACTTTTGAGTTTAGTCAATTCAACTCATATTCAATTAAACAAAAGGATTTTAACCAAGAAAATATTTGCCAGCGAGCAACAACAACTTTAGTCACAAACAACATAGTCCCAATCTCTACATTATTTGTGGCGAATTAGCCACGCCCACTGATCTTTTCTTGATCTTCACAGCACCGATATACTCTACAGATTTGGGCATTCTCCCTCTAAATACATCTGAAGCCCAATCCGAAACAGAAACCCCCCCCCCCCACTTCTTGACAAGACCATCATCCTTTTGGATTTCGCCCACAACCCATTCACCAAATCAGAATTCTCGATGGCTTCTGGATATAGACTAGCTGCCTTGAAGCAATCTCAAGCTACAGTAATCGATTCAGATTCAATAGGATTCAAACCCCTTCTAAGCCACGCCTCACATCTAAGATCCGACCCACGCACGAGCGTAAAAGAGAGAACCCCCAATTCTTCATTCCCCAATTACATGGCCGCCACTGAGTCGGCGAAAGCAAGGATTTTTTCGCAAAGCACGCCACGATAGAGTCGACGCTGGAGGGGGAATGCAGCGGATCAAGGGCGGCGAAAAACGCCTATCGTGATTCCATCCAATCTACCATAGATACAAAAGGAAGAGATGAGGAAAAGAGAGGGGGAAAGACAGCGAACATGAAACCATGAATATTAGTAAAAATGAAACGATTTTACTAAAAATTTAAAAATCTTTCTATAATAATTAAAAACATAATGATTTTAAATTCTTGACTTGAAACCATGAATTTAAAAATCCAATTTATAATGTGACTTATAAATCTATGAAATCTTCCATCCAAAGCCACCCTAATATTCAAAATTCAAATGAACCCTGATACAATGAAAAATACAACAATCGAACAAGAGTAGAGTTTACTCATTAATTAATCCATCGAGTGAGCTTTAGGGTGGCCGTCCAAGTGGTGGAGCAGAATGTTGTGGTTCCTTGGATCCATAGCCGGAGCTCCATCCCCGCCGGATTCAATTCCGGTTGGCGATTGGGATCCACCGCTACCAAATTCAAATAATTTATTCATAAGTGAATGAGTAGACAAGCATTTTTAATCTCGATTTTAAAATCCTAGAATTCGGAGATAATTATCGTTGGTTAAAATGATTTTTTGGAAAAAAGTGTTGAATGAAAAAACAAAAGTGTCATTTTACAAATCAAACTTTACGCCAGTTTCGTGTGAATTCTATTTTCCATGAACTTAAAAATTTTAAAAGAATAAGCATTAAATTTTTGAAATAGCATAATATATATATATGACTAAAAATGGAGAAAATATAATTTTGGTCCCGTATTTTTTGCCAAATTCAATTTTAGTTCTGTAACTTTTAGTATTTTCAAATTTAGTCATTTGATTTATAATTTTGATCCTGTATTTTTAAAATTTCAATTTTAATCCTATTAATTTCAAAATTAGTCATACATCTTTTTTTTTTGAATCATCAAAATTAGTCTTGTATCTTTTGAAATAGGATATAATTTAATTTTGATGATTCAAAAAGATATAGGACTAATTTTGAAACTGATAGAACACTAATTTTGAAACTGATAGGACTAAAATTGAAATTTTAAAAGATACAGGACCAAAATTGAAACTTAAATGACTAAAATAGAAAATATTAAAAGTAAATTTGGTAAAAGATATAAGACAAAATTGATATTTTCTTACTAAAAATAATACTGTCCCAATTAAAACAAAACAAATTAATTGTTGAATTTAATTGTGAAGAGATAGAATTAATACCAAACAATTAATGGAAGTGGCATAGGTAGGGAAGATTGAGCTAAATCGTGGTACTCCTTTTCTGCTTGCTCCTCCATTTCATGTTCCTCTATTTCATTAAGCTGTTTTAATTGAATAACAATTAAATATCATTCAACAATTGATAAGCTTTATTTCTTAATTTTAATTAATGTTAACAGTGGCTATAATTAAATATTTTACTATATACGTAGATCAGTTGGTCGAATCTCTAATAAAAATATCTAATTGTCCTTCAAATTAATTATTATTAAAAATGTTCTTATATTTCGTATATATTTCATGTTAGCATCGCTAATTTAATGAGTTGGTCATGTTTAAGGATATACACTTTAAAAATGTGTGGGATTAAATTGAATTTTAAGTCTTTGGTCGTTTTTAAAAAGAAAATTACAGGACTATTTTAGTTTTCAAGTTCTTATATGTCTATTTTTTGTCTGAATTTTGAAAAACAGGTTTAAGTTTTAAACTTAAACATATGTTAAAATCACCCCTATATGATGCACTACCATATCAAAATTTAAAACAAATAAATTATTTCTGTGTAGGAAATAAATTCATGAAATCCTAATACCTTAAACCCTATTATGATAAACCGAGATCAGAACCGTAAAGCGGAAGCGTACCTGATCCAATGAGTCTCTAGGCGGAACACGAATTTAGGATCAGTGGTTATATGACCTTCCTCAACTAAGCCTCCTTATTCCTTATGGGGACCGTAGTAATCCCTCCCGATGGGGAGAAGGGAAGACAATGTGCGGCTTAGTATATTGGGGACCATAACCTGGGAGCCTTTATATACTACTTGACTAGACCACCCATAATCACCTAATCATGTAGTATTGGGTATCTACTCAATAAGCCCATATCATTTATTATTATATCCCATGGACCTTTAACCTTAATTGGATCACTTAATTAAGTCCATAATATAATTGAATAGCTAATATAATTGCATAATAATATATTGCTCACAATTAGATTATAATGGAAATTAATAATTTCCAACAATCTCCCACTTGGGCTATATATATTTTCCGTTAGCAATTATATAAGAGTCCTTAGTTGCGCAACTTTATGCTATTCCTCTTTAGGCTATACTTAACAATCTGGTCCATCTCATATACTAATATGGAACTACCGCGGCATTCACCACATTATAAATCGTGATTAAACCCCGACAATCACCATATCAATATACTCAATGACATAGATCAAATATGGTGAGTAGCATGGAAATTACATGTCAAATGTGATCAACATCATGTCTATTTCCAACTGGTCCAACTTTAAACTTTAGTGAGACCAATCCATAATATAAAATATTACAAAATGAAAAATTAACTTTAGTAAATTCACAATGAATTCAAAACCATCAACTTAATTCTGCAGAAAACTGAATTATCCAAATCAAAGTGTTTTGAAAACTTTAAAGAACAATAAATATAGACTCCCACTGAACTAATGTATTCTAAAACCATATAACACCCACATGATTAGCTAGCTCATAAAATTGCAGGGCGTTGAATACATAATTGATGGATCCATATTTAGAGTCTATTGTAATATGCTCTTCTAAAATTTTATCTACACAAAACACTTTCTTTAACAACCAAGAATTCTATGTCAATATGCTTGACTTATAAGTACTCTTGTCGTTAATACTTTACTGCGAACTAACTGTCACAATGAACTTTATGTGACAAATCTTCGCAACCTTTATTTCATGTTTGAATGCCCTTAGTGTGCTACTAATTCTGTTGTCATGGTTAATGAGCTAAAGTGTTTGCTTAATACTTTTACTTGTATAGCTCTCCGACCAACAGAAAATATAGCCTGAAGTGGATCTTATACTGTATTGACATCCAACAAACTCAGAATCAGAATTCCTCATGATCTCTAACAAATCTGATCCCTGATGTACAAGCATATTATTCTTAGTTCTCTATACATACTTTATAAAGATCCATACTAGAGTTACTTAAATGTCTACTTAATATACCAACAACATAAGCCAAATTAGGTCTTGTAGAAACCTCATCATACAACAACTTCCAACAACAAATGAATATGGAATGTTTCTACATTTCTTAAATCTTTAGTTTAACTTTAGGGCACCTGATTGAGACTATACTTGTCTCCCTTAGTTTAACTCAAACATTCTCCCACTGAATCACATAATCATCTACATTTGTCTCAAAACCAAATGAGACACTTACTTAATGATGATACTTGTGATTCCTTTACGAAAAAAATTTGCTTGAATGCATAGATGGATTTCCTATTAGTTCTTAAACCATTTAGATCGTATCATCAGTGTTGCGATCAAGGAACTTTATCTTTACATCCATATAATATGATTCAAGATCAAAATGTGTTACTAATGTCACGATTATCTTATAATAATATTTTCCTTTCCTTTTGAGTATAATCCTATATCAAGATGCAAACCTAATCATCTTGTATTGATTTATACTCATAACTTATAGCATTAACACAATTTGGAGTAATTGGATCTTTCATGGTTTGATGAACATTGTTTGAATGTTCTACCATTAATTCCATAGTGTCCTCATTATTTAGGAGAAAACTACATAATATTCTGAATTATCTTTCTCCCAACTCTAGTGGTTTCCTTAGTGACATTAATTCTTGAGGTTGTTGAATTTGTTATTCCTTAAATATTATTGACATTGTCATATCGTTATTCTGAATTGCACCAATTCTTTAAAGCATAAGTGAGGATCGAATCGACTCCCCCTTAAGGACAATGTCTCTAATATTATTCTTCCCCCAAAATCAACATCCTCACATAATACTGTATTACCCGTCTCAAATATGATCCGATCAATTGGATCATAAACTTATTATCTTTATTTAATACCAATAAAGTAGTTTGTATCTATTTGAATCCAATTTTCTTTAGTAGATCTCAATGATCTAGCCTTAGTTGGATATCACCATATGTGAAACTCAAATAGTTCTCACAACTACTTTGGTTGGAACTTTATTGAGACCATAAGCTGCAATTTTAATATTTCTCCAATTAGTAACCATATATTGTGGAGTACTAATTTTGTCTTTTAACTACACCACAACACCATTCATACTAAGTAATCTTAATGTGGTGTATTATAAAACAATTCCACAAGCCTTTAGGAGAAAACGAAAGGTTATACTTTAGTTTCTTTTTAACAGCTTTCCAAACGGGTTTTTCTTTGTTGCCCATATACTTTATTGAGACAGAGTTTGTTAGAAACTCATTAGTTCATCCTTATTGTTGAAGTTCTCATCATGTATAATTTTGTTGTTGACATAGGTTAAACTTAATTAACAGACATCTTAATTGTACAGAGAATTAATTCAAAATGATTATCATGCTTACACTAAACTTTATAATCTTTCAAATTTTAAATAGTTTAGAATCATCTCAAGGAATCTATCACATCATTAGTATCAATACCAACTTGTAAGTGACACTCTCTACGTAGTAGTCAAATAATGACAATAAAACTGTCAAGCAATAGCCTTCCTTTGGCCCGACTTATTACTCACATGTTAAATAAATAATCGTCACATATTTACCACCACATGTGCTTGTGCATTTCTGCCAAATATTAATTTACATATGGGTCGATCAATACCCGCATGAAGATACACTTGCACAACATTATTAATTAGGGACCCATCACAAGACACCTTGTGCAACATTAACCTCGTCTGTGGACAAAAATTAACTGCAGGGGTAATCTTGGTGTAACAATCAAGTATTGACAATAAGTTCTGTCAAACAAGAGTCTATCTGTGGACCGACTCATGTTCACATGAATAATCCAAATAATTATCACATACTTATTATCACATGTGTGTTATTATTCTGTCAAACTGTGCCTACCTGTGGGCCGAACACAGAACACATAAATAATACCACACCCATCTATGTAATTTCAATAAAGTTTTTCTCCACACACGATATTGCTGTGGCAACATGGTGCTTCGATTGACTAGATTGAAGGTTTACTAGACTAATTAAATAAATATTAAAATATTTAATTTAATTAAACGACATTTAACTGTCTCCCCAATTTAATTTTATTTTATTCCTCTAACCAAATAGGAATATTAGATGATTCATTACCTTATAATGATGAAAGATCTCCTTTACTTAATTAGGGATTCCAAAATCCCAATTTAATAAATAAGTATAAAAATTGATTTAATAACCACAAATAATTAAATCAATAATCAACTGAATCAATACTTTCCATAAATTAGTCAGAATTATATGTTACCAAAAATATCAATCTGATAACCAAAAATATTCTGACAAAAAATGTATGCATAAATAAGGCAACTTAAAGGCACTTTTGCATGGTGATCAGGAATGTATACAATAACTCAATTTTAATTATAAGTCCAAATTAATTAAAATTAAAATCCCCCACATCACCACATAATTAATTAAGGATTGAAGGATATAATGATTTTAACCTTTATGGATATTAAAGCTCACTATACGAATTTCTCATGACAAAAATTCATTGGACTTTTAATAACTACAGGAATCAATAAGTATAAAAATTGATTTAATAATCATAATTTAAATCAATAATTAATCTACCCAAATCATCATAACTGAACAAATATGAATTTTCGATTATCAATGTAATCAATGGCCATTCCATATCATCATCCTCCAAGGAATATATTTCATTCAACTGCCTTTTAAATCCAATATAAACTGTATAAGGATCAATCAATTAACAATTAAACATTGATGCAGACTTTGGATCGAAGCATAAGCAATTCATAATCAAATCTCAGAGAATCATATATAGGGTGACTCTGATACCACTTGTAGGAAATAAATTCATGAAATCCTAATACCTTAAACCCTATTATGATAAACCGAGATCAGAACCGTAAAGCGGAAGCGTACCTGATCCAATGAGTCTCTAGGCGGAACACGAACTTAGGATCAGTGGTTATATGACCTTCCTCAACTAAGCCTCCTTATTCCTTATGGGGACCGTAGTAATCCCTCCCGATGGGGAGAATGAAAGACAATGTGCGGCTTAGTATATTGGGGACCATAACCTGGGAGCCTTTATATACTACTTGACTAGACCACCCATAATCACCTAATCATGTAGTATTGGGTATCTACTCAATAAGCCCATATCATTTATTATTATAGCCCATGGACCTTTAACCTTAATTGAATCACTTAATTAAGTCCATAATATAATTGAATAGCTAATATAATTGCATAATAATATATTGCCCACAATTAGATTATAATGGAAATTAATAATTTCCAACATTCTGTTTATGATTTTTAAACGTCTCAAAAACTTAAAACTTTTTTTGAGCGCCAAAAACTTAAACTTGAAACATACCCATAAAATGAATCCTTCTTATAGATTATAGAAGAAAAATAGATTATAGAAGAAAAAACTCAAGAGCTTCGAGCCAATTAAGACTAAGAAGGTTGACTCAAGAATAAATTGGATTAGAAGCTTCGTTGTAGAATTCTGACCTAACCATTTAGTACGAAGAAGCCCGTTTACTTCGCAATTTAGATAAAAATGTAATTGTGATGTTGGGATCTTGGGTAGAGACGGGTGATATTTTAGTAGGTAAATTAACGCCCCAAATGGTGAAAGAATCCTCGTATGCCCCCGAAGATAGATTGTTACGAGCTATACTCGGTATTAAGGTATCTACTTCAAAAGAAACTTGTTTAAAACTCCCTATAGGTGGTAGGGCCGGTTATTGATAAAAGTAAAAGCAAAAGTTAACTCCCATAAAAGTAAAAGTAAAAGTTAACTAGCCTGCTTTAGTAATAATTTTTTTTGGTGTTGTAATGATCTCTCCTGTCAAAATAAAAATTAACAAATAGATAAATAAATTAATAAATAATGCATATACTTTCATAAATACAGAGTGTTAAAAATAAGTATAAATCAAAATAATTTAAAATTTGAACATTGATGCAAATTGATGCAAAAGTTTGTGTGAAATTATCTCACTATATATTTTGAAAAAAAAGAAAAAAAATCACCATCAAAATTAAAAATGACATAATAAAGGAAAAAAATGCACTTTTGGTCCATAAAAAATGTTTCATTTCATTTTTGGTTCCTACCCTTTTCTTTAGTCGCAAAAGTTACCATTTTGATCCCAGTTAACTTTGGATGATAGAGTTTAACTAAAAAAAATTACTAAAATTAAATAAATGGATACATGGTTTGGTCAAATTGAAAATTAATTATCTCAAATCTTGAGCAGATCTGAATTGAGAGACAAACCACAACACATCGGATGAATGCTACCAGCAGTAAAGATCAAACTACCTGCTACCAGCAAATGGTTCAAAATACAGAATGAAAGCAGAGCATCAAGAATCTTTGAAACATAAAATTCATAAGAAAATTTTCTTTAAAAAATCCAGATATAAGGGGTGGTGGGGGGGATCGGAAACACAAGAACCGCCGGGGAGGGCGGACAAAATTTGGTTGATGGTTCAAAATACAAAATGAAAGCAGAGCATCAAGGATCTTTTAAACATAAAATTCATAAGAAAAGTTTCTTTAAAAAATCCAGATATAGGGTCGGAGAGGGCGGACTTGGCTGCAGTATTGGATCGTGAGAGATAGAGACGGTGGGGAAGATGGTGGAGATGGTGGCGGAGGCTGTGGATATAGTGGTGGCGGTGTGGTGGAGGTTGTGGAGCGGAGGAGATGGACCAGATGGTGGTCCTGGAGATGGAGAAATCTTACTCCAGGAAAGGAGATTTGGCGCTGCCTACCGCCGTTGATGTCGGAGCAGTTGTGGAGATTTAGGGTTTGAGGGGGGTTAGGTAAGAAATTAAGGTTATAAAAATAATTTAAGATGAGATTAAATTTTAAAAAATTTATATTTAATGGACACATCAGCATTCCGTTAATTTGTTTGATGGAATTTTAAAAATAAAGCAACTGCACAAAAAATGAAATGACATCTTTAGAACGTGACTAAAAGTGCATTCTTCTCGTACAATAAAATAACATCATTTTTTTTTCTCTCCCTAAATCGATATTCTTTCTTATGAAATTATTAAAATTAATTTTTATAATCCAAAGAAGTGACATATTCAATGAATCGATCCCATCATGAGAGCGACGGGTCACGGGAAACTTGATATAGTGTATAATAAATTTAAAAAAAAATCTGACATTACCTGTTTTTGAAGCTGAGATATGGAATCCAGTATAAGTTTGTTCTGCATGTAATTATTAATGACTAAACAATTAACATAACATTCCATGGGATGTTTTCTGGAAAATAATATTTGAATATATAATTATTGTTGGATAAGCAAATTCTCGTTCATTCAAAAGGAATAAATAAAGAAGAACATGAACAACATAAAAATTTATGTGGAAAACTCCAAAATAAAAAAAAATCACGGACCGAGAAAATACTAATTATGTGAGAATTTTTTTTTTACAATCACACAGAGTTTCTCTCTCCAGACCCCAATCCCTACACTCTTACTAAATCTTTGATTAATTCACACATTTCTCCCAATTCTCACAACATAAAATAGAAATTTAAAAAAATTAAATACAAAGATTAAAATGTACTTAATTGGTGCACTTAACATCAAAATTAGAGACATCCTTAAATAGCATAATAGCATAAGAAACTCTCTCCTTTTGTTCCTTCATCCCATGTGAGATATAAAACCCTTCTTTTAATTTCACAAAATACCAACAATTATTTCAAATTAAAGTAACACTCCAAATATTTATTCCCACTTTACTTTATGCAAAATACTCACATGAGACTTTTACGAAAGACTTTATAAAACATGATATTCAAATTAATAAAAATATGTAATGCAATAAATTATTTCATAATTTTTTCATAGCATAAATAAATTGGATTTTACATCATAAACTCTTGTAAATCGGGTTTACATCATAAACTCTTGTAAATTTTGTGGTCTCCCTTAATTTAAACACCCTAATTATACATAAGGTATATATAATTGAAAGAAAATTATGCTTTACATCGTAAACCCATTTTACACAAATATTTGTGAAATAAATTATACTAATATTTTTAATGAATAATAATAATATCTTTAATAAAAATAAAATAAAAACAGTTCCACATGAAATGGTATAACAATGTTGTCCTTCCAAAATAAAATAAAAAGGTATTACAGTATTGCCCTTCCAATTACTATTATGGACACACTTTTATGAAAGGTAAACATACATTAACAAATAGATCCAACAGTACATCAATAGTACAAAATTTTCAATTACATTTTCATTTTTTCATCAATTTCAATAATTTTAATTCATATTTTCAATGATATATATATATGAACCTTTATTTTATATTACAATATTCTTAAAAAATAAAATAAAATTTCATACTCCTAATAACTAGGAATATTAAATAAAGTGCCGCGTGAAACCATTTTGTGAAGAGATTATTTTATAGTATTTTTTTATAAGGCTAAAACTTGTGTGTTTTGAGGACATCGTATTCCTCAAATCTTGCATTTTTCTAAAATTGTATACTTTAGTATAATAATATGTATCCTTTATTTTCTAAAAAAAATAATTCTTTTATAAAAAATTTATACTATTCATATTTCAGTCGATCTTTTCAATGAAAATATATAGAGTGAGGCTCATGTGCACTCGGGCGCACGGAGCACATTCCGTGCGTCTTTGCAATTTTTGTGGCCCTTTGCAATTTAAACTCCTAGCAATACATATGTTTAAATAGAATATAGAGGGGGAGAGTTGTATTCACATGGGGACACGGAGTATCCTTCCGTGTCCTGCATGAGCTTTTCACCTGGCCACTGGGCTCTTCACTTAAGTGAGAGAGACCCAGGTTCGATTCCCATTGGGAACGAATTAGGAGAGGTGATATAAAGAAACTTAGAGAAAATGAAGTAAGGGTGCTTGGTGTATACTAATTGGACTAACAACATTTACCAATAAAAAAAGTGTATACCATTTAAAACAAAATGTTATATATTTGCACACCTTGTGTACCCGGGCATAAAAGACCAACTATTTTTATAATTAGTTATCACATTTAATGAAAATGATTACTTTTAATTAAAAATATCATTAATTTGCATTTTCACAATAAACATACATAGATGAAATAATTCACTAACATATTATCCATTCTTATTCGTCCTAAGAAAGTTTTGCCTTAAATAAAATATTTCAAATCAAACGCATCCTTTATGAAATATTTTACCTTTTTGGATCGAAGTCGCTTAAGTGCCTTGTCAAGTTGGTGCTGTATACCCTGCAGCTCTTTCAAGCTCAAAGGATCCAAATCTTCTCCCATAAAGTGCCTAATTATTAATTAAGTATTAAATAATTATCCTCTCCAACAACAACTTTTATAAACTTCATCTATTTTAAAAAAGTAAATGTATATCATTCTTAATGTGAGATGAAAAAAATAATAAAATATATACCTTTTAACTAGTTGAATGGTGATATGTGAAACGAACAAAAATAATAAAATATGTACTTTATAGATGTTTGTTTCGTTTTAGAAACCAAATTTTCAAAATTCATATCAAAGATTTTAGAAACCAACTTAAATATACCTACATATATTATTCTATATTAATACCATATTAAAAATTCAAAACAAACATATACTACTATTCAATTAAATCTCAAATTCAACAAAACCCAAAACATAAAATATACCTTATGCTTTTCTGCAAAAGTTCAATTTTTGCCATGAGTTTAGGATGCTCATCTACCCAATTTTCCTGCTTTTCGAAATGCTTAATTAATAATTGAATTTTTTCAAATGAATAAATAAATAATTGAATCACCACATTTAATTTTCATCGAAAGAATAAGACTGAAAATCTTATAACATTAATAAATTAAGTCTAAAACTTGCGTATTCCTAAATACCGTATCCCAAAATTCTACGATTTTTCAAAATTGTACCATTTAAAAATATTAAATGTTATACTATTTAGT
The DNA here is from genome assembly GCA_023678885.1 of Pogostemon cablin. Lineage (NCBI taxonomy): Eukaryota > Viridiplantae > Streptophyta > Magnoliopsida > Lamiales > Lamiaceae > Pogostemon > Pogostemon cablin. Next base: position 19,009,251 of record CM043000.1, read on the forward strand.
ATATAAACTTATACCTTTATTATTTTTAGAAAAAAATTTAATTTTTAATTAAATATTTATATATATTGTTCATATTTTAACTAATTTTTTAATGAAAAAATTATACCTTTATTTAATAAAGTATATATTCTTAAAACAAAATGTTATACTTTTATACACACCGAGCACACAAATGAACAGCTAATAATTAATTTCATCTGATCAGTCTATGCATTTCGGACTTATTAATTCATCTATAGTTACGTACTTGATTAATGTCATGTGTAATTTTCCTTTTTCAAGAGGTTAATATTTAATCATAAATTTTAGGGTATAATAATATGTTAATTACACTTAAACATTCATGAAGTACAAATTACATGTATCCATGAAGTACAAAGTACGTCATTTTAAAAAATGAAATAAAAACAAAACATGTAGCTAAAAAATTAAAACCAGGTTATTATATATCTAATCTAAGGCCATTTCCATTAAATTTCTGCCAAAATATTTGACACTTATATTAATCTGTTATCTGTAAATATTCAATTATAGCATATACTCTATTTGGTCTGCCCTTCAGATTTTGGGAATATGGGCGAAAAGGAAGGGACTCTAAACAAATAAATAAATAAAATATTTTGTAGGAGTAATTTTTTAGTGATATATTTATAAAAAAATTATCTAAAAAGTTTATTTCTAGAAAATTTGAGATTTTTCTCCTCTTAATACATTTTTCCACCTATTATATATTTTTAGTTTTAATATATTATTATTAATATCAACTCAAATTCTAATATATATCCGAAGTATAATTTATATTCTCTAGAATATTTGTTTCTCAATTTCATTATAGCTTTTAGTTGGTTTGCAAATCTTCTTCGTTCAAATTGTTTTCATTCTCAATTACAGTACCAAATTTTTCTTTATTATTTTGGGATTTATTTTTTAATATTTTTTTGTTATTTAAGTCATTTTTATTCTATTCATCACTTTCTTTCCATTCTTCTTACTCATTTCGTTTGCTACACTACAAAAATAGTATTTTTTAGCAATGGAATTCACCAACGGAATTCAATCCGTTGGAAATTAGCAATGAATTAGCAACCAAAATGACATTTTAAAATTAGCAACGGAATGCCAACAGATTTATTCTCTAATTTAACAACGGAATTCAATTAATTATCAACAGATTAGCAATGGAATCATTTTATAAATTACCAACGGATTACCAACAGAATTATTTACCAACGGAATTGATTTTTCATTGCTAAAAATTTACCAACCACCACTTTATCAACGGATTCCTTTGCTAATCCGTTGGTAAACCAATTTAACAATGAAATTAAGGCTTGTAGCAATGGAATATTCCGTTGTTAAAAAACAGTTTTTTTTGTAGTGCTATATGTTCATTTAATATTTTTTTTATGATTTCATTATAAGAAAATGGTCAAATTCCAACAAAAAAAATTCTAATGAAAAGTAATCTACTGGAAATTTTAGAGTACCAACGAATTTTCAAATAAAACTGATACCGTTGGAAAATTTCAGCCAAAATTCTCATGGAAACCTAAACTTTTGGAAATTTCCAATGCTAATCTCAATAGCCTGATAAACTATTGTAAATTTCCAATGAAAATTTCAATAAAATCTAAAGCTGTTGAAAAATTCTAACAAAAATATCCCATATAAATTTAAACTTTAAAAAGTTCAATACTAATTCCAATAACTTGATAAGCAATTATTTAAAATGAAATTTTCAACAAAACTTAAGTTGTTGGAAATTTTCACTTTTACAAATTTATTTAGAGCATTTTATTACTCCATTAATTTTCAATTTCTTTTCTTTTATTTATTTATTGTCTCTATCAAAGTATTCTTTTCATTCAACCTAAAATCACATTTAATGAGTTGATATTTCGTGCACTCGGATGCATGAAGTTATTTTCTTGCATCCCATCTGTATTAATAATATTAAGTAATATATAGGAGTATGTGTTTTTTAATGAATGTATTTTTTTTTAATATTAAATTGTTCAGTAAATATAGCGGGACGAAGGGAGAATATATATATAATAAGATGAAAAGGCATTAACATTAAAGATTAACACCAATTAAACAAGTACTTACCTGGTGTTGAGAGTGATCTTGTACTGATGTATGGTTTTTGTCCAGATGCCTTTCATACCTTTCTAAAATTCTGTCCGTGCTGCATTATTATTATTATTATTATTATTAAAGGACAAACATAAGTTATTTAGGACAATATAATTAGCTACTCACACAAACAAACTATCAAATTTATCTCTCACATCAATCCACATTGATGAGAGAGAGATAAATTTTGGTTTAAACTGTAAAACTTATAACAAGTGTAGATGTCCTTATTATAATAAAAAAGAAAAGAGAAACTAAAAACATTCTTAATATTTTTGTATGCATACAAGGTATGCGTCTCTTTTAATTGATTAGGAAAATTTTATTTTACAGACCGGTGTTAAAGTATGTCTTTTATTTAATATAAAAATTTATAATTCGATTATTTATTCAAAATTAATTGATTAAAGTAGACGTGTCTTAGAATTTTAAGAGATGCTTTCATGTAATCGGTTACAGTGCCCAATCTTGTGAAATATTACTCTTAAAAATGTCTGAGAATTACTTTGAAAATGACTGAGTGTTGTTCTCTTAAAAGAGTAACATTTAATTGTACATAATATTATTAATATTACCTTTTGTTCTATAAAATAATTCTCTATCATATACTAAGTTCTATAAAAAAAAAGGAAAAGTTGGTCTCTTAAGTATTATCAGGTGCACAAAGTGTGTAAAGATACAACATTTTGTTTTTTAAGGTTGGAGATTGATATTATGTTTCCTTTTTTTGGAAGTTTTGGGTGAGACTATCTTACCGTAGGACCATTTTATGCTTTGATAGATATAGCTTTTTATTAAAATTGTTATCGTTTTTTTAAAAAAATATTATCGCTTTTCATTTATGCTATAAATTATTTATAAAATAGTTCATTGTACCATTTTTGCTTTTTAATAAAAATGTTATCATTTTTTATCCGTTTCACGTAATGACTTTTTTGGGACTTACTTAAATCTTTTCCTTATTTTTTTCGGGTGAAAAAGTTCAATGTAAAATGGACAAAAACGAAAAATGTGAAATTTTATATGAGATGAAGAGAGTAATTTTTTTGAATATTTTCTATGAAAAAAAAAGTGAAGTATAACAATAAAGCAAGATATGTATTTATATAGTACTTCCTCCATCTCGGGAAGTATTTCACACTTTAATTTTTTATTCGTCCAATAAGGTGATGTTTGGTTTGGGCTTATGTAGGATTTGAAAATCATGAATAGTGTGTTCTATATTTTTTTTTATTTTTGAGTACGGTAGGTTTTAACTTTATGTCAAATCAATGTATTAATTTATTTAAAAACTTAAATGAGAGAGGAGAGATAAAAGAGAGAAAGTGTATTAATTAAGGAGAGAGAATGTAATAGGTATGTATAGGGGTGATTTTTAAAATATGGATACGGATTTTAAAAACCAAAACCTGGATTTGAAAACCGTAATCGAACATAAGTATTTCACAATTTTCTTTTATTAAAAGTGTTAAAAGTATTATAATGCTGAATTTTTACAAAATTCCAATATATTGCCCATTTTTTTCAAATATCCTAACAATTTTACATATTTTTTTCGTTAAATTAAATAAAAATATTTTTTCTCTTTTTTACTTTATACATAAAAAAATAATCTTTTTTTTTAAATTTCACATAAAAAATATGTAAAATACATTGAGGATAAGACAAGAAATTTAAGATTTTACACTCCCTCCGTTCCATAAAAGAAGTTCATAGTCACGGTAGATATAATATTTTAGAAATAATGAAAAAGTTACTTCAAAATTATGTCTATTATATTAAAGTGTGTTTATGGAGATGTGTGATCAAATTATGTGATTGTTGGATTAATTAGTCTTTTAAAATTAATTTCAAAATTAATTCAAATGTTGCATCAATTAATGAAAATACGCCCTAATATATATATATATATATATATATATATATATATATATATATATATATATATATATATAGACCCTCTCGTTTCCATAATTTATCACTCGAATACACTTAAACACATCAAATACAGGTGAATGTCCAATAAAATCAAATTGTCCTAAAAATTTGTAGTGTATTCTTAAATCGTCCTACTACTAAGTTGAGTTCATAATATAGTTTGATTCGCTATTTCTTTTGATTTGTAGTGTTATGATCACCAAAAAGGATCGATTTCGTCTTAAAGAGAAAGTGTGTAAATCTTGTCTCGACTCAAATAAATTCTTATGTATTTTCTATTATATTTTTCTAGTCAACATTTTATATCGAAATCCTAATATACCCAACAATATTTTTAGGTAATAAATAAATTATAAAGTAAGTTATCTGAATTGTAAAGGTGTGATATTTTCAAAATTAAAATATATCATGAGGTTATTAGATTGTGTCTATTTCTTTATTTGGAATATTTGGAAGTGTAAACTTATTTATGAAACAAATAATAATACTCCGTCCAATGCAAATGTATCAATTTTACCATTTTGGGCATCCAATCCAGAGGCATTTATATTTTATTTTTAGTAAAAAGTATATCACATGACACATCACTTTCATCTAATACAACAACTCACTATACATATAATAATAATACTTATTAATCTACGCTAAGAGTAAATTATTGTTTATGAGAGGAGCTATTAAAATTTTGATTTGATACTAGCATTAATTTTTGTTTTTCCGAAATTCGTGAATTACTGAATAAGTAGTAAAATCAAGTACAATATTGTCAATGAGTACTATATTTCATAAATATACTGACTTTCATAAAGTTACTGACTAGAACGTATAAAGCTGGTATAAGGAGTTGGATGCCAAAATTAAAGCTTCAAGTCAATATTTCCACCAGTATTAGAATAATGAATTAAATTTCAAAATACCTTTTTAACATATTTTTTTAATGCCCATTTTTAATGATAAGTGTTAAAATATTGAAAATGACGAAAATATCTTAATTCGATTTGTGATGTTTTGGATGAGTAATTAATATATACAATCAAGTTATAAAAATATTTACAATTAAGTCATAAATATAATTAATCGAGTTATAAATATGTGTAATTGAATTTGAATAATTTATTTTAAAATTTAGTCAACAATTAAGTTAAGGTTATTTTTGTAAACTTGGACATTTTAATAAATACCCTAAAATATAGGCAAGAAAAAAAATTAAAAGAAATGGGATATTGTCTACCATTACCTCTAGAATAATTATTGCTTCCTCTAATTGATATTTGGGTAAATTACCAAAATCTTCCTCGATTTGTCCAAACTACTAAATAAATTCTGTGATTTGAAAAATTATAAATTACCCCATTTGGCTTGTATTTGATTTTAATATTGATAAAGATACCCATTTTTTTAAATAAAGAGGAAGAAAAATGCCATTAATACCCATATATATAACACTTTATTTTTATTTTTCACTATTTTATTTTTTAAAAATTATTTTAAATGTAGAAAACTGGTATTAAAGGGATATTTTTTAATATTTCAATGTTAAAATTTTAAAAAAAATCCCTCTAATCCCTAGGATTGAAATAAAAAAAATAGTGAAATTAAATATATGATGTTAAATATATGGATATTGATGTCATTTTAGTGTTAAAAAAATATATAAAAAAATCCCTCTAATCATAGTTTTATACATTTAAAAAAATAAAATAAAATAAAATAGTGAAATTAAAAAATACAATGTTAAATACGTGGGTCTTGATGTCATTTTCATAGCTCTTTATTTTAAAATATGAGTATTTTTATTAATGTTCAAATAAAAAATAAGTAAAAGGGGATAATTGGTAGTTTTTCAAATTATGAGATTTATTTGATAGTTTAGATAAAATCACGATAGGATTTTTGGTAATTTACCCTTGATATTTTTGCACGTGTATATGAGTACGTCGATTATGTAATGGTTTTATGGTCGTGTAGCATAAGAAAAAAGTAGGGGTGTATTGAGTAATTAGATTAATAAAAATAAATAAAGTTATTTAGATTAATAATTTATAAATTATAAGAAGTACATTCTCTGTCATTTTGATATGTGTTTGCTTTTTTGAACGTAAATTAAATGATATAATATTTTAATGTGGAATAAAGTGAGAGAAATAATATTTTAACGTAAAGTGGTAGGTGTATTAATGTAATATATGAGTTCATGAGAAAAAAAATTAATTTATGTGAGTCTTATTTATCAAAAAGAAAAATACACACTTTATATTGGGATGTACTAAAATAATGACAAATCAAGTACATTTCAGTGGGATCGAGGGAGTAAGTGACATTTTTATAATATCGCAATGTTTTCAAGATATTAATATTGTGTAGAGTTATTATTATAGAAAACGTGTAAAAATGTGGGAAAATCGAAATATAAATGTGCGGAAACGGATGGAGTATTATTTATTTATCCAAATTAGAAAAAGTCACTTCTTGTTTAATTTTATAAACTTTTATAAGGGTCATGTATTATTTTAAAGAGTAATAGATGGAGCATATAATATGCAAAGTTATAAGTTAGGCATAGATGACAAGTTAAAATTAGAATGTATTGTGTTATTATTATATTCAATTCAATTTACCTTTATGATGGTTTACAATATAGTGATTTAGACGGAAATGAAAATTATTCATAATTTAAAAAGAAACTTGGGAGGGATTATTAGATAAAAATTAATGACTCAATAAGTATAGAACTGTTATTCGAGTCGAGCGAATTTGAGTAGTGCATATTTGAGCTCGGTTCTAGTAATTTTCGAGTCGAACTCGAGCTCGGCTCGTTTAGGAAACGAGCTCGAGCTCACTTGAGTAATTTTCGAGTCGAGTTGAGCTCGAACTCGATTTGGCTCGTTAAGCAAATTGAGCCTTATCGAACTGATTTTGTATAAATATCTTATATTTATTATTTTATTTAATATTTATTATAATATTATTATTAATTATAATTACTATTAAAATAATCTAGTCTTATCGAGTCGAGCTCGACTCGTTAAGAAAACGAGCATAAGGAGAGCTCGAACTCGAGTTCAAGTAGTCACAAGTCGATATGAACTCAAGCCTTAATAAGCCGAGCTTTCGAGTAGCTTGTTTCATCTAACAGCTCTGCTCAAGTCTAATTAGTATGATGAAAGTAAATGATGATTAATGATAATAAATAGCAATAATTATAATATATTCTAAAATAAATACTCCTACTCTTTAGGTCTAGTAAAGAAGTTCACATTTGTAAATTTTATGTAATGATTTTTTAATATAATTAATAAATTAAAATTTATGAATAATTAAAATATATTTTTTAAAAGTCTAAATTATCCCTAATTAATAAAATATACACCACCACTTACATCTTCTATGTGTGTCTTTCTCTCTCATGTTTGTTTGCTAATTACGAAGTCTTCAACCACCACTGATGGTGGAAACTAAACAACCAAATTTGAATGTGGTTTCCTACCGCTGCCGGGAAAAAGCTACCACTGCCTAGGCCTAGGCCGCGACGCGTCGGCAATGGATGCGGCTGCAATCCCTTCAAGTGTTGTCGTTGAAATGCAAATTGTTTTTCATTATAGGCTATGGCAAATTAAGCTCTTCTAGATAGTTTATGTGATGTTTAGTTTGAGATTATGTGGGATTTGAAAACCATGAATAACATGTTCTATATTTGTTTTGTGTTTTGAGTAGGGTAAGTTTTAACTTTATGTCAAATCAATGTATTAATTTATTTAAAAAGTTAAATGAGAGAGGAGAGATAAAGAGAGAAAGTGTATTAATTGAAGAGAGATAATGTAGTAGGTATATATAGGGGATGTTTTTAAAATTTGGATGTGGGTTTTGGAAAACCAAAACCTGAATTAAAAATTCGAAAACGAACATAACCTTAGAGATTAGGCAACATGAATTGCCTGAACGTCGTTTGGCTATTCAAAAAGATATAAGATCTTTATGAAGAATTGCCAGTCAGAGACAAACTTATTTAAATATATTGGTGAGGAGGGTGAGGTTTTCTAGAGTATACTCATATGTTGTTTACTCATATGTTGTTTTCTAGAGGAAATAGCCCATTGTTTTCCAAGAAGATGTACACCTCGAAGCGAAAGAGATGTCGAGCTACAACGACTATCGAACTTCCAGCACGTACACATCGAAGTGAAACTTTATTTACATAGCATATTGATGTCTGCATTTGTAAAATTGAAGATTGAATGTGATATGAAACTTCCTTTGAGCTTGAACGACAGTGTATGGCAAGTGTTTTTGAGAGGCATGGGTGTAATTTCAAGTGGGGTTGATTTTTTTGCATCATTTATGGATGATCTGCACATGTTGTTTTGGTTATTACCTTCATATTATTTTTCTTCTCTTGCTTATCAAATTTTGGAGAGATGGGGATTAGTTTCTTGGTTTTCTGGAGAGAAAAATGATTGTAACCTATAGGATAATTTTGTTTAACATAGTTTGATATGCAAACGGCCCGTTGTTCTTGTTTTCTACCATAATAATTTTTTTGCATAATATATTTCATTACAAAAAGCTTATTGAATTGTTATGATCATGAAACAAACATTTTATTACAATATATTAATGGATAGATTAACATTAGTTTAGTTAATCTGTGTTGTGAAGAACTGGTCATGTATATTTTGATAAACTTAAATCTGCGTGGAGGTGTATATTTTAATTTTAAAAGGGTAGTTTAGGAATTTTAGGGATGTGTATTCAATAAAATTAAGAAATAAAAAATTATAGGGAATGTGTATTTAGTAAAAAGGGTATACTTAATAAAAAGGGACACGTGTGCAAATAAAAACACTCTTATTTTAATTATCATAATTACAATATACACACGTGCATTTACTGAAACATAAATAGAAATTTCCACAAATCAAATCTTCCGCTCACATTAGTTGCAAAATTGATTTTCCTCTCATTTTCCGATTCTAATTGGAAAAGATTTTTAATTATCATCTTCATCTTCATGAATATATATAAACATAAATAACATTTGTCACATTCTCATAAATTTCGTATTTATATTTTATTTTACTAAATAACACGCATATATTTATATCGCTTTATTATTATTATATATATAGAAACACATCAAATATAAATTTACAATTATCTGTTCACATTTTCAATTATCTGAATTCTAGTGCAAGCGCATGCATGTTGAAAATATTAATTAAGTACCAACTCCTCTGCTGGCATAATAAATAGAAACACATCAAATAGAAACGTCGTAACAAATTATTTTTTGAAACTTACTCCCAAGTATAAATTCTGCTATGTAATGTTATGATTAAGATTAGTAGTGATTTATAAAGAAAAATAATATAATTCATATTAAAATATAATACTAAACACATCCATCCCACAATTATCATTTTGTTTATTACATGTGGATGAAAGAGGTATTATTATTTAATAAATAGAGGGTAGTTGTTAGTTGTATGTGAGTTTTTTTTTTTTTTTTGAAAAATAGAGTTGAAATTTTGTGATCTGGAAGCATCCAGGCATCTATATGTATTGATTTTTTTAATAGTGTATATTTATTTTTTAATAAATGTATAATTATTTTATATACAGTTTTAATTTCATTTAAAAAACTAAAAGAATACTCCATTCACTAATAATTTGCTTATAAGTTATATAAATTTTTATTCATTTGTGTATATCTTTTTATTTATTGATATATAAATTTTGAATGTGGGTCCATTAATTTGAAGGTATCCGGATGCACATAAGAATTTCACTTAAAAAAAAAAAAGAATTCCTTTGGAGTGTATAATCAAAATGGTAAAATAGGTGAATCTTAAGTATTTCATATTCTAAAAATAAAATCATATTATTCTTGTAATATAAATTCAAAGAGAAGTAGATATATATTCTGTGCGGAGCATAGAGTTAATTTTCAGTACACCTTATTTATATTAGTTTCATGAGTTGATATACTATGCATATAAGCCCAATAAATTATATTTTGTTCAACCTATCTGTATTATTTTTTTCAATAATGTATCCTACGTTTCTTGACTAATGAATTACTAATATATTTTTTATGTTCAAGTGGATAGTTAATCTTTCATTAAAAAACTAATTAAGAGTATTATTGAAAAAGTTTGTTAACAAACTATATGTATTTTAATTTATTAACATATATGTATTCATTAATACTTATATATATGAATTGAATTCATTAATACTTATTATATATGGATGGAATGTGGGTGTATAATATTTTGTTTAGTCTTATTTAGTTATATAAACTATTATTTGTTTTATAATAAATGTATTAATTTATATATTTAGCTGTTTCTGTAAAACAAATTAATAGAAATTTCGCTCTTTAACTCTATAAGTTTTTATTTATTATTTTTTTATTAATAAATGTATATTAATTTGCGGTGTAACTTTTGTGTATTTGAGTCTACGAGATATTTTGACAAATTCGGAATATATATATGGAGTAAATATTAATCACGTGCATAGACACAGGCAAAAAATATCTAAGAAATTACGAACTACAAAATAAATAAAGAATAAATAGAATTAGGAGAATTATATTTATGTAAAACTTTTATTTAAACACAAATTAATGATAAATTCCGATATAACCCTCCGAGATCCGAATTGAACGAACACTTATATATTTGTAATTCTTTTTGTTGAATATAATTAAATTTCGATTTATATAAATTAAAAAGGGGTCGAAATTAATACTTATCATGAGGTAATTTAGAATTAATTAAACCATTCAAAAAGAAAAAAAAAGAAAACAAAAAACATAGGATTACTAATTAATTAACTACCATGTAGGAACTATGAAAATCAATACTCCATAATTTAAGTAAAATAATTCCTTTTCTTCAAATACTCTGTGTAAATCGGCTCAAACCTGTTACTCTTTAATTTATAAAAAATTACTCTTTAGAAAAATAAACTATTTTCTTCTAAATAAAAAAATAACTTTTCAAATTTCAAATTCTTACATACATACCCTAATTTATCGATTACTCTTTAGTACATGGAAAATAACTCGTTTCGAGAGATGAGTTATCATTTTTCTAAATAAAATTATTTTTCAAAGAATAATTTTTTATTTATTAAAGAGTAATTTTTATTAAAATAGGGTTCCCCAATTCACATGGGCCCACTCTTCACTTTTATGCCAGCAAAGTCCGATGATTCTAAAAGGATTGTAATTATATAACACAAATTAATTAAAAAAAAAAAGAAAAAAGACATACTTGGAATTAGTAGAGTATTGATAAAGTTTTCCCTTGGGTGAAAAGACAAGCAAAGCCACCTGAGCATCACACAGAACTGAGATCTCTTTAGCCTTCTTCACTAATCCTGTCCTCCTCTTAGAGAACGACACCTGTCTGCTTATCTTGTTTTCTATCCGTTTCAACTCAACCTTCCCTCTCCCCATCTCTCTCTCTCTCTCTCTAGATTTTGTAACACAACACTTACTCTGAGCTCTTTATATACTACCCAATGAAGAAGAAGGGCTGGAAACCCTAATTTCTTTAAGTGGTCATTCTCACACTTAAAGCTTCCCCTACACTAGAAAGCAAAGCACTCGTAGGTAGGTGGGAGGGGAGAGAGAGAGAGAGGAAGAGAGAGAGAGAGAGAGGGGGCAAACGATGTTTTCTATTTGGTTAAATTCCAAATCTTTAAATACTGCATATTGTATTGTTCTATTTTGGTTAGTGTGGAATCACAAAGTCACAACCTAAACCATTAAATTTACTCACAAAACATATTGTCAATGGATTTAATACGTAGGAGTAATATATTTTCAACTCAAAGTATTTGATGGACATGGAATGCTGTAATACAACATTAAAATGGTGCTTTTAATATCTAATTTATTTAATATTTTTTTCATTCACATGCAATTAATTACTTTATAATTTATTCATAGAGATTTTTTTTTTTTTTTTATCAAACAAAATGAAACATTTAGAGTACAAGGGTACTCCAATCCCAAAGGTTACAACAAAAATAATCAAAGTTTAAAAGATTAAAAAGAAACTTCAATCTAGAGAAAAACATATAGTAAAGGCCATATTCATAGAGAATTCTAATATTCATTTTTAAATAATAATAATAATGCTTTTAATATCTGATTTATTTAATATTTTATATATTCTTATAAAATTTTTAAATTATAATGGTACTTTTAATTTTAAGATTGATTTAATATTTTATTTTTATAATTTGATGAGGTATTCTCTTGAAAGAGAAGTGTATTTAAACTAGATGTGAGGCGGGTCGGTCCATCATTAAAATATTTTTATTATATGTAAAATATGTTTATAAGTAGTTAAAATATGTTTGAAATGAATCATATTATAGGGTAATATTGAGGTGAACCTGGTGCACCGGTGCACCCTAGAATTTACAAATTAAAAAATATGGGGTAGTGACAATTTTTTTTGAATATTTAATTAATGATAGAAATTAAATTAAAGTTTAATCTAACAATTAAAATCGTCCAAGTACATTGGCGTCGCAAGTGCACTGTAATTGAACTTCATTATAACACCTTAAAAACATATTTTAAACACCATTTACTATACTTTAAAAAATAAGTATATTTTTTATGTAAAAAATAAGCATATTTTACCTATAAATCAATTAGATTTTAACACGTTTCAAATAAACATCTTAAAAAACTTTGTATTAGAAAATTTTCACAAGTGATGTCCTGATTATTATTAAATAAAAGAAAAGGCAATTAAATGTAAATTACAGAAATAAAACATTGAAGCGGAGTCGAAGCATTGACTGAACCCTTGACTAATTCGCAACAAGAGCAACAGTCGACCACCAATTCGAATTCCTTATTCCATTTTTATTAAAATACTATATCCTAGTTAATAACCATTAAATTCTTAAGATATGTGATGAAAATTTGGGCATTAATTACAACACGTAGCAAGAATCTAATATGTGGAATATAAGATAAAACATAGAATGAAATAGGTAATAACATTTGATCGGATACTACAACTATATAACTGGTATACTATTGTGATAGCATTTTATGACAACTAATTTATACTTCCGTCATACGATTAAATTCATTATTTTCTTATTCTTGCATCCTATAATAAGGTTTATTCCTGTAAAAGAAAATAACATATTTGTCCATCACTTTTTAATACAAACAAAATACTTGGCACATTATTTATTACTTAAATATACCATATTAATTTTTTCTTAAACAACATAAAACAATGAAAGTGAACATGAACATGGGATGGAGGGTGTAGAAAAATACGGCCCTGCTGAAACCAACTCACAAAATAAGATACTTTATCCGTCTTGATTTTAATTTTACATTTTACTGTTTGCATAAATATTAATAAAATTCATTTTTAAAAAAAATTAATTTTTAGGGTAGTTTGATATTTTTGGATAATAAATAAATAATAAAGTATGTTATGTGTATTAAGATTAATATGTATTATTTGTACATATATCCCACATTGATTGATTGTAATAGATTGATTAGAAAACTATTGTATTCATCTGTAAGTGAAAATATCAATACAACATCTTTCTTTCATTATTCTCTATATGGTATACAGAGCCTTATTTGGCTAACGTCCTTTCCTTTGTGATCCTCAAACCCAAATTCCGCTGTCCTCCCCCTCTTTTCCAAACCCTCCCTTGTGTCGCCTGCAAATCATGTCCACCGATAGTGTCGTCGCTTCTGTCAGTCAGACCTTTAAAACCTCTCCACCAGCCCTTGCTGCCTTCAACACATCAACCCAAATCACTCTCAAACTCACGCCCAATAATTTTGTTGCATGGAGTTTCCAAATCAAGACTCTCCTCGGTGGCTATGATCTCTTCAAGTTCCTGGATGGGTCATATCCGAAACCGTCTGCTACCATTACTAGTGGCAATTCAACCCTTGTCAATCCAATGCATACATATTGGACTCGACAAGATCAACTCTTGCCCAGCACCCTGATTGGATCTATCTCGCCCAATCTAATCTCCCTCATTGCAGCAGCCAAAACCTTTCGTGATGCGTGGGACACTATATCCACCATCTACGGAAAATCATCTCGTGGGCGTATTCTCGTCCTCAAGAACAAAATCGTCAGCCTCGTCAAAGGCAATAAATTTGTTACCAATTTTATGCTTGAAATCAAGAGCGTTGTTGATGAATTATCTCTGCTTGGCGTCACCACTGATCAGGAAGACTTGGTCATTAAAGTCTTACATGGACTTGACGATTCCTGCAAAGAACTCAGTCATGCTATTATGCCGCAAGAGTCCTCCATCTCCTTCAAGGAATTGCATGAGAAACTATTGAGTTTGGAGTCTTAGATAGCTTCTCACTCACCTGCAGCGACAGTTCCAGCCACTGCTTTTCCAGTCATCAACTCTTCCCGCCGGCAACAATCTTCAGGTTAGCAACCAACTATTCAACACTTCTCGTCATCTTGCACCGATGTTTGCTCGGTCATCTTCTCAATCAGGTCATATCAATCGGACTGGATACCAGGGTCAGTGCCAATATTGTGGTTTCACAGGCCACTTGGCACGTTGGTGCCCAGACATTCGTGCTCTTACCGGTCAAAATACACCTCAAACAACTCTAGCGGCGCATGCTGTTTCTACTGTCCCTCCACAGACTGAATGGATTCTCGACTCTGGTGCCACTCATCCTATCACAACCGACCTAGCCTCTCTTTTCATGCTCCATTTGAAGGCTCGGACAATGTGGTAATCGGTGATGATAACCTTTTGAACATAACTCATACTGGGAGCCTACAATTCCAAAATGTTCCTAATCTCACTTTACTTAATGCTATCTTTGTTCCCACAATGTCTAAAAACCTTATCTATGTCTCTCAGTTATGCCTCCAAAATAATGTTCGTATTTTATTTTCTTCTTTTGGTTTTCAGGTGCAGGACTATCGCACGGGGGGCATCCTTCTCCGCGGACCTCGGGTTAATGGGTTGTATGTGTGGCCAAGTCAGTTCCACTCTCAACCTGCTAGTCTTATTGCTTTCCGTCAGTCACCTCCAATTTAGCATGCTCGTCTTGGTCACCATTCAAATAAAATTTTACAGTATATTCTCTCAAGCTCTAGTTTGTCTTCTAATAAGTCTGTTGCTATTAGTTGTGAGCCATGCAAGTGTAGTAAGAGTCATAAACAGCCGTTCACCAATTCTTCATTATCCTCTACACCTCCACTTCAAATAATTTTTTTGGATGTTTGGACATCTCCGGTTTTGTCGTGTGATGGCTTTTGTTACTATGTTATTTTTGTGGACCATTTCTCTAAATATATTTGGCTTTATCCTCTTAAAGAAAGTCTGATGTGTTGCCTACATTTATTGCATTTAAAGCGCTAATTGAGAATTATTTGAAATCTAAAATAATCACCTTCTACTATGACAATGGTGGAGAATACTTAGCGTTGCGTTCTTTTCTTGCTAGTCATGACATCACTCATCTTACTACTCCTCTCCACACTCCTAAACATAATGATTTCTCAGAACAACGTCATAGACATATTGTTGATACTAGTTTAGTCCTTCTTCATCATACCTCTATTCCTCTCTCTTTTTGGCCCTATGCTATATCTACTGCCATCTATTTGATCAATCGTCAATCTAAGGAAAATCTTGGTCGATTATCTTCATATGAGAAACTCTTTTGCACAGCTCCTAATCTCACCAAGCTTCGAGTATTTGGGTGCCAGTGTTTTCCTTGGTTACGCCCTTATACTACCCATAAACTCTCTCCACGGTTCATACCTTGTGTGTTTCTTGGCTATTCCCTCACTCAGAGTACATATATGTGTCTTGACCCCACAAATAAAAAATATACACCTCTCGTCATGTTTAATTTTTTGAACATATATTTTCCTTCGCCAACTCTTCCTCACCTTCCCTGCCACCCATGATATCTTTGTCTACACTTCACACTATCCAGATTGATGATTTGATCCCTACTCCACCACTGGTCACACTTACTATGCCTTCAGACCTGACGTCGGATCCATCTGCTGCTCCATTACACTCTGCGACTACTCCTGCGCCAGATTCCATGCCTCCTCTTCGTCACCCCATGACTACTCGTTCTCGCAATAACATCATTAAAGAAAATCCCAGGTACTGCTTAACTTCTACTACTTTGGATACCTTTGAAACCACTTCTGTCTCGTAGGCTCTCTCTCACCCAAAGTAGCGTGAGGCTATGTCATCTGATATCAATGCCCTTATTCAGAATGGAACATGGGAACTTGTTCCTCCTTCTCCTAGTCAGAATGTGTTTGGATGTAAGTGTATTTTTCGGATTAAAAGGAACCCTGATGGTACGATTGAAAAATTCAAAGCTCGTCTTGTTGCGAAAAGCTTTCATCAACGTTCTGGTATTGATTTCTCTGAGACATTCAGTCCGGTTGTTAAGCCAGCAACAATAAGGGTTGTTCTCAGTATTGATGTGTCGAGAAATTGGCCTCTCCGATAATTTGATGTCAACAATGCCTTCTTACATGGGGCACTTTCAGATGAAGTATACATGGATCAACCTCTCGGGTTTGCTAGCACTTCTACTCCAGATTTTGTCTGCAGATTGCAAAAGTCTATCTATGGATTGAAGCAAGCCCCTCGTACTTGGCACTCTTCCCTGCGTTAGTTCCTTATATCTATTGGCTTTGTTTGCACCAAGTCGGATGAGTCGCTATTTGTATATGATAAAAATGTCATCATGGCTTACTTTCTAGTGTATGTGGACGATCTGATTCTCACATGCAACCGTACTTCATTTCTCGACAAGGTTGTCGAGGCTCTAGCATCCAGATTTTTTGTAAAGGATTTAGGAAATCTCTCTTATTTCCTTGGTATTGAAGTCTTACGAAGTTCCACATCCTGTTACTTGTCTCAACACAAGTATATCACAGATCTTCTTGCCCGACATAATATGCTTGATGCAAAACCTGTGCAAACTCCACTTCCTCAAGGAACTAAACTTTCATTACATGATGGTTCTTCTCCTGCTAATGGCACTCTCTATCGACAGGTTCTTGGGGGTTTGCAGTATCTCTCCCTTACACGGCCTAATATTAGTTTTGCAGTTAACAAACTCTCATAGTACATACATGCTCTGACTCTCAATCACTGGGGTGTCGTTAAGCGGCTCATTCGATATCTCAAAGGCACTAGTCACTTTACCTTACATCTTCGCGGTAATTCTCCATTGTCTCTTCATGCTTTCAATGATGCCGATTGGGCTGGCGACTGTGATGATCGTGCCTCTACAGAGGCCTATATTCTTTTTCTTGGGTCAAACCCCATATCCTGGCGCTTCAGGAAGCAGCAAACTGTTTCACGTTCTTCTACTGAAGTTGAGTACAGAGCCTTAACTTCTGCTGCTGCTGAGATACAATGGACGCGTTCGTTGCTCACTGAATTATGAATCTCCATACTAGAGCCTCCTACCTTATATTGTGACAATGTTGGGGTGACTTATTTGTGCTCAAATCCGGTCTTCCACTCACGAATGAAGCACATCGCTATTGATTATCATTTTGTTCGAGATTTAGTCAAAGATAATTTTTTTCGGGTGTCTCATGTAGCCTCTGCAGATCAGTTGGCAGATGCCCTCATTAAACCTCTTTCACGACAAAAGTTGCTTCTGCTTATGTCCAAGATTGGTGTTCTTAATCGATTTCCATCTTGAGGGGGGCGTATTAAGAGTAATATGTATTATTTGTACATATATCACACATCGATTGGTTGTAATAGATTGATTAGAAAACTATTGTATTTATCTGTAAGTGAAAATATGAACACAACATCTTTCTTTCATTATTCTCTATAATGTGTGTTAAAAAAATGAGAAAAAATTTGAAATTAAAATGTATTAGAGGAATATTAGTAAGAGAAATAGTAAAAAAATACTGCTTTTTTGATTAAAATTGAACTTAAATAAAAAATAAAAAAAAATACTGAGGGTAGTAAAGTGAATTAAACTCAAACAAAGATATTTATATTTTGCGAAAATGGTGTGGTTGGTTGTGTAGTAAATGGTGTTGTGTTCGAGTTCTCATTGCATAGTGACAAGTCAAACCAAATGAAGGCCGATTATAGGGTAGGGTGGTGTATAAGGAAATTCAGGGCAAACAATTAATAAACCGTGATGACTTGGCATCTGCTGATTGGCTCCCGCTTTCCCGTTTTCTTACACCTTGTACGACGCATCAATTCTTACACCAAGTTTTGGATTTGTGCACCTTATTTAGAACGTGCGTTAATTTCTGCAACTATTTGTTCCCAGCTGTTGATTTTTAATTAATTTAAAATTTTAAATAAATAGAGCTCCATCCCGAAAAAGTTTTTACAATGGAGATTAAAAAAATATTAATTTTTAGAATATTGTGATAATTTTTTATGAGTTAGTTTCTTGTAAATCGGGTTTACATCATAAATTATTGTAAATTCTGTGATTCCCTTAATTTAAACATCCTAACAATACATAGAGTATATAGGATTGGAAGGGGGACCACAAGGTTTACACGGTGAACCCGGTTTACACAAGTATTTGTGATTTTTTATGGAGTAATAAATAAATGATAAAATATGTTTGATGTTAAGTATAAATAACTTTTTTTTTAATGAGATGGGACAGTTTGGAATAATTAAAAGGAAAAAAAAGACGAAAATGGAAAAATAATGTTTTGAATTCGATTCTTCTTATTCCCTCCATCCCCTACAAAGGGATTAATTTACACGTGGATTAAGAGTATTATTACTATTATTTAATGTGTTGCGGATAATTGTATTACCTTTAAAAATATCTGAGTCTTATTTTTTTCATTAGAGTAACTACCCATTATACAAAATACTCTTGAAAATAGGAAATAATTAAATGATAACTTTGGGTGCACACGCCTTTTCGATAGACAAGTAGCTATGCCGGTCACTACGCACTCATATCTCGAGCGTAGCATGGGCTTAGTTGATAGGTACCTAGTGAGTTCTCAGAAATTCCCGTTGAAATATTTGCATGTGATTTATCATCATATTTAGAGATTGATACAATTTCTTTTTAAAGTTTATTTTGACAATTCATTAACAACTAAATTATTCAACTCGACTTATGAAGGCGCTATGCACAATTTTGATCTTATATATATGGTTTATGATTTATTCTTTACTTTTTAAGATCTTTTATTCACATCTTTTACATGTTTTTTTTAAAAATATATTGGAACAGTGTTGACAATATTAATGAAGTTGCGAATATAAATTCATCAACATTTTAGGTTATAAGCAGCCAAATGGGTATATTTGATAATTAATTAATGTAGTTTGCTATTTTGTCCAAAATGTATTATTGAATATCTACTATATTTCTTCTCATTTAAAATGAAATAGTTTAAACATTTTTGGTCAAATTGTCGTTCTGATTTGACATAAGTTTTTAATTCCATACCAACCGTTGACAGACATACGAAATTAGCTGCTAAATACTCTCGCGTTTGAACGAGTAACATGAATATTGGGAAAGATGAAATTACACATTTATCCTTTTAGAGGAAAACATAATTAACCCTAATTAATGACTTCGATAAAACTTTTTTTCTCTTTCATGTGTCAATTAGTATTATGTCTCGGGATTATTCGGTTAAAATATTAGTTTTAACATAGATAAATATACGTCCCGCCCAAAGATCGTTCACTATTTCTTCATTTATTTATCTCACATAATCGCTCACCAAAAAAAAGGAAACATGATTCTAATCTAAAATCTCAAAACTACACATTATTTCAGAAATATCATCCATTCTTATACTTTATTTATTGTCTAAAAATACACAATTACCTTTAAAAGTCAATAAAGTTGGTCAAAAAAATAATATTTTTTTAATATCCGTGGTACAGTAAAGGTGAACGATTTTGATGGATGGAAAGAGTAATATTTTTTTAATATTATAAATACATAAAATAGAAAAGATGAGTGTGTCATTTAATAAAGGATTAATTGTTGTAGAAGTCTTTACCTTTATTTTGATTGCAAATTAATCTTAACATATGGAGTATAATATTTAGTATAAAATTGCACCTTCTTAATTTGGTTTTGCTATTCGAACCATCGGTCAACTTCTTGCTGCTCGGATGATTACGCGTCGTACCTAATGCCAAATCAGTTGTCCAACATTCAAAAAAGAAGTCATTTTGAAATTATTTATTATTGTTTTTTTTTTCAAAAGGGAAATATGAAATAAATATTCTTAAATTATATATAAGTAGTTGCCTAAAATAACTTTTTGCAAAAATATATGTGACAACATTAGGTGCATTCTAAATTTCTTTATATGTGTTGCTTTTTGATTGGTTGGTCTTTATTTAATTTTTTTATTTATTTATTTTTTAATTTAATGATTAATATTTATTGCATTTAATTATGGCAAATTTCTAAGTATGAAGCATTAATAATTAAATATATTAATTTCTTTATTCTACATTATAAAAATAAATATTAAATTAAGTCATTTAAAACATATAATAGATAAATGAGTTATTAGTTTTATTAAATCCGAAATAATCTATATTTTATCAAAATAAAGTGTGTAAATTAATATTTAATTGATTTATATTTTATTTAAAATAAAAATAAAATTTTAAAAAAATATTAGTTAAAACAATTAAATTAAGTATGTAATATATTTCATAATAAATTAAGAAATAAAGTAATAATATTAATTACTCATTAAAAAAATATATTCCATAATATTAATTTTAATTTTGTATAATTTATTTAATATAATATAACTAATGTACGGGCTTAAATAATCAAAATATATAATTTATTTATATTTACTAAATAAAATATATTTTTTTTAAAAATATTATATACCGCGTAACACGCGGGTTGTATACTAGTTACCATATATTTAAATTATGAATATAGAAACAGGCCATAATTCCCAAACATCAAAAACAATTGTCTATATAACCCACAGGGGTTGGATTAATTTTATTTTTTTAAATGATAAATTATTGCTCTTTAAATTAATAGGCTTATCTTTTAAATAACAAATTAGTACTCATGTTCATATTTTCTATGTCGTGAATAGGTAATCATTCAAGACTCCTAATAGTATAATAAAGATGATATAAATATCATGACAATTCTTTTTATATATGATAACGAAAATTATTTTTTAAATATAATAATTAAATTGCAGTATTCTAATATACAGATTAAATATAAAAAAATTGGCCCATTAACTCGGTTGGTTAGAGCGTCGTGCTAATAACGCGTCACAGGTTCGAGACCTGCATGGGCCATTTTTATTTTATTTATTTTTTCATTCAATTAACTATCTATTTCAAACTCTCTATACTCTATATACAACTCAAAAAATTTTCCCCTCTCAATGGTTTTAATTCTAAAATTTTCAATTATATAAAGGCTAGTTATATTCTAAAATTTTTATTTTATTTATTTTTTCATTTAATTAACTATCTATTTCAAAATCTCTATACTCTATATATATACAACTCAAATTTTTTTCCCTCTCTTAAAAATGGTTTTAATTCTAAATTTTTCAATTACAACTCAATTTTTTTCCCTCTCAGTGGTTTTAATTCTAAAATTTTCAATTATATAAAGGCTAGTTTATATTGTAAAATTTTTATTTTATTTATTTTTCATTTAATTTACTATCTATTTCAAACTCTCTATACTCTATATACAACTCAATTTTTTCCCTCTCCTAAAAATGGTTTTAATTCTAAAATTTTCAATTATATAAAGGCTAATTATCCGGTGCACCATGCACCAACTTTCAGAAACATATACACTCATGAATAAAAGTATACACTAATGAATAAAAATATATACACTTTGTTAGCAAAATTGTTATTAATTTTTTAATAAAAAACTGAATGTAAAAAAATTATACAATTATAAAAACTATATATCTATATACACTATTAAATAAAAACTTTTACAGATATAGACGCATTGTGCACCCGGATGTATTGGATATCAACTCTTATATAAAATGTTTTTTTTTAAATTCTTTTTTAAATATATCTTATATGTCAGAATCTCTCTATATAACTTTTTTTTTTAATTTTATTTTCCTTAATGTCTATTTTTCCATAAAATCTGTTTTAACCCTAAAAATATTTTGCTATATTAAGTGGTTTTTGTCAAATTCTTTTATTTTTCAAAATTTGACTCTCAATTCTTATGTCTATTTTATATATATATATATATATATATATATATATATATATATATATATATATATATATATATATATATATATATATATATATTAAGCCCAAACAAACATTTGTCAAATTTTGGGATAATTTTAGGTTGCAGGTATACGGTCCTAATATTTATCTCGCAAAATACATATTTCAGACCCTACAATTCTTTTTGTTTAATTGTTTCATTTTCTAAAACATACTAGTATATTTCAAACTCTGATAATTAAATAGATACATTGCATTTAAAAAAGAAAAAAATTGTCTAGTTGTTTTTAAGACGTGTGTGAGAATAACATTGGATAATTGTTAGAGTGATTTGATTAAGTATTAAACGATTTATTACCTCTCTACAAGCTTAAGCTTTTAGATGAAGTGATCATTTAACATGGTATCAGAGCTCATAGTTAACAAAGGTTCAGGGTTGGTTATTTAACATGGTATCAGAGCCTATGGTTAACAAAAGTTCAGGGTTCAAACCTTACCGCCACTCATTTATGAGAAAAATTGCACATGCAAGGTTTGAGGCAAAAAGTTAACCCCGTCTGCATGTGAGGAATAAAATATTTAATACCATCCCTAATTTCGGTTCGGAACGGATTTTCGATTGTATTTAGATCGGTATGGTTCGGATCGGTGCGGTTCAGTGTAACGAATTTACCAAACAAATTCATTTACAAAAATGTTTAATTTTTTTAATGTTTATTTTTAAAATAAGATATAAATGCTGATTTATAATTAGTGATTTATTGATTTTATAAGCATATTTTAAATAATTAAAATATTAAATATAAATATTTTTTAAAATTTATTTAAAAGTTTTATAGCTAATATATTCAAACAAAAATTTTAATATACTAATCCTATCGTATTATATATTTAAAGAAAATAAATTTATAAAAATAAGAATTTATACATTTATAAAATAAAAATTGAATAATTAATAGTATTATTTTAATATCTAAAGTGAAAGAAGATTAATTTTTATAATATGGATTATAAATTATTAAAAAAATATAAATATTATTTTAATGGGAAGAATTAAGTTAAGGTAGAATATAATGCTTATTTTTTATTATTGAGCTTTAATAGGGTATAGAATTTTATTTTAAAGTATATTTGTATTCAGTTTTTTGGTTCGATACGGTTTCGTTTGGATCGGTTCGGGTTTCGGTTCATTTTATCAGACGATATCCAAGTTCATACTGTAAAAATATTTTAATTTTGGTTCGGTTCGGGAATATCAAATAGCCAATGAATTTTTTTTGATTTAGAACTTTTTCGATTGGGTTTCAGTAATATCTAATTATTATGCACAGCCCTAGGTAATTAAAAAGAAAGAAAATACTTTTCATTCAAATAAAATTGAAAATGCAAAAACTTGTATGAAACGGATAAAAATGATATGAAAAAGAAAAAACTTGCGTGAAACAAATAAAAAAGGTTAATTGCGCCAAAAGACCTGACCTTTTCGCGAATTTTAGATTAGTCCAAACTTTTCAGTATTTACAAATAAGTTCTCGACCTTTAACCCTTTTTTCAAATCAAGCCACCGGGCAGCGGAAGGCCTGCCCGGTGCTGACGTGTCCATCTCTTTTCCACGTCACCTTCCACGTGTACAAAACGAGGTCGTTTCAACCTTCCACCTATCGAAAAGTTAATTGCATGAAAAGTCTCAACCTTTCCGGCCGATTGTGAATTAGTCTAAACTTTTTAATATTTTACAAATAAGTACCCGACTTTAGCCTGTATTGCAAATCGAACCACCGGGCAGCTGGAGATCTGTTCGGACGTTGTCGTGTCATTATATAGGCCAAGTCACTCTATATTTGTTAACAACACGGCTTCATTTTGATTTTTTAAATTAAAATTTCATGTATATCCAAAAGAACGTCCTCATATATCACACATTAACATTATCTATTAAAATCCGCCATGTGTGAGGGGTTGTGGAAGATAACTTCTAAATTTCGATTAGATGATCCATACGGTAATTGTTATTGCTATTTAGCAACTAGAGTGTAGAAAAATATTTTGGGAACAAGAATAATGATTAATCGGCTCCTTCAATTCTGTGGCCGATCTGTTCTTGGCCTTAACCATGTAAAAGTACATTGTCGGATTTTCTCTCTCCATCTATTGTCGTGATTCATATTTTGATCAAATAATGTTAGTGTGATATATGATGGTTTTCTTTTTTCTTTTGGAAATTTTATAAATAAAAAAAATAAAAACAACGTCCTTTTGTTAACTAGTGTGGAGTAACATGACATATACAGTTACACGTCAGCTCCACCCGGTGGTTCGAGTTGCAATACGGGCTTAAAGTCAGGTACTTATTTGCAAAATATTCAAAAGTTTGGACTAATTCGCAATCGGCGAAAAGGTTGAGACTTTTCATGCAATTAACTTTTTGACAGGTGGAAGGCTGAAACGACGTCGTTTTGTACACGTGGAAGAGATATGGATACGTCAGAATCGGGCAGGCCTCCCGCTGCTCGGTGGCTTGATTTGAAAAAAGGGTTAAAGATCGAGAACTTATTTGTAAATATTGAAAATTTTGGACTAATTTGAAATTCGCGAAAAGGTCATGACCTTTGGCGCAATTAACCCAATAAAAAATGGTAACTACTATAATAAAATTATTGTTAGGAAATACTATTTATTTTCAATATAATCTAATTGTAGGCAATATATTATTATGCAATTATATTATCTATTCAATTATTTTGTGAACTTAATTAAGTGATCCAATTAAAATGAAAAATCCATGGTTTATAATATTAATGATATATGTCAATTGAGTAGATAATCAATACTACCTGACCATGACCAGGTGATTATGAGTGGTCTAGTTAGGGAGTATATATTTACACTTGGTTATGATTCTCAATATACTAAGTCACATATAATTCACTCTTCTCCCCATCGAAAGAGATTACGATGGTCCCCATAAAGGAATAAGAATGTTTAGTTGAGGAAAACATAATACTGCTAGATGATGAGTTTGTGTTCCGCCTAGACAACTAAATGGATTATTAGATCCCAGTTTATCATGATAGGGTCTCAAATATTAGGACTTATGAATTTATTTCCTACAATTATATGATATCCAGATAATGAAAAGTAATAGTAAAACAAAAGACTTGTGTGAGGTGATAATCATTATAATGTAAAGTGATACTGAAATATGATAACTGTGTTGTAAACTATTTTATATAGCATAAATAAAATATAATAACATTCTAAAAGAAAAGTAATAATGTCTTTAATAAAAAAATTGATATTGAAAATTAACTCGAATGCTTTATTTTGCGTGTATATATATATATATATATATATATATATATATATATATATATATATATATATATATATATATATTTCAAACTAGTAATATCAATGAACAAGAGTTACAACAATGGTGTGAAAATAATACATTTCTTTCAAATAAAATTAGAAAGTGTAATGCAATGTAACAATATCTTAGAACATAAATGTGTTATCCAGATTATTATAATCTCCTTGAAAAGAATTGCAGTAATTATTACTATCATCTACTTTGATGGGCAATTGGGTTTGATCATCCAAGTTCCATAGACCACCCCACAAGTAGCAATCAAATGGAATGTTGAAATCAGTGTTAGCAGTTGAATAATATTCTTGATTAAACATCATTTCTTGATCATGATTTCCAATTTCTCCCACTTTCTTAATGATTTGATCATGATCAACTGCTGCTAATTCAGAGGGCTCATATTCATTACTAATATTATTGGTGTGATCAGAGTCTGATTGTTGCTGTTTCTTGACAAATTTCCTCTTTTCTTGCTTCATATGACATGGCTTCCTTATCTTGAAATGGGTTCTCCAGTAGTTTTTAATCTCATTGTCTGTTCTTCCTGGTAAATGTCTTGCTATGGTGGACCATCTACATGTATGGACCATACTAATGCATGTAAGAACAGAGAATAGTAATAGATTTTACAAGTTCTTTTAATTCCTTATATTTAGTGTTAAATTTTTAATACAAAAATATTCTTGATTTGATTTTTATAACCGACTCATAAACATGTCAACCGAGTCATAAATTTGTGTGCAACTGAGTTATGAATATCTACAATTGGATCATTTATTTTTACGGAATCACAAACTGATCCAAGGTTTTATAGTAAAATTGAGTATGCTACATCAGTCCCACATTAAAGTTTATATTTTCTATTTTGCTTTGTCCTAATTTAAGGTTTACATTTCATTTTTTGTCAGGTTGGCCTATACAAAATAATTAATTATTACATCTAGTTTGTCCTAAGTTAAGGTTTACATTTTATTTTTTGTCAGGTTGGCCCATACAAAATAATTAATTATTACATCTAGGGTACATATTAGAATATTATATCTGTTAATCTACATAAAAAAAGTAAAAGCAATATCAAACGTAAACTCGAAACAGAGGGAGTATTTTATAACATTCCACTAGGAATTAAAAAAGATAAACAAAATGGGGTTTTGTAACTCTTACTTCTATTTAATTTATTGCCAAATTTTGTTGTGTGACACCATCTCACAGAATAATTTCTTTCTCATGTTATAAAATTTTAATAAAAATTATACTCAATTTAATAAAAAGTGACAGTGTTGCAATGATTTAAGACATAATGTGTGCGTCTGAATTGAATCATATAACACGTTGGTTAGAGCAGTCAATTCACGCTATTATTTATTTTCTTGAATATTCATAAATCAAACAATAATGGGTATAATAGAAATCATGATGGGGGTGGTGCAGTCAAATAGTAAAAGCTAGCTAGTTGAAACCTTAAATGAAAAAATCTTACTTGTTACCCCACAAAGCATGAAGTTCAATGATAATTGCTTGTTCTTGAGGTGTTAAATGGCCTTTCTTGAGGCCAGGCCTCAAATAATTCACCCACCTAAGTATGCAGCTCTTACCACTCCTCTTCAAACCTGTCCCACCATTATCAACCAAACATTACACACACTGACACACATCATTACTTCACACACGTGATACAACCTAGCCATAGTACCATTCTAATATTAGTCTAATGCTGCCCTGTCCCACTTAGTACTATCACTTGGACAGTAGTATATTGTATAGTATATGTATACCTGTACATTTTGATACAAAGCTCCATCTCCCTTCACCATTGATGCTAATGTAGTGAAGAAGAAGCTTGTCTTCTTGTGGAGTCCATGGCCCTTTTCTCCATTCTTGCTCACCTTCATAATTACTTCTTCCCATTTTTCTAATTGGTTGATAATTTCTTGTCTCCAGTGTTGTGACACTACCCTCTCTCTCTCTCTCCTCTATAAATAGGGAGAAGGGGGGGTTAAAATCTTGATCTGAAGTGATTAGTGAGAGTGGGTTAATTAATTAAGGTGATGTCATTAGCACTAATCCTGGCTAAGTAGCCTAAATCTTTGTTCTTTATTACAAATCACCGTTCTTCCTTACATCGTGTGACAGGTGTTCCAGCATCTTGTGTCGGGAGGATTCTCCACCAATGGTGTCCCTACGTGTGTCCACAAATCTTGGCGGCCGTACACATCCCACATAATTAAACAACATTAATTAATATTCCTTTTTTCATGATTTCACAGTTTGGGACTGTTTCTATGAATCTTAATAGTTGCGTGAGTTATGGAAATACTTATATTATTATTACATAATAATAATAATAATAATAAAGTAATAAAATATCAAACAAAATGCATGATACTACTTTCTTATGTAGCATATTTTTAAGATGTATTAAAAGAAATGGTTGTTATATATAAATTCTCCAAAATTAAACGTGCTTGACGGAAAAATCTAATAATGGATGAACTGTTGAAAAAACATTGATATGTGGGATAGATGGTAAGTTTGGGAGTGTGCTTGAATTGGAAAAATCTAATGATGGATGTTCTTTAAAAAAAAAAACTTCTAAAAAAATCAATGTCTATGAATCGTAGAAAAATAACTGTGAGAGTGTTTTGATTAAATATTGAACGATTTTCCTTTTTATAAACTTAAATTTTTAGATGAAGTGGTCGTTTAACATAATATCAGAGTTAAGGGTCCAAAACCTAGCAAAAATACAGGATACGAACCTCACTGCCATTCATTAATGAAAAAAATTCCACATATGATTCTCTTTTTTATCCGCTTAAACTTTTAGATTAAATGAGGAGGTAACTATGGATCGAAAATCACAAACATAGAGGGCCTAAATAAATAATCATCTTTAGTATTAAGGTTTAGACCTTCAAAAGAATTTTGACCGAATGTATGAAAATATAAATTGACCAAGTCAACTATTCGCTCCCTCCGTCCCACTTAAAGGGTATAATTTTTTTATTTTGACGTCCCACTCAAAGAGTTCCTTTTCATTTTTTACACATATGAGACCCACACATACCCACTAATACAATTAAAATATAGAATCCACATTCTCACTAATACAACTACCCACTACACATTAAATAATAATACTCCTTAATTCACGTGCAAAAAACAAACACTACCCTTTGGGTGGGACGGATGGAGTATACTGATTCAATGGTGTTTGTTGGGTGAAGTATCAAAACAAAAGAAATACCCTCTTCCCTCGAATCTATGTATAGGGGAGTTGTTACCTTTATTTACGCCTTATTTTATATTTTCTTCCAACTCATTATGTTTGCATGTTATTTTAATGATGGAGTTTAAGAAAATTTATTTTTTTATTAATTTTATTAGGATAAATAGTTTTTAAGATAAAGAATAAGCATATTAATTATGTGTATTAGGTGAGAAATTGTAAATTTATAATAAGATTTAGTGATTTATATTTAAAGTTGGAGATTGATGTGATTTATTTTATTTTATTTTTTTGGTGAAATTTGATATATAAAAAACGAAAACTTAACATGTGAAATTTAACGTGGGAGGATGAGAACATTAATTGTATATGAAATTTTAAAATAAAGTGTATAACACAATACATACATACTATCTCATGACTCATATGCCTGTTAAAATTTATTTGCTAATATATAGATAAATAAATATATAATCTGTGCAAGAATTTTCTTTCGTTCTAAGGATATCTTTGAGAATAATAATTTCTTTCTGGGAAGCATTTAGAAGCTTCGTGATATTTCCAAGTTAGTAATGGAAGATATAATAATAAAATGATGTAAAGAGATTGGAAACTATGAGTCATCTGATGGACGCGTGGAGAATTAAATTACTAAACGTCATTAATTTTTACTTAATTATTTCGTTAAACATGATTAAACAATGGGCATAATGCCATATGGGTAGTAAAGTGCAGAGTATCACAACCTTCTAAATAGAGAGATCTAGATCTTTTGAACACTATCATGTCTATATTAATCTAAAATAATAGTACTCCTATTCCATATTTATCTTAATAATAGAAAAAAGGTTTACATTAAGTTAATTATATTTTATGAATTTTAAAAAAATTATTAAATATAAGGAAGTTTACACATTCATTACACTTAAGAACACTTAATTCCTTTATAGTATATATCATAATTAGTCTGATAGAATGACGACGAACATTCAAGTATTGGAGTTCTCCAAGGTTGGATATGGGAGAAGAAACCTCTTGCACGTAAGAGTAAGATATCTTAATTCAACCAGTTCGACCAATGAAGAGGATTCAAGTGAATGTTAGAGTGTAATTTGATTAAGTATTAAACATTCAATTCCCTATAAGTTTAAACTTTTAGATGAGGTGGTCATTTAAACACTTAACAATAACCTTTTGCCTATGAATGTGGTTGGGATATCAGACTCTGCTGCAACCTGCAAGACCCCCTTACCCTTCATATGAAATGTAAAACATTTTTAAAATTCATAAAATATAATTAACTTAATGTAAACCTTTTTTGTATTATTAATTATAAATATGAATTAGGGGTTAGGGCTATCTTTTCTTTCATAAATCCACCGACTCTTACAAGCTTTAAATTCCCATTAAATTAAATGAACTCAAATGAATATGTAACCCACAAATTCATAAAATGGGCTTTTAACATGTAGAATAAAAATCCAAAAGTTGGGCTTTAATCTTTTGGGCTCTGAAAATGTCCAATAGTGTATGGGCTCTTTTAGGGTTCCCGACGATATGAACAAGGCTATGGGCTAGGGCTCACTTTTCTTCTATAAAATCCACCGACTCTCATACCCTTCCACTTCGCTTGGGAACTGAACTCAAATCAGAAGCGGCGGCGATCGGGGGCGTGGAAATGGAAGAGATAGTTGACGGAAGCAATCGGTTGGGCGTGGTCGGAAAGTCTTTGTTCGTAAATTGCGATACAGTAGCCTTTCCGATACCGCCCATGCCGACGGTTTCCGATCTACTCTCCCATTTCCTCCCGGATATAATCTCCTTCGTTGACGGCCCATTTCCTCCTAGATACTTGAAACTGGATCATCTAGATAAGTAGATCTCGACTATTGAGATTTGTTTTTTTTGAGTCTTCAACGTATTATCCGATAATTTCGTATAAAAAAGACACCATAATTCAATTTAAATTCCCTGATTCATAAAATTACATGATTAACCAAAAGCAGGAGAAGATATTTTGTAATTCGAGTGTTTGAAGCATTAAGCTTCGCATTCTGGGCAGGGAAAACCCCCTATAGCCCGACAATTAGTGCAGGGAGAAGAAGCGTGTTTAGAATTGATCGCAAAAGCGCGACTTTTGTCATCCACCATGGGAAGTAAACTGAATGGACCTCCCTGTTTAATGAGGCCAGATCCTCTGCACTTAGAGCAGGCAATCAGCTTAACTCCGCCGCATCTCTTGCACATCCCCAATGAACTAACACCAAATCCAACAAATATGCAATCAGATTTTATTTTTGATGAATTATTGAAATTGTTTGGTACCTGCGCTGGGAAGCGGAGATGAAAGAATCGATTTTAGGGGCGGAGATGGTGGCGGAGAGGAGCAGAGCTCCGACGGTGTAACCTGCAATATCACTGGCTGTTATGTGTTCAAACATCCTTCTCTATCTTCCATGGATGAAACTGAAACTGCTCCTTTCTTATCTTTTCGCACATTGTGTTTTGGGCTGGCCCATCAATTCAACACTCTTTTGGGCCCGTGTTATTTCCATTGTGTCGTGTACCTCAGATTTGGCTGATAATACGCAACCGTCACCCTAAATTGACGAAATTCCTATTTTGCCATCGTCCAAAAAAAGGAAACGAAGGCGGATTCATTGATGTTTTTCAACTCAACTTTGTTTGGTTACAAGTAGGGATGACAGCGGGTAGGGTATTCGCATTTTTTTGGTACCAGAACTCATATCCGTTAAAAATGCTATTACCGTATCCGTCTCATTACCGTTTAAATTACTACTTGCAATACCCGTATTCGTTCCGTACCCGATTGTTCGTACCCGTGGGTACCAGAACCCATCAAGCTTTATTTTTTTTAACCTAAAATATTAAATTTCAAGTCTCAAACATTTAAATAAATATGTTTACAACATTAAACATTCTTAATCTCAACCTTAAAAAATAATTAAAATATGAAATAAAATTACCACATAAGTTTTAAGATCTTCAATTCAAACTTCAAATAACATACTTATGATTTGTATATTTATTTAAATATTGAAATATGCATATAATAAGAATTACTTGTGTCTAAAAGGTGAAGGGTGATTTTTTTTTTTAAATATGAGGTTAAGTGTTCGAACTCTTTATAAAATACATACATATAAGTATTAAATGGGACGGGTATATGCGGGTCCTTGCTACCCTTATCCGATTTTTTATCCGGGTTCGAGTAACGGGTATCCGAGGGAGGTGAATCCGAACCCTAATAGTATTTTTTATTTTTTTTCTCAAACCCGTCCCAAACCCGATTATAGGCACCCGAACCCGTCCCATTAGGGTTTGGTCTGGTTGGGTACCCGGAAAAACCCGTGAAACTGTCATCCCTAGTTACAAGGACAAAATTACAATTTCAACACCGCAGGAAAAGAAATACTCTTTCCCTTCGCTTTTAAGGGTTCCAATTTATTAGAGGAAATAAAACCCTTGAAAGCAGATGAAGGGAGTAATCAATTTCAGCCATGATAAATCGAAGACCAAGTATCAGTTACTTATGGAATAATATTTTTTTAATGCATAGTGATAATATGGCTAAATCGAAGACCAAGTATCAGTTACTTATGAAATAATCTTTTTTTTTAATATATAGTGATAATATATTAGTGTTGTGTGTAAGTTTTATGAAGATAAATTAATTGTTTTGCTTAAATTTCATCTATAAAAAGAAAAATGTAAGAGGACTTCAAAAATTGTATTTCCTTCCGTCCAAATTCATTGTCAAGTTTACTACTCCATGTGATAAAAGTATGTTAGATGTGTTAAAAATATAATAACAAATTTGAAATTAAAGTATTAAGTTAGGTAGATATTAATTAGTTGTTTTTTTAATTAAAAATTGATAATGAATAATTAATGAGAGATCTTATCTTCATAGGTCTTTCTTTTTATTAACTAGTTTATCTATTTAAGGACATAATGATGTCTTTAATTGAAAAAAAAAAAAACTCCTTCCGCCCCAAAACTATTTCGTTCCGCATTATATTAACCATAAAAAAAAGAATTATCACATCAATTCTCATCCCTAAAAGTATATTTTAATTACAAATTTATCGTCCTCACCTAACACACATAACATACTTTATAATTTATTTATTTATCTCCTAAAAATAATACATTATCTTCAAAAATTAATAAAATTGATAAAAAAATAATATTTTTTTTTAAACTCCATGTGTAGGGTGGGGAGGGAGTACATGTAAACCTAATTCAACCTGCTTTAATCTATAAAATTCTAAATAAAATAAAATTATAGTAATAAATGTAAGGTTTTTAGGGTTTGGCTTCAATATAAAGCCGACGCTAGTCATCGATTGCGTATCACAAAATCCTGTCTCTTGTTCCGCCGTTCTAATAATGGGCGACGGCGGTTGAAAGCGATTTATGAGTCGTCGGAATCTTTCGGTTAGGGCGTCGTTGGTAAGGCATCGAGCTGTTGAATAAACCCTTTCTAACCCTTACCAATGCCGCCCATACCGATGGTTTACGATCCTCTCTCAGGATGGTTTTCTCTATTGATCGTGTGGATCTGTCCACGGATCTTGTTTTGTTACTCGAAAATCTTGTCTATTGTGATTTTTCTCGCGAAAAAAAGTGTAAATTTGAATAAGAATCTCGAAGAGGAAGGGTATATGCCATAATTATTTCCATGAATCACCTCTGTTTACTTTCTTTTGCAGGGATATCTGGATTTATGTATTGAATGTGACATTGCTGGTGGGATTTCTGTTAATCCATTGGTTAGGGTTTGAAACCCCTGAGGTTGACTTGATTTGAAATTATTTGGTTTCAATATTTTGTTTTGTTGGTGGATCACTCAATTTAACTCTTGCTTGTTGTTGATTAGCTCTTGATCAAATTGGTAGACAGTATGTTTTATACTTTGGATATGCTGGTGTTGATGTTTTTCTGGTTCATGTAGCTCAACAACTATGGGCTTCTATTGGGATCTCACTCTTTGAAATTATTTGGTTAAATAATGTTGTTACTTTAATATTAATTAGAACATTGAATAAGAATTGAGTTTAGCATTCAATAAACAGTGTCTTTCTTCAATGATCCAAACGGAAAAAAAAGATTTAAGTCTATTTATATGTATAGCTATCAGATCACCGCTTCATGTTTGGCACATTTATATGTACGTCCCTTATCTCTAAGTTTTAGATGGAACACAAATAGTGCGAGTTTGAACACAATTTTGGCTAGTATCTACTATCAAAATAAAATTCAATGAAACACATAATTGATTATTGTGGCTATGACTGTTCTTTCTTCTTACCTTGCAATTTTGAACACAATTTGCCTTCTCTTCAAGTACAAATCTGTCTCGTATCAAAATGGGGGCGATTTTGTTGTAGTTCACTAAAGTTGTTGGTTCTTTCTATGAAATCTTTAACATACTGATCTAACATTACTCTTTGCACTAACCAAATCCGTCTCCGGTTCCATAGGCAGGTTGTGGCTGAGAGCTATAGCTCAAATTAGACATCTTGAATGTATTGGGATGATGAAGTAGATGAGCAGAAAATGCTTGTGGATATCCTCTTGATTTCAAATCGAGTCAAGTTAGATTTGCATACACACGATTGTGGACTGGATTTGTAATCCCTCTCTCACCAGATGCAACATGACTCGAATCAACTAGTTTGTGAAAGTTTCTCAGTTGTAATAATACAACACTTTTCTATTTATCTACCTTGTATATAGAGAGTAGAGACGTTACTTAAAACGGACCGGCCCTAGCTCTATGGACCTGGCCTGTGATCAAGGCCTAAACAGATCTAACTATAACCATATTGGACCTTGTGCTTAACGGGTTACTAATAACGGACCTCAACAAGCTTTAGAAAATAATAAAAATAATATAATTTATAAATTATAACATAGATAAATGGACACACAATACATGAAAAAAGGATTTCAAAATTATTTTAATTTTAAATTTATTACTTATTTTTATACATATACAATTATTTTAGTATTTTTTTATTATTAAAAAAATACTACAATAATTTTTAAAGTCAACAAAATTGGTAAAAAAAAGTAAATTTTCTTGAATAACATGAAAAAAAGTAAACATAACTATTACTCTAATAACTATTACTCTAAATATAGATGGAGTATAAATATTATTACAAAATGTAAACATAATTATTACTTTAAGACGGAGAGTGTATAATATTATTACAAAAGGTAAACATAAGGAGTATAAAATAATGATGTGCAATTGTAACTATTACTCAATAGAGGGAGTATAAATAATATTTCTCACGTCTCACTATATATTAAAATATTATATTTTTAATGTAATTATTATTTCGATATAGAGGGAATATAAAGTAATGATGTTTGTGTAAAATGAATTATAAATTTAAATTTAAAGTAACTTTTAAGATATGAGACAAACAAATAAAAATGAATTTAAAAAAAAAACATAAAAGATTTTGTGGGAGGAATATAGTAATATTTTTTAAAGTATCTTTTATACTCTATCTTCGTTTGCTCATTCTTTTTAAATCTTACATTGGACATGTAACATGTTATATGCGCTATCCATTCGTGAATTTGAAGAGTTGTTTTATAGGAGGAATATTTTGACGAAGTAGTTTTATTTTTTATTTTTTTTAACAAATTCTTAAAATATTCATTTCTTTCTATTATTTTTTTAAAAAAATTCTTAAAATATTCATTTCTTCTTTACTCATGTATCATCTTTCTATAGTATTCATTTTACTATCCATGAGTGATGCACTTAAAATTATGTATTTGAGTAAATTTGATCTTAATCGCATATTAATTAAAATTTTAAATCGATGAGAATAATTTGACTTAGGGTAGGTCTTGCATGAGACCGTTTCACGTGAGATCATTTTTTACTTTTTAAAATAGTTATCACTTTCGCTATAAATCATTATAACTTTTCATTAATTTATTATCACTTTTTATTTATATTATAAATTTTCATGAAAGAACATTATCACTTTTCATTAATTTATTATCACTTTCCTTCATAAAAGTTATCACTTCCCCGCCATCTCACGTAATGGCTTTCTCACGATTTCACATGAGTCTTTATCTTTGACGTATATAAAAATTTATAAAATATTTATAAATTAAAGCAAAGCACTTATGTTAATATTCAGACACACCCTCCTCAAAATACGACAAATCTTTCTCCCTCGTTAAACTCATTGTTACATTTTCTCTGAAAATGGGGCTCGTCTTTCTTTTCATTCCCCTTTCCTAATTTTTTGCTGCAGGTAAATAAAATAAAATAAAAATAAATAAAAGAAGTAAGTTCTATTTTTTTTTAATTGGTAAAAAACAATTTATTAATGATAAATATATTCAATCTTCTGCCCCCGACAGCTATAAGATGAATCTTGGAGAACGCCTCCATTCTTCATAATAGATTGATAAGCTCTCTGAGTGTCTCCTAAGAACCTAACTGACGTAATTTAAACTCTTCCAATAATTTTCCAGACACAAATTTATCATTATAGAAAATAATCGAATTTCTGGTTTTCCATATCAACTACACCACACATTCCTAAATGCAAACCAAAAATACATTTCCTTTTCTCCCTCTAATAAGCCTACTAAAATGAAGTAAGTTTATAGGGGGATTAGAGGATAACACAGTATTCACGTCCAGCCACTTAATGCACTTCATCCAGAAATGTTAGGAATACTAACATTTGAAAAAGACATGACAAACTAATTTCGGAGTTGTTTTGCATAAACAACACTTAACATTTGCATCTTCCGCCATGATCTTTCTCCTTAGAAAGTTTGTGTAAGTCGAAAGGCGTTCCCGCAAGACTCTTCAAGTGAGAACTCGAACTTTAGGCAAAGTAATTTTGTTCCACACTAGACTGAAGTGCTCTTTTTCCTTTACTTCTGGGCCAATTTGTTGCATCCATAGTGTCTCATACGCTCTTCTTGTTGTGTATTTGCCACCTTTCTCTGTTCCCCATTGCCAAGAATCCGCTTTACCTGGTTTAAGAGAATACAAGTTAATAACCAAAAGCATGTCTTGAAACATTTTTATCTTATTATCACGAAGCTCTCGACTCCATCTCCGCCTCCAAATCCATACTCCCTCAACCCACACCCCCATCTCCGAGATACTAGCCTCTTTCTCTAAATTAAGACAATAAAGATTAAATAATCTAATTCAGAGGCGTTCTCCTGTCCAAATATCATCCCAAAAAGAAATGTTTCTCCCGTCTCCTAACACTCTAACAAGCCTAGAAAAAATCATCCTCCCTGAATATCCCCAACAGCTTTCATAATCTCCCCCCACCACCCTGAAGTTTTAAAACCCCTTCCCAGCAGAATTTTGTGTGAATCCATTCCTCCCAGAACTCTCCACCTAAATGGCAAAATTCTAGCCCAAAGCTTATCATTTTTAAAAAAGAATCTCCAAACCCATTTACCCAATAAAGCACAATTGAAAGACTCTAAATCCTTAACCCCAAGCCCCCCAAAGCTTTAGGATAACACAAAACATGCCATTTAATCCAAGAGACTTTTTTGATACTCTCACCCCCCCTAGAAAAACTAACATTGTAATTTAGAAATCTCTCTCAAGACTGATTTAGGAGCACGATAGATGAACAACAAATATGTAGAGATAGAAGAAAGCACCGAGTTATATGAAATAAGTGAATAATAATTGTATTCACTATATCATTATATAAAGTTATTATTATTTTTTTATAAAAAAAATTACTCCACCGCCCTCATAATACTTGCACACTTTGTAAATGGGAACAACTAGGGATGACAATTTGGCCCACTCCACTTTGCCCCGCCCCGCACAGAGAATGGTGTGGGTTCGCCCCGCCCTGTGCAAGGGCCAGTTCGGGTCTGAGTCCTAGCCTTGCCCTGCCCCGTACTAAAATATTAAAATTTTTTATTTAAAATATTTATTATATAATATAATTTATTGATATATATTAAATATTATACATACATTTTTATTTAATTTAAATAAAAGAAATCATATATGATAATTATATATAACTATTACAGAATACTTTATTACAAAATTATATATATAATTAAATATATAATGTAATAAAAAAAATTTAAAAATGAAAATAAAGTTTAATTATTTAATTTAAAATTTAAATTTACTTCATTTTATTTTAATTTAAAATTTTCTATTTGAATGTATTATAATTTATCAAAAATGATAAAAAAAAAACGGGGTGGGGCGGGGAGGACCCGCTCCGCATAGGGGCGGGGCATGGGTCCTCAATAGCTGACCCACAGCGGGCACAGGGCGGGGCGGGGGATAGGAGTGCGGGGCGGGGCACCGAAATACTCGGCCTGCCCCGCCCATTGCCATCCTTAGAAACAACATAATAACAACACCATTACAATACTATTATTATAAAAATGTCATCTACTTTTTATACATAATTCAATTAAAGTGAATTATATCATACTCTCTCCGTCCCCAAAATACTCGCACACTTTCTATTTTGATTCGTCCCAAGAATAATTGCACACCCTAAAAATGAAAATAATACACAATATCAATAAACTTACAATTCTACAATATCTCAAAAAGCCACATTCTTTTTACACACAATCTAGTCAAAGATCAACTATATCATACACTTTATTCTATTTAATTATCCAAAATACATCTTCTCTTTCTTACATCATTACAACAAAAAATTATTTTTTTAAACTCCATGCCATCAAATAAGTTGTGTATTTTTGAGACGGTGAGAGTAGATTTCATTCTATTTAATTTAATTATTTAAAATACTATCTTCGTCCCGTAATTATTGTTACATTTATTATTTGCACAGAAATTAAATAATATAATATTATAATGTGTATTTATATCTCTATAATAATTTAATGTATACCGATTATTGTATTAATTTTGTGTGTGGAATCTATGTAAACATATTACTCCATCCGTCCGGATTCAAAAATGTCATTTTCTTTTGGACACGGAGATTAAGGAGTATTTTACTCCCTCCGTTCCATCCTAATGGTTACATATTTCATTTTTGGGCGTCCCATCCTAATGGTTACATTTCCATTTTTAGCATATGAGACCCACACAAATTAATTATTTCTCTCTCCATGGGCCCACACATCACACTAATACACCTACCCACTTTACATTAAAATATTATTTCTCTCACCTCAATACATATTAAAATATTATATTCATTAATTCACGTGCAAAAAACAAACGTAACCATAAGGATGGGACGAAGGGAGTATTTAATGTGTAGTGAGTAGTTGTATTAGTGGAGGTGTGTGTCCCATTTTTTAGTTGTATTAGTGGGTGTGTGTGGATAAAAAAGGAAATGAGACTCTTGGGACGGACGCCCAAAATGGAAAAATGATACCCTTGAAAGCGGACGGAAGGAGTAATTATTTTGTGTGAGTTTCTTATACCAAAAAATAAAATGTAACCATAATTATAAGACATCCTAATTAATAAAAGGCAAAAACTTGTGTGCACTTGGGCGCACGGGGCACACGTCGTGCGCCTTTAGAAATTTGTATTAAATTGTATACTCTTTAGTATAAAGATGTGTACTATTTATTTTCTAAAAAAAAATTAATGAAAAATATATACAATTTAGAACAAAATGGTGTACCCTTATTAATTAAAGTGTATACCATTTAGAACAAAATGGTGTACCCTTATTAATTAAAGTGTATACCCTTTAGAACAAAATAGTGTACTCTTATCCATAATACTAAATTTTAAAGACGCAAAGTGTACACGGAAGCCTCACTCTTAATAAAATAGGAGTATAATAATATTTGCAGGACTAATCGAGTATTACTTTTCTTTCTTATATAAGAAATAAAATTTTCTTATAGCTCTCAAATACATGCATGTATTTTGTTAATTTTTGAGTTTTGAAAACCACCTACTCACATTTTGTATATTCTATTTTCTTAAAAAATATTATTTCTCTTCTTGTCTCTCTCTTTTTTTTTTATATATATAAATTACTACTTTCTTACATATTAATTCAATATAAAATTTATCCATCAAAATTTCAAAATAAATCATTATTTCGATTTTCAAAATCTCAACCAGACATCTCATTTTTTTTTATTAATAGGAGTATAATAATTTCTTATTGACGGTCTCTGTATTTCTGTTTGTTATAAAAAAATACATAAAAGAAAAGAATAATTAGTGAAAAAACAAAAGAAGGTGGAGCACGTGAACACATCATTGACTACTCTTGGACTTGTTGTGATAGAAACAACAGTGTTTGCTCAGCCTAAATTCAATATTGGTAGGCTCAAATTCACATTTTTTCCAAGAGATAGAGAGATACATGTAATGTACTAATAATGTAATGTATGTAAGAGATTGGTAGAGAGATAAAGAGAGAGAAAAAAGGACCCCACTCCCTCCATTTTCCTTTTTCTCGACGACTTTACTGTGCAAGTTTCAAGATTTAATTTTTTCCCCTCTTTCTACTTTCTTGTTCAATCCACCATCATCAATCCACCATGATTGTTTTTTGACGAAACAGTTGCCAAATTCTCGATCCCTTTTACTCAGTAGATGCCTCTGCTTCACTCCCATCTTCTTGTTCAACCAATTCCCTCTATTTATTACCTCACAGTCAATAACATCTGGAGCCTGTAATAAATCCCTATGATTGCTTTCCTCATGCCATAGGCAATTGTAGGTGTAGCTTCTACGAATCCGGTGCATTCTCTTTCGATTTCGGGTCGATCCGTATTTGTTTCTCTACTTACTGTATGTTCTTTGAATGAATTATTGATATGCCCCTAGAATATCTCAGAATATATAATTCATTGGATCGATTTGTTGTTTGTATAGTCGTTCTATGAATTTTGTCATCATTTGTCTGTATTACGTATATAGATCGATTGATTAGTGTGTGATATCGATTCTTTTCAATTTACCTGTAAAAAAAAAAAAGAAGATTTGAAGAATCTGTAGAAAGAGTCCACAGTGCATTATGTTGTCTGAATCTGATAAGTGTGACTCAAGCTTGCTATTCTCTTTACCTGATGATATATTTTCTGTAATAACGAGGTCCCTTTCTCCGAGGGATGTGTGTAGTCTTGGTCTAAGCTGTAGAGATCTGCATTGTGTTG
This sequence comes from Pogostemon cablin, assembly GCA_023678885.1. Lineage (NCBI taxonomy): Eukaryota > Viridiplantae > Streptophyta > Magnoliopsida > Lamiales > Lamiaceae > Pogostemon > Pogostemon cablin. The sequence goes on from CM043000.1 coordinate 19,050,398, forward strand.
TGGCCTCTGATAAGGTGTGGTTTGTACAATGTGATAAACTGGGGATAGTCCCACCTACTAACCTGATTGAATGGAGAAAGGGGGTTAGGTCTTACAAGGCTTTATGCCATTTCTTGGTGAAGATTCATCCATTGATTGGGATTTGGGTTCACCAGAATCCTGAGCTTGGTAATGTAGTCTATGTTATGCCTGGATTTTGTTCGGTTGTCGGGTGCCGGATCATCCCGCAGGAGGTAGGCCCTTTGGGGCTTGAGGAGGGTCCTATTTTGTGGACACCTGTGTTTGAGATTCTGTGTGATTATGAAGGAGCTCCAGCGTTCTTTTTACATGGGAGGGAGCGCGGAGTTGATTATGTTTATCCTGGTTTGCTGAAATCGATTGATAGAAATTGTAATGTGCTTTTGCTTGAGGTTGAACCTCGGCATCAAAGAAATGGAGGAAGGTTGTCGTATAGTAAGAGCTTTGCTCATGATGTAGTAGATAAGGATGTCTCATGGAGGTTATCTAGAACAGGTAACAGGATATCTAAGTCACAGAGAATAGTTGGACAAAGAGATTCTGGAATTTCTTTTAGCCGTTTGGGGTTTGGTGATAGGAGGAGGCTCCTCGACCTCGTTACTAGCCAAGTCCGAAAAATCGTTCCTGAGACTGCGAATCATCTAATGTTTCCTTGCTTGAGTGGTGATGATGAGGTTGATTTGCAGAGAGATGTAGGGGTCTTGTATGAAAGGAGATTGTTGCTTTTGCAAATGTATAAACGCGGTGGTGGGTGTCGTGATCTCAACTCGGGCTCTGATATAAGTTTGAATCCTACCGAGTTAGGATCGAGTGAGGTGTGCAAGAGGCTTGATTGCTGTCAAAGTAGTAACCATACTGCTTCACAAGGAAGAGATGGAGATGGGGATCACTCTCATTGCACTAAGGCTAAGACCCTTTCTGGATTTTTCAAGAATGGTATAAAACAGATACTAGGGAAAACGTCAAGCTCCACAAATGGTAGTCGAAGTTCTCTAAAGAAGACCGCGTCCAGCTGTGAGAGCAGCAAACATGTCCAACTGCATGACTTTCTGAGATCTGGTGATACAATAGGGTTGGGTTTGCGTGCTACAACTATGAATTTATCATCATACAGAGCATGGCCGAATATGCACGACAGTCGGTTCGCTCTATACAAGCTGCCTACACGAGCACCAAAGGCAGGTCATGAGTATGCTGGTTTATGGGGAGGGACTTTCGGTTGGCCTCCAGGGAGGCCTTCCGAAGACAAGCCTGGGAAGGCTCTCTTCTTGCTATTGATCTCGTACGAAGAGGCTGAAGGAGGGCAGCAGCTACTCATTGCTACAAAGATACTAGAAGGCACATCCTACGTTTTGCATCCTAATGGCTCAGCTATGTTTATAGTAAACATCTTACAGCCATCTACGGAGACGTTCCCATGGGTGACAGATGAAGATGTAAAACAGTCTTTTGTGGGAGAAGGCATTGCAAATGGATACGGGTTCAGATACCCTGGTTCAAAACCCGGTTCGCTCTTTGTCATCCAAAACGGGTTGCTGGTATTTGTATGGAAGGAATCTAGAGCTGTGCTGACCCTGCAGAGGCTCAATTTGGCTCATTTGTTGAGAAAAGGCGAACGGGTGCCTTGTTTGTCGCCGATTTCCAACTTTGCGTACCTTACCAAAACCTACTCGAACGTGTACTCTGGATTCTCGAATTCCTCAAATGCACTCTCCTCTCCGAGGTGAGGTATGCTTCACTCTGAAAGCATTGAAAGATTTCACTTTGCTGCATATACATTGGATCACCATCTTAGAGTCGAGTTGAGTTGAGCTATGTCTGATTTAATGTAGTAAGAAAGTAATCTGAAGTGGATGCAAAATGTAAGGATACAGTCTGAAGAGGGATGAATCCAAAGGTTGTAGGATTACCATTCTATGAAATCTTGAACTTGTAACATCAGTTGTATATTTGGGATTTCATTTTGTCAATTATTTGTTGTTCATTTATACCCCATTCGGATGATGCTGTTACCTAGATGTGTGTTCTTTAATATGTTTATGTACTGTTTTGAAGAAATATAAACTGGAATTTTTTCATTTGTATTCTTGGGTTATTTTTTTTAGCTTCACTTTGTGGCTAAATTTGTTTTAATCCTTCTTGCTTAAAAAAAAGGGTGATAAAATGGATATTTTTAATGATAAATAGTGATAAAATAAATTATGTTTATCAGGCGATGATATAAGATAACCTTGTATAAAAATTATTTAAAATTAATTTATTTTGAAAAAGAGTGCAATAGAAATAGGTAAGGAGAATATGAAAATTATAATGATACAGTATGGAAGAATATATTTCAACATTATCCATTTTCACAATTCTAGTTCTAGTACAAATACTAGTATTATATTAAAAAGTTGGAGGATGACTACAGTACAACGGTCTTATGAATAAACTGGTACAACCGGATCCCACAGTATCAACAATTTAATTCGCGGATCTAAGAGAAGAAATCTCGCGGGTATAGGCTAAATTGGAAATTCTTTGCAGGTTCAACAGCGACCCTAATTTGAAGCAGTTGCTCGAGTGTGTTTCCGATGTGTTCGCCCAACGATTGAGATCGGATATGAAGCTGTTGAATTCCGACGATTCGACGAGAATCAGTTCCGCCGCTAAGTGGTGCCCGTCGCTGACTCTGGCTTTGCGAAACCATAGCGAAGAAGATGTTCCCCTTGAATGAATACCCAGAGGATGAAGGTGCAGAGGTAGCGCATTATGCTTATCGCGTGAGGATCGATTAAGGAAGCAGGCCGCTGTGAAGGGCTCTGCAAGGTTTAATTTATTTTTGGAGACGATGGAGAGGAGTAGGTGCCGGTGGGTTAATTTCTTGTGAGAGAGAAAAATGAGTCACGTGATTTCCCTTTTGAATTGACAGATACTGCACAACTAGAAGGGATTTGATTATTAAAATCAAGTTCGTTTGATTCTCTAATTTGGACTTGGACCACCAAATATTGGGCCTTATAACAATTTATTCTAATAAGGAGTTTGGGCCTTGTAATTAATCCATACCCATTTTGTGCTTCCAGGTAACTTGTCTTTGTTCTTGCAAATAATTTTTGCTCCATGATGTCCCATGATTTTGAACTTTTTTTTATATTTTGTGTGAAATTCTAAATGCATGAACAGAGAAACAGGGGATGGAAAATCCCGTAACATATCACCTACAACATAGTACGGAAATTGGAGAGAGATAGAAAAAAATAACTTAAAAGATGTTAACCAAATAAAATAATATTTTATTTTCTGAATTTTGAATATGAAATTAAAAGTAACCCAAATTATTAAAAAGAGTATCTTAATTAATAGAAAATAGTAACCTAAAAGATGTTAATCAAATTGAACAATATTTTATTTCCCGAAATCCGAATATATGAAATTAAAGAGTAACTCAAATTATTAAAAAGAGTAACTCAATGAATATAAAAGAGTAACCTAAAAATGTTAACCAAATAGGATAATATTTTATTTTCTGAAATCCTAATATAAAATTAAAGAATATTAAAATGAGTAACCTAATTAATAGAAAAAAAAAGTAACATAAAAAATGTTAATAAAATAGAACAATTATTTTAGTTTCTGAAATTCGAATATGAAATTAAAGAGTAACCCAAATTAATAAAAAGAGTAACCCAATTAATATAAAAGAGTAACCTAAAATATGTTTGTGCAGTATAGAAGTTTGTGTAGAACACCATTGTGGCTATAAGTACGTAGTAGTAATCCTAGTGAATAAGAAGAAGCTCATAATCAAGCAGAAGATTAAAATAATAAAATGAAATCAATCAAGCCATCTAAAGCTTGAGATGAAGAACCAGCTTCATCAAAGCAGAGATCAACCTTCTTCAAATACACAACTCTTTCCCTGATTTCGTCCCCTTCTCCACTCGACATCACTCACATATCTAGAGACCACCATCTAATCACCAAATAAAGGGGAACAGATCATCGGAACACCTTCGCAAATACTATCCAGTGTTGAATTCCATCCACTATGAGTCAAGAAGCCACCAACAGAGGGATGAGAAAGAACCTTTTATAAATAGGTTGATCCACAAATAAATTTGACCCGCGTTAAAACGCATGGAATATATATTAAATAGATCCGGTTGTACCAATTTAAAAAAAAAAATATCATATTCTAGTCTTTACCAAAAAGTTGAGGATATTTTTGTATTTTATATCTTTAAAATTAATTAAAAAATTAAAAAGGTGTATATTGCACTTTTAGGGACAAAGAAAGATATATTAATAAAATAATTAAAATTAATTTAAACAAATTCTATATTCTAGAAATCGCAATTCGAAAACTTCGGTTCTAACAAAGTAACCTTTGATTAAAATATCCAATCACAATCATTTCTCAAATATTATTCGTACCACAAAATTCATTCTACAATTAAAGATAAATAAGTCAAAATATTAAAAAACAAAACTCCCGCAACAAGGTCGTTGTAGTATAGTGGTGAGAATTCCCGCCTGTCACGCGGGTGACCCGGGTTCGATCCCCGGCAACGGCGTTTTTTTCCCTTGTTCCTATACACTTTTTAATCTCCTTAATCTATTATTCATTAAATAAAAAATATAAATAATGAGGATCACTTTACTTGGGGGGGTTTGATGGGGTTGAGTTCATCCCAAGCTTGAATCCAAGTTTCCATGGCGTCTGAAAGTTTGACGAAATAAGGATCCACTTTTCCCAACTTTTCATCGACGAGTTTTGCTAGCTCCAGATAGCACTGCTGGACTGTGGTGGAGTTCTTTGAAAGAGTGATGCTTTGGAAGAAAGGGATGATCTCTTCTTGCCAGAATATGCCTTTGTACTCCTTCTTTAGGTTCACAAATGGGTTGCTGGCCTTGCTGTGCCATATGTATGGCAGCCCTGTCTTCACTCCCAATCCCAAATGATCACAGATCACCTGCATACACGCACCATATGAGATGATTATACTCCCTGGTTCAGGAAGGTGATTTTTGTTTACTGTTCAACGTTGTATAAAAAGTTGATATTTTTTATCAACTTTATTGACTTTAGAGAGTATTGCAGTATTTATAGGTAATAAAAAAAATACCCCTTCTGTTCGGTTCTAAGGTGTCCGTTTACATTTTGCAAGTGAATTAAGGAGTATTATTATTATATGTAAAGTGGGTAATTGTATTAAAATGAAGTGGTGGGTCATATTGTGTACTTTTTTTACTAAATAGAAGAAATTGATACCTTTGAAGCGGACGGAGAAAGTATAAAGTAATGCTACCACGTGCGTGAAAAATTAGTAGAAAATTTGAAATTAAAGTAACTTTTGAAGTGGTGGTTAAAGTGATGTTTTATATTTTTGTGGTGTGAAGGTTTTAGTGCGACAAAGAAGTGTTATGTGAGATAGAGGAAGTATTCACGTACCTTGACGCACCAGCCAGCCCACATATCATCGTATCTACCGATTGGCTGCCCGTCTCCCATGAGACCGAAGTACATGGCCGGTCCGATGAGATCCCGGTCGAACGCAAGGTTCATGCCACACATGGGGAATAGGGTGCCCTTTGGTATGGTCATCACTGCATCCACATACCTACAACACATACATACATACATACATACGTGTTTCATATATGTGTGTTGGTGATGTGCATGCATGCATGTTGATTTAGGTAGCTATACTTACGTGGTGTTTCTCTCCCGAGGCTTGACGAGCTGCGTTGGAGCGTCGTAGTCCGGAATGTTCAACCAGAGGCCGTGGGAGACGGCCGTGGGCTTTCCCTCCCGGAGGCTAAAGGGGTACCCACGGACGAAATCCGTACCTTCGCAGTACGGATCGTACAAGGTGTTGAAGAAAAGTGGGGTTGATGGGGTGAGTACGTTCTTGATGTGTTTATCAAGGGCGTTTATTGGCTTCCCCGATGGGTCATTTGCTACCTATTTCTCATTACAAGTATAAGAATGTACTACCACATCAAATATTCCAAGTATTACATTAAATGACATATAAGAGATAGATAATGTAACCCTTTGAATTATACTTTTTCTTGTAGCTAGCTACATGTTACTTACTAACGATGCAGCATATGAGATATAATCGAAGTATAAAAGGACATTATAAGACTATTAAGAGATAGTGTAGTTTGGCTTGATCTCTTCCGTAATCTTGATCAGAAACTTGTTTTCATATATTTTATCATCAATAAAACCTTTTCCTCTACCAATAAATATAGATCATCTGATCGAACCACTTAAATTGGTGTTTTTATGTTATGCATTTTTTATTTTATTCCGGTTGAATGATTATTGTATTTTTATAGTATCTTGCATCATTATTTTCACAACAAAAAATCAAATACTACAACATTAATCAATCAATAGAAAAAAAATTAAAGAAGAGAGAGCACTTACAAAACAATCATCATCAATGGTGTAGATGTACTTCTTCTTGGAGATCATGTATCCAAAACATCTACAAGCAGAGTCTTTGAAAGAAATGCAAGAAGCTTTCTGGCCAAGGATCTTGTTGATGTCATTCCGATTGTAGATTTCGTAATCGAAGCCATCTGGGACCTTGATCTTTTTGGCTGGATCGCCATCTTGCACTATGATCAGGTGGTATGGCTGGAAGAACGGCCTCCACATTTCCAGGAAATCCAGGTTCCTGATCGTCGGAATCACGATATCCAGCTCATTTTTCAGCGGAGGATCGGCGGCGGACATGGTGGATCACGGCGGAGGAAGGGTGGTGGTGTGATTATGAAATGCGGTTAGTGTTAGTTTGTGGTAGGAGTATTACTTATTAGTATGATTTTGAATAAGAGGGTGGATGCGTGGTGGCACGTGCGAGGTCGGCGGAATCGGCACATGTGGCGCCCCTGCTTTCTAGGGATTAATTGGTTGATCATTAATTTTCTCATTTAGTTGACTCCTGTTCTCCATTAAAAAAATTTTAAAAAAATTCCAACCTTTTTTTTTTCATGAACAATACTATATTATTAAAAAGCATTATTGTCCTTTTTTAAATTTTAATCAAAATATGAAATCAATTTCGTGGAAAATTTATGAAACACATTTCTTTTGCGTTACTCCCTCCGCCACTGAAACGTATGCGTTTTACATTTTTATTCGTTCCAATACAAAGTGTGCATTTTTCTTTTCAGTAGAAGAGATCCACACACATTAATTACTTTTTTCTCTTTGGCCCACTCATCACACTAATATACATACACACTTTATATTTAAATATCATATATTTCTCTCATCTCAATACATATTAAAATATTATATTCCTTAATCTACGTGCAAAAAACAATCGTCCACCTTTCAATGAGACGAAAGGAGTATTAATTATAATTATACCTTTTAAATTAATAATTCTATATTTCGAGATGAATATTAAACTTATAAACCAAATAAAAAGACAAAAAAATGCTTCATATATATGGAACAATTCCATGTAATAATTTGAAAACTTTCTAAAGCTCAACTTAAATTTCAAACAAAAGGAATATTGTTTTATCATAAAGATTTCGTGTATCAATTTATGCATACACTATGAATGACACATGATCGAGGGAATGAATGAAATTCAATCATTTATTCTAGTGTTTATATTATTTTTGAGAGATAATATTATTCTTATTTTCAACATGTTAATTATTCCAACAGTGTACACTTGATACACGAAAATAACTCAGTGAATTTGAATAATCATTTTATAAATATTTGGATGATTTATTAAAAAAAAAGTCTCATTTTTCTTTTTTCTCATTTTATTTTTTAATGTGATATCCATTTTACATTTTATCTGGATGAAAGGAGTTTTAAATAATTTTATTTTATGTCAATTATACTTTCATCTTAAACATTTTTCTTTTACAAAAAAAGTACGTTTCATGATTGCACATACTTAAAATGGAACGTTTATTTTGTAGTTCATTAAATTTTCAGGTTAATTATGATAATTCAATTGATTAATAGGGTCTAGATTACTATTCACTACATGCAAATAATTCCTTAATTTTGAGAAGTTGCTCCTGCACTGGGGCTATGAAATTCAATCCTACAAGATTTCAACCCTACTAGTTGAGTTGCCCATATGAGCAGTGATTAATTTACCTTCTCGATATTTATAGTATGTGATTAATGGAGAAGAATTATGTGAGAATATTTAACACTTTTGTAATTATTTATCACATTTTATTGAAAAATATTATTATTACTTTTTACTATAAATTATTTTAGAAATAGTTTACATTGCCTTTAGCACTATATCAATAAGTATCATTTTTCATTATTAAAATTTATCACTTCTCATCCATTTCATAAAAATCATTCCATATTCGGTCTCACCTAACTCATTTCACTAATTAATTAGTGATAAGTCACAAAAAACTCAGATAGGCGGAAAGCTCAAATACTTTGGGTGTATACATAAACAAATTTAAAGTTTTGTAATATAAAAAAAATACATAGAAGAATATATTATATAAAATCAATCATAATAATTAGGTTCAAAACAGAAATTCTAAAAAATAATATTCCCTCCGTCTCGGATAAGTTAGTATATTTTCTTTTGGGCACGGAGATTAAAGAGTATAATAATTTAATGTAAAGTGGAATAAGGTGAAGTGAGAGAAATAATATTTAATGTGTAGTGAGTAGTTGTATTAGAGGTGATATGTGGGGCCCATGAGAATAAATTAATTGTTTTTGTATTTGTCAACTTTAATGGGACAAACAAAAAGGAAAGTGTATCAACTTCTATAGGATGGAGGGCGTATATACTACTATTCTTGTTTCAAACTTCAAATGTCTTGGAATATTCTTTGCTTTCGTTGTTGAAGTTTGAACATCCTGAGTTGCTAAAGTTGGTCATTTTCCAATTTTCAATAGAAAAATACAGTATATAATTGGGTTACTATTTTACACATTTAATATAGAAGATTCACATTTCCTTTGCAAACGAGAACCGTATTGAGAGATTTACAAAGAAAAAGAAAATGCGAATTGTTTTTTTAAACAAAAGTAGTACCGTAGTACTATCACATGGATCTTCTACTCAATTTTATGTATCATATTACACCATTATTTATAGAGTGAGGCTCCTGTATACCTGGGCGCACGAAGCACATTTCGTATGTTTTTGCAATTTTCGTGTCCCTTTACAATTTAAACTCATAGCAACACATAGATTTAAATAGAATATAAAGGGGGAAGATTGTGTTCACATGGGGACACAGAGTATCCCCGTGTCCCGGGGGCACATGAACTTTTGCCATATTCATATTCTTGACAAGTAAATGAATAAAATTCAATTATTACATTCGGGATTTATATTTTTTTTAAGGACATGATCTTCACTCTTATATGTTATTCATCCAACAAATTGATATATGAAACGATGCACCAAAAGAACACACCAAATCTTCTAGTAGTAATGTATGTCGAAAACGGGCACAATATCCATTACATCAACTTCACCTTGTAACTATTGGTTTATACCATATTATACATACGTTTGTTTTGGTGTTTTAATTTGAAAAACAATTCAATGATAATTGTTGATGGTCGTTTTTAGCGGGTTAGATTAAGATTAACGAATAATCGGACACTAAAACGGACACATCAAACAAGTAATTTTCTCCGTCGCCTCATAAAATGGTGCCCCTTTCCTTTATTATTGATGTTGGTATTCCAAGTTTCATGAGGGAATATTACACAGTAGAGAGAGAAATACAAGTGGGTTTTTGTAGAGGGATAAAGTAAGGTGAAGAAGATGAAGATCCATTCCCTTGCTCACCAAGTAGCGTGTGTTTGTATGCTGCAGATCCTTTGTCTTATATGGAGATATTTTGTGGATGGTCCCCCTTTGGTTTGCCAAACGTTGCCACGTGTCCCTCTAAGAGAATCTTGTATGTAAGAAGGTACAATAAGATCCTGACAAGTTATCTTCATCCAGCATGCGTGCCGTTCTTATGTCGGGACATGATACTGATGGGTTGACAGCATTCTGATGGGCTCGTGAGCTGATAGCCAATTGCCGATAAGCTGACGATTAGCAACCGAGACCGAGGCCTTATCCTCGGTGTCGGCTGCTTCCGCCTTTTGCTTTCTGGAAGTCAGCCGAGGTCTTATCCTCGGTGTCGGCTTCCTCTGCCTTTTATCCAGTCAACGTGTATTCAAATTTCATTCTTATTTTTAGCCTCAATTTATTCCCCAGGTTGTACCGCGCGTATAAATCATGCCCTTATATGGGGTATAAACACCCATAACATTAGCCCCCGAGGTTGCTTCTTGTGTGAAACTACAAGGAGCAATCTCGAACCTGAGCTTTAAAATTCCGTCGGCCTCATTAAAAACCTCCATACGAGAAAACCCAGTGGGAAAAACTCGTATGTAGGAAAAAGAGTACCGTAAGAACTTTAGAACTCTAATATAGAATGAACCATTTGTCCGATCGTCGATTTCAACCTCGGTGTCCAACCGAGATTAACATATTCTGATAATACTTTAATCAACCGAGCTATTTGATTTGACTTTTCTCCTTCAGCCCCCGAGATATAGTATTAGTCTTATCTTCAGCCCCCGAGTTCTCGAGATAGAGTGTAGGGTTCTGAAACTCTCTTTGCAGTGTGATCTGCCTTTTACCTTCAGACATGGGTCTGATTTTCCTCTACGCTTTAACCGATCGAGCTATTCTTCTTCGAGGTGTTTCATCGACTTTTCATCTAGAATGTTTCTCAAGTTCAGCATCGACATACGCGTGAGATGTTTTATATTTCTACTTTCCCAAATGTCTTTTCTCTCCCTACTTCTCTTTGAGTGTTTCGATCCTCTTCTCATTGAGTTGAGATTTCATCCATGCTCTAAACAACTGAGCTATTTCCTCTAATTTTTATTGAAATCGGAACTTCAGTCCGCGAAATGTACACACGGGTTTTGATTTGGAAAGATCATGCCGATCTGATCCCATTTGATTTTAGCCACTCCATTTAGTCCCAACCTTTGAAGGGTTAACCATTCCATTTGAGATTATTCATGTTGTGAGCCCCCGAGCTATTCCATCCTTTGAAGGGATAACCGCTTCCCTTGAGTATTTGAGTCAAACGCTCTAACCGACCGAGCTATTTCTCTTCATGGAGAGGTTATCGATATAATCCCATTGTGAGCCCCCGAGCTACATCTCCATTTGAGTATTTGAGTAAAATACTCTATCCAATCGAGCTATCTTCTTTCATTGACACTTAGCCTTTTTCCCGAGTTGTAATTCTCCTTTTCCTCGGTGCTATACATTTATGTGCTTTATTATCACATTTTTAACCCTAATAATTTTATGTCCAACAAAATAATTAAAATTAAAGACATTATTTTTGTATGCATATTTTTTTTATCAATTAACATGTTGAAATTTATTTCAATTTAAGTTAATTATTGGGAAAAATTTGGGTTGTATTTGAAAATAAAGTTAAGTAATTAAGACATTATTTGGAATTGTTTATAACATATGATTACCTAATGAAATATAAATATCAATAAAAAATTTAAAATTGTTGGTTTTTTATAATTACATTAATTTATTATATATGAAAAACGAATAAGGGTCGTATAACGTCGATTCAACTAAAAACTATTTAATTCATTACACATAAAGAACTAAACTAAATATTTAAATATACATACCATCACAATATAAAACCTCATACATATGTATTCCCTTCGTCCCATTCTAATAGTAATATTTGCTTTTTGCACCGGGATTAAGAAATTTAGTATTTTAATATGTATTGAGGTGAGATAAATAATATTTTAATGTATAGTGGATGATTGTATTAATGTGGCGGATGAGTCCCATTGAGATATTTTAATTACTTAATTGTGTATGTCTCATACACAAAAAAAAATATAACCATTAGAATAAAATACCCGATTTAAAAATATGTAATCATTAGAATGTGACGAAGGGAATACGTAATTATATGTGTTTACTATTAAAAAAAATTTATATTAATTTTATTTTTTAAAATCTAACCCCGTGCAGCGTACGAGTTAAAATACTTGTAAAAATTAAAAGAATAACATTTGACTTGTGAAAGAAAATAATTACTACTTCCTCTATCCACTTTGTCATTTATTTATTTTTAATGTGTAATGAATAATTATATTAGTTGTTAGGGGTTAATTGTATATAAGACTTCTTTGAGTATTAATATTAACCTAATTTTCTTACTTGCCGATTCAGACGGTGATATCGTATACGCGTTGCAGAGGATTGCAGCCGCCAACGAAGACTCAACTTCCGTGAACCGGTTTTTCATCTTTTGAGAGTCCAGTATTTATTTATTTATTATATTATTTTTTTTAGCAAGAAACTTATTTTTCATTTATATTATTTCTTCAAAAATTTCAGCTGATATCATAGTTCGTCGAACATTCTTCTTTTCTTCCATCCAGGGAAAATGATATTCTTCCGTAGAAGAACTTAGGGTTTATCTGGAATTCTTTTTTAGTTTTGCATTCGATGGCTACGGTGGGAACTCATAAGCAATTCGGTCAAACGGAAATTAATTGGGACAAGTAAGTTTTTCGTTAATCTGTTTCGTTGTTGCTGCTTGATGGATTGATTAATTTAGAAAGAATGTGAATTAATTTTATTGCTATAATTATTCCTTTTGGTGTACTATATGAATGAGAAGGAAATCTAAATACGCGATTGCGTTACATGAGGAAATCTAAATACGCGATTGCATTACATGGTAACGTTTACGTGTTTGACACTGAATTTGTGCAAGTTTGAAGTTCGGCAGTTGCTTCTGCTGTATCTGAAACTTTGAAAATCGATTGGGTACTTTTTGATGTTTTAGGTGAATTTTTATTCCGGAGGAGAAATTCATTTTCGATATTTGCGTTTTGTTTACCTATAATTTTTTTTACTGATGTAATCATTGTTATTTCTCAATTTCGATATTCTGGACTTATAGTGTTGCATTTGAATGGATACTGAACCATTTTCATGAGATATGGATTGATTTGTTTGTAGTTGTTGGCTGAGTTTAGCTAAAATTGGATCAATTTTAGTTTCCATTCTTTGGTTACACTCTTTCTTGATTGCCTTTGACTGTGAATCTTCTTTTTATCCTGTCCATCTCTCATCATATGACATTTGAAGTTGCTTTTACTTCAAGAGGAAACTGGGGAGGAATTTAAATTAGAATTTCTTTTTAAAAAAGGAATTCCAACTATAAAAATACACATAAAATCTTCCATTTATATTTAAGTCAATCTTTCAAATAATTTGTTTGAAGAACTGATAATGTTCCTGCTAAACACCATAAGGAATTTAGGCATTAACTTTTGTAATGATTAATGAATATCAAAAGCATCTTAACTTGAATAAGATCCTCCTATTGGGCCACATTTGATATTTAACTATGAGATTCATGTACTATTCTATCTGTGTGTTTACAAATTTGAAAGTGTGATCAAGTTATTATTATGTCAAATTGGATTCACATTAGTTCTTGCTGTTATTTCCTTGTAGGCTTGATAAAACTAAATTCTATGTTGTTGGAGCCGGAATTTTTAGCGGTGTTACAGTAGCACTTTATCCAATTTCAGTTGTTAAAACTAGGCTACAAGTTGCATCACATGACACCATAGAAAGGAGCGCACTTTCTGTCATCAAAGGCCTGCTAAAAACTGATGGGATTCCTGGTTTATATAAAGGTTTTGGCACTGTTATTACAGGGGCAATACCTACTAGAATTTTATTTCTCACGGCATTAGAAACTACAAAAGTTTCTACATTCAAGGTGTTGGAAACTTTTAAGTTGTCTGAGCCTACACAGGCTGCAATAGCGAATGGCGTTGCTGGCATGATGGCATCTCTTTGTTCACAAGCTGTATTTGTTCCAGTTGACGTGGTATGCTCCAAATATTTTTATTTGGTTTATTTATTCATTAGAGGTCTATAGAGGGATTGCATTTGAGTAAATATTTTTATAAGAAAGAGGAATTTTAATAAGGTTCGATTCATATATAAGCTTTTAAAAACATTTGCTGTAAATGAAAAGGGAATTATAATACAAGTACTGTACAAATAAGATATATACTATACCATTTAAAGTCCCTCCATCTAATTATTTTTACATTTCAGTCCCTTAACTAATTAACTGATTTTTTGAAAAGGTTAGTCAAAGGTTAATGGTGCAAGGATATTCAGGCCATGCAACCTATACTGGGGGCTTGGATGTTGTTCGTAAGGTTATAAAGTCTGATGGGATTCGTGGGCTATATAGAGGATTTGGTCTCTCTGTTCTCACCTATTCTCCATCAAGTGCTGTCTGGTGGGCGAGCTATGGTTCAAGTCAACGCTTCATTTGGAGGTATTACACTAAACATGTATTTCGTGTGTGTGCAGGGCGGCTAAATCTGAACTTAGTGTCTTATCACTAAATTTTACCGTCTGAGTTAGTAGCTGATGTCATAATCCTATTCAGTACAATGCTATCTTTTTCCATCTTTATATGTTTTTTTTTTAAGTTTCCTTTACCTTTTATATAGATACAAAAATTGATTTACGAATGCAAAATCTGCAGCAGACATGATGTTTAGGAAATCAGCAATTTATCTTTTGACTGGCACAAAGCATGTTGATGTGGAAACAGTTCATGAATTTTAGAGCAATGATTTAATTTCTGTATGTGATTAGTTTTTGTGTTTGTGGGTCTACATTTTTTTCTGCTTCTGGCAGTCACCTAGATGATGGCCGTGAAGCTCCAACCCAAGGAAAGATTATGCTGGTTCAAGCTGCTGGAGGGATATTTGCTGGTGCAACTGCATCATGTGTGACCACTCCATTGGACACTATTAAAACCCGTTTGCAGGTAAGGCTTTCACTGTTATGCCTTTATAATGGCAGTATAAATTTCACTGTTTTTTATGGATCAATACTATGCTGCAATGTGCTTTATGTAGTTCAATAATTTATTTATTGAGTAACATTTAAATTCCATAGTTGTTTAAAATAATCTTATGGGAGGATGCCTCAGAGTCTACTTGTTAAGATGGGGGAAAGGCCAACTACCGAAGTAGTGACTTGTATTAATTTTTAGGAAAGAAGCGACTATCAAAGCCGTTCCATCTTATTGTTTGGCTTTATCTGAATAAATTTCTGTATTTCAGGTAATTGGGCATGAAAAAAGACCCACTGCAAGGCAAGTGGTCAAAAGTTTGATAGCTGATGATGGGTGGACTGGCTTTTACAGAGGACTAGGCCCAAGATTTTTCAGCATGTCAGCATGGGGAACCACAATGATTTTAGCTTATGAATATCTTAGTAAGCTCGTCTTTTCTTGTTTCTTCATATCCTTTTTCTCCGTTGGCCCTTTGTGAATGGTGATAAAAGATCTGATGTCTGCTGTATATTCTTTAGTTAGAGAAATGTTTTCCAGAACTTGTATCAAAATTCAAATGGTAGTGCCAAGTGTATTTTTTATTTTGGGAACGCTGGTTAATGGTTTTAGCATGTTTGTGATACCAACTATGATTTTAGATGTTCATAATTTATATTTAATCCCTTCTTCCCATAAAATTGTTCACAGTTACTGTCCCACGTTTAAGAAAAGTTATTTTTTAACTAACTATATTGAGTTTTGGGTGTAATATATGGTTTTCTTGGGTGATAAACAAAGTGTAAGTATATTATGTGTGTTAGGTGTGGATGACAATTTTGAAATTAAAGTAAATTTTGAGATTTTTGGATTAAAGGCGATATTTCCTTTTTTTGGGTGTGAAAAATTTTATAGGAGAAACTAATGAAGAAAGTGCGAACAATTTTATGAGTTGAAGGGAGTATATAAAATATTCTCAAAAGAACATCACTTTCCATTGTCATCCAGAAGTACATTTGTTTTCAGTTAATGTGTTTCATCATCACACTGAATACCCTGCTTGAGTTCTAGTAATAGATGCAAATTAGTTTTAATGCATATACCATTAGTAGTCATGCTGAAATGCTTGTCTATTCAAATTGCTAGAATGTGAGATGCTTGCTCTATATCAAAAGTTGCAATATTACCTCAGGAATGGGGAATTTAATGCCCTAGGAGTATTAAAATTAGATACTGACTTTATGTATTTGAATTTTAACCAAGGTGGATACTGTTACACTGTAATCTATGATTGAACTTGACCATATTGTGCATTCAGTAATATCTGCTGGCAATGGTGGCGGGTTAATGCTATTGGTTAATATCTCATAGCTGAAATACTGAATCTATGCCACGACACTAGGTTGTCTTGACATTGCACAGATATTTATCTCCTATATTTATTTTACATGTATGCTTGTCCATATTTTATTCTGCTTCCATGATTACATCCTAAAGATACTCTCAAGCATGAGTAGCTGTTCTCTGTCATTGCTGGTAGCTGTATGTTCTACGAGCTCTTGCCCGTTGAAATCAGTTTCGAGCGTTAGTCTTGAGCTGATTCTGGGGCTCCAACTAATGAATTTTATGTATTTTTCGTGTATGCAGAGCGAGTTTGTGCAAAAGATGATTAGGCTCTTCAACAAGGTTTGTTACTTTTTCCAGTAGGTATCCATATACAAGTTGCAATCTTCACTTGTGACCCATAATTAGCTTTCTACTCATTGCTCTGGAAACTCACTCACCTCTGCCAAATAATTAGAAAGATTGGCTCCACTATTCTTTGCAAGTTGATACATAACTTGATTCTTTACTTGTTAAAATTTGAACAAATCTCATAATGTAATGATGATTTGTAATTCTGCGCTCTTGTACTAATATAATATTTGCTGCACAGTTATGCATAATTACACAAAACATCTTTTGGCAACCAATGTAACAAGATTGTGTACTCTCATGCCAAATGGTTTGCATTTACTATTCTAATTACTTTTCCATGTAGTTCAGATTCACAAAATATTACTTTACGACTTTTTTTTAGATGATTTAGTATTTATGATAATAAATAAAATATTAAAGTATATTATGTGTATTATTCGGTTTAAACTCCTTTTGTCAATGGATAAGATACTTATTTCTCTCTCTCTCTTTTTAAAGTAAATTAAGGAGTATTTGTATTATATAAAGGGGTGATATAGTGATATGTGGGATCACGGGTGGGGTTCCTTCTCAAAAAGGAAAAATAATTATCTTTATGTTATGTTAGTTTTCGGTGTACTTCGGTTTTGAAAAACAATTAATATTAGTATATGTTAGTTTTGAGTTTTTAGTAGGTGAGTTTTAACATATTTTTTTTAGAGTGTAACATGTAAAGACTTTGTGGTACAAGAAAAAAGAGGCAACCGTGAAATGTGAACTCTTCTGCGTAATGGAGTAAAAAAATCTTAGGTAATAAAATATTCCTCATATTTTTATTATTTATCTACCAACCTTTATTCGCAACAAATTTGGTACGTTCATTTATATTAGTACATGCTTTGTTTTAATTTGTAAAAAATTGACTCTTCGTTTGCATTTAATATGTGCGTTAAACATACAGGTCTTATATTAAATGAAGAATAATTAATGCAAATGAAAATTGTTTGAACCGAATTTTAATGCAAATAAAATTGTTTATAAATGAGAGAACAGAAATTCAATCAAAACAAATGGAGTAATAATTAAACACAAACACTCTTATAAACCCATAGCTTATTATTTAAACCCTGATTTTTTCTCACCCTAAGCCCTCCCCATTCCAATTAAACCCGGTTTGCAAGGGATTTAATAAAGAAAGAAACAATGTTTACAAGAGTTTGTGTGATGTAAGCCCAGTTTACAAGAGACTGACTCATAATTAAAATACGATAAAACCAAAGACATTTTTCCAAAATTACAAGAATTTTGCTGGAGGGTTATCATTTCTTATCATACTTTATAGTTAATATATAACCATTAATCACGGACTAATCAAACAAAATTTGCCTAAGATGCAGATCTATCTCATTAGAAAGAGTAAAATGATGCCTTCAAACAAGTAAACCACCCCGAAGCCTAACCGAGGGCTGGGAATCTGCTTTACCCAAAAACTTCCGGAACATCTTCATCGTCGTCACTACACTCATCCTCGTTGTTCCTGCTGACTTCTGCATGCTCTTCAAGTGATTGTGTATATAATTCACCATCCTCGCTCTCATCCTTGGTCGAAGTTTTAGCCGAGTGCTGCCCTTTGTTCATCTGTCACATTTACATTGAGTTAGCTCTGAACTTCAGAAGAAAATGGTTACCAGAATTATGTGGTTACAATTTCAGGAGAAAGATCGGTTTGAAGCAAGCACCGAGTGATCAATTTCAATCTATTAAACAGAGAGGAGCGGAAATTTTCCTATTACAAAACTCGAGATCTTCATTTTCATCCTTGGCAAAATGGGATCCACTCTTATGCTCTAGACTGATTGGTTAGCAATTCCAAGCATAACATCATCAGTCCTGTAAATTTCAGTTTGTCTACATAAAGATTTTCTGAGTGCAAATGAAATAATCATTAAACCTCCCACACAAGTCAAAATTTGAACTTGTTCCCCAGCACACCATTAATGGCTTCTCCGTCGTTCTTTTGGTTTCAATATCTCAACTGAATATGCAAGATATGAGCTTTAGGCACAAAAGAGGTTGGAAACTTGGATTTGGCCATAGGAGAACAATTGAAAAGGCTCTGAGCAAACAAGGTACAATTACCAATCTAACAATTAGAAGCAGTAATATGACATCAAATACAGATAATCTCACACCAAGGAAATTTCATCCACCAATTTGATCACTATATCGACCAAAGAGGGGTTGGCCAGAGGTAGCATCCAAGATATTAGAACACAGATCCCCACTCTACATGACTAGAATGGATAGATTGCACTAATTTTTCATAGTAATCAAGAAGATGCAGCCTAAAGATGCTTTTAGCCTGCACACACACATAATAATTTTGTATTTACAACTTAATCAAGCACTAAATGTGGTAGACTTGCCATACATCATAGTATTAGGTAGTTCAGTCATATTCACCATGAACTCATGTCTCCAAGACACCAGACCTTGGTTAAATTTCATGCCATCCTATTGTACACACACAGAGTATCTTTATTTTTGACGAATGTGCCATTTCACAAAGATTATGAGAACAAGCCCCCAGTGATACACATGCAATGAACACAAGTAGATGACTTTGTAAATATACCAATCTACATGTCCTAATTAGAAATACTACCCACAGCCCAACACCACCATAGCATTCTGTGCCCTCCAGAAAGAAAGCAATCTATGGAATAAAAATTGAGGAAATAAAATAATTATCTACAAACAAAAACATGTAAAAGAAACTTACAGCTCTCAGTAAAGTTCTTCTGTCCCTCTCTCGAGCATTCTTGATGGCCTAGAGCAACAAGCAACTTGATGAGGTTCTAACTCAATGAACAATAATGATGAAAAATAAAATCAAAAGAAAAGCAATTCATTAAAGTATTATAAAGACATATATGAAATTTAAAAATTTGAAGTTATAAATAATTAGATGAAAACCTCTTCTAACGCCTTCTGTTCAGCTTCAACTTCTAAAATATCTCTGCAAGAAAACAGGAAAGGTGCCCATGCATTCATAGAACATAATAGTTAAACAAATCAATAACTTAAAAACATAAAGTAATCCCCTAAATCTTTTTATACCAAAGTTTCCATTTAATTTCACATCAATTCTACTCACTCTGCCAATCTGAAGGAAGCTAATCACAAGAGAGAAAAGACACTATACCTTCCAACTATTTTGTCAACACGGCATGAACATTTGGCACATACTTTGTGCTCCTTTGCACATCCTACAAACATTATCCTCCAAAACAAGGTAAAAAAAAAGGCCCCAAAAGAATTCAAGAAAAAGAGAAAGTATATAAATGTTAAGCCTAACCAGTGCAGAGATTGTGATAAGCTTGTCTAACATTCCTCTTGGAACACCGCTGACTGCAAAATTTTGCAAAAAGAAGCTTGATCAATACAAATAATAATGTTGCAATCAAATAAATAAACAAGTAAAAGGGTAGGATTTACCATTTTGCAGGTTCAGTAAGGGGTTTATATTTCCCGTATCTTCGTTTCCAATCAATTTGTTCTTTACAACGAGGGCAAATCCCAGTAATTTCGGATAATGGCCTCAATTTCCCACCTACTTCCTACCATCATACAAGGATACGTAAACACATGAAATTGCCGAAATACAAAGCAATATGATTAGAAGAAAGTACTTCAGTGCGAGTGTGTGTTATGCATAGAAGATGGAATGGGTACAGAGGGATTGATGGTGCGTCCAGCGTTGGGTTTCCAGGCGAATTTGTTCTTGTGTTTCGGTGGACATTTACGGTGGACGCCGCCGCTCATCTTCAAACTCACGATGACCTAACGGAAAACGCCGCAGCGCTTTTTAGCTTAGGTTAATTTGATTTATCAACTTTACAATACGACGGAGTGCTTTATTAAGTTTTTATTTTAGTAGTATTAATAAATGCGAAGAATATTGTTATTCATTATTTAATTAATGTATAAATTTGACAAAGAGTTGATATTAAGTGCATCAGTTTGCAACGGTTCACCCACATCGTATGACTTTTATTTTTGCAAGGGTGTACCCATATGTATGTGACTTTTTATTTTATTTTGTATATGTGTTTTTTAATAATTATATATTTTTCTCACACTAAGTTTTTCATTAAAAAAATAGATTAATTACATAAAAATCTCAACCTTTTCGTCGATTTCAAATTAGTCCAAACTTTTACTATATATTTACAAATAAGTACTCGACTTTAGGCTCATATTGCGATTCGAACCATCGAGTAGCTGGAGGTCTGCTCGGTGGCTGATATGTCTCTCTTTTGTCCACATCACCACCCACATGTACTTCCACCTGTTAAAAAAAAAATATTTTTGTAGAAAAATAAATTATGTAGAGAGAGTAAAGGGGTGGGACGAGCTGCCCTTCTGAGTTCTGTTATTGAATCGGAAACTCGCGCCACCGACCATTCCTCCTCACTGAAACTCATCGCCGGAATACCGACTCACTCCAGCCGCACCACGGCACGCCGAATCTATCCGGAAGCGACGTCTCACGTGAGGCTGTTCAGACACCACCGAGCGTCGCCGCGGAACCAAACCAGAGCCCTCGCGCCGCCGTCGACATCTCTCAACCACCACTCCGGTCTGCTGCCATCTTTCGCTACTAGAAATTGCAACCTTTCTTCCACCACGCTGGTTCACCACCGTCGAAATACGCCAGCTGCCACCGCGTGCAGCCATCGCGTCCTAATCGGCCCTCCATCGCCAAGGGTTGCGAACAGCCGTTGTCCTAAGCCACCAAGAATCGCTGCTGCTTTTCGCCAACTCTGGATCTGCCGCGTTTGGGGTTCCGATTCGATACTTGTTTTGTGTCAATTGCGTATTTTGATAGGTTTCTTACTAGGAGAGATCTATTCATGTGAGTGGAAATCTTTTCCCCCAAGTTGTGATGATAATGTGGGTGTTTGTTTTCTTGATTCTTTGGTGGTTGATTGCAGCAATCGCCACTGAAGAAAAGTTGGGCAGTGAGGTTGTTGTCAATGGCTTGCCTCATATTGGCTGGAAAAATGGAGGAAAACAGAGTGCTTCATTACCAGAAGTCTGTGATGGTGGTTTCAATTTTGAGAGTAGTGTTTTGAAAAGGATGGAGCTTCTGTTATTGGAGACATTGGGGTGGAATATGGTGTCACGCGCCGTCTCTTGTATCCGGCCCGTGCTTCGGCGACACTAGAGTTTCCAGCGGAGCTCGTCCCAACCCAACCCTTTTCTCTCTTTACATAAAAAATATTTTCTATGTAAATATTTTTTTAACAGGTGGAAGTGTATGTGGGAGGTGATGTGGACAGAAGAGTGACACATCAGCCACCGGGCAGACCTCCATTTGACCGGTGGTTCGAATCGCAATACGGGCCTAAAGTCAAGTACTTAATTGTAAATATATAAAAGTTTGGACTAATTTAAAATCGACGAAAATGTTGAAACTTTTTATGTAATTAACCTTAAAAAAATAACATTCATATGTGTATAACTTTTTATTTAATAACATATATATTTTTTAAAAATTGTATATATTTTTATATTCAATTTTCATTAAAAAAACTAACAATTAAATTGTATATATTTTTGTTCATAATTGTATATTTTTTTGTTCATATTTGTATATGTTTTTTAAAATGGGTACACAATATCTTAGAGTGCACACGGATGCACAATATATTAGTCTTTGACAAATTATTTGTTTACCCACTTTTTCATCACTCTTTCAAAATTTATACACTTACATTCATCACAAATATTTGTATAAACTGGGATTACGGTGTAAACCTTTTCAATTTTATCTATAGTGATTAAATTAAGGAGGACTACATTATTCACAAGGGTGAGTCTTGTACGAGACCATCTCACGGATCTCTACCTGAGACGGGTACGAGACCGTCTCACGGATCTCTTCCTGAGACGAATTATCCATTCATTAATAAGTAGAGAAACTCTCCTGTGAGATGAATTTTTTTTAAGATGGGTGTGAAACGGGTCGACCCATCACTACAATATGTTTATTATATAGATAAAGTATGCTTATATGTAGTTGTAGTAGGGCCTGGAACATTGGGTCCTCACCTCCCAGAAACAGCCTTTGGGCCGCCTGCCCCAAGCCCAGTGAAAGCATAAACTTGGCCCAACAGCGAAGGACCCAAATACAGGATCTGTAAGGCGTGTCTGAATCACTCTCTCAGGTAGGACGGCTCAACCACTTGGCCACTTGCCCCTCTCAGGCTGGGAAGCTATGCAGATATAAATCGAATCCTAAGAGCAGTCACATGAGGCTATTGCATTTAATGCCCGCACTGTACGCATTTACTGTGATGAGACCTAATGATATATTCGGATACGGATGACATCAGATTATGCAATATAAATATGGGGTATCCCAAAACTAATAACAAGAACAACCCTTCACCTCCAAAAGGCGCAAGACAGCCTGGAGGGAACTCTCGAGCATTTTATTAAATCACTAGGTTAGACTAGTACATATAATCCCCCCATTTAACTAAAACAAAACTTTTTGAATTTCTTTCCTCCCATGATTGACTTAATTCCTTCTTGTCAATCCTCCACTCAAATGTAGGCTCAACTTGCGTAGCAAAACAAGGATCAAATAAGTTAGAATTTTCAACACCAATATAAGAATAAAAATCTGGAGGTATGTTCAGAGGCTTCAGATATGGATCATCCATCTTTCCTGCAACTAAAAGATTATCAAATATCACATTAGAGTTAGTAGCAGGAAAAGTAAAAGATACACTTGATACTGTGATCTCCTCTACCACTTCAATTATCTTGCTCTCATGCTTCTCTTCCTCAGCAGCAGGCTTCATTTCCTCCTTAACAGTAGACTTCTGATTCACCATGTCAGCAGTGGTCTTCCTTATCTGTTCATCCCTGGCATCACCTAATGCAAGTAACTTCTCAAGATAGTCAATACATGCATCATTGGAGAGACCATTAAGTTCCGATGTGGGAAAGTAAGAGACTCCGCCAAACATGTCTCAAGAGCATCTTTCGATAGAATCAAAGACATGTCTTCATTCACAATCTCCTCCACTACATCAATACTATGACATTGTGACTCCATAGGCATTTTCATTGCTTTGTCAAGGTTGAATATGACCTCTTCTTTATCCATCCGCAACCTGAGCTCCCCCTTTTAACATCAATCATGGCCCCAACAGTAGCAAGGAAAGGTCTCCCCAAGATAAGAGGGATATTATCCTTGTCATCTTCCATCTCAAGTACAAGAAAATCCATAGGAAAGACTAGTTTATCCACTTTGACAAGAACGTCTTCAATGATACCTTTCGGAAACATCATCGACCTGTCCGCCAATTGTAGAGCAATTGTTGTAGGAGATAACTTTCCCAAACCAAGCCTTTGAAAGATAGACAATGACATCAAATTGATTCTTGCCCCAAGATCGCACAAGGCTCGTCATGCAGCCCTTTTCCAATCTCACACATGATAGTGTAGCTTCCCGGATCCTTCATCTTCTGTGGCAGCTTTCTTTGGATAATCGAGCTATAATTTTCAGACAAGTTCACCGTCTCAACTCCGTTCAAGCTTCTCTTTTTCAACAGTATATCCTTAAGGAATCGGGCATAGTACGACATCTCCAATATTGCCTCAGAGAAAGGAATACTCAAACTTATCTTATTGATGATATCTGAAAAATTCTTGAACTTCTCTTCCAATCCCTTCTTATCCAATTTATAAGGAAACGATGGAAGTATCTTTGTTTTGGGAATACCCCATTCATCACGCTCGACCTTCTCCGCTTTATTCTTTTCGGCTCTCAACCTCTTAGCTCTTTCCTACTTCTTCTCTGCTATGATCTTAGTATTTTGCTTATTCAGAACTAATAGAGTAATGTTCACATCACGAGGAGTGTTCGGTGAAGAAACAGGTGCAGAACGGGACAATTCGACCTCGATTTGACTAGGTGCTCTGGTCAAATTGGGCACGTAGTGGTCAATTGCACACCTAGAACACGATTCTCACCCTGTATCTTCGATTCGACCTGGATTCAACCAGAAAGTCTGGTCGAATTGAAGCCCCCTTGGTCGAATCGACTCACTGTAAGATTTCTGTCTTCCAATTCGACCTCAAGGTCTGGTCGAATTGAACTGATGCTGGTCGAATCGGCCTTCTGATAAAATAGAGTGCTCCGGATGGGTGGATTCGACCTCAATTTGACCTGGCCCCCAGGTCGAATTGGATTGGTTTTGGTCAAATCGAGGCTCTGTTGCTTCCAAATCACGTCCAGTCGTCCAATTCGACCTCCCCTGTTGAATTCGACCTGAAGTGTTGGTCGAATTGGGGTCGAATTGAGCCTTTCACATGTCCAATTTCAATTCTGGCCTCATAGGTCCCTGTACTGTGTTCTAGACCTCAATGTGATGGTGTTGCAGGACTTTGGATTCTCAATACTTTGTGACGGGAGCTTCCCTTTCTCAATAGTTTGAATGAGCTTGTTAACACTTTCTGCCATCTCCCCTATCAATAATATAAGGTCCTTCACTTGTGTAGTCAAATCCTTATGGTTTGCATCAATCTTCTTCTCTAACTTAGCCTCAAGACGATCCACTCCAGCATCAATCCTAGCCATGTACATGTTCACCACATCCTTGAAACCAGACTTTCATTCTTCCACTTTCGCACCCAGATCAACACCCGTCGGAGGTTGAATTGCATTGTTAGGATTACTCCATGAAAACTCCGGCCTCCTAGACTGTTGATGATTACCCGGGGACCACGATTGTTTAAGTTTCCCTGATAATTCTGGTTGTCCTGATCTTGATACCTCGTTCCTTGAATACTTTGGCCCATAACATAGTTTGCTTCTTCCATCTCCTCTTGGATCGTCCCATCATTCATAATTTCCTGCTGCATGATCGGTACGTGCTGAGATATATTGCTGATTTGCTTTTGTTGGGACTCAAGTAGCTTGTTGATACTCGACAAGCTATAGACGATCTCATCTTCTCTACTTGTTTTCACCATAGCATGTTCAACCTTAGCCACCTTTCCAAGGACATAAGTGTCTCTCACTCTATCAGTTGGCCAATCTTTTGAGTTCATCGAAATATCTTTAAAAAGTTTCTCAGTCTCTACGGATGATTTAGTAAGCAATGCTCCATTAAAAGAAGCATCCAATAACACACGAGAATCACAGTCCAATCTACTGTAGAATATACTGATATATTGAGCTTTAGATAGCCCATGTTGTGGACACTTACGAAATATGTCCTTGAATCTGTCCCAAGCTTCATGAAACTTCTCTCTACCACCGATAGCAAATTGGTTAATGTCTTGCTTCATCTTGAACACCTTAGAAGGTGACATGTATCATTCCAAGAACTTTAACTTCAATTGCTCCCAAGTAGTGCATTCAGCTGCGTTGATAGTGTCGTACCAATCTCTCGCCTTTTCAGTAAGCGAGAATTTAAACAAGAGGATATTCCTAGCATCTTCATGTTCTCCTGCGTCTTTTTGAGTACTTGCATAGCCCAAGAACTTGTTTAGATGTTGCTGCGGATCCTCAAAAGTCCCTCCTGAAAAGGAGTTCATTTCTATCATGCTAATAAGAGTAGGGTGATACGACTGGGTTTGCCATAGGTGTTGGTGAGAATCTGCCATACTTTATGAGAGGTTGTAGCAGAGGCAATAAAAGGGATAAGCGATGGAGAGATGGAGCCAATTATAGCGCTGAGAAGAAGCTGATTCTGGCGGATCCAGTGTGTGTATTCCGAATTTGAAGTCGTGACGCCGACAGACGTCAAAGTGGCTGGTTGACATTTTCCTGATCCATCGATGTACCCAAGAAGATCATAACCTGTAAGGAGTATTTGGAATTGAA
This sequence comes from Pogostemon cablin, assembly GCA_023678885.1. Taxonomy (NCBI): domain Eukaryota; kingdom Viridiplantae; phylum Streptophyta; class Magnoliopsida; order Lamiales; family Lamiaceae; genus Pogostemon; species Pogostemon cablin. Next base: position 19,076,910 of record CM043000.1, read on the forward strand.
ATTTAGACGTTGTGTAGTTGGGCTGACACATTAAGAGCAACTAATTGCTGGGATGAACCACTGGTGATTGGAGTATCAGTGGTATCAGTGGCGGCCATTGGGATCTAGGAATAGGTTGCAGGAAAAAAAAAATACTCCCTCCGTCCCGCCCATATTGCACCATTTACTGTAGCTTTTTTGAGAACTTTATGCAGTCAAACGGTGTAGTTTGACCGGGACGGAGGGAGTAGGGTTTGAGATGGCGTTAGCCTAAATGGTTCTGGTTACCATATAAAGGTGAGAGTAAAAAGTAATTTCTATTATTCACAGAGTACAATATTTATACAACTTACAGAACTAGAATAAGTCTATACAACTGATGTGGGATACATAAATAAGAAGAACTACTACTATACAACATATATATCCTAACACTATAGGGTAAGATTTAATTTTATTGTATGTAGGGATGTATTGGGTATCTCATCCTAATAATTTTTATCTATTAATAATATTTTTATGCTAACGTATCTACTAGTAATATTAATATAAATTTTGTATTGGGTAGTAATAAATCCTAATATTTTGTTAATCAAAAGTAATACTTGATTAAGAAAAAATGATACACATCCAATTAAATTATTTAATGAAAAATTTATTAGATGGATAAAAAGTAATAACATTTTTAATAAAAATTGATATCTTATAAAAAAAAATGATAAATGCCCAACTAAATTATTTAATGAATTAAAAATAATAATAATAATAATAATATTTTTAATGAAAAATTATACCTGATAAAGAAAAAGTGATAACCAGTTAAATGGATTTTTTCATGAACTATAAATATAATAAATAAAATGAGGTAACTAATTAATAAAAAGTGAAAGGACAAGTCTTGTGTGACACCGTCTCACATAAGTTCTTATATGAGATGGATAAAAAATGATAACATGATACTTAATTAATCGATAAAAAGTGATAATGCATTGAATTATTTCATGAATAATTTATAGTATTAATAAAAAGTGATAACATTTTATAGAGAAAATTATACTCCCTCCGTCCAGGAGAAGTTGATATAATTTTTTTTGGGCACGGAGATTAAGGAGTATAATAATTTAATGTAAAATGAAGTAAAGTGAAGTGAGAGAAATAATATTTAATGTGTAGTGAGTAGTTGTATTAGAGGTGATGTGTGGGGTCCATGAGAATAGATTAATTGTTTTTGTGTGGGTCTCATGTATTAAAAAGGAAATGTGTCAACTTTAATGAGACAAACCAAAAAGAAAAGTGTGTCAACTTCTATGGGACGTGAGAGTAACATTTTATTTCAAAAGTCATAAAATTTCTAAACTCATCAAAATGTGAATGGACAGCTGCATAGCTCACTTGGTACCCGTCATGTGCATTCACTACTCAAACATTTTCTGCAAAATTTAAATATGGCAAGTCCACCGACAGTGTAATACAGAGGATATTTTGGCGATGAAATGTCCATTATGCTCCCTCCGACCGGTCATAAGTTTTTTATTTACTTTTATCACGTGAATTAAGGAATATTATTATTTTATATGTGGTGAGTAATTGTATTAATTATAAAAGGTAAAAATTAGAATCTTTAAATGAGACGCTCAATATATAATAAAATATAAACCTTTCAGTTGGGAGTATTGTATTACAGTTTTTTTTTTTATCCTTAATGTAATGATATTTTCTTTTTAAATAGTTTGTAAGTTGGTCCTTCGGGTTTTAGATATTCAAATTCAATTCATTATATATTCACTATACACGTACAAACCTAATAACACTCTCCGTCCCGATCAAATGTCCATATTGCTTTGTAGATAGTCGATTTTTAATAAATGATGTGAGTGTTTAATGTGACTGTTATATTAATTAATCGGACTAATCAAACATAATATGGAGAAAGCATAGAAGAAGAACACCAGAATTATACACAATTGAGTCTAACTCTGATGATCGATCACGATGGCTGTTGTTTGCGGTCGCAGTTGTTCTTGTAGTCACAGGGGCGCTTCTTGTACTTGGAATCGCCATTTCCAATGCAGTTTCCGTACACATTCCTTTTGCAAAATGGTTTCTCCCCAAAACGGTAAACGAAAGTTTTTTTATCATTACCTGCAGTTGCAGCGAGGATCCTTGTCGTGGATTCTGATTCCATTAACAATTCCTCGTCTTCACCCAAACAGTCTCCGATTCTGGTGGCGTTGCAGCCACCCTCATCACCTGTGGCCGCGGCCGTGATGATGAGGAGCAAGTGGATAAGAAGAAAGAAAAGAATTTTCATTTTCATTTTCATTTTCATTTTATTGTTAGTGAATGAAATATGATCACAGTGGTTCTGTATATAGTGTGGGTGTGGGAATGAATTGTGGTAGAGTGTTGAGTGCAGTAATGAGGAGAGGGTGGGGTGGTTGAGGTGGTCATCTGTCTTGATCAATCATTTAACATCAGAACGTGCATGTTTTTTTCACAAAATACTATCTTTTTTCTGCACTAAAACTAGTGTCGGAGGACATTGGAGAGTGGGGATACACCATATTTTGGATACTCGAGTATTCATGTGATGTTTTAAAAAATAGAATTATCAAAATTTTCCTTTTGCTTCTTCTGGTGTTATTGAGATATAATAAAACATACTACTCCTATATATATATATTCTAAAAAAAAAGTTTAAACTCTTGATTAATGGATGAGATTTTTTTCCCCGCACACATGTCACTCATCTAACGCGCTTAACACTAAATGTAACAGAATATTCAAAGTGCAAAAATTTTACTTAATTGATGATAAAAAGGAAAAAAAATAGTTTTACCAAATTCAGTAACGTAAATTTTTATTTTTTAATTTTAATCATTTTAATTTTTTCATTTTAAATTCTCCATATTCTAATTTCTAACATTTAAAATTTCAAATTTAGTCCTTCATCCATTTGGACCGACGTATCGTCCACTACGTCTTCCAGGTGCATACCCATACCCGACTTATAATAAAATATGGATCCAACACTATCGTGTCAAGTTAAAAAAAGTTGATTCAGTAATAACATTTTCAAAAGTTAAGCATAAATATATGCTTTGATAGATTTTATTAACATCGCTCTTTCGTTATTTTGGGCATTTTTGGACATACTCTTAAAATGTGAGGGAAAAAAGAACTTTAAAAAAATCTAATTGGGCACTATTGAAAATCACCCTTAAATTTGAGGCTTAAAAAAGACTAATATTGAAACATGAAAGAGTAAAATAGATATACAAAGTACTAAAATTAAAAATATAAAGAATTACAGGAGTACAATTGAATTTGATGAAAGATTCAGAATGAAAATTGATACTCCTATTTCTTAATAAAATTTTAACATTTTTTTTTAATAATTTAGATGAGCAAGAGTAGGTCATTAGCTAAAGAATATTAATTTTCTATTAGTAAAATCATCATACACTTTAGCTTTTATGCTAAAGGATATTATAACGCATGGATTTATATTCGTGCAGTTGGGCATAAATGAAACTTTGCCATTACAAAATTAGTATCAGGAAAACACACAAAAACAAATAAAGGAACCAATTTCTAACTCTTCAAGTAACTAAACGATACCTGCTAGCAAAAGTTTGTGTGAGACGAGACAAATAAGAAATGATAACATTTTGTAATAAAAGTAACACTTGATCGATGGTTTCATGAACAATTCATGAAAACGAGAAGATGCTGATAAGAATATAAGGCAGATGCAGTAGTTGTAATAAAATACAGTAGTTGAAATTGTAATAGTTTTATTTATGGTTTTTGGCCGCGGCAGTTGGTCTTGTACTTGGAATCGGCCTCTCCAATGCAGCTATGGTAGGTGTTTCGGTTGCAAAATTTGTGGTCGGGTTGAAGATTTGGGATGGTGATGACCTTACTGTTTCGTCTTCCGGCTAGTATCCTCGTCGTTGTTTCCGATTCCATCAGCAATTCCTCGTCTTCACCCAAATAGTCCCCGATTCTGGTGGTGTTGGCCGTGGCGGAGTAACAGAATATTAGAAGAAAAAGGCTTAGGTTTCTCATGATTTTGGTCCTCTTTATTGTTGCATCTCATAGGGTAGAGGTTCATTTATAGAACTAGTGTGGTAAGGTTTTTAAGTTGATGTGAATTTTCAAAATCGTGATAATGTGTTTGTTTTTTTTTTGTTTTCCATAGGGTGAGCATTAAACTAATGTCAAATAATATTTAAGAGACTATATAGTTTAAATTAAGGAGTAACATAGAATTTATAAGAATTTACTCTTTAAATAAAAAGGCTAATAAAACTTCTGACTAATCAAGCTTGTTATATGATCATTAAATAAACGAGTGAAACTAAGGCGAAACTCAAGATGATGATGATGATTGCAAATTCCCTTAAGTTATGGTCTTAAAAGTATAATTTTCCCCTAAATTACATATTTTGGACATCTTTATTTGTGATGGAATTGATAAGCATTTCCTAGATAACTTTAGAAGATCAACTATTGAATTATTTCGAATAGTGCAGATAAGTTCCATATATTCTATAAAATATTATAGATAAATTAGTGTATTAAGTAATTAATGAAATCTATTAGAATGACTTAGATTATTGAGAGGCGTGAACATCTAAGTGTGACAAAGATCAAATAAAATAACGTTTCCATTATAAAATCATTCTTCAACACCCACTTCCAATATACCTCTTCCCTAAATCAAATACTCTAAATCATCCCATAGCTACCTCACTACGCTAAACCATATTCTCACTCCTACCGTCATCTCACGCCACCCATACACACTATCTCTCTATCTTTTTCTTTAAAATAACAACAATTTGACTCTCTTCCCCAATCATTTAATTAACCACATAAATTTCATAAAATGCCAAAATTTTCTCCAATACTAGGTGTCTTAGGATATTATAGCAAGATTTAATTATCAATCGAAACGCATGGTTGCGGACATCGTGTCTCTAAATATCGCAATTTTTTAAGTTATACTCTTTAGTATTAAATGATATATGTTTTTAATATAAGAACGTGTGCCCATTATTTTTTAAAGAAAAAAATTTTAATTTTTTAATCAAATATTTACACTATCCAGTGAAAAAATTATACTCCTTATTAAAGTGTATATCTTTAGAAAAAAAAAATATTATACACTTACACACCTTGTATTTGGGGACACAAGAGACCAACTCATAAATATACTATCTTCTGAAATAAAAAATAGTATAAGAAGACATATAAAATAATTTGCGAACATAAATTTCCACGATGTTGAAAACTAATTAACAATATCGAGTGTGACTTGTGGAACCAGTTCTACCAAATGAATTGGTATGGTCTCATCCTTTTTAATTAATTTCTCCTTTTTCACTAATATTTTTTTATTTTATTTTTAAATTTATTATACTTAAATAACTATTATACCCTAAACCTCAAAGTTAAATTATACCATAAACCATCCGAGTAAAATTAAAATTATACCCTAAACCCTAAGGATAAATTATACTCTAAACCCTAAACTTTAATATTTAAATACATAAACCACAAGGGTGAAAATTATAATTATATCCCTAAAATTAAATAAATAAATAAAAAGAATAAAACGAAAAAAAATACAAACAACAACAATTATAAAAAAAGTAAAAAAAAAATAGATCAAACAGCAAAGTGAAGGAGTATAAAACAATTATTAGGGATGTCAACGGGTAGAGTATCACTTATTTTTGGGTACTCGTACTCTTATGCGATTTAAAAAAAAACTAATTGTACACATCCCATTTAAAAAATTTATTATGGTATCCGTACTCATCTCATACCCGTTTATCAATACCCATGGGTACCCGCACCCATTTAATATTAATTTTTTATATAAATATTTATATCTTTTCTATTATTTAAAATTATATTATTATGAATTTAATATAAATTAAATTCTATTATATATATATATATATATATATATATATATATATATATATGGGGTACCCGCAAATATTGAGGTATTATCCATACCCATTCCAAACCCTAATGAAATTTTCACAACTATATGTATCCGTTACAAACCCGTTTACAACTATTCATACCTGCCTTATTAAGATTTGAACAGAATGGGTACTTGAAAATGCTCATCTCATTACCATCCCTAACTATTATCGTTTAATAAATAAAATTAAAAATGTATATAACAATTATAAATTATTGTATAATTAAGGATAAATTATTAAATATAATAACATAAATATAAAATAAATAATTAACGATAAAAAATTGGGTAGGTCTTGCGTGAGACCGTCTTACGTGAGACCGTCTTACGTGATACTCCCTCAATCCGCCACAAAGGTGGACATTTGCTTTTTGCACGTGGATTAAGGAGTATTATATTTAAGGTGTAGTTGGTAGTTGTATTAGTGGGGTGTATGAGTTCCATAAATTTATTGTATTAGTGATGTATGTGGGTCCCATGTGTTTAAAAAGGGAAATATGGACCTTTGGTGCGGACGCCCAAAATGGCAAAATGTGGACCTTTCGGGCGGACGAGGGAGTATTATTTTTCACTTTTTAAAATAGTTATCACTTTCGCTATAAAACGTTATCACTTTCGCTATAAATTATTATCACTTTTTATTTATAATATAAATTGTTCATGAAATAGAACTATCAATTTTCATTAATTTATTATCAATTTCCTTTATAAAAGTTATCACTTTCTGACTGTCTCACATAATCCATTACGTGAGACGGTCTCACACAAGTCTTTCCCTAAAAAGTTATGAAAATGAATTAATATTAACTAAGATTTTTTTTTTTTTTTTGAAATTCCTAATTTAGAATTTTATAATAAACTAAATTTATTAAACTTAAAAATTCTAAAGATAAATAGATTAAATATATTAAATAATTTCTTACTCTTCTAAAAATATTTTATTTATTAATATATTTTATTAAAAAATATTTTACAATATAGAAATTGTTATTAAATTTAAGAATCTATTTCTCCAATCATATATTATTGGTAATATGGATGTCAAATTAAAGATCATGAAAAGACAATTAATTTGATATAATTTTTATATAAATCCAATTCAAAAATAAAAAGTTAAAAACACTTAAAGTTTTAGGTAAATTTTTAAATAAGATAAAGAAAAATTAAATATTTTGATTGGTGGTTTAAAATAAAATAATTATATTATCTTCTATTCTAAGCAAGTTTATTATAAAAAAAATTAAAAAATCTATAAAAATGACACATCATACTTAAATTGCTTCAATTATGCCACCTAATAAATTCAAAATACTCCTTTAATTTATAGTATGATTAGACCATAATTTTTGTCTATGAAATTCATACGAAGTGAAGGTCTAAGTATGACTTCATCGTAAGTAACAGAGAAACTAAAACAAACATACATTTTGGAGAGACAAGCAGTGATTATATATTGCCAAAATTAATATTTACAGTGTCGGTGGGCTTTCCGTATTTTAAATTTTGCAATAGAGGCTTCAGCTCAGCTGTGAATGACCGGAACCGGTGATCAGCCACCACCTCAGTCAGATTGCTCGAGTGAACTCGAGTATCACACTCTCGGGCTTTATCAAACCAACCCGTGACATTGAGCAACTCGTGTATTTTAACACCTCTAACGTCATCCAACCAATTATCTATCTTGCAAATAACCTAAGACTTATATGTAGCTTGCCCCACTACATCTGACATAACCCGCCTCAGCTATAAGGAGGTGCTTAGTTGGGGATAATGGGAATAGAGGAATATTGATTCTTATTGTTGATGTTTGTTTGATCTAATAGAAATCGAAATTCCTTAATCTCCATTAATTCAATAATTATTCTCCACTCTTTAATCATATTCAGTCTTATTGTGATTAACCTCTTAATAATAACTATTACCATTTCGATAGAAGAATTCGAATCAAGTGACCCATAAATATAATCCACCATATATAAATCTCAAAATATGATTTTTATGAGTCGTGGTCAAGTAATCGTTTTCTAAACATGTTCTCGTAGTTTTAATTTTAATTTTCATTAAAAGAAATACTAATTTGAGTAGGGTCCCACCAAATATTTCAGATATTTTATTATATTTTGATATTATATCTTCTATTATACGTGTATTGGATGAGTAAGGCGTACGCAATTAGAAAAATCTCAATATTTCCTCATAAGATTGATATTTTCTTTTTAGAGTAGAGATTTTATCACATCATATGTTCAATCATTCAACAATTTGAAACGTTAGATGTAATACCAAAACATAACATAACATTTTGGACCGCCCACCAAATGAGTCATAAAACTCACCATAAGCCCGCCCTACTAATGAATGACTCATTATGTAAAAGGTTCACCTAAGGCTAATAACTGAACCAATTCCAACCTATTTGATAGTGGATTGTGGATCCGTCCAATCTACAAATTTACTTTATAACAAATTAAAATAACATAAGAAATTAGTGATATGAATCCTATGTAACAATATTTAGCCTAAATGAAAGTAATGTTGCAACTAACCTTTAAAAGGTAATAGTACTAGGATAAGGACACGCACGTTGAGATGCATGTTGGAGAAGAAACAAGAGAGATCAAAACAAAACTAGACCTCCCCCACCTTCCATCAATTATTGCATAAATCCGTCGGTAAGAAAGGACTAAAATAAATAATGGAGTAAGTTATAATAATAATAAAAAAAAAAACTTCCATTAATATCTCAAACACAACACCACATACTTCCATTATCCATACACAAATGCACCATTAATTTCTCACCAACCATGAATAATCTCTCTTTCCTTCTGTCACTATTTTTACTCCTCCTCCTCCTCGTCAGCACAGCTGCCGTGGAGGAGGAGGAGGGGTGCAACGCCACCCGAGTGGGGGAGTGCTCGGAGGAGTTCCTTATGGAGTCGGAAACCAGCCGAAGGCTGCTGTACTCAGGGAAAACTATCAGTGGGGGAGCCTTGGATCCGAAGCACCCGTTTTGCAGACGGGATAGCTACGGCAGCTGCATCGGAGAAGCCAACCCTAACGCCAAACGCCGGCCCTGCGACTACGCCCGCACCTGCCGATAAGGCAATAATAATTAGGGAACTGCATTATCATACCTGTGGATTAATTAATTTCACATCTTGTTAATTAATTGTTGAAGAATGGTGTGTAAATCTTGATCCATCATGTGAACACAAGGTGTTGCTATGAAGCTGAGGGAGTGAAGAACATAATGGACGTAATGCATGAGTCATACACGTAGCATTAGATTCATTCTATCAGCTGCAAGTGTATGTATGCAAACGGTTGTGATCACATGTGAGGTTGGTTCAGTTTTGTTGTTGGTTGAGCTGTTATGAGTTTGTTAGTGATCATGTGCTCTTCAGTTGGTTAGTTATTAAGCACATGTGATGTGATCATTCCATTGGTGCAAGTGACAATCGATTATTGGTGAAGAAGGTGCATAAATACACTACACAACATCACTGCAAACAACATCATTCAAACTGCATCATCTTGAATTTTATCAGCAAGCCTAGCTGTGTGTTTATAGCTTGATTGAATTGCTGTCATCTTATTCGTGTATTACTTCATTCAATAAGAAAGTTATTTTTCCTCCGAGTGGATGTAGATCATGAAGATCGAACCACTATAAACCTCTTGTGCAATCTTTCTCTTCATCATTTGATCTTTAGGGTTTTCTTGCAATTTTTATTCATTGAGTTAGTGTGTGTGTTGAATCAATTCTCTAACCAAGAAGAAACGACTGAGAAGTTCGTGTGTGTGATCAAGTGTTGTTTGAAGATCAATACAACAAGAAAGTATCACAACAAGTGGCGCCGTCTGTGGGAAGCAAACCATCAAACAGCTGCTGAATTCTGAGAAGATGAACACCACACGGTTTGATATTGAGAACCTCACTGAAAAAATTGATTTCAGTCTCTGGAAACTCAAGATGAAGGCGATCTTGACACAGCAAGGGCTCATTGATGCATTGAAGCCACCTCCATCTGTCAAGACAGAGATAATAAAAGATCCATCAGCAGCTGGACCTCAAAGAGTGCAAGTAGATGATGAGGTACTAAGAAAAGCTCATTCTACTATTATTCTATGTTTGGGGGATAAGGCACTAAGGGAAATAGCTAGGGAAACCACTGCAGTTGGAGTCTGGGAAAGATTATAATCCATGTTTATGATCAAGACATTAGCAAACAGACTTCATGTTAGGCAGAAACTGAATGCATACAAAATGACTGATGAAAAGCCTATATTAGATCAAGTTGATGAGTTTGTCAAGATCATGGATGATTTTGAAACTGTTGACTCAAAGATATCAGAGGAAGAGAAAGTTCTCATGTTGATGAGAGCTCTTCCAAGATCCTTTCAAAGTTTCAAAGACACCTTGTTATATGGAAATCAGAGTTCCATCAAGTTTGATAATGTGTTGCTAGCAATTAAGTCTAGAGAATTACAGTTAATAACTGATAGTACTGAGTTTTCAGGAGGAGAAGGGTTGATTGTCAAGAAGAACAATCAAGCTAAAAGGAATAACAAGAAGAAGAGGGGTTTTGATGGAAACAAACAAGTCAGAAAGGATGGTGAGCATACCAAAGAAGGTGAAGTAAGGAAATGCTATCATTGTAATCAATCTGGCTATATGAGAAGAAATTGCTACAAGTGGAAAGCTAGCAAAGGAAAAAGGTATTGAGAAGGGGAAAGAGATTGATCAACCAAACCAAGTGAATCAAACAGCTCCTGCACAAGAAGATACTACAAAGTTTGTTGAAGTATTGACAGTCACTGTATCTGAAGTCTCCTCTGAATGGGTGATTGATTCTGGTTGTACTTTCCATATGACTCCAATCAAGCATTGGTTGGTAGGATTTAAACATCAAAATGAGGGCTCTGTACTTCTTGGAAACAATCAAACATGTAAGATCATGGGAAGAGAGTCTGTAAAGCTTGAAATGACTGATGGTACAGCAAGAATTCTTCATGATGTAAGGTATGTTCCTGATCTAAGAAGAAATCTAATTTCACTTGGAAATCTTGATTCCATAGGATATAGTTTTCAGTCAACTGATGGTTGTTTGACTGTCACAAAAGGGAACGATGTATTCTTGAAAGGGATTAGGAAACATGACCTGTATTTTTTGTGTGGAAATGTTGTCACTGCTCAAGCTTGTAGCACTAGTAAAATAGACAATTCTATACTATGGCATGGAAGATTAGGTCATATAAGTGAGAGGGGTCTACAAGAATTAGCTAAACAAGAGCTATTATGTGGTCACACTTCAATTACTTTAAGTCAGTGTGAACATTGTGTGATGGGTAAGGAAAAGAGGTTAAAATTTGGTGTTGGTGAACATAACTCTTCATCTGTGTTGGATTATGTTCATTCTGATTTATGGGGACCTGCTAAGAACATCACAAAGGGGGGTGGAAAATATTTCATCTCCTTCATAGATGATTATTCAAGGAAGGTATGGATTTATATATTGAAATCCAAGGATGAAGCCTTCACCAAATTAAAAGAATTGTTAGTTGAGGTTGAAAATCAAACTGATAAGAAGTTGAAGTGTTTAAGGACTGACAATGGTTTAGAATATTTGTCAGATGAGTTCAATCAGTTCTGTAAGGATAGAGTTAAAAGGCATAAGACTGTTCCATTAACTCCACAACAAAATGGAACAGCAGAAAGGATGAATCAGACCATTCTTAAAAGAATTATATGTATGATGAGCAGTTGAGGTTTTCCTAAAAGTTTTTGGGGAGAATTAGCTACTACTGCTGCATTTCTTATAAACAGATGTCCATCATCACCACTAAATTTTAAAACTCCAGAGGAGATGTGGAATGGCAAACCTGCACACTACAGTAGTTTGAAGGTAATAGGATGTCTTGTCTATGCTCATATAAAGTAAGGAAAGTTGGAGCCAAGAGCTCTGAAGTGTGTGCTAGTTGGCTATCCATCTGGAGTAAAGGGGTATAAATTGTGGTGTCCTGACAAACAGAAGATTCTGATCAGCAGGGATGTTTCTTTTGATGAAGGAAAAATGCCACTGATTGAAAAGATGAAAACGACTACTAGTTCTGATCATGAAGTTGAGCTTCAGGTGGAGTCTGGCAAGTCAGGTAGTGGTGGTGACAGTATTTTGGAAGGTCAAAACACCTATCATCTTGCTAGAGATAGACAAAGAAGAGAAATTATAATACCTGCAAGATACATTCAAGCTGATCTTGTTTCTTATGCTTTGTATACTGCTTCTGAAATTGAATCACTTGAACCTGGGAATTACAAGGAAGCTATAAGTAGTGCTGATAGTGATCAGTGGATAATGGCTATACAGGAAGAACTCTTATCTTTGGATAAGAATCACACATGGGATGTAGTGGAGAAGCCAAAACATCAGAAGTTAATAAGTTGTAAATGAATTTTCAGAAAGAAACCTTCTACAGTTGAAGGTGGAAAGCCTAGATTCAAGGCAAGATTAGTTGCAAGGGTTTTTTCACAGAAAGAAGGCATTGATTACAATGAGATATTCTCACCTGTAGTTAAACATTGTTCTATAAGGATCATTCTCTCATTAGGTACTCAATGGAATCTTGAGCTTCATCAGATGGATGTTACCACATCATTTCTACATGGAGAGTTAGAGGAGCAAATATACATGGCCATACCAGAAGGTGTTGAACTTCAAAACTCAAGTCCAAAAGTTTGTTGCTTAAAAGGTCTCTCTATGGTCTTAAGCAAAGTCCAAGGCAATGGTACTTGAGGTTTGATGAGTACATAGTTAAGTGTGGATTTCAAAGAAGTCTGCATGATAGTTGTGTATACTTCATGTAGGAAAGTGGTCTGTTCACATATCTATTACTATATGTTGATGATATGCTGTTGGCCAGTCATACAATGGTTGGTATTCTGAAAGTAAAAAGGATGTTAGAAGCTGAATTTGACATGAAGGATCTTGGAGAGGCCAAGATGATACTAGGAATGTCAATTAGTAGAAACAGGATCAGTGGTTCTTTGATGCTAAATCAGGAAGCTTATATGTTAAAGGTTATCAAAAGATATAATATGGATGAATGTAAGACACTCTCCACTCCATTCAAGCAAGGTGTAAGGTTGACTCTACAGCAGGGACCTAAGTCTCAAATAGAAGTTATGAATATGGACAAGGCTCCTTATGCTAGTGCAGTAGGAAGTCTAATGTATTGTATGGTCTGCTGCAGGCCAGACATGGCTTTTACACTTAGTGTTTTAAGTAGGTTCATGGGATCACCTGGTAAACTACATTGGGAAGCCGCAAAGTGGGCTATGAAATATATAAAAGGCACTGTCAGTAGAGGATTGAAGTTTCAGAAATTCAGCCAAGACAGTGAAGTTTTGTGTGGATATGTTGATGCAGATTTTGCTGCTAATATGAATACTAGGAAGTCTTTAACAGGTTATATCTTCACTCTTTATGGAACTGCTATAAGTTGGAAGGCTAGTCATCAATCCATAGTAGCTTTGTCCACAACTGAAGCTGAGTTTGTGGCATTAACTGAAGCTGTAAAGGAAGGAATTTGGATCAGTGGTATGCTTAAAGAGCTTGGTGTGAAGCAAGAGACTGTGAAGGTATTCTGTGATAATCAGAGTGTTATCCATTTAGCAAAACATCACTGCTATCATGAGAGAACAAAACACATTGATGTCAAGATGTACTTTGTGAGAGATCTTATTGAAAGTGGTGCTGTCAAGGTATGTAAGATTGACACCTCTGTCAATCCTGCTGATTGTCTAACTAAGGTCTTGCCTAGTTCTAAATTTGAACTAAGCTTAGGCTTAGTTGGTATGTGTAATGAAGACTGAAGTGCTGCTCAATATGAGCAGTAAATAGGAGGGAAGGTAGCAATCTTAGTTGAAGATGGATACTTAATTTAAGGTGGAGTGTGTTGAAGAATGGTGTGTAAATCTTGATCCATCATTTGAACACAAGGTGTTGCCATGAAGCTGAGGGAGTGAAGAACGTAATGGACGTAATGCATGAGTCATACACGTAGCATTAGATCCATTCTATTAGCTGCAAGTGTATGTATGCAAACGGTTGTGATCACATGTGAGGTTGGTTCAGTTTTGTTGTTGGTTGAGCTGTTATGAGTTTGTTAGTGATCATGTGCTCTTCAGTTGGTTAGTTATTAAGCACATGTGATGTGATCATTCCATTGGTGCAAGTGGCAATCGATTATTTGTGAAGAAGGTGCATAAATACACTACACAACATCACAGCAAACAACATCATTCAAACTGCATCATCTTGAATTTTATCAGCAAGCCTAGCTGTGTGTTTATAGCTTGATTGAATTGTTGTCATCTTATTCGTGTATTACTTCATTCAATAAGAAAGTTAATTTTCCTCCGAGTGGATGTAGATCATGAAGATCGAACCACTATAAACCTCTTGTGCAATCTTTCTCTTCATCCTTTGATCTTTAGGGTTTTCTTGCAATTTTTATTCATTGAGTTAGTGTGTGTGTTGAATCAATTCTCTAACCAAGAAGAAACGACTGAGAAGTTCGTGTGTGTGATCAAATATATTGTTTGAAGATTAATACAACAAGAAAGTATCACAACATTAATGAATAATCTCTTATAATATTCAAGGATTGTATGATGTTAATTAATTGTTTTCAGTGTCGTGGAATTATTCATGTTCGCAAATTACATATATATACTTTTTTTTAATTAATTGGTAATTTTTAAATTACAATAGTATGATATATTGTCTGCTTTTGAGTGGCAAATAATTAATCTGCTATAAAAATCTAAAGATAGCTAATACTGGAGAATTTTTTTGGCATTTTTATGAAATTTAATTTATGTGGTTAAATAATTGGAGAAAGAGAATACAACGAAGAAAGTTAAAATAGTTGATTTATGTCTGTGTGGGACACATTTTAACTGAGCTTATTTGAACAGGATGGGAGTATTAAAATAGGCAATTTATTCTATGCAACTGGGTGTTGGACCCAATGTTTAGACCCGGAATATTTAAGACAGAAATATTCGTTTCACTTCATTTCTTCCTGTTCCTTTCGCCGTTAATCTCTCTTCACCCTTTTCTCTCTCTCTAGCATATAATTAAAATGTTTCTTCTCTGATTATTCTCCAATTCATCGCGATTCTTCTCCAATTTTCGATTGTTTTTCCTCTCTCTCTTGTGTATTGTGAATCTTCTCTGAATTCATTGGTTGATTCTTTGATTGTTCTTAGGCACAGAACATAGACCATGATTTCCAATTTTTCCTGATTTTGCCCGCTGATTCTTCTCCGACTCATGCTGAAATTCTTCTCCGATTCATTGAGGGTCATCTAATTTGGAAGAAACAAAGGGTTCACAATTCTAAATTATCTGTAAGTGATAACTTTCGTGCAGTGTTTTTATTTTTCAATTTTTCTAGGGTTTGTAGCGTTTTTGGTGTTCTATATATCACTAATTATATGCAATTCAATATTCCTATAACCATAGAGAAAATAATTTACTAACAATGCCTCTGTATTTATTTTGAGTTACTCTTAATGTAATTGTTAGTAAATAACAATTTACTAACAATTTTCTATTTTTGGTGTTCTATATATCACTAATTATACGCAATTCAATATTCCTATAACCATAGAGAAAATAATTTACTAACAATGCCTCTGTATTTATTTTGAGTAATACATATGCTTGTGTTTGTGTGTTTTACCAATTAAGGTAGAAGAATGTAGAGTAACAACTAAGAAATGTGATAAAACGGCCAAACAAAGGAGTTGTGACTCATGGAGTTGAGTTTACTGTTTATCCTTGTTGATAAATGTAACTTAGTATAACCTGATTGATAATTTTAGCCTTGTTTCTATAAATAGCGGAGAAAGATTGCAGCTGTGAATAGCCTAAAGTATGTGTTGATTCAATAACAACATAATTGTGCTTTTAGTTTAATTGAAATTTGCAAGAAAAAATTGATTATCTAATGTTTTGAGCATGTTTTTGATAAATTTATTAGGATAAATAATACAGAGGATTACATGAGTAGACATATGGTGAATTGGAAACAGTAGAAGAGTATCCTACTTTGGAAATCAAGTTTGAAAGCCATAGAGTTGAAGCTTTTACTCTGGTATTTTTTTCTTAATTATAAATTAATCATTTCACATCTCTTTGATTTGCTGATATGGAAAACGAGGAGCTCGGATATGATGGTCGAGTGCATGATCTTCAAGCTCTTAAAGAAGTAATTAGAGATTTTCAAGAAGGTGACATATGAGGTCTTAAAGAAGTAATTAGAGATTTTCAAGAAGGCATAGATGAGCTACCTTTGTTAAGGCGACATATAATTTGTGTTAAATAACCAACGGTATAAGTTTTAATATTCAAGTGTATACCATTTAAATTTAATTTGTATTTATTTTTCTTTTAAGTATTATACATTAGTTTTAGGCAAAAGCTCCTGCGCCCCCGGGGACACGGAGGATACTCCGTGTCCCCATGTGAACACTTCCTCCTCCAATCCTATTTAAACATATGTGTTACTAGGGGTCTAAATTGCAAAGGGGCATGGAAATTAAAAAGGCGCACGAATTTGCTCCGTGCGGGTACACAGGAGTCTTACTCTTAGTTTTAACTCAATATCCTATAAAATTTTTCATTAAAAGAGTTACTACTCTTCCAAAAATATTTGTGTTAGATAACCAAGTGTATACCATTTAAATACATTTTGTAATTTTTAAGTGCAACAAAGTGACTTTTATTACCAATTGTATACGATTTAACTCATTTTGTATATATTTTTCTTTAATTATTATAATACTCCGTTTTAACTCAATATTTTATAAATTTCCATTAACAAAGGTATTTATTCTCCAGAATTAATTGTTTAAATAATCAGATGTGCACGAATTAATAATCAAGTGTATACAATAAACACGTTTTTTGTATTCGTTAAGTGTTCCAAATGTATATGTTTTAATTATCAAGTGTATTCAATTTAAACATGTTTTGTATTTGTTTAACTGTAGTCAAATGCATAAGTTTTAATAATCAAGTGTATACAATTAAATATATTTTTTTGTATTTTTGTATTTGTTAAATGTTCCAAGTGTATATGTTTTAATAATCAAGTGTATACAATTTAAACCCGTTTTGTATTTGTCAAGTGTAACAAGTGTATGAAATTTAATTATCAAGTGTATACAATTTAAACTCGTTTTGTATTCTTTTAACTGTAATCGAATGTATAAATTTTAATAATCAAGTGCATACAATTAAACATGTTTGCTGTATTTGTTAAGTGTTCCAAGTGTATATGTTTTAATAATCAAGTGTATACAATTTAAACCTATTTTATATTTGAAGTGTATATAATTTAATTATCAAGTATGTATAATTTAAACCCGTTTTGTATTTGTTTAACAGTAATCAAATGTATAAATTTTAATAATCAACTGTATACAATTAAATGCATTTTTGTATTTGTTAAGTGTTCTAAGTGTATATGTTTTAATAATCAAGTGTATACAATTTATACCCATTTTGTATTTGTCAAGTGTAACCAAGTGTATAAAATTTAATAATCAAGTGTATACAATTTAAATCCGTTTTGTATTTATTTAAATGTAATCAAATGTATAAATTTTAATAATCAAATATATATAATTTAATTAATTTGCTTAAGTGCAACTAATTGTATAGGTTTTAATGATTAAGTGTATACAATATAACCCGTTTTGTATATATATTTTTTCTTCTAAGAATGTAATAGTATAATATTTATACATAATTTACAACTATACAAGTCATGAGAAAGAGTCATCCAAAAATGCAGAATTTCATTACTAAATTCAAAGAGAGAGAAAGAAAAAATACAGAATTCCATCTCACATGTGATATAATTAAGATCACTCAAAATAATTAAAAATAAAAGCAACTAAAAAAAATTAATTCAATTGTATTAGCCTTCAAGATCATACTATTAATATTCTTGGGCATTACAACATGAATGAACCTGATTTACTATTGTTGGTGCGCTGAATTTCAGAAAATCTGGAAGGCTTCTATAGTCAACGGTATTGATGTATCTCTAATGTTAGAGATTGGGGGATGGATAGACGATGTTGCTTTGGGTGGCTACAAGCTTTGATTTAGAGATTCGGGGATGAACAGACGATTCTTCTTCGAACGACATAAGCTCTGAGAATAGATAAGTTGGATTCATAATCTGCTGATTCAAAAACATTTTCTCTCTTTTTCAATACAACAAATTTGGAGATTAAAACTGCAATGGTGATTACAGATTTAAGAAGAAAGAGATTTGTAGAATCAATAAACAAAATAAAATAAATTACAAAATTAATTTGAAGACCTCTTAAATTTGTAGAGGTTGCGTTCAATTATGTTGAAATTCAATGAAATCAAAATCGATTGAGATTGTCTGAGATTTTCTTAGAGATTGATTTAGATTCATACCTGATCTAAAATTGGCATGTGATGTAGAAAGAGGATTTGATTTCATTTGAGATGAGGACTGGTGATGATTAGCAGAGGATTATATTTGATTTGAGAGGAGGAGGAATGAAGATGATGAGAAACCTGAGAGGAAGTGAGAGAATCCAGAGAAAACCTAGCGGAGGAAGGGAGAGAATGATTTGAGCAGTAAAATTTTTTTCCTTATATATGACCCGTTTAACATTGGGTTGACCCGGTGCACAGATTTAAAATTGTGCACCAATGTGCACCGGATATTAACTCATTAAAATATGGGGTAATTTTGAGGTGCAACGTTTACCCAAGAATTTATAAGGTAAATATTAAAGATAGTTGGTAGTTATTTATTTAATTTTAATTATTTAATTTTATTTAATGATTAGGATTAAATTGAATTTAATTTAACGGTTTAGATTATTCAGGTGCACTGAAGTTTAACTCTGTAGTATAATTATAATGATGTAGATAAAATATATTATTCGTTATTAAAGTACGATGAATAGTGTATTAAAGTAATTCGAGATTATTATGATATGATTCACTATAAATATAATTTAATTATTAATGAATACTCCCCACGTCCCACCGAAAGGTCTCATTTTACTATATTGGATATTCCACTCAAAGGTTTCATATTTCCCTTTTAGTAAAATGAACCACATATGACCCTCCACTTACCACTAATACAATTATCCACCACTCATAAAATAATAATAATACTCCTTATTCTATGTGCAAAAAAGGAAATGTGGACCTTTGTCCTGGACGGAGGAAGTATATTTTTACTGAGTTTAAAATATAAATAAACATATAATCTCATATCTTTTTTACTTTATTCGAAAAGGTCCCAAAATAGTTATGGCATTTAACTTCGTTTCAAACCTTTCAATTTTGCTCAAATTTTTTTCTATAACTTTGTAAAAATACCAATTCAGTCATATCCGATGAAACTAAAAAAAATGAAAATATCAATCCTAAGATAAAAAGCTGAGAATTTCTTTTTGTTTACGTTTCATCCATTCAACGAATATAATAAGAAATAGAGTAGGTATTTTTTGCATTTGGGTGCAAGTGCACGAAGTTAATTTTCATGCACCCTATCTAAATTAGTTTTATTCAGTAATATATACTCCCTCCGTCCCGAGAAAGACTGCGCACCCCTTTCCGGCACGTAGATTAAAAAAGTGATAACTTTTAGGGGTATTATGATATTTTTTTGTAATAAAAAATGATAAAGTATGTTAGGTGAGTTAGGTAGGAGTGATTTTTTTGTAAATAAAGTGTATAGAGAAGGGTGATTGTGTTTGACTTTTTGCTTTTTTAGGAAGATGCAAACTTTTGTGGGACAACCCAAAATGGAAAGTGTGTCATCTGAAATGGAACGGAGGGTATATGTATTTTTTAATAAATGAGTTGATATTGGGTGCACCCATATGTGTATAACTTTTTATTCTATTTTGTATACATGTTTCTTAATAATTGTATACTTTTTTCACACAGTTTTTCATTAAAAAAGCTAGCATCCATATGCATATAACTTTTATCCAATAGTGTATACATATTTTTTAATAGTTGTAATTTTTTTACACTCAATTTTTCATTAAAATAACTAACAAATAAATTGTATACATTTTTGTTCATAATTATATATGTTTTTGTTCATAATTGTATACATTTTTTAAAGTGGGTGCATTGCACTCTGGTGCATAGTATAATTAGTCTTAATAAATATTGCGTAATTCTCACTTTTTATTTTCTGTTGTTCACTAAAATTTTAACAAAATATAAAGGTGTATTTTATTAATATGAGTATATATTTTGAATATGGGTAAATAGATATATTTTTTAATACCAAACATGTATACACCATTTAAGCCTTCTTAATTAGTTCAACGATCCCATCGGAAAATTTTTCGATCCCAAAAATGAAGAGCAAAGTGATGTTGTTCCTTTCTTTGTTGCTCCTGGTCGGTGCCGCCGCGGAGGAGGGGCGGTGCAACGGCTCAAGAATCGGCTACTGCGAGGATCAGGAGGAGTTGGTGATCATGGAATCAGAGACATTGAGCAGGGCCCTCTTAGCCGATGTCAAGCACAATTCGCCGTTAATACCATACGATCCATTTTGCGATGCCAGATTCTACGGCGATTGCATTGGCAGACCAAATAAAATTTCCGACAGTCGGGGCTGTCACTACAACCACCAGTGTCGCGGGGGCGGGTAAACGGTAAATAGGTATAGTTAATTAAATGATCACACCATAAGTGTGTGTAGCCAAATGATGCATCTAAGTGTGGATTACTTTTATTTATAAAGGTTCTGGAAAAATGGTTTCGACTGTAGAGTTTTTATTGGTAATTCATTCCATTTGAGTTACTCTTAATGTAATTGTTATTTTTCTCTTATTGTTTATGATAAATATTTCTAATTTTATCTTTTGAATTTATTGTATTTTGTACTTCCATCGGTTTTAATGTAGTAAACTTGTGCATGACAAGAATGATCTACCATCTAAATATCGTGTGACATATCTAGAATAATAGCTTCAGTATATACATGTGGATGTGATTCACCCATTACTGGATTATTGTATACTATTTCTCATCTTTTATTTGTCTACTTGTATCCTCAGGGGGAGTTAGTCACCAAATCTAAATTTTATAATTTTCTACATTTACCTTCACTTTGCTGTTTCATCTAATTTTTTTTTTTTTTACTTTTTTTTATAATTGTTGCTGTTTGTATTTTTTTTCGTTTTATTCATTTTATTTATTTATTTAATTTTAGAAATATAATTATAATTTTCACCCCTTGTGGTTTATGTATTTAAATATTAGAGTTTAGAGTTTAGAGTATAATTTATCCCTAGGGTTTAGGGTATAATTGTAATTTTACTCGGATGGTTTAGGGTATAATTTAACTTTGAGGTTTAGGGTATAATAGTTATTTAATTATAATAAATTTAAAAATTAAATAAAAAAATTAATGAGAGAGGAGAAATTAATTAAAAAGGATGGGGATCACACCAATTCATTTGGTGGAACTGGTTCCCCCAAGTCACACTCGATATTGTTAATTAGTTTTCAACATCGTGGAAATTTATGTTCGCAAATTACTTTATATGTATTCTTATACTGTTTTTTTATTTGAGAAGATAGTATATTTATGAGTTGGTCTCTTGTGTCCCCAAATACAAGGTGTGTAAGTGTATAATATTTTTTTGTTCTAAAGATATACACTTTAATAAGGAGTATAATTTTTTTACTGAATAGTGTAAATATTTGATTAAAAAATTAAAATTTTTTTCTTTAAAAAATAATGGGCACACGTTCTTGTATTAAAAACATATATCATTTAATACTAAAGAGTATAACTTAAAAAAAATGCGATATTTAGAGACACGATGTCCGCAGCCATTCGTTTCTATTGATAATTAAATCTTGCTATAATATCCTAAGACACCTAGTATTGGAGAAAATTTTGGCATTTTATGAAATTTATGTGGTCAATTAAATGATTGGGGAAGAGAGTCAAATTGTTGTTATTTTAAAGAAAAAGATAGAGAGATAGTGTGTATGGGTGGCGTGAGATGATGGTAGGAGTGAGAATATGGTTTAGTGTAGTGATATATAGAACACCAAAAACGCCACAAACCCTAGAAAATTGTTAGTAAATTGTTATTTACTAACAATTACATTAAGAGTAACTCAAAATAAATACAGAGGCATTGTTAGTAAATTGTTTTCTCTATGGTTATAGGAATATTGAATTGCATATAATTAGTGATATATAGAACACCAAAAACGCCACAAACCCTAGAAAAATTGAAAAATAAAAACACTGCACGAAAGTTATCACTTACAAATAATTTAGAATTGTGAACCCTTTGTTTCTTCCAAATTAGAAGACCCTCAATGAATCGGAGAAGAATTTCAGCATGAGTCGGAGAAGAATCAGCGGGCAAATCAGGAAAAATTAGAAATCATGGTCTATGTTCTGTGCCTAAGAACAATCAAAGAATCAACCAATGAATTCAGAGAAGATTCACAATACACAAGAGAGGGAGGAAAAACAATAGAAAATTGGAGAATAATCAGAGAAGAAACATTTTAATTATATGCTAGAGAGAGAGAGAGAAAAGGGTGAAGAGAGATTAACGGCGAAAAGAACAGGAAGAAATGAAGTGAAACGAATATTTCTGTCTTAAATATTCCGGATCTAAACATTGGGTCGGATCTGGGTGCAACCTTGCACCCAATTGCATAGAATAAATTGCCTATTTTAATACTCCCCATCCTGTTCAAATAAGCTCCGTTAAAATGTGTCCCACACAGACATAAATCAACTATTTTAACTTTCTTCAGTTGTATTCTCTTTCTCCAATTATTTAACCACATAAATTAAATTTCATAAAAATGCCAAAAAATTTCTCCAGTATTAGCTATCTTTAGATTTTTATAGCAGATTAATTATTTGGCACTCAAAAGCAGAAAATATATCATACTATTGTAATTTAAAAATTACTAATTAATTAAAAAAAAAAGTATATATATGTAATTTGCGAACATGAATAATTCCACGACACTGAAAACCAATTAATTAACATCATACAATCCTTGAATAATATAAGAGATTATTCATTAATTAGCGAATACAAGTAGACAAATACAAGATGTGAAATTAATTAATCCACAGGTATGATAATGCAGTTCCCTAATTATTATTGCCTTGTCGGCAGGTGCGGGCGTAGTCGCAGGGCCGGCGTTTGGCGTTAGGGTTGGCGTCTCCGATGCAGCTGCCGTAGCTATCCCGTCTGCAAAACGGATGCTTCGGATCCAAGGCTCCCCCACTGATAGTTTTCCCTGAGTACAGCAGCCTTCGGCTGGTTTCCGACTCCATAAGGAACTCCTCCGAGCACTCCCCCACTCGGGTGGCGTTGCACCCCTCCTCCTCCTCCACGGCAGCTGTGCTGACGAGGAGGAGGAGGAGTAAAAATAGTGACAGAAGGAAAGAGAGATTATTCATGGTTGGTGAGAAATTAATGGTGCATTTGTGTGTGGATAATGAAGTATGTGGTGTTGTGTTTGAGATATTGGCTCTTGATATGAGGAGTTATTGTTTGGCAAAAGTTTTTTTTTTTTTTTTTTATTATTACTTACTCCATTATTTATTGAAGTCCTTTCTTACCGACGGATTTATGCAATAATTGATGGAAGGTGGGGGAAGTCTAGTTTTGTTTTGATCTCTCTTGTTTCTTCTCCAACATGCATCTCAACGTGCGTGTCCTTATCCTAGTACTATTACCTTTTAAAGGTTAGTTGCAACATTACTTTCATTTAGGCTAAATATTTTTACATAGGATTCATATCACTAATTTCTTATGTTATTTTAATTTGTTATAAAGTAAATTTGTAGATTGGACGGATCCACAATCCACTATCAAATAGGTTGGAATTGGTTCAGTTATTAGCCTTAGGTGAACCTTTTACATAATGAGTCATTCATTAGTAGGGCGGGCTTATGGTGAGTTTTATGACTCATTTGGTGGGCGGTCCAAAATGTTATGTTATGTTTTGGTATTACATCTAACGTTTCAAATTGTTGAATGATTGAACATATGATGTAATAAAATCTCTACTCTAAAAAGAAAATATCAATCTTATGAGGAAATATTGAGATTTTTCTAATTGCATACGCCTCTTACTCATCTCATACACGTATAATAGAATATATAATATCAAAATATAATAAAATATCTGAAATATTTGGTGGGACCCTACTCAATTTAGTATTTCTTTTAATGAAAATTAAAATTAAAACTACGAGAACATGTTTAGAAAACTATAACTTGACCACGACTCATAAAAATCAGATTTTGAGATTTATATATGGTGGATTATATTTATGGGTCACTTGATTCGAATTCTTCTATCGAAATGGTAATAGTTATTATTAAGAGGTTAATCACAATAAGACTGAATATGATTAAAGAGTGGATAATAATTATTGAATTAATGAGAGATTAAGGAATTTCGATTTCTATTAGATCAAACAAACATTGACAATAAGAATCAATATTCCTCTATTCCTATTATCCCCAACCAAGCACCTCCTTATAGCTGAGACGGGTTATGTCTATTAGATCAAACAAACATCAACAATAAGAATCAATATTTCTCTATTCTCATTATCCCCAACCAAGCACCTCCTTATAGCTGAGGCGGGTTATGTCAGATGTAGTGGGGCAAGCTACATATAAGTCTTAGGTTATTTGCAAGATAGATAATTGGTTGGATGGCGTTAGAGGTGTTAAAATACACGAGCTGCTCAATGTCACGGGTTGGTTTGATAAAGCCCGAGAGTGTGATACTCGAGTTCACTCGAGCAATCTGACTGAGGTGGTGGCTGATCACCGGTTCCGGTCATTCACAACTGAGCTGAAGCCTCTATTGCAAAATTTAAAATACGGGAAGTCCACCGACACTGTAAATATTAATTTTGGCAATATATAATCATTGTTTGCCTCTCCAAAATGTATGTTTGTTTTAGTTTCTATGTTACGTACGATGAAGTCATACTTAGACCTTCACTTCGTATGAATTTCATAGACAAAAATTATGGTCTAATCATACTATAAATTAAATGAGTGTTTTGGATTTATTAGGTGGCATAATTGGAGCAATTTAGGCATGATATGTCATTTTTATAGATTTTTTAATTTTTTTTTATAATAAACTTGCTTAGAATAGAAGATAATGTAATTATTTTATTTTAAACAACCAATCAAAATATTTAATTTTTCTTTATCTTATTTAAAAATTTACCTAAAACTTTAAGTATTTTTAACTTTTTATTTTTAAATCGGATTTATATAAAAATTATATCAAATTAATTGTCTTTTCATGATCTTTAATTTGACATCCATATTACCAATAATATATGATTGGAGAAATAGATTCTTAAATTTAATAACAATTTCTATATTGTAAAATATTTTTTAATAAAATATATTAATAAATAAAATATTTTTAGAAGAATAAGAAATTATTTAATATATTTAATCTATTTATCTTTAGAATTTTTAAGTTTAATAAATTTAGTTTATTATAAAATTCTAAATTAGGAATTTCATAAAAAAATAAATCTTAGTTAATATTAATTCATTTTCATAACTTTTTAGGGAAAGACTTGTGTGAAACCGTCTTACGTAATGGATTACGTGAGATGGTCAGAAAGTAATAACTTTTATAAAGGAAAGTGATAATAAATTAATAAAAAGTGATAGTTCTATTTCATGAACAATTTATATTATAAATAAAAAGTGATAATAATTTATAGCGAAAGTGATAACGTTTTATAGCGAAAGTGATAACTATTTTAAAAAGTGAAAAATGATACTCCCTCCGTCCGCCCGAAAGGTCCACATTTTGCCATCTTGGACGTTCGCACCAAAGGTCCATATTTCCCTTTTTAAACACATGAGACCCACACACATCACTAATACAATAAATTTATACAATAAATTTATGGGACCCATACACCCCACTAATACAACTACCAACTACACCTTAAATATAATACTCCTTAATTCACGTGCAAAAAGCAAATGTCCACCTTTGTGGCGGACGGAGGGAGTATCACGTAAGACGGTCTCACGCAAGACCTACCCAATTTTTTATCGTTAATCATTTATTTTATATTTATGTTATTATATTTAATAATTTATCCTTAATTATACAATAATTTATAATTGTTATATACATTTATTAATTTTATTTATTAAACGATAATAGTTAGGGATGATAATGAAATGGGCATTTTCAAGTACCCGTTCTGTTCAAATCTTAATAGGGCAGGTATGGATAGTTGTAAACGAGTTTGGAACGGATACATATAGTTGTGAAAATCTCATTAGGGTTTAGAATGGGTACGGATAATACCTCAATATTTATGGGTACCCTATATATATATACCCTCTGTTTTCTCCTCTTTTAAAACACCCTCTGTTTTCTCCTCTTTTAAAACAGAGGGTGTATTGAAGAATAAAAGAAAATGGAGTATGATTCTTTAAGCAAAGATACTAACCATTTTTTTTTTAATATTTTCTTAAAATTTTAAAAAATTTCAAAAATTGCCAATATAGCACTGAAAGTTGAAAACTAATAACACCCATGATGTTCGGAGTGGGACTACAATTCACTTCTCACCATAATGAGATCATGAAAACAACTAGAGTTTGTACAATCTACTCATGAAGAAAATATCATTTTTAGTGGTTCCTGTATACCTAGAAAAGGCCAAAGAATTGGAAATTTTTGAATGAACACAGAACAATATGTCTAATCTATGACATTCACAAACATTCATTTGATCAACTGATGTATTTTCTGGCCAAAGAGTAGAATGATCGATTCGTGGCTTCATTAATTATGGTGGACAGTTCCATGGACTCCAGCACATTCCACAGTGTGTATATCTACCATTTATTTTCCAGATGAATGAAGATTTTCTACCAGGGCCTAATGATAAACTATATTTTTAACATGCCAATGATACAAAAATGGAGATGATCATTATCAATTGAAAGTAACGAATATATTCAAGTAAAGTCATGAAAGGAAAGATGATAGAGGTTATGTAGCTCTTAATAAAACAAAAATGGAGCAGATCTGTAGTTTAAATCTGGCAACAACAAAAAGAATCTCACAACTCCTAACACAAGCAACTCTGTGCCGAAGATTTTAAGAATTGCTAAAAGCTTCAGATACCAGTACAGTTGACTGTTGACTTACAGCAGATAGAAGATTGATTCGGGATCAAGGTAAAACCTCAACGAATCGTCAAACTCTGCACTGCCTGAGTGCCTTCGTCAATTATCTTGTTTGCTTGAATGGTGCTTATTACATTTGCGATGTTACCCTGCATCACATTTACATGATAAATTAAGCAGTTTTAGAAAGCAGAAACTCTTTGCTTGGCACCCACAACATATATTTGCTTTACTTCTTAACAGAGTTAGAAGTGATGGTTAAGATTTGTTACCCTCCAAGTTGCCAGCTTTGATCGAATTGATTCCCAATCATGATGACCAAAAACACGCTTTGAGCAGCGGCTGCACCAAAAATATAATCAACATCCATATATGATTTTTACCATCCAATTTGAACAATAAGTCAAAGTAAAACAGGAAATACCTCACAATGACAACTTGGTTGATTTGATCAATTCTGCAATCTATTAGCTTAGCCGTTATGGCCTTAACAACCCACGGCTCAACTTCACCGTCTTCAATCTATGAAAAACCGTAAAAGTATTTGAGGAAACATCACATATAAAAGCTGAGAAACTGCTAATAAACAAGACAACTATCATTACCTGGAGTGTGTCCTTAATTAAGAAGTAAGGGATTTGACCAGATTCATTCGTGCCAAGATCCACTAGAGATATCAACCTCATCTTAACAACACAATCTTCATGCACTAGACCTGTATCACCCATATGAAAAATATCCAGTATAAACCACTTAAAATACTTGCACGAGGATCGTATTCAATAATTCACAGGACACACGAAGCAAAAGGCATACCATAGCTATCCAAAAGATTAGATAATGAGGTATGGAAATCAAGATAAGCATCGAGCTTCTGAGTCAGAAAAATTTGTAAGAGTTGATACACCGGAGCATGTTTGGCATCTTTCTCCAGTTGGGCTATAGCTGGCAGATCTAGCAAATCAGCCTGTGAAGAAAGGTAAGATATATCAAAAGATGATGACAAGGCATCAGAACTTAGCTAATTGTTTAAAGCCTAACCAAGCACAGACAAACACATTTAGAAGGAACGGCTTCTAAAACCCAAGCATCTTAATGCAAAAAATTGCATCCCCTAATCTTGATCTTAGGTAACATAAAAGAGCTTGCACCCATACACCCAATTTCTACCAAATGATGGTTCAGCAGAATTTATCAAACATAATTACTACATGGGCTAGAGTTAGAAATTATTAAGTTGCTGCTCATTCGATAAATGACAGCACACACGCCAATGGTTCTCTCATAAAGGACTTGTTCTATTTATCTTTCCAATAAAGAGATAGAACTAATATGTGCAATCAGGAATTATCATTTTGGAAATTTAAAATCCATATAAAAGAGAATATTTTTAAAAAATGAACAAAAGAATCAAAATGAGTTCAAAGCATTACCTCAAACATGTCAGGTGCCTTGACAAATTCAATAATAGCCCGAACAGCTTCCTCCTTAGCTTCAGCTGCTGCCAACGCATCATCACCAGAAAAAGTTTCCAAATACTTGACAAGAAACTCAAAAGACTCTTTAGATGAGCTGAAAATACAGATTTGAAAGAAAGTAAAACCCACTTGTTAGTTGCGAATTGCCACACCACATGTACCAAAAAATAAGTATATATTCACCATACTCACCCCTTGACATCCTTCAGAATATTAGCAACTGTGAGGAACAGGTCTCTCTTATCCTTGATCCCAAGATTCCACTCCCTCAAAAGATCATCCATCTTTTTAAAAGTTGGCACAACGTGTTCTGTAATCTTACTATTAATTGCCAAGTTGAGGGCCTTCATATACACAAAGAACTGGCTATATGGGTTCTCCAACAGGTTGTAGAGGCTGAATAAGCTAAGGAAAAAAAAGTACTTTTTAGGATACATAAAACCAAGAGGCTTCAAAAACACGAATGCCATTGGTGTAGTCTTACATCTTTAGGCGCAGAGCAGGCTTATCATTAACCTGTTGAGCAACCTTGGAGGCTATAAGTTCTGTCATCTCGTGCACTTGATCAAGGCTCTCAGGCTTCTTAACAAGGTTGCAAATGATAGTGTAGACACATTCAACATCTGGGGAAAAGCCAAAGTACATCAATGAGTATATACATAGAGATATTTTTTTGAACATATAAAATTGGTGTGACATATCATAGAAGCATCCAACTAAGAGTTCTTCAGCTCAGAAAAGTATATAAAAATGCCTAATCTGGACCCTATAGAATGATGCATAAATAATTCACACCTTTCTCTGAAGCCTTAGAGAAAATTATTTCAGCAGAAGTAAGCATCAATGAAGCCAAATCCAACCACCTGTTCTGTATAATACGTTCTTGCGCCTGCAAGTACAAACTATTGACCTGCTCCTCTGCTACCTATCAGTTTAGAAAAAAAAAATCAAATAATAACTGGGGACAACATCAAATTCAGATATCACAGCAATCATAACCCCCCCCCCCCCCCCCACCCCAAAAAAAAAAAAGAAAAAGAAAAAAACTACAATCAAATAGGTGTTATTTCGCCAAAGACAATAAGTAGAAATTCAAGAATGAATTACGCCACTAAATTAAGCATACATCGAAGTGCAATCACGGAATAATTAACAAAAAAGAGCAGTTTCGATTGGAACTTTGTCAGAGCTTGATGAACTTTCAAGCATTACCTCAGGACCCATGTCGGCCCATGACAACTCAGCGGTGAACCGAGCAACAAAGAGGGCGGGATCTTCATCGGATGTGGGTACTACGGTCGTCATTACCAAGCAAAGTTTCAGAAATCTCTGCAGATAGCAACTTAGGTTTACTAGATTGCCCGGCAGAGAGCTCTGATGACTAAAGAGAACAGATTGTGATAATAGAGAGAGAGGCAGAAAAAACCCTAATTTAAAGATGGATATGTAATTTTGAACCGCCCATAGGGATAAAAACGTAATTTCACAAAAGTTGCATTTTAAAAGCGCTAATATCTTTCCATAATTTTACTTAAGTTGTTATTAAAAGCGCTAAAGACTTCTTCTCATTAAATGCGTTTTCACGTATTTTAATTTTAATAAATAATAATAATTATTATTATTATAATCCGATGCGAACTATATATATATTGCAGGTAATTAGGGTTCTTATTTCCGCCGCGCTTCACCAGTATCCAGCCGTATCCGGCAGCCGCAGCACCGTTGGAATCGATCAACCATGGTGCTTTTTCTCGCTCTCTCTTGTTATTCAATTTTACAGTTTGATTTCCGTTGATTTGATGTCGAGAGGTGAAATGGAATCTGTGTGTTGAAATTTGCAGCCGTCGCACAAGACCTTCATGATTAAGAAGAAGCTGGCGAAGAAGCAGAGGCAGAACAGGCCGATCCCGTACTGGATCCGGATGCGCACCGACAACACCATCCGCTACAACGCCAAGCGCCGCCACTGGCGCCGCACCAAGCTCGGCTTCTAAGCCCAGTACCAGTTTTCCGATTTCTCCTACCTTAGGTTTTGATGTTTTTTCAATAGCTGTTACTTCTGTTTACGATGATATCAGACCTCTTTTTGGATTATGATTAATTTTTGATGCTCTGAACTCGTGCTTTATCAGCTTAAGATTCCATCTGAAAGTTTTTTTTTTTTTGAAAATGATGAATTTTGATTTCTTTCTCTGATAACTAACTGTTGAAGGTTTTGGATTGTTCAAATATTACATTAGTCAAGTAATGCCCCCATTAGATTGCTTTTGAAGAATGGGTGTTGATTACACTCAAGCTACTGCCTTCATTAAATGGTATTATATATGATTTCTTTCTTACATTAGTTATAGATTAAACAAGTGATCTGACTTGTTGAATGGGGGCATTGATGCAAGTATGTCTACATTTTATTCTTTTTGAGATGTTTTGAAATTGTAATTGTGTATTCTGTGTATTTTAAAATAGTAAGATTGATTATAATTTCTATGGGAACAATTCCTGATGTGGACAATGAAAATGATGGTATTTGCAGATTATAATAATATTGGATTTTACACAATGGTTTCAAAACATGTTGTATAACTATCTCAATAGTGGGATAGTAAAGTATGTGATGAATGATACTCAAACATTGTAAACAAACAAGCCAAGTATAGTCACTACAATGGAACCCCTTATTTGCTTCCATCTCCAAAGAGGTAATTGAGGGAGGAGCCACCCCCTGGTGCAGCATGAACCTTTGTCGATGGCCGATCCTGTCAAATATGAACCACATGTTAAACCTACTTTGCTGCATTATTGTTAACGAGTAACTATTTGTAAGCAACGTACCGTTATGAAGTTGCCACAATTCTGGCCATCCGTCCGGTAGTAGTTGTTAGTGGTGGTACCGGCGGTGGCAGGAAGAGTAGGCTTATTGTTAAGCGCTTCAGGAGTAGGAGCGGTTGCACCGGAGGAAGATTCGGTGGTTGGATTCTTGGGCGGTGAAGGTTGAGGGGCGGGGGCTTCCCCGCCTCCAAAGAGGTAACCTAAGGAGCTTTGACCACCACCAGCACTAACACCACGACGACCCATTCTCCTTGCTTTGATAAATCTATATTGTGTGAATGAAATTTGAATTATCATCAAGGGATGAAAATCAATGATAAGCACAATGGGAAAATTGAGAAAGTGAGAGAGGAGAGACAGACATAGCATTGCATGCAAATGCAAGAGAATAGATGAAAAAGTTGCATGAGAATAGATGAAAAGTAAACTTGTTTCACATTAGAGAGATTAAGCATAATTACCAATTTTCAAATTCCAACATTAATGTACAGCATCAAAGCAAAACACGATGCATTTATCATTTCATATCTCAATCATGCAAAGAATCATTTATCATTATCTCAATCATGCAAAGAATCATTGCTACAAGGCGTACATAACAATGCCGGAATTCATGTTCAATTTTTTGTTTCCAAATACTCTAATTTAACGAATATTACATAAAATGTAATGATCAATTCTTTAAATCGTCATTTCTGAAAATTCAATATTAGCAGAGAAAAGGAAAAAAAAAAATATTACTTGTTGATTTTCTCCAACGAAATGTCCTTCCTCCTTGGAAGATGCACAAAGAAATAAAGAGAAAATTAGTTGTTAAAAATATGAAGATGAGCGTCTTTTCCTTGTTTTTATAATCTCGCATTAATTTAAGCTAGAAAATCTCCATTTCCATGGACCATAAAAATGTATTCAGTAAAAAAATCAAGTAATTGATTGATTTCTGTTTATAAATTCCTTACTGCTATTCTCTTAAATATGAAACGGATTGAGTTATTGTTAAAAGAATGATTGTTATATATGTTAATTTTATTTATGGATAGTTAAAATATATTTATAATGAATCATACTATAATAATTTAAAATTATATTTCAATTCATTATTCATCATATTTTAGAAAAACATATTTTATCTATATAATAATCATATCATGCTTTAATAATAAGTTGACCAGTCTCACATGACGTATCACATAATTATCGTATTACAAGAAACTTTGTCAATTTGTTATTATTTAACATATAATAATATTACTGATATATGATATAAAAACTCATTCAAGCATAAAATATTTTATCTCTAATTTTAATATAGACACAGACTTGTGTAAGACCATCTAACGTAAGGGTTTACGTCTGACACATAAAAAATGATAAATTTTATAATGAAAAAATAATAATGGTATTTCGTGAACAATTTATAATATAAATAAAAAATGATAACATTTTATAGAAAAAATAATAACTGATTTAAAAAGTATAAAATGATCTCAATAAAATGATTTCACATATAACGGACTCACTTGTAATTCACCATTATTTATTTATTTGGTGAAAGATTATGTGATGAAATAAGTTTTGGACTAATTAGAAATAATAAATATTTTTTTTAATAAAATCTGTTTAATCGATAAAAAAAGTTAAAATGTTCGATTACATTATTTTATATAAAATAAATAAATACATGTAATAACCAGTAAATAATAAACTATCCGTTTATTCTTGAGAGAAATTAGTTTTCGTACAAAATATAAAAAATGAAAACAACTTACCTTGAAACTCTCTTGATGCTACGAGTGTGAATTTGTAATCCCAATTTCGATTCTGAAACCCTAATTAAATCAGAATAGCTCCAGTCATCCTCCCTCTCAATCTAAGCCTTTTCATCTCTCATGGGTGTCGCCGCAGGCAGTTGTGTGAAAGATTGTCAGGACTGGAAGTTCCCCAATTTCCATCTCTCAGATTAAGGTATGAAATTTGTTATTCCTTTTTATTTCAGGCAAGGTTTAGTTATCATTCATTACGTTTTCACCTTCGAGTTTGTTATGTGAATTGAATTTCCACCATGATCCTGCTGTTTTATAACTGGCATGTTTTTATTTCAGATAATTTCTTGAAAAGGACTCCTCATTCTTTCTGCTCTTGAAAACAGAATGCTTCAGCCTCCCAACGAATTCCACCCACATTATGAATTGATTACTGAGTATTCAACTTGTCATATCATATTCGTGAACAATTGCTTCGCTTAGCTTCTTTTATTACACCCAATAATACTTTAGAAATATGCTGTTGAATGCTATGTACCTTCTAGTTATCATGAACACGAGAATTAACTCGTGAAAAGATTAATAGTTAGAGGGCATTTAATTTTAATAGAGAGAAAGAGGGAGAGAGCGAAGGTGAATGAGCTGAGAATGATATATGTATTCAAGAAGATGGGAATTGTACGGAAAGAATGTGGTGTTTTGGCATCTTGCAGACAGATGCTTGATGCTTTTATACGATTTCTGAAATTACATTATTATCATTAATTAAGAATAATGTTGATAGTGTTGTTTACGAGTTCATGAGACTTGAACATGTTGTGATATGAATATAAATGCTAATGCTGAAAAGAATGTCAAGTGATACTCAGAGCTGTTCTATCTCAAGAGTTAAATCATTCTCCCTACGTCCCAATACATTTTTCACTTTTCCTTTGTTATTGGAAAGGTGAAAAGTGTATTGGACGAAGGGAGTATTATTATTAGTTGGGGCATTGTTTTGGACATTGTAGGAGATGGCTTTGCAGCTTGTGTTCAATTGGCTTCTCTACTTTGTCAATGTCAAGATCAATAAGTTGAATGCTTGGGATAGATTTGGAGTAACTTTCTGTTTTTTGGTTGTTGGCTTTGATATTAACATTTATAGGATAGTTTATGCTCCACAGGTCTAGTAGTTTTTTTGACTCAAACTTTTTACTGAAGTGTCTAAATTTTATGTGCGTGTATTTTCTTAATATGATTGATTAGCTTTATCCAAAAAAATATATATATATTTATGGCAAATTCTCCAGTGCACCCGGTTGCACGATGCACCCACATATACACTAATGAGTAAAAACATATTCATTAATGAATAAGAATTTATATACTTTATTACGTATTTTCTGTTAGTTTTTTTAAAGAAAAACTGAATATAAAAAAGTCATACATTTATTAAGAAACACATATAGGAGTACATGTTTTCATGAGTACATGATTTGGCTTAAAATTATTTCAGCAGAAGTAAGCATCAATGAAGCCAAATCATGTATATAAGAGCAGAGCTTAAGCCTTGTTCGGCCAGCTTATTTAAGCTTGTTTACATCCCCCACTAGAAACACATATACATGTTTCGAGCTCGAGCTTGAATAAAGTCAAACGAGCAGAGCTCAAGCCTTGTTCGACCAGCTTATTTAAGCTTGTTTACATCCCCCACTAAAAAAAATTTCACTCCAAATTTTCTCTTGCCCCATTAAATATGTTAATCTTCTATGTAAGTTAGAATTTGTTGATTTTTTTCCCAGTTTTGCTCAACTGTTGCTGTTCGGACAAACGAAGAATAATTGGAACAAGTTTTAATTTTATTATTTCTGTTTGATGACTTTATCTGGGATGGTGTGATGTTAATATATTTTATTTTCTGAAGGTCTGATATGTTACCTATTATAAATACATCTTAAGTTGAGTATATGCTTGGCACCGAATTATCTAATTTGACGTTTGGTTGCTGCTCTTTCTGATTTTGCAACTTATAAAATAAATTGGGCATTTCTTTTCTTTTTTTTTTTTTAGGTGAATACACCAGAGGAAATTTGGCTACTGAGAAGATAATTGATACCAGGTAACAAAATCCAAAGCAATATTGAAACCAGACAACGGAAAATCTTGCGGAAGGAACTGTGAGCATCGAGAGTCCAAAAGTTTAAGATGAAGCTAGATTTATGGTCCAGATTAAAGTCAACACAGGGCTAACAGGAAACTCCATGGAAGGAAATGCGACTAGTAATAGCAAAAAGAAAAGAAAAACCAAAGCAACATTTAAAGGTGAAGTTCAAAGCATTGTTGATACCAAACCATTACATGACCTTGCTGAAGGAAATGTGACCATGGAGAATCCAGAAGTTCAAGATGAGGCTCAAAGCATGAAACATGCTAAAATGGAGACAGGGCTAACAGAAAACTCTGCTGAAGGAAATGTGACTCGGAAAAGGAAAAAGAAGAGAAAAATCAAGGGAAATACTAAAGGTGAAGTTCCAAGCATTGTTGATACCAGACCAACAGATAATCTTGATGAAGGAAGTGAGATTATGGAGAATCCACAAATTCAAGATGAAGCTCAAAGCATGAAGCAGACTCCAATTGAGATGGGGCTAATAGAAAACTTTGCTGAAGAAAATGTGACTCAGAAAAGAAAAAAGAAGTGGAAAAGCAAGGTAAATACTAAAGGTGAAGCTCAAAGCATTGTTGATACCAGACCAACAGATAGTTTTGCTGAAGGAAATGTGATGGAGAATCCAGAAATTCGAGGTGAAGCTCAAAGCATGAAGCAGATCAAAATGGAGACATGGCCAACAGAAAACTCTGATGAAGAAAATACGAATCGGAAAAGAAAAAAGAAACAGAAAACAAAAGCAAATATTAAATATGAAGTTAACATTCCAACAGAAAATCTTGCTGAAGGAAATGTGACCATCGAGAATCCAGAAAGTCAAGTTGAAGCTCATAGCATGAACCAGACTAGAATGGAGACAGTGCTAACAGAGAATTCTGTTGAAGGAAATCTGACTCACAGTAGAAAAAGGAAAAGAAAAGGTGAGGCAAATATTAGGGATGAAATTCAAAACGTGCTCGATATCAGACTTGAAGAAAATGTTGCCGAAGGAAATGTCACCATTGAGAATCCAGATCTTCCATATGAAGCTCAAAGCATGGACCAGGATAAAATTGTGACAGGGCTAACTGTAAACATTGCGGAAGGAAATGTGAGTCGGAAAAGAAAAGAGAAACAGTTAAGCAAGGCAAACATTAAGGATGGAGTCCTAAGTATTGCTGATACCAGACCAACAGAGAATTTTGTCGAAGGAAACACGGCAATCAAGAATCAAAAATTTCAAGATGATGTTCATTGCAGAGATCAGACTAAAATGGACACAGGGCGAGCAGACTGTTTTACTGATGCAAAAAGTGTTGTTGATAACCGACCAACAGAAAATGCTGAAGGAATTGGGACCAACAAGAATATGGATATCCTAGATGAAGCTCAACACATGGGCCTGGCTCAAATGGAAACTGGACCAACTGAAAACTCCTCTAAAGGGATCGTGACTCGAGAAAGTAAAAGGAAACGAATGGGCAAGGAAAGGTTTAAAGATGAAGTCCAAATCATTGTTGATACTGGACGCACTGAAAATCTTGCTGAAGGAAATGTTAACATTGAGAATGCTGAAACTCAAGATGAAGCTCAATGCATGGGCCTGACCGAAATGGAGAGAGGGCTGACAGAAAACTCTGCAGAAGGATTTGTGACTCGAAAAAGAAAAAAGAAACGAAAAGGCAAAGCAAATATTAAAGGTGAAGCCCAAAGCATTTTTTATATCAGACCCACAGAAAATCTTGCTGAAGGGAATGTGACCATCAAGAATCCAGAAATTCGAGATGAATCTCAGGTCATTGGCCAGAGTAAATTGGAAACTGGACCAACAGAAAACTTGAGTAAAGAAAATTTGACTCTGAATAGCGATGGAAGAATTCACGATAACGTCCAAATGGTTCTTGACACCAGATGGACAGAAAATCCTGCTGAAGGAAATACGACAATCAAGAATGCAGAAATTCAAGATGAAGCTCAAGGCATGGGCCTAACTGAAATGGAGGCAGGGCTAACAGAAAGTTCTGCTAAAGGAAATGTTACTCGGAAAAGGAAAAAGAGGCGAAAAAGAAAGGCAAGTATTAAAGATGAAATCCGAAGTATTTCAGATAACAGACCAGCAGAACATATTTCTGAAGGAAATTTGAGCGTCGAGAATTCAGAAATGCAAGATGAAGTCAAAATCATGGACCAGACTGAAATGAATTTGGGGCTAACAGAAAACTCTGCTGAAGGAAATGTGACTCGGAAAAGAAAGAAGAAACGAAAGTACAATGCAAATATTAAGGATGAGGACGTTTTTTGTACTAGAACTACAGAAAATCTTGCTGAAGGAAACGCGAGCATCGAGAATCCAAATATTCAGGAAGCTCATAGTAGAGATCAGATTAAAATGGACACAGGGAGAACAGAATATTCTGCCAAAGTGAATGTGACTGGTAAAATAGAAAGGAAACACAAGAGAACAAACAAAGCCAAAACTGATGAAGCCCTGAGCAAAATGGATACAAAATCAGCAGAAAATCTTGCTGATGAGAACGGGTTTGTTAATAGTCCAATGGATAATTATAATGTTCAAAGCATGGACAAGACTACAATGGACATGAGGCATGCAGGAGATAGTGCTGAAGGAAATGCAACCGGAAAAAGAAAAAGAAAGAAAAAAAGAAAAATAATGGCAAAAGTTGATAGTGAAATTAAAAGCACTAGTCAAGATGACACCACATCAACTTTGAACTGTGAATGGAACAGTGATACTAAGCTCAGAGGTTGCGGAGCAAACACTGTTCCCATGGACTTGGAGAAAAAGCTTTGTACTTGTGAATGCCATCTTCTGGTCAGAAATAATGAAAAGTCTGAGAGTGGTTTAACACTGTTAAGTGAAGTGTGCAATCAGATTATTCTGGCTGAGGGTAAAGGTAATGCTGAGGCGACGAGTGCAATCTCTGCTTCTACCCTTCAGGTGGCCATGAATGGTTCATCTTTTAATGTGAAGGATGCGAACGAAAGTTGCCCTGCACCTATTACATCAATTAGGAAAAAACTGCTTGTCCTTGATGTAAATGGTCTGCTTGCGGATATAGTATACTCAGCAGCTAGACGTTGTCAGGGGGATATCAGAATATATGGACGAGCAGGTGAGAATTTGATGTTTTCTATAATCATCTATACAATTCATGATATCTATGTATCAATCATTAACATGTATAAAATAGTGGATCGGATATCACTGCTCTTCCATTATTGTTGCAGTTTTCAAGAGACCCTTCTGTGATGATTTTTTGAAATTCTGCTTTCAAAACTTTGATGTGGGCATATGGTCATCGAGATCCAAGTACTCCTTAAACTGAGCCTTTAATGATATTTGCTTCTATGTTTTTTATTCTTTCTTCTATTTTTACAAAGGTAGGCTGTAGAACACTTTTTTGCTTCTACAAGCATGCTATGTTGCATGCAGGATTAATCTTTCTAAACTTGTACATTTGAAATTGTTCAGGAAAATTATTGATCCAGTTGTGAGTTATTTACTGGGAGATCAAAAGGACAAGTTGCATTTTTGTTGGGTAAGATTCTAAGAGATTGCCAAATGGATTTTTATATCGAGTGGTTAAAGTAATTCATTTTTTTTAATATCTTAGGAGTCATATCTTATGAGGCTTCATATCCTTAATTTATTTGTCAGTACATTTTTATGTTTGGCTAGCTGCACATAATGCATTAGTGGCATGCAAAATTGAAATTTAAGTAATTTGAATGAATTAAGGTTGCCTTTGGGCGATCCACCGTATACAGTTTACTTCTCAATATGGGAGTGGATTATAAATGCTATAATAAATCAGCCAAGCATGCAGAAGGATACATGATGGCATACCATCATGGCATACCATCATGGAAATATAAGTGTGCCTGTAATATTTTATGTTGTATTGTGTGAATGTCGGTCGATTGACAGTATCAACTCATGCAGGTGTGAAGATAGGTCCTTCTACAGTACTCAAACTTGTCTATGTTACAAATATGAGTGCATATAATTAACGTAGAACTTGGCTGTTTTTCTAGATTTTAGTCTTATACGCACATTTATTTATGATGTCTTAACTTGCATGATGATGCAGGATATGGATTATGCTACAAAAACAGGGTTTAATACCCTTGAAAACAGGCATAAGCCCTTGGTTTGCAAGGAGTTGCGGAAAATTTGGGGAGATGGTAATATGCCTTGGAAGAAGGGGGACTACAACGAATCAAACACGTTATTGTTGGATGATTCGCCTTACAAGGCCTTGCTCAATCCTGTAAGCTTTTGTTCCTACATAGGTTTTCATCAGATCTCAATTTTTTTTAGATTTCCAATTGCTTCTTACATTTACTGAAAGTGAGTTTATTGTTGTCCTTGTTTTAGTTACACACAGCAATATTTCCCAATCCGTACGAGTACAGTAATAAAACTGATGATTCATTAGGTGAGACTCTTTTTCATGTTAATATTTTTTGTTTTTTGCTGTTTGTTTTTCATGAAAATTTATTTATAATATTTTTTTCTTATACTCGTAAAACTTGAATAAATGCTTTTAAGATTTTTTTTTTAAATCTTTTTTTTGGTGTGCAACATCAGAATGTATTTATATTATTGCCTTTTTCCTGTTTATTTTGTTGAGTTACTCTCTTGTGAGACGAGTAAATATGAGACGGGTCGACCCACTGTTAAAGTATATTTGTTATATAAGTAAAGTATGTTTATTGATAGTTAAAGTATGTTTGTAGTGAATCATATTATTACACCCTAAAAGCATACTTTAGAAAAATATACTTTAACTAATAATAAGCATACTTTACTTATATAACAATGACACTTTAATAATAGGTCGGCCCGTCTCACATAATAATCATCTCACAAGAGACTTTGTCTATTCTATTTTGCTAGTCTCTCTAAAAATAAACCCCTCCGACAGAAAAAGGCTCAATTTGAGAACTATGGATTTCAAGACATTTCATTATTATTTATTTTACATTACATATGATTTGTTATACTTATGGTGGTGATGGCATGTAAAAATAATCTATTGCTGAAATATCTATCATTCAGTCATTTAACCTTGACCAACTGGCCTAAACATTCTGATCTTTCCAATCTGTCTTTGGAGCATTATCTCATATGCTTATTTGTGTTCATTGTTTGATGCCTTATTATCCAATAAGACCATGCAAAACTTCGTCTTTCCTTGGTTGATGATGTCGCGTGCATGAGTAATGCTAACTAATTTCTAATGCAGGTCCTGGAGGTGATCTTCGAGTTTATTTGGAAGGGTTGGTAACATGCGAAAATGTGCAGAAATACGTTGAGCAACATCCATTTGGTCAGAGACCCATTACTGAGAAACACAGTTCATGGGGGTTCTACAGGAAAGTAATTCACCAGGTCTCCAACCCAGCGGAAGATGAAACTCCGATATCCAACCAAGCGGTTAAACACGGTGTCCAACCCATTCAAAGGTGAATCTCCCATCCCAATACGCTCTTTAGACTGAGACTTTAAGAGCTCCACTTTCTACAGGGATTCATTATTTTCATGAGGATATGAATGTTTCTTTAGTTTTCGTTTTTTAAGGAAATCTCAGAAGCATCGTATCCTCAAGAGACCAAGAAGCTTCAAGTAAAGCAAAAAGATACTGATGGAATTTTATCACCAACATCAGAAGAATTTGCCTCTCCTTGAAATATCATTAGGTTTGGTTCCTTGAAATGTCTTTTATGCAGCTTAAAGAATTTTTGATCAACCCTAAAGTATAACCAATTTACATCAGCATCTGCACTTTTATGCCCTTAACATTCTCAAAAAATTCTTTAAGTTATTAGAGAAGGGTATAATGGTGAGTTTTAATTTAGGTTTATTTAGAAAATATCTTGTGTGAAATCATCTCATGAAAGGTTTCCGTGAGACAGATAAAAGGTGATAACATTTTTAATTAAAAGTAATATTCAATCGATGAAAAGTGATAATGATGCATTGAATTATTTCATGAACAACTTATAGTGTAAATAAAAAAGTAATAACATTTTAAAGAAAAATGAAAATATTTTTAATAAAAAGTGACAATTAATTAAAAAAAATTAAAAAATGTTCTCATCGCTCCACCATTTAGAAAATGGTACAATGATTTTATTATTATTATTATTTTCATATATATATATATATATATATAGTGGGAAGAAATAAAATTTGAATTATTATAACGTGTATTTAAGGGTAAAATTCAATATTGCCCTCTATTTCTTTTTATGAAATTAAAATGAATAATCGCCCCTCACACTGTTTAAAGTTTTCGCCAAGGTCCTCATGAACTGGTCAAAGTTGACGGTGATTAATGTTTGTTAGACCAAATTAATTAATTTATTAATGGTGTAATAATTATATTATCATGGGTGAGTTTTTAAATTTTAGGAAAACTGTATCGATCTTGGGGTATCAGGATAAGCCAATAGGGTTTCAGTCCAACCTCTTTTCTGGAAAATAACTAATTAATTATAAATATTAAACTTGTGGATCTTCACCTTCATTCACGTTTCAAGATGATCTGTCCTTTTGCTTTTGAGAATTGTTTTGCACATTTTCAACTTTTTATATATACAACTGTCAACTGGTCTTACTAGTGAAGTGGTTTTATTTTTAATTTCAGCATTTAGTATTCTCTTCATGTCACTAAGATTTAGCATAATTAGCTAATATGCATATTGTATGTTCATTTATTATCTTACAACTAGATTTTTTTTTATTTATTTAGGGGTGAGGGGATTCTAGATTGGTTAATTAAATGATTTCATTACTCCATCCATCACAAAATGGTTTCCTATTTTTCATTTTTCTCCGTGTATTTATTTTTTCCGCATTCTTAAAAAAAATCAACATCTTCCCATTTTCTATATTTTACTTATAACAGTAACACTTCTATTTAAGCATCTACTTTATTATTTATTTATTATATAAAATAACAAAATAATATTGAAAGAAATACTTTTTCTTAACCTATATGAATTTTTTTTTTTTAGACGTTAAGAAATTGAGAATGCTCATGATTGATCTGGTGGGTGATATAAGTGGGGAGAAGAATGTGGCAATCATGGTGGGATAACGGGTAGGGATGTCAAAAATTGCCCGACCCGCCCAAATCCGCCTTGGCCCGTGAATTTGGGAGGACTCGACCTGGCCCGAATTAAGGATGGGGCGGGTCTGGGTAGCAGTAATGCCCCGTTTTGGCCCATTTAGACCCGTTTAGACCCATTTAATATTTATATTATATAATATATTATGTGTATAATATGTATATTTTATTTATATTTTTTATTATATTCATTATTTATAAGATATATTTGCTTAATTGATTAATTAAATAGAAA
Source organism: Pogostemon cablin (assembly GCA_023678885.1). Lineage (NCBI taxonomy): Eukaryota > Viridiplantae > Streptophyta > Magnoliopsida > Lamiales > Lamiaceae > Pogostemon > Pogostemon cablin. Next base: position 19,119,781 of record CM043000.1, read on the forward strand.
ATACATGATATTTCTATTTATATAATTACTAATTAAATGAAATTATATATATTACATATTATTTATAATATATATAAATATTTAAAATAAAATAAAAAATCAAAATGGGTCAAAAACGGGGCGGACCCGCCCCACCCCGTACGAGTCACGGGGCTGCTCGGACCCGCGACAAAAGAGTGGGTCTGGGTCCGGGTACTCAACTACCTGGCCCGCTCCGGCCCATTGACATCCCTAATAACGGGGGCACCCTTTCTTGGAATATACTATCTTCATTACTAGTGTGATTAAGCAACCCTCATGCTCATCTCTCATTAGTATTTCCTCGTTAAATAAACAAATTCACACATTCTATTTTTGTTCGTCCCACAAATAAGTGTACACCTTCAAAAAAGAAAATACACATACATCAATAATCTCACAATACACTTTAATTTCAGAATTACCACTCCTTTAAAACTCACATAATTTACTTTATGATTTAATTATTATCTAAAAATATCAAACTACCCTAGAAAATAAAGAAAAAATCATTATCTCTTAAACTCTATAACTATAGTAACCGTGAACTTATTATTATTATCTTTATTATTATTTCAGTACTATAATATACATGATAAATCAAAATTTGCATGTTATCGGTGTGTTGTACATCTCACACGTCAATAAAATTTCATCATTTTAGTCGAACATAAAAAAAAAATAAAACTGGAAGAGTACATATAATTAAACAGAGTTGACATAATGCATTAAAATTAAATCTCTCTAATTTACTAGGTGGGGGGTCCTGCCCAATCCCCACCCCCATCCCACCAAAGGCAGTTTAAGAAAACAGGATGTGATTGCCAGTACACAATCCACTTACATTTGCAAAATCTGCCACAATCCACATGCCTCCAATTAACACCCCCACATGAAAATGATATTAAACCTAAATTCACTTTCTTTTTCTCTATAAAACGAGTCCAAGATGCAAGACCAGCGTGCTTGACGATTTTATTCGTTAGATTAAAATTTAAATTCATCTTTATTATTAAATTAAATTAAATTAAATTATTAAAAATAAAATAAAATAACTACAACTTATATTTGAACTTATCAATCCACCAGTGCACCTAAGAATCACCCGATAAAACACTCCTCTATTATCCATCTGCCTATTTGCTTTCCCACAAAGTAACTCATTTCCATCTCACAGCATAAGCCATGACTAAAACCACCTTTTCTTGATCTTCACACTGTTTTTGCATTTGATATATTGAAGGTGGGTAGTGGGGTGCATGACAGTTCCATTCCAAATACCTTTTCTTGGTGGGATTCCACTGTGAAATTTGTCTGCCTTGATCACTGGAATTCTGAGAGAGAGAGAGAGGGGGGAGAGAGAGAGAAAATAATGTTCACACAATTAGAAAGTTCTCTCTTCTGCACACTTTGCAACCTGCAAATAAGATTAATGGTGTACCCCACCATTAGGGGCCCTGGGGATTGGTGGAGGAGGTATATCGCAGGATGTGCCTCAAGTGGCTTATAGGGAGGGTTCACTGTTAAACTTGTGCTTGCAAGGGGTCAAATCTATGCCAAAGGCAGGATTCGAACTCCCCCCCTGCAGCAACCAAGCTCAACTGGAAGGCATTTTCATCCTCCCCTCTACCACTTGAGCTATGCTCTGGGGGCACAAATAAGATTAATTCCCACATGCATGTGTGTTAGAAGCTTATATATGCATGTATGTATATAATGCATATAGATACAGAGACCTAATGCACTTGAGTTCTTGAATGACAGGCCAATCAATATAAGCTGCTGAAATAGAAGAACCTGTTTTTGGCATTATAGAAGCTGCAGCAGAAATGGTGTCTTCTTTAACAGATCAAAATCGAGACCTACGAAAGCAGATAGGGTGCGCGACCGGAATATTCCAACTTTTCAACCGTCGACATCTCCTCACCAGCAGGAGCATCAACACCCTCAACCAGAAGAGGCTACTTCTTGTTGGTACATATGTTACAAGATTTGTTCCTCAGTTCAGTTCAATCAATGTGTAACACATTATTCTTATTGTAATGTAAGTATCTAGCATAAGGGAAATCAGTTTCTACATAAATGAAAGTTCATATGAAGATTCTATTGAGATAATCAATGCACTGTATTAATTGACCACCTTGTTTGAAAACTTAGGCTGTAAGAGATGTTTATCGGATAATATATATCTTCGATACTATGCCATGTGATGTACATATTATTTGCATGTCATTCATCCATCAGTTTGGCTAAAATATTTGCAATCTTTTTGTTGTCTAAGGTGGCCAACAACAATTGGAGCCCCAAAATGCAATAAAAGACATCAAAGTAAGACTCTGACCATGTTCAGTCATATGATCTTTAAGAAGAAAGAAATCAGTTTTGTCACTCAACGTTTGCAGGAAAAGGATCTGGAGGTGCAGAAAGAGAAAAGAAGAGCATCCTCACAATCACCTGATATTCGAGATGTAGTGAAGGGCTCGATGTACTGAGAGTCCCGAGGTGTGTCTATCAAATCCCTTGCCAACGACAAAAGAGAAGTAACCTTAAAGCACACCGACTCTCCCAGACCATCACAGCAGTCAAAATTCAGGAAGCCAAAAGCAACTGCTTATGAAGGTACAAAGAGATTAAAGGATGATAGGTTGGCATTACTCCCTCGTTTCTCTTACGATGGAAGAGAATCAAAAGATGAATTTAACACAAAAATGAAGCTAAGATTCTCTTTAGACAGTAAAGCAAGGCCAGTGAAGTGTTCAGCCTTCGAGCCAATACTGAATCACAGTCGATCAAACAGCCTTGTAGCGAAGCTAATGGGTATGGATGCTTTCCCAGATTGTATAACCATGGATGATATTTCAACTACAAAGATCATTTCCACGGAAAAATCGAGCCAGAGCCTAATAGTAGAGGGAAGAAAGCAAAAACAAGTTTCTTCTTCCTTACCTCTTCCACAAAGGAGCCCTGCCTCACTATCACCACGATCAAATAATGCCAATTCTATCAAGAAAAACATGAGGCTTCCAATGGAACCTGCTCACTGGAAACAAGAAGATTATAACCGAGGGTCTTCCAAAATGATAACACAGAGTGGGAAAGCTCCTAAGAAAATCCCTCATGCATCTACATCAGTTTATGGTGAAATAGAGAAGAGGATAGCTGATCTTGAATTCAAAAGATCCAGTAAGGATCTCAGAGCTCTTAAACAGATACTTGAAGCAATGCAGAAAACAAAAGGGAGATTGGAGAACCATAGAGGAGAGTCGGCTGAACAGAAAGTACAAGAAAGAAGCAGTTCTAAAGACAGCTGGTCCGATCAGAATTACAACTTCTCTTTAAATGTTCAAGTTCCAATGAGTTCACCAGCATGGAAATAATGCCTCTGCAAAAGATCCAAACTCCTAAATATCACAGGGATAATCAAGCACAAAAAGAAAAGGCAAAATACCATACACTAAGGACTGACAACATGAAGGAAGCCAAACAGCATCCTCAATTTACTGGCAAGAAGAATACTCGTAGAAAATTGGAGTTGGAATCTACCACGAAAGCACCTCAATGCATGGTTCAGAATTTTCCTACCTCTGAGAGAGAGAGCAGAATGGTGAGTCCGAGAGTGGAACATATTGTACTGAAGACTGAAAGAGAATCCCATCCTAAAAGCTCAACGTCTGAGTTGGGCAGGGCTAAAAAGCAATCGAGCAAGAAAGAAAGAGAAAAGTATCCTCATAACATAAACCAAAGAACGAGATCAAATGATGACCAATTGAGCAACCATAGCGGTGAGACAAGTTACTCAAGTTGCCTTGGTGATGCATATCATATAGAAAGGGATACCATAAGCTCAAGTTCCAGAGTACAGGCAAGTAGAAATTAAATTATATTATTCCAGTTTTTATAAACTGTTTTATGTCACGACTTGACAGTTCCCACTTCTGCCACCAGGAATATGTGAAAACATCAATAGCACAAGCGTCAGCAGTTGAACATGCAGTAATTGTGGCCGAACAACCAAGTCCAGTTTCAGTTCTTGAGACAGCATTCTACGGCGAAGGTTCGCCATCCCCAGTAAAGAGGAAATCAACAGCTTTTCAAGGTATAGGTTCATTGCCCTGAGTATATTGAACATCACATCTGAGAAGTACGGCATTTTTTTTCATTATATTGGTACTAAAATTGGAACTGTACATGGAACAATTAATCTCAACATCATCATACATGATACATTGCAGATTTACAACTATCACGATCTAATGCTTTGAAATGCTTGTCAACGTACAGCAGTATTTAATAAGGCTAACATATTAATGGCCAGTAAAATCATTTTCATTGTTTATCTCATGTAGACATTGTAGAGATCACAGAAACGACTAGCTTTTCCCTGCACAATTTCCAAAATCATGCATCTATTGACATCCTGATGAATTCATCTACTGATCAAATATTCTTTGTTTTGTGCATGATGAATAAAAGATGTGAACCTAAGTCCTGATGAAGTGGAATGGAATCTTGAGAATCTATGTAATTTAACAGATTATACAGATCACAATGAACCTGCATATCAGAGCTTCAATCAAGGACACAGCTATATTACCAAGATGCTGCTAGCATCACCACTCCTCAATGATGCAAGCATCATCCAAACAGCCAATCAACGCCTTTCTCTGTGCCATCTGATCAATCCTGGCATGTTCCATGCCCTTGATAAAAAGAACGTTCCAATGGAGAAAGCAGTTGGAAAGCTCATCAAAAAGAATGATAAGATGAAGTTGAATCAGAAAATCCAAAAGAAAGTTGCATCTGATATGTTTTATGAAATACTGGCCCGCAAATTGAAATTATGTGGATTATTTAGCATGAGAAGGAAAAGGATGACCTTGCAGGGGCTCATTAAAGACGTGTATTTAGAGATCGACCATATCTGCAGGACGCAATATTGCAACTTTGATGATGAGGATGATGGATCTATCAGACTCTTAACTACAGATATTAAGTACCAATCAGATGACTGGACTGATTACAGTGATGAGGTTCCAGCTTTGGTGTTGGACATTGAACGACTGATCTTTAAAGACCTGATAAATGAGATCATCACATGTGAAGTAGTGGGCCGTCATTGGCCAAAGAGACTTCACAGGCAACTTTTTACCAATAAGTATCCAACCTGACTTTGTAAATATGTATTTCTCCTCTTTGTTGCAGTAAGGATTTTTTAGCTGTACCTTACATAAAGCAGATCAATTCACACATCTGCTGATTCACACGGCTTCAGTCTATAAACAATGTTAATGTAATTAAATTGCATCCATCCTGATCAAATTGCACAATTAAGGAGCGGAGATTGGTTCAAAATCACAAAGACTGAAGGCTGAAACTAATGGAATGGTTTTGCAGCATGTAAGGACTTGAAGTCATGTCTCTGAGTTATATTTAGTATTGGTGGTATGGAACAACTTGAGCGTTTATAAAGCATAGTTTTCATTAGCAATGGTATTAACCAAAAATAACCAGCAATGTAAACTAAAACATAAATAAACATGTGAACTGGCATCAAAAATTTCTAGCTACAAAATCATAAATAATCAGGACAAGTAAACTAAAATAGCCTAATGTGTAGCCTGTATAAGAAAAAAATCTCAAATCAACTAAGACAAAGAGTTCATGCTGAATAGTGTAAATTTAGTGTTCAAATTCACACAGCTTAAATGAGTGCACCTCATTTAAGACCTTTAGACCTGGTAGAATGCAGGCTTTAAATGCAACCTAAGTGGATATCACAAAATCCGATGTTTTATGTTGCTAAATAAGAACTAAAGCACCAAAAAATGGACAACAATGAACCATGATCCATACAGCAGTCTATTTTCAATTCTGTTAGTAAACTGCAAGTCAAGGTTAAATGTAGCAGCATCACCATCAAGATCTAGAAAGGACGGAAGACAGTATCTATGCTATATTATGTCATGAAAGTAATTGATCAGTTTCAACTGCTATAAATTGAGGGGGTGATTGGTTTGAATTTGGAGATCATTTAGGGGCCTTTGCTGGTAATCCGGGAACATATCAAACAAAGGCGATCATATCATGCCATTTTTTTAAGTATAGAGGAAATGGGAATGATAACGGACATCATTGTGGGGTCCATCACAATGGAAGAGATTATGGTTGAAGGGTAGAGTATAGCCCTCAACCATCAAACAAGAATGCTGATGTCATTCCATTTTTAGTCAGACAGTCTCAAGTTTATGTTCACATACACATTTATTATGAGCAAATATACCAAGTCACCCAGTTTACCTTAAGGAATTTAATTCTAAGCAATTGTCATCATCCCTGTGCAGTCCTTTCAATTCAACCACCAAACACTAAACATTTTTGGTAGCTCAACTATTTTCATGATAAAGATCTAAAATTTATGTGCATTTTGAATTAATTGTCAAGAACAACTGGAACAGCTTGCTCTGTCATCCAGGAACTTTCAACATTCAGATTAACCACAAAAAAGAAAAAAAGAAAAGTAAGAGTTTATAAAAAAATGAATAATAGAAAGAACAACATACAAAAATGCAAATTAACATAAGTGGTAGCAGAAGTAGAAGCAAAGACAAAACAAACAAATCAGAGAAAGCAGCAGCATCATTAGAGAACTTATTAAAAGGAAAAACCCAAGGTTACCAACCTGTGATGTAAAGAAACAATATTGAATATATCAAATATACATCTTTAATGGAGTATAAATATAGAAAGCACAGAATTCAAACTTACTGAATTCAAGGTAGACTAAGAAGACCCATCTAAAGAGTTAAAATCCTGAATAAATTACCATTAGAAGGAAAAAACTAGAGGCTGGCTACCTGGAAAGAAACAAAATAAGATACAGCAAAATACATCTGCGATAAAGTAACAGAGAGTATAAAATTGCAACTTACCGCACTCTGGGCAGCAATCTACCCAACAATAAAAATCATCTTTAAATACTCAGGTAAGAACAGAGAAATGCTATATGAAAATGCACACCAATTAGCAAACTACTGGAACATAAGCAACTAAGAATTTTGTCCAGATTACTCTAGAAAAGAAAATCAAAACAGGTTTTTCTCAGGTTAAATGACAACATGCAAAATGCTGAGCAAACTGCTGCTATAAACAATTAAGAAAATTTTCCAGATTACTTTAGAGAGAAAATCAAGCAGGTCCATTAGAAAAATGAATAATGGTGATATCTGCATAAAAAAATACTTATCTTAGAATATGCTTCAGCATGCAACCAAATCTGTGAGACTTGGAATTTACTCTTATTTATCATAACAATTTGGTTCAGATCTAAATAGATTCTAAATAGCATGCAATAAATGCTTGTTTTAGTTAGTGTAATAATTAAGTTAACATGTTGATGGCTGTACTTATATAGAAGAGATGATAGATAAGTAGTGAGATGCTACAAGCTAGATCACAATAATTGTCTTTGTTTGGTAATCTTTATCTACCCTCTGAATTGTCAAAAAGCAATAAATACAGATAAAGAAAACATGTGAACATACTCTCCTTGATTATCACATTTTAATATAAAGAAGTAACAAAGAACTCATAGCTAAAGTCTTTAATTTCAGTTATGAAAAAATCAATGACAAGGGTTCATGGAGGTGATTGACAACTAATCCTCAAAAGCGAAGTGGGAACACTGCCTGTTTAGTTTAAAATGCTTGTACAGAGAAAATCCTAGCTCCTTGACTATGACTAACCTGGAGCAAGCATCGGATGTTAGCTCCAGAAAAAATTATACAGTCTCTAATCAAACATGCCTAATTTACAAGTGAGATGCTTCCGCTGGGTATTCTTTATCTTCCCATTTTATCTTCTCAGCCCTCCTTTTGCTGGCGTGTTCCCCATCATTATCATCACCAAACCAAAGAGGAACTTTTTCCATCCCCTCATTTTGAGGGCTTGTCACCATGCGTAATGATTTTTTGGCATTCCCAAACTTAAAATGTACACTGGACCTCCCATTCAGAAGAATCTTCCTATTGTCCTCAGGTTCACACAGATCACTCTTCCCAGCTTCAGTAGCTTGAAGAGATGGTTCCACCATTAAAAGATGATTTTCAGTAACCCCATGGTTTTGAGGATATCCCAAAGTTTCTGGAACAACAGGCAAAGTTACCTCCCTTTCCCAAAATTGAAGAGGGACTGAAAGAAATGGATTGCTTTCTGCTCCTCGTTGTACCCTTGCAGCATCTCCTTGTTCATAATCGACTCCGGCTTCAGACCCATTACATATTAATTTTTGCTGAAAATTCAGCAAAGACCTCTCCCCTTTTCTATGATGCTCTTCAACGCGCTGAGTTTTACTAATTACCTCTGTCTCCTGGTCTTCCACATTTCCAGACCTCAAATCTGCATAAGTTGAATGATCTGGAAACTTGGGCAACCAGCTAGGTATATGCTCATCAGGTGGGTTTTCCTCTGACTGCGCAAAACTAGGGTCCAATAACCTTTCCTTAACAACTGGAAATACAGGAATCAGATATGCAAACGGGATTTCCTCCGCTTGGGTTACGTAATTTATGATATCCTTAACTACTCCTGAACTTGAAAGGGAATGCCTAACATCCGAAGCACCTGAAAAACCCTGAACAGAGCCCAGATCTTCTAATCCCTGAATCACATCAAACACATTACAGTCGCTCCTATTCGCTAAATTGGCATAAGAAGAAGCAGTTTTCCCTATCTCCTGAATGTACCTCACCGCTACATCAGCGAGACTATCCAATGAAGACTGGTGAAAGCTCTGAAAACCTAAACTTTCACAAACCTGAGCCACCGCAATTCTGGCAATGGCCTGGGCAAATTCGTCAGTCCCCGACTTCTTTTTCTTCCTCTTCGAATGCTGAATTTCTTTCTCACTCAAGAACTTATCCTTCCCATCACCATCGTTCATATTCAGCAATACTTCATAACATCACACACCATAGTCTATTCAAAACACTCGCTCGAACGAAATTAATTTTGAATTCCAAAGGGGATGAAATTCATCGAGCCATCAACATTCGAGCAAACCCACATAATCTTGCATTTCTCCGAAGCAACTAAACGAGCCAATAGGAAAAATTGGAGAATAGTGGAGCCAATAGAGTTACCTGAAATGTTCTAGGGTCAATCCGGTGGAGCTCCAGCAGCAATTAACTGGCCCGAATTGATAGATCAGCCAAATTAATCCAAAATAGGCGAGTACATAGTGATAGTAATGAGTGTGATTAAAAACCCCTAAAACCCTAAATCAAGAGAAGCGAATTGGGGAGAAGAGTCGAACTGTGGTTGTTACTTTATAGAAGGGAGAAACAGTTGCGCAGCTGGAATCGGCGTTGGACAGCCACTTCTGACCGCTATTGCTTTGATGTCGCTTTTCAGAAATGACGCTTTTAATTTTGGGAAGTGCCATTGTAGGATACTGGAGGATACGGAAACGGAGGGGTCCTTTGTCCGAGATCCACATAATATTATTTTATTTTGGGTGGGTCCACTGTCCACTCCTATTTTTCTACACCTAAAAACAGTTTTCATTCGGTGAAGGGTTTAAATAAAGCCTTTAGCAAATCTCCAATCCATTTTTGAAAAAAATTGATACTATAGAATAAAAAGTGACAATGACAATTTATAATATGAGTAAATAAAAGTGAGTTTCCCTCGCTCTTGGGTAAATATTTATTTCTATTTTTTTAAGTAGATTAAGATATACTTCACATTTTAATGTATAAAGGATTTAGAGATATTCTCTTCACACGATAGGTTTGTATATTAAAAAGTATTACTCCTATTATTTTATTTGTAATGAAAAGTTGTATTAGTAATGAATGGTGAATCAAATATGGGGTTCTTTTATTGAAAATGAGAAATGGATACCTTTGGAGTTGACACTCACTCAAAATAGTAAAATAGAGACGTTTGAGATGGACAGAGAGATTATACTCTCTCCGTCCCAGAAAAGTTTGCACACTTTTCATTTTGGGTTGTCCCACAAAAGTTTGCACCTTCCTTAAAAAGCAAAAATTCAAACACAATCACCCTTCCACATACACTTTATTTACAATAAAACCACATCTATCTAACACACCTAACATACTTTATCATTTATTTATTAAAAAAATACCATAATACCCCTAAAAATTATCACTTTCTTAATCTTCGTACCGAAAAGGGTGTGCAAACTTTTCTGGAACGAAGGGAGTAATATTTTAATTTATAGTAAATAGTTATATTAATGTTGTACGACGGTTGGTGTAGGAATATTAGTTCTTTTGTGTGAGTACTACTAATAAAAAATGAAATAAATTTTATTTGGGACAAACTAAAATGATAAAATATAAATATTTGCTCGAGTTGGAGGGAGTAACATTTAAAAAAATAATAAAAAATTAATAACATCTTTGATAAAAAATAATAATAATAATAATATTGTAACTAATTACACATAAAATGTGTGACACAAGTTTCCCCATTCATTTTCAATTCTCATTACATAAAAAAAAATTAATAGATAAAAAAATTATATGAAATATTATTGTTAGGAGACACTCTCTTGTGAGACGGGTGTGAGACATCATTAAAGTATACTTATTATATAGATAAAGTATGTTTATTTATAGTTAAAGTATGTTAATAATAAATCATATTATAACACGCTAAAATCAAACTTTAATACATAATACGGCATATTTTAAAAAATATACTTTAACAATCATTAAATATACTTTATTTATACAATAAGTATACTTAAGTGATAGATCGACCCGTCTTACACTCATTTCATAAATAACTCGTCTCACAATAAACTTTGTCTATTATTATTGAGAAATTACGCACCTTTATTACTTTAGGCCATAATTTTGGAATTAAATAATGTAATAAATTAAGAGTGTAATTCATGCTTATTTTAAATTTTGATAGTAAATCGAAAAATAACTCGAATCTCAATAGTCCATCCGAATTGATTGATAGTGTGTGATTAATTTTCATTTTCTTTTGGGCCTTGGCCATTTCTTGTGGGCCGTCATGATTGTGGGTTTCCAAACAAGCCCAACAATAAAACCCAGGCAGAAACAAAAGACTTACGGGCAGCATTACAATGGGCCTAAGGCGTATAATATTTCTTAGAATTTAATGGTAATACTCCATATGAGATATAATTGTATTTTTTATCAATTTGATTAAAAACTTATGAGGATAAAATAATAATTTGGAACTCTTTTCTCAATAACAATAACTCAGCTTATGTTGAGTATGCTGCTGGGTTAAGTTTTTCTAAATGGCTATGTTATATATTCACTGATGATTGTATTATCATACTCCATTATTTTTCTTCCTTTTAAAAAAAAAAAAGTTCACATTAAACTCAAATATAATTGCAATGCTCGGCTAACAAACCAAAAGTAATAGCTAATAGATTTTCTAAATACATTCAGATTTTAAATCCGATATTAATAGATTTATATTATTTGTGCTATAGTTTTTTTAAGTTCAAGTAAACTTATTTCAAATTGACTCAATTTCAATCTATCTAACCGTTAAAATTTTAAAAACTTAATGTCAAAGTGTCTTAAAAGAAATTTTCGTCTTTGGATTCAAATTTTAAATTCAATATTAATAGACTAATATTTTTTTATAAAAAGTTGGTATGTCAGAAAGTAATTTTTTAAAACATATATACTCCATCTGTCCTACCTAAAGGGAAGCTTTTACTTTTTGCACGTGAATTAAAGTGGATTATTATTGAAAAACTTTTGTCTAACTTAAAGACGTTAAATTTAGCGCTAGATGTGAGGCACTACATCATTATCTTTTATTACTTTCTTAGTGTGTTTTTATTTAATTTCTTGTCTTTTGTAGGAACATGAAGGAATTTTCTCGGTGATGGACTTGAAGTGACGAATGGAGCAAGAAATTTGGTAACAAAATTCTTTTCAAACTAAAATTGAAATCTTAGTTAAATTTAAGTTTGGGGGAGCTTGCTCATTTTTTTACTCATTCATCTTGTTCTTAGTTTGCACATGTTGCACCGGCGTACGATTTGTTCCTCTAGTTCTTGTTGTTTGTTGCTTCTCTTGTGTTTCTTATCATTCATTCTTCTTTTGTTAAGCTTATTTGATGGTTGTTTGAAGCTATGGGATTAGGTTGGATTATGTAGTTGGATTGATGCGAATTTGTGAACATATTGTGGTTGGGAAAACATGTTTGGCTCTAATATTAAAGATCAAAGATGGCCTAAAATAATTTTCAAAAGTCTCCACACAAAAGTAGCCTCAAGCAAGACGAATGGCAAATTCTAGAACACATATACATGAATGATGCATACATGAAAGAATTAATCATATAACAATTATGAATTCAAGGCTCAAAATCTCACGAATTTATGCATTGGACCTTAAGGAACTTATTACACCACATTCATCTCAAAATTAAACAAGTTAAATAAAACATGTCACAATTTGAAAGTGAAGAGATTCTTAATCATAACTTGTCATCACTTACTACCACAACATATCATCACTCACATTCAAAAATGACTCAAGACATCCCAAAAATAAACCACCAAAACAATCTCTAAACAAGAACAAAAATACACACAAAACAAATAAGAAAAGACTCAACAAACGAGACACAAATAAAAACAAATAACAAGAATAAAAATCATCATCATAAGAAAATGAAGAACACATTCAAATCATCCATAACAATTAAGCTCACAAACATCCCCATCTTTGATTGAAAAAGAAATCCTAAATTACGAAAGTAAACCTCCCACAAACATAACAAATAAAGTAGTATGCTAATCCAACACAATCCAAATCAAAATCAATTCATGTCAAGTAACTAGAAGTAGTAAAGTATAGAGTGAACTCCCTCAATAGGCATTTGGTAGTGGAAATAGTTGGCACGAGCTTCCGGATTGAATACACAACAAACTCGACTTGATCTCCGGGCTCAATTCGTGCTTCCATTACACTTCATTCATGCTCAACAACTCATCAAAAATATTAGCTCAACAATTTCAATAAGAATATATACTATCATGCACTTCAACACAACCAATCGGACCAAAATCAATCCCAAACTCATAAGAAAATTTTTAAAATTACCCCAAAAATATGAGAAGTATATGCTTACTAACAAAACATATATGTCACACCACGCCATATCCCCCCAAACTTAAATCGAAACAAGAGTTGAGAATTAAGTTTGCAAAAAGTGGTGAGACTTACTTTCACACTTCAAATCAAACACTTATTGTATCTCCAATATGCATTCTCCTCACGAGCACAATCAACCTTCATACCAAAAATTGCACAACAATATCAAATCCACAATCCTTATTAAAAACAAGAAATAAAGCAATAAATTTAATGATGAATTGCCTCTTATCTAGCGCTAAGTTTAACGTCTTCAAGTCGGACGATAGTCTTTAGCTCATGGTGGTCTTGAATAGTTCTTAGACACTATCATATGTTTTTTCTTGAAGTAATGTCTTGTGCTCTCACGTTCAACCACAAGAACATTTTCTTTCTTGTTGAATAGCTCAAACAATTGTTCTCCGAAGGCATTCTTCACAAATAATGGCCCTTTCCACTTGTTCTACTTCTTCCATGGGGCTTTATATGCATTTTGAACTTCAATCACATCCCCCGATAAAAACTCGGGCATTGACAAGTGTTGATGCCCTCTTGCGATCCTTTTCATACAATTTTCAACAAATGAGTTTTTATCAATAAAATCATGGAAGTTCTTAATAGAATTTGAAATTTCAATAGAATGAGAAGGTTTTGGCTTGTGTGGGGTATCGTCAATGATCTTAGTTTCCGGAGGCTTCTTCTCTTCCATAAGGACATGAATCTCTTCTTGATTTTGAATCTTGACTTTCTCTACCATCTCTTTAAGAGACTCGACAAATCTTTCGAATTCCCTCTTCAACTCTTCTTTCAACTCTTTGGCTCTCACCCACTTAGGAACTCTTTCTCTCTTCTCCTTCATAACTTCATCAACCCCCAAACTATCCTCTTTCCGATCTTTAATGGTCATGCATAGATTCGTTGTTCCGGAGGTAGAAGGTTTGTTGTTCTCTTCTTGAAGTCTTTCCACGGTGGACACAACTTGACTAACTTGGTGTTCAATGGAATCCAATCTAGCACCAAATGCTACAACTGCACTTGTCACCCTTTCACACCAATTTCCCATTTGATCCACCCACACTTCATTATACTTCCTCTCCTTCTCCATGTTCTCCATAATCTTTTCGATCAACTCATCTCTAAGCTTCTCTTTGTAGTCATGTTGGGCGGAATAAGAGGTGTCGGAGTCTTGAAAATCTCCCCATAGTTGTGGTTGATTTCCTTCTTGATTTCTAGAAAAATTTCCTTGAAAAACATCTTCCACACCTTGAGGGTATACTTGTTGATGCATTTGATGAGGAACTTCAAAATCTTCATAGCCTTGCTGATGGAATTGCATATGAGGCACTTGTACTCCAAAATCCGGTTGCAAATTTGGCCCAAAATTTGGCATTTGAAATCCTTGAAAATTTCCTTATGTGTTCATAGCGGAATGAGCTCTTCTATTTACCAAATCACGAAGAATATCCATGGAGCTCATATTTTTGGGCTTGTTCTTCTTCTTCTTCCTTCTCAAGGTATGCACATATAAAAGAAAGAAAAATTTAAACAAAATTTTCCAAAGCAAATATAAGATGCAAAAATTAAAAAAAATGTCCTTATTAAGACCACTCTAAACAATCCTTTGTCAAACTACTAGCGACCGTTACCTCCCCGGTAACGGCGCCATTTGATTAGTCGTATATAGTCGGGATGACCAATTAAAGAACTTATCGAACTCAAGGGAGGAACGGGCTAGAGTTTAAGCGATCTCAAGTTTATCATGATTTTATAAGGACGACGGAATGGGATGGATAACTTACAAATAAATGCAATGAAACTAATGCAAGAACAAGAAATAAAATAAATGCAGAGATAAGTGGGTTCCAAATGATGCAAGGATGAGATTAACAACAATCATGGCATAGATAATAAAGTAATCATGTAATTAATTCTAATCTCTTATGGACATGGCATAGAAGCGATCACTAATTCCACCTAAACTCTCTCTCGAGATGGATAGGATTTAGACCTCAATAAGGCTCCCAAAAGTACATAGGATCGAGACCAAAGTGAACACCTTCCACTAGGTACTAATTACTCTACGAGTTCCCTAATGAGGTACTAAATCATAGGCAATATTCTCTTTTAAGGTACTATGAATTCAATAATGGTTTGGGCCTCCTCACCTAATCAACCAACCTCTCGATTAAGCTAATCAAATATTCTATCAAATGGTTCTAAATATAGAAGGATATTTCTATCTCATTCTAAATTAATGCACATGAAGTGTACGATGAAATTATTCAATGAACTATCTTAAACACATAATTGATTTCTCAATCTAATCATATGCCCATGACAATTAATCACACAAATCAATCATATACATCAAACAATCAATAATCAATGATAGAAATAACACAAAGCTCATTCAAGATTAAAATCAATTTGGATAAAGACTAAATTATCCAACACCAATCATGGAGTTAATCTCACAAAGGAGATTAGTCTATCATAGTCTTAGAGAAAACAACTTAGACAATTATATCTACAAATCCCATGATAAAATTATAAAGAAGTTCACAAAGAAAGCACTTTGCTTTTTTTTCACAAAGATCTAGCCTCCTTCTCATCCATCTCAAAATGTCATAAGCAATAAATGGGTCTTTCGTCTCCGCCCAAAGAGCTTTAGCCCGTGATAAAAGGTAGAGACACTCCAGTGATTCCCATTTGAAGGTCTTCAATGGAGATCTCTTTCTTCTTCTTATAATCTTCACTCTCTCTTACTTCCTTGATCACTTGGATAGTGGATTTGATGGAGAGGATCAAGTGTAGATGGATGGATGGTGAATGGATGAAGATGATGGTGTGAAATTGAGGAAAAGGTGTGTGATGTGTGTGTAATTTATCCCAAATGATTCCTCCTGATTTTTACGCTCAAAATGGGTATTTGTACCCCTTGGAATCTTCTAGAATACATTCTAATCATAAAATTTACTTCGGGCCGAGTTCGGGTTGGTGCAGCGCAGTCTCACCGTTTTGCACATAACTTTCTCATACGAAATCCGATTCGGGTGATTCTTGCGCTCACGCGATCCTCTCTTCCATGATTTTTCAACCATAAATCACACATCCAAAATACTTAAAAATTCGATCGAATTTTTTGAAATTCGGTCGAGTTTTCATGCTGTCCCCTGTTTTCAAGTTTTTCTATAAGAGAAACTCGACTGAGTTTTTAGAAACTCGATCGAGTTTTTGTGCAAATTTTTCTGTAAGAGAAACTTTACCTAGTTCAAGAAATTCGACCGAGTATTTGGACCTTCCTTGCATTTTTTATTTTTTCTCCACGTTTGCTCCGTTTTCACCTATTTTTCATACGTTTGAGTTCATTCTTACACATTTCCATAAAAACACATAACACAACCAAAATATACATAAATACGAATAAAATAATATGAAAACACACATAAAAAGACACTAAAATCTAGGTGAAAATATCACTTATTAGGTAGTTATATTAGTGGGAGTGTGAGCCTCATATTTTAATTGTATCAGTGGTGTGTGTGGGTCCTATATGTGTAAAAAAATAAAAAATGACTCTTTGAGTGTCACACTCAAAATGAAAAAAAGGTAATTTTTAGGTCCAATGAAGAGAGTATATTTTCAAAGAACTTGTTGTAAAAAGATACTAAAAGGTACTCTTTAGGTCCAATGAAGGGAGTATATTTTCAAAGAACTTGTTGTAAAAAGATACTAATTATTAATAATTTAAAATTTTAAAAATAGAGAAGAAAAGTTTGTAAGAAGGAGTCGTTTTAGTATAAAGAGATTTTTTTTTTTTTTAACATTCGATTGTTTGGAAATTAATTTGTGAAAATACATTAGAATAATTACAATAGAAGGACATAATTGTTCCATAATTATATAAAAACAAAGAGCTTTTTGTAACAATTTTTTTGGCAAAAGCTTGTGTGTGCCCGGCCGGGCACACGGGAGCACATTTCGTGTACCTTTAGAATTTTGTGCTAAATGGTCCTTTTAGTATAAAGATGTGAACCCTTTATTTTACAAGGCAAAAATTTGTGTGCGCCGGGACGTACGGAAGCACACTCCGTGTGCTTTTAGAATTTTGTGTTAAATTATATACTCTTTAGTATAAAGATGTGTACTCTTTATTTTTTGAAGAAAAATAAAAAATATAATGAAAAGTGTATACCCTTTAGAACAACACTTATAATTAAAGTGTATATCCTTTAAAACAAAATAATGTACTCTTATTCATAATACTAAATTCTAAAGTCACGCAAGATTCACTCTTTTTTTTTAAGAGCTTATTTGATACATATGTAGTTTGAGGGCATACCGCGTATACACTCTTTGTACTACTATAAATAAAAATATTAGTAACAAATTTCAAATACTCAATACATAAAATATTAATAAAGCGATCACGTGGTGCTTTAAAATAATATTTTATAGTATAATTTATAGAGTTGATATTACGTGCGAACACATATGTATATAATTTTTTATTATATTTTGTACACATGTTATTCTATTTTGTATACATATTTCTTAATAATTGTATACTTTTTTCATACTAAGTTTTTCATTAAAAAAATTAGCATCCATATGTGTATAATTTTTTATTCAATAGTATATAGTACATGTTTTTTAATAATTGTATATTTTTTTACACTCAAATTTTCATTATAAAAAAACTAACAATTAAATTGTACTCCATATACACTTTTATTCATAATTGTATACTCCTATGTTTTTGTTTATATTTGTACTCGAAAGTGAGTGCACAATATCTTAGGATGCACCCGGGTGCACAGTATAATTAGCCTAATTTATAACTCGAATTACTTTAATATTTATAATTAGTATTATTATTTTTTAATTCAAATTTGATTTTAGATCTATTATACCCTATTACACGAATTTATAATTCTTGTATTTATTGGCGTCCATGTAAACCTTTAGTTGTACAATTTAAGAGCATCTCCAAGAGATTATGTATAATTTGGAGAGGATTTTAGGTAATATAATAAATTTTTAAAATTTAGAGTGATGTATTTTTATTCATCTCCAACAATTTCTTTATATTTTTTCTCTTCCCAACACTTATTTATTACATTTGTTTTTTTTTCCATATTTTTAGAGTATAAAATCAAAGTGAAAGAACCATTATGCATTAAAAATATTAAATAATAAATTATCAATTGAAAATATCAAGAAATTATAGTGTTGGAAGTGGTGGAAATTTCAATCATTAAATTTTAAAGAATTGATTTGGCTCTTCAAATTTAAAGAGGAAAGACCATTATGTAAAAAAAAATTATTGTTTTAAAGAGGCTAAAGATATATTTATGTGTATGACTCTTTAAATTTTATATTATTTATCATTTAGAGAGCATTTTGGAGCTGCTGTATGATGCATCCCCATTTATTATCTTTGAAGTCCTTTCTTTTTCTTTAATTTAAACTTATGAGAGAAAAAAATTATAAAGCATTTATGTTCTTAATGATAATAAAAGTAGGGGCCCATATTGGATTAGTACTACTGCAAAGTAAAAGGGAAAAAGAAATAAAAGACACACTTAGAATTAATATTCGTGCCAATTTTCTTATTACATGAATTTTATTAATCCAGTGTTTGAAAAATTGGTAAATTATTAATTTGGAGTCTAAATTATTTTTTTATCAATTCAAGGTTTAAAATATGTAAAACTATCAATTTAAGAGCTGAGTTTATTAAATATTATCTCATATTTTATTAATTTAGGGTCTAAATTCAGGCCCCAAATTAAGAGAAAAAATAATTCAAACCTCAAATTGATAATTTACTATTTTTCAATATTTGAATTGATAAAATTCCTGTACTGGGTTATATATGGTTGAGCTTCTAATCTTGGGTACATTTTAATTATATGTCCATTGTTGGCGTGTGAAAAACTAAGCTTTCAAGCATTGCAACTCCTTGTTGATGTTAAACTTAAAATATGTATAAGGGGGTGTTTGGTTTAAATATATATAGTTAATAATACTTTATTGTCTCTTAAAATTTTAACAATAGTAAAAGAGTTTACCCATTAATTGTACTTAAACTGACTTGATTTTCTAATAAATCCATTAGTTACAATAAGAGGTTGGTGGATCACAACCTTAGGAAAAATGTGTGTTATAATATTCAATAAAACTAATAAAGAATTAAGATATATATTATGTTTATTACGCTTTCAAACTTTATTGACCTACCTAATAATATTAATGAACCAAAATCCTAAACCACACTATAATTTTATTAAGACAAAGTATCTTGTTATCCAGTGACCCAAATGTAAAGAGTTAATTTTCATGCACTCATAACGAGGGAAACACTTGCATGAGTCCCTCTATGTATTTAATTACGTTTTTCTAAATATTTATCACTTTTTTATATAATACGAATTGTTTATGAAATAATTCATTAATTGCACCACTAACATTTTTTATTAATTTGAGTATCATTTTTTATCGTTTCGCGAAAATCTTTCCATTAAACAATTTTATATAAATAACATAAAAAATGATACACGAATATGACACTCTTAAAAAAATATAAAAAAAAATCCATATATATTGCAAGAATACAATCAAAAACAATTTGGCTTATTAGGCAAAATTAGAGATGAATACAACACTTACCCAATGGGGACCCTCCTATAGAGAACTTTGAGTGGGGTGGTCCCTTTTATATTCAAAACAAACACATACATATAATAAAACAAAAAAACCTAATTGATAATCACTACCCTACCTTTCTCATTTTAATTTCTCAATCAGGACCACAACTTAGAGGTGATCCTTTTCATTAATTTGATGCAACCTATGGAAGAGCATCCCACTTCCCTTCAAGGCTTTAAACACCCCCTCTTCAACAACAACTTGGTGTGTTAACTTTGTGGGATCTTGTGCAATGTTGACATCACTACACCTGTCTTTTTCATCAATTAACAAATTAACCTTTTTTCTTCCACCTTCTACTCAACACTCTGCTATTATACTCAAGATTTTATCTATGGTGTGTGTGTGTGTGTGTGTTAGGACCATCCTAGGGTTTTGTTTTTGCAACCCCAAAACTAACCTACAGTCTTAATGTTGCAAGAAAAGTTGGTAGGGTGGGGTGGGGTGGGGTGGGGTGCATCTACCCTAGGTTTGAGCATTGAAGAATGAATTCAAGAATAAGGTTGATACAGAACTGAATGTATATGTATTTTTTCACCAATTATTAATTGTCTTCTGTAAATCATTCAGAATATCATATAGTAGGACAAAAATTAATGGAGAAAAATTTACAAAAAAAAAGGGTATGATTACATAAGATTTTGTATATGTGGGAATAAATTGAAACTGTAGTTACAAAATCTTCACCTTATATAGCAGCATATAATTGTCAGCTATATATTCATCAGAAAGTGTGTAAATTGGATGAGCTAATGATGATCTTGATTAGGTGCATTTCAAGAACCTCAATCAAGCAGATGATCAAATCAAACATCATGAAATCACAATCTTGAGTATGATCATGATCACCAAGAATCTTTTGAACCCTATTTTCATTTTTTTTACCTCCAAAAAGATTCTGATTCTGCTGCACTATAGCTTCCAAGGCCGGCTAGGACGAGTGGAGCTCGTCGTGTTTAGTTTGCTCATTCGAAGGGAGGAGATCTGCGGTCATGTTGAACTGCAATGGCTGCCTGACTGGAAGTCCATGAGCTGAAGAATTTGACAAGTCTATGGCAACATTTGTGGGAGAGATTTGAGATGGAAAGTGAGGTTGTGTAGTGCTCATTCCGCCGGCCGGTTGATAAACAAGAACTTGATGGGATGCAGCTTGATGAATTGACATTGTTGGTGGCAATTGCACAAGGCTACAATTGTGCAAATCTTGATCATGTTGAGCTGTCAATCCAAGGCTTATGGGAGGGTGAGATAGAGTTAAATTCGAAGGATCCCATCTCATGAACGAGTTGAACGGCGCCATTGTAGCACTTATTAGACTTGGAAAGGAAGAGGGATTATTGCTTTCCCTTGAGAAGAAATTGTTTGTTGAAACATATTGATCATCATCATCATTATCACCACCACCACCTTGGTTTTGATCAAGATTAAATTGTCTCTTCTCTTGGTTTCTTGTCCAAGATTGATGATGTTCGTCGTTTCTTTCAACATCCTTAGACTTTCCATCAAAACCGGTGGGGGGGTGGCCGTGTTTCAATGGATCGTTCCAGCTGAAATCCGCGCTGATCTTTAGGCCTTGCTTCTCAGCTGATTGAGAAGCTGCCACTATGAACTCATGATGATTGAGAAATGGATTAAGGCTTTGATTGATGAAGCTCCCTTGGGGGATTTGGAGAGGGGGGAGTTCATCAATCTCATTTTTTGCAACATTAAGCAACCAATCAACCACTTTGCTAGGCTGGTTCAATCCCAACCTGTCTTGAAGATCATATAGCTGAATGGCGGTTGGAACGGAAAGCCTAACGCGCCTATCCCTCAGCCCTCTTACAGTACACACTTTGCTGTGCCTGTCCTTCCCTCCGAGCGCTCTAGAAACGCGCACAATCCTAGGATCCTTAAACCTTGACCATGATGCTGTTGATGCACTTGATGAGGCCTTGGAGGTGTTACCATTATCCGTGCTTCGCCTCTCTCGCTTCGTGGTGAAATTTGCTTCTCTTTGAATCATCTTATGTGTCTCATAACTGGCTGAAATCTGCTGAAATTCTTGAAAAAAAAAACCCTCAACACAAAAGGGAAATTGAGCAATTTTACATATGTATATATATATACTCATTAGAATCAATCATTCAATCACCATCATGTGTCCTAAATTAAATATCTAGGGATTCATGAGAGTGTATGAATTAGTACAACAAGAAGAGAGCTAGATAATCAGTACTACTCCCTATGTATGTATGTATATCTTGCAAGAATTAAACTAATAGTACTAAACAAGAAACACACATAGGACCACCATGTTTGTTTCAAACTACTACTTATAGAACTATATTCAAATTCAATGATATTCAACACACATATATATATATATTCATTCATCAATAAATATAAATTCCACACAAGAAATACTTACATGAAACCAAAGTACTCCTTCCTTAATGAGAGAGAAAGCTAGCTAGAAGAAGAAACAAACTCATACACATACATATATATAAATTAATCAAAAGTAGTGAAATAAACCTCAAGTTGGTTTCCAAAGAAGAATTTCACTTTCACAGAGAAGATATACTTATAGAAGATGTGATCTTGGAAAGAAGTAGATGCCGGAGTGCGACCGACCAAGCTCCATCAATGAGAAGGAAAGGTGGAGAGGCTGCCACGTGTATCGGCTTCTTATATACATGACTCAAGATGATCTTATCAAATATCCATGATGTGAACTCTATGACACTAATTATAGTGCCACTTCTCCATCTAAGCCTAATTAACCACTACTATAAGCTTAATCACACATAACAACCTCCCTATACTTTTCTACACCTTATCCTACCCTCTTTTTTTCTCCTCACACTTTATATATTGACAGCTACAAAAGGCGTTACGGATGAATTCGCAGCACATGGCACGACGAATGCTCGCCTAATGGATGGTGGGAAGGCAACACATCAACTTATAAGCATTTATACACATGTTGTGCTATTATACATACATATATGTGTTCTTTGTAGTTATGTACATATTATGATGATCAAGATTAGTTCAAGATTAGCATATTGTTAAGTGTATGATAATTATGCAATGATAAAAGCATCGAAATGAAAGATTTAACGTGACAGATTCTTAAAAGGGCAGATGGAAAATTCAACTAAAAAATAATTGCAGTTATCAAGCTTCTAAAGTGGACTTTACTCCAAGAAAAACGTCACCTTTTGATGTTGCTTGTGGTGAGGGACCAACTCATTTCCTCCAAGCTCCCTATCCAAACAGTAGATGAGAGAGAGAGAGAGAGGGGAGAGAGAAAGAGAGAGAGAGAGAAGGGGGAGGACCACACTAGCTATATTTTCTTGCAGTGAGGATGCAGCTGATGAGTAGTTGAATGTTAACTATACTGTTTTTTTTTATTAATTTTAAAGGCTTTTTTTTTATTTTTTTTTTGGGCGGTTAGATATTTTGGGATGAGAAACAAAATACATGTATGTATGTATACATTATTAAACAGTAGTGTTGAATTTCTTTTCTTGATTTATAGTTGGGAAAAAAATTAATGGAATCTCCATTGTGCCCTTTTGGCATCATCCAATGATTAGTTACTGTAGAGTGCCTTACCTAAATATCATGTCTAAGTATGCAAGTACTTAATGGGGGTTCTTAAAGGGCAAATGAGGAAGATTAGCATACTTTGAGTAGCTGCATTAGGAAGATATTATGGAGGGATTAATTTAATTTATAAAACGTATACAGTTAGCTCCTTAATTAATTTAATTTATTTATAAAACATATGAGCAGTTAATTTGTTTTGGATGCTTTTGCTTTTTAGTTTTCAGTCATATTACTAATTAGTAATATAATATGAATTCAGTCATATGAAAAAGATAGTCGGACAATATCCAAATTCATGAGTCTATTTGATTGACTAAATTGAATTAATTAATATGTTAAGAAACTATATATATACACCAAACTCTTTTTTTTTTAATTTTTACCACGTTCAGAAACAATTCAATCTTAATTTTGACCGCCCATTTAATACTTAAAACAAAATCTTTTGTGGAGTACAGCTCAAGTGGAATAGTTTATAAGACATGTTAAAGTATGATTGTTATATAGGTAAATTATGTTTATTGAATATTAAAGTATGTTTTTCTAAATTATAATGAAAAATGTATTAAATGATTTTATGGTGTTATAATATAATTCACTGAAGACATCTTTAACTATCAATAAATAGACAAAGACTTGTGTGAGACCGTCTCACGCAAGGATTACGTGAGACGGTCAGAAAGTGACAACTCTATACAGAAAAGTGATAATAAATTAATGAAAAGTGATGATGTTATTTCATGAACAATTTATAGTATAAATAAAAAGTGATAACATTTTATAGCGAAAGTAATAACGTTTTATAGCGAAAGTAATAGCTATTTTAAAAAGTGAAAAATGGTCTAACGTGAGACGGTCTCACACAAGACCTACCCCAACAAATATATTTTACCTATATTTTTATGCACCGGGTGCACCTACTTTAAAAACTTGTACACTTATGAATAAAAATATACTATATACTAATGAATAAAAATGTATACATTTTATTAGTGAATTATCTGTAAGTTTTTTTAATTAAATACTGAATGTAAAAAACTATACAATAATTAAAAAATATATTACACTATTGAATAAAATATTATACACATATAGGTGCAAGCGTGCCCTCAAATGCACCGAATACCAATTCTATAAATAATTAACATATTTTAATAATTGGTCAATTTCACCTGATCGACTCACACATATCCTTTTCAGTACCCCTTAATAAGATTGTTAATAATTATTTTAAAATGGTAATTTGATAAAATTCTACCAAGATACTAGAATACCCTCTCTTTTTTCCCCAAAATAATTTGAATAAATTATATGCCTGCTTGTAAATACTTTCAGATTCATTAATTAATTCGATTAATACTAACTAATTAAGCACTGATAATTATATGTCATCTGCAGATAATTGAATCTTCACAATATTATGGAGTTTCTCTCTAGCTAACTAGCTTGTATATATGCACAGTATTAATTAGAGTAGTAAAATATAGGAGTAATTAACAATTAATGAATTGTAGAAAATTAAATATATGAGATTGTAATTAAGATGACTGGAATCATATTTAACTTGCTTTAATTAGGGTTGTTGATATTAATATTCATGCTGGAAAGGTCAGATATTATATATGCATGTAAAAAGCTAGCCAGTAAACCTAACTAATCTAAAATATAGCCAGTAGTACTCCAAACTTAAATGTGTGATTTTATTTTACTTTGCCATAAAGTTTAGACTGCCAAAATTAAATTATTACAAGCTTAATATTTTAATCATACATGTGTACACATGCATAACTAATTACTTTATTTAAATTATGTTCACTGTATACTTAATGCTGCATTAAGGTGCTGGCATTGAGTGGGTGGGTGGTAGGACCCTAGGGTGGGGTGGGAGTAAGGGTGGGTGGAATACTACTTACTTTGAAATTATCACGTAATTTCAAATAGAAAAATACATAGCATATGATACCGTTTTATGAAAAAAAAAATTATAAAAAAATAAAAAGTGATAATATTATTTAAATTAAAATTAATTAAAAGGGTAGTAATGTAGTAAATTATTTCATAAATAATTCATGATATGATATAAATAATAATATTTTTAATAAAAAATGATAATTATACATTTAAAAATAATAATAACTATTTAACAAACTTAAAAGATAAATTCATTTTTTGCCCTATAACTAAGCAAAACTTCATTTTTTGCCTAAAAAGATAAGTGGTTCAATTTTGTCCTATAACTAACGAATCATTTCAATTTTTGTCCAAATTTCATCGGAATCCGCCACGTCATGCTTCAATTTGGGGGTTTCCGACTGGTCAATCGGACGTGACAATTTTGATTTTTTTTAGCCTAGAGTTAAATCATTTTTTGCCCTATAACTAAGCAAAACTTCGATTTTACCCTAAAAAGGATAAGTGGTTCAATTTTGCCCTATAACTAACGAATCATTTCAATTTTTGCCAAATTTTAGCCGAAAAACACGAATTTCGCCGGAATCCACCATGTCATACTTCAATTTGGATCTTAATGTAATGTCGGCTTACTTCAAATCTTTTTTTGTTATTCTATTGGATGTTTGGAAATTTAGAAATGTAATTACATTTACGTATACTCTTACCATCCTATTTATTTATGTAAATTTATATTTCTTTATGTCTCATTCCTTTTTTATATATATAATTCTTATAGATATTTATTTATTGTTATAACCTTATGTAATATTAAGCATCAAATATGATTATTTAACTGATATCTAAGGGTATATTTTATTATTTAAAAAATATTTTAATTAATAAAGATATATTAAAAAGGTATTTAGTCGAAATCAAGAGTGTTAATATTAAAATTTCTCATTTATTAAGAAGATTATTTTTTAACTTTAAAACTCAAGGTATTACTTTTTTATTTTAAATGTACGTTATTTATTTAAAAATAATAAAGATTTCGTTTAAGTTAGTTGAATTTACGTGTAAGAATCTAAATCTTAGTACTCCTATATAAGTGTACATGTGATTTTCTCATTATATATACTTCAATTCGGATTGACCAACTGAAAACCCCAAATTGAAGTATGACGTGGTGGATTTCGGCGAAATTTTCGTTTTTCGATAAAAATTGGGCAAAAATTGAAATGATTCGTTAGTTATAGGGCAAAATTGAATTACTTATCTTTTTTAGGGCAAAAATCGAAGTTTTACTTAGTTATAGGGCAAAAAATAATTTAACTCTAAGATAAAAAAAAAGTCAAAATTGCCACGTCGGATTGACCAGCCGGAAACCCCCAAATTGAAGCATGACGTGGCGGATTCCGGCGAAATTTGCATTTTTCGGCGAAAATTAGGCAAAAAATCAAATTTTTACTTAGTTATAGGGCAAAAAATAAATTTAACTCTGCATCAGTGTGTACCCACATTCAAAAGTTATATACTACTAAAATAAAAATATGGAGTATACACTAATAAATAAATACTTATCCATTTTGTTAGAAAAAAATTTTATGAATCTTTTTAATGAAATTTTGAATATAAAAAAGTTATATATTTATTAAAAAATATAATATATATTATTAAATAAAAATTAATACACATATAAATCACTCATTCACCTAAATGCATTAAATAGTACCACATCATAATTTTTTAAGTATTATCATATGGAGTAATATATATGAGTAGATAGTGAAAATAATTAAGTATATATATATATTATATGCATTGAATTTTCTTTTCTTTTCTACTAGATGAGGTTATTTGTCTTTAGCGACAAATTTATCTGCGAATATATGATTTCTTCTTATAAGAAATTAATAATTTGCTAATTGAATTTTAGGATTATCTATATATACATCCAGGTATTATATATAATTTATTACAAACATATTTTATATATTAATAAATATATTTTACTTATATAATAAATATACTTTAATAATTAGTAGACCTGTATTATTATATATATACATGTCTCATAGGTGATATTTAATTTATGACAAAGTCTCTTGTGAGACGCTACTCGTGTGAGACTGTTTGTGAGACGTGTTAAAGTATGTCTATTATATAAATAAAGTATGTTTAATGGTTGTTAAAGTATGTTTTGCAAAGTATGATGGATGATAAATTAAAGTATGATTTTAGAATGTCATAATATAATTCATTATTGACATACTTTAACTACAAATAAGCATACTTTATCTATAAGCATACTTTAATAATAGGGCAACTCGTCTCACAACCGTCTCACAAAAAATTCGTCTCACAAGATAGTCTCTCTTAATTTATAATTTGTTTCACCACGATATAATCAAAACATATGGTTTATTAATTGGAAAAAAAATTACAATGGTATGGGAACTCAGTGTAATACTCTTGTATACTCCCTCTGTCCCGTTTCAATGTTAACGTTTGTTTTTTGCACGTTGATTGAAAAGTATTATATTTTAATAGATAGTGGGTGGAAAAATATAATATTTGATGTGAAGTAGATAGGTGTATCAGTGTTGGATGATATATTAATTTTTTTAGGTTAGTCCCATATTCCTAAAAAGGAAAACGTAAGCATTGAATTGAGACGCGCAAAACAGAAACGTAAACATTGATACAGGACGGAGGGAGTAATAATTTTAGATTAAACAGATATCTTATTTATTCACCAACGTTACCTCCACACCCCACCCCATCTTTTTTTTCTGATAATTTTTATTTTATTTTATTTTATTCGAGATGCATTCTACTCTGATAAATTTCAGATAATGCATGCTACTCTGATAAATGAGAATTTAGATTATTTCACTCGATTTTTTAATTATTAATTTATTAGATATAATTATAAAATTGGGAATTTCGAGATGAATGGTCCATAAATATCCGACGGCTTCTTTTGCTCAGTTTTTCCAGGGATGCATCACTACCTACCCATCTATCTAATTATAATCATTTATGTATAATTATAAATATTCAAATGGTGTTTACAAAATAGATTGTTATGTATGAAATCATCATCTCACTTAAGTTTTGACATAAATAAAAAGTGATAATATCATTAATGAAAAGTGATATTCAATCAATGAAAAGTAATGATAAGATCATTAATAAACAGTAATTAATATTCAATCGAATGAAAAGTAATAATAGTACAGTGAACTATTTTATGAATAATTTATAATATAAATAAAATAATAATAATAATAATATTTTATAACGAAGATGATAACAATGTTATCACTTTTTATTCGTCTCTAATAAGAGCTTACGTAAGTCGGTATTTGACTTACAAATTATACTATTTTTAAATATTGTTTTGTCCACACATGAATATTAATTATATTCAAATTAACAAACAATCAAGTAGCAAACACTTTAATAATCCAATCCAAACCAATCATTCCATACCGTAGTTAATTTCTAAGATATATATTGGCCCACTTTATCAACATATATATAATTGCATGCATTAATTCTAGTGTCTTAAATTAATTATGAATTAAGTTTAATTGATCACTAGTCACATATCTTTGCCACAATTTGGTACATATTATAAAGTTTGATTTCTATGTCAATTCTAACTATTCAAATCATTAACATGTGTATATGTCAATTATATATTTTTGCAAAAATTCTAGACATTTATGGATACAAAATAATGAAACAATTTAATGCATTAGCTACACAGTGGACCAAACCTTACATAAGGAATTAATTCTATGGCTTCATCACTTTTATTACTCATCATTCTCATATCATTTTTCAGTTCACCATCTTATCTATAAATTAACTCAAACAATTAAAGATATGTGTGTGTATATAATTAAATATTATTATTGAATAACATGCATTACTAATGCACGTGAATTGTTAAATGGTTTTGATATATAAGTAGAATCATGAGCTAGCTCACGTAAATACTCTTACCAGCAAACGTTAAATTGTAATATTATTGTAGATACAAAGTTTAAAAAAAAAATTGTCTTACGTCAAATACATTTTTTTTTATAATTTCGGTGCACTTTTATACAATGAAGAAATACCAAAACGAAGAGATCAACATTTGTCGCATTAGTTTCTATTAAGAATCCATTTCACATTATTTTCTTTTTCCATTTTCCTTTAACCCTAAAGAAATCACAGCCCCTTTTATTATTATTAGTATTTATTTATTTTTCCCAACAAGAAAGAATCATTATTTGAAAAACATAGTCGAAGAGAATAAATTCTATTCTGTTATTGCAAAAAAAGAACTTTTTTTCTAAAATACTTCTCTAGAAAATATTGACAAAAATTAGGTATATTTGGAGCTACCCATTGCTCTAATGATATTCTCTCTTTTATTTACTAAAAGAAACATGTGAGGAATACTGAATTAGCATTAATTCTAGACTAATTTTGTTTTAGATTACTGAATAGTTATTTAATAAGGAAAATTAATACAATAATTATACTCACTAGACATATTTCATAGCAAACTTTTGTCCTGTCTAGCTTCCACTCAGTACCCCATGAAACCAATTTCATAGCAAACTTTTGTGGTTTCTACCTTCTTCTTTTTTTTTTAATTTAATTACAATTATATTCGTAAAACTAATAATAAACCTTATCGTCATGTTTGGTTTCAATTTTGAAAACTAAGTTTAAATTTTCAAAATTCACACAAAGATATTTTAAAATCACTCTTATATACACCTAGAGTACTCTATATTCTATAATATTTAGCGGCACGAGATGTTCTGTGATACTTTAGTGAGACGTCTTTTGTAACATCTCCTTATAGAATGACACGTATATACAAAATTTGTGAGAGTTATTTAAATTAAAATTAATAAACTTTAAGAATATATATATATATATATATATATATATATATATATATATATATATATATATATATATATATATATATATATATATATATATTATTTATTAAGAAAAAAAGGGCTAGATGTTGTCATGACACATCATGATACAAATGTTTTACCATGCTAATTTTTGTGATTAAAAATAACAAACGCTAAAATGACTATTTATCATACTTAATTGGTAAATCATAATATTTAAATTAAAATGTGATATGAATAAGAAAAGATAATTTTTATAATTAAGAGTGATATTCAATAAAAATAATAATAATAATAATAATTTTGTGAATTATTTTATGAACATTTATATTTGAAAAGTAATTATATTTTTAATAAAAAATAATATATTAAAAAAAGCTTGAAATGATAATAAATGATACCCTCCGACTAATATGTGAATCTTTCTTTTTTTTCTCACGTGCAATTTGATGAGTTTCGTGTTCTATTTTTCTTACATCATATACATATATCTTTCTGATCGATTTTGCAAATCGAATATAAGTGTTTTGAGAGTGACATGCACAATCTTGGATAAGGATCGAAGACTATTTTTAATTCATCAAATTATATTATATATATGTATAATATTAAGTTATGTGTACTCAACATCTTGAATTTTATATTCTTTTATATATATTCTTTATAATTTTTAGATACTCTTATTAGATCAATTTCATTTCATCTATTTATTATTATATCAAAAAATAAATTGAAAAATAGAATAATTATGGTAATTAAGTAGGTACTGCATGTAGAATGAGTACATTAGTTTGATTAAATTTATTTACAAAAGTAAGTAATAGGAGTATTACATTGCCTTAATTATCCTGTGAATATCCTTTTTGCTTGTTTTATTTTTTTCCTACATTGCATTTATTCACTTGAACTTCATTTTTTGGGAAAAATAAATAGGCAATCCTTAATGGCCCGATCAAAGATTAGAACAAATTTAAGATTGAGATTGAATTTATGCCAAATTAGTATGAAATACTCTCTTTGTTATATGAAATTGTTGAGTTTTTTTAATTTGTTTGTCCTAATAAAATATTCACTCAAAAAATGAAAAAAAATTAATTCTCAATACTCTTTGTTTTTTTAAATTTGCTGGAGTGATCAATAATTGTCAGGTCAGTTTTTTAACTTGAATGGGGTTCCTGCTAGTAGACGTACAGTGAATTATGTGCTCCCCCGAATTAATCGAAATGAGTGAAAAAAAAAAACCTAGAAAAAAAAAAAACTTATTTTCAAAAAATATTATTCTCACCAAACTCATAAAATACTTAAGACTTTATTTTAATTACGTAAAACACTACACTATTATTTAAAAAAATTCAAAAGTAAATCAATAATGTTACTTTTCTGACACATCGTGGAATAAGTAATTGTGAACCATTTATCAAGAAGTAATAAATTATTTGAGTTGATATTAGGTGCACCGGATGGAAGAGTGTATCCATATGTGTATAATTTTTTATTATATTTTGTATACATGTTACTCTTTTTATATACGTGTTTTTTAATAATTGTATATTTTTTTCACACTAAGTTTTTCATTAAAAAAACTAGCATCCATATGTGTATAATTTTTTATTCAATAGTGTATAGTACATGTTTTTTAATAATTGTATATTTTTTTCACTCAATTTTTCATTAAAAAAACTAACAATTAAATTGTATACATTTTTGTTCATAATTGTATAGATTTTTGTTTATATTTTTATACGTTTTTTAAAGTGTGTGCACTCTAAGATAGGGTGCCCGGGTGCACAATATAATTAGTCAAATTATTTTATAGGTTAGGTGTATGATTATATGTGGACTCTGAAATTAAAAAAATAAAAAATAAAATAAAAAAATCCAAACCTAATTCTTCTTTAGTTTCTAGAATTCAAATCCAAAACAAACAAGATTCAATAATATTTTCAATTGAAAAAATGTGCAAGTGAACATAAAGGAGCAGTTTCGAAGCATTATTGAAGATGTACCTTTTAGTGCTCCTTTTTAACCCTAATTGTGAAGGCAAGATTTGGGATTTCTGCCATGTTTGCATGTGGAAGTTTGAGTGCATGTCGGCTCCTAAACATAACTATTTTTCTACTTCCCTAAAAATTAGGGTTGTAACTTAGTCGAATCGAATTCAAAACTAATTTAAATTGAATTAAAGGTTCGAGATAAACGAATTTAGGGTTTGTAAAGTTTTTTACTGCTCAAAGAATTGGGACTGAGTAATGGAAATAGTTTAATTAATACTTTAAGTTTAAAATAAAACAAGGCAAAAGCCCCGTGTGAGACCTTTATGTGAGACGGATAAAAAGTGATAACTTTTAATATGAAAAGTGATATTCAATTAATAAAAAGTGATAATATTATTTTATGAACAATTTATAATATAAATAAAGAAATAGTCTCATGTGAACAGTTTTACATATAAACCTTATTTTTAAAATTATTCATTAATACATAAAAAATTACTCTTTGAAGTAATTTTTATATAAAAGAGTAATAATTCATATCTTTAAAAAGTATTTTTTTTCATGTATTAAAGAATATCGATAAATCAGAGTGTACAAAAATTTGAAAAGTAATAATTTATATCTCTAAAGAGTATTTTTTTTCATGTACTAAAGAATAATACATGAAAACAGGCTTGCATGAGTATTTCTGATAAATAAAAAATTATAGTAATATTTTATAGCGAAAGTGATAACTAATTTAAAAGGTGTAAAATTATCTCACACTTGCCCGAAAACAATCTCATGATTATAAGAGAAAATATTTTTTCAATTAGGTTACAAAAATTAAAATATTTCTTTTAAATGAAAAATATACTTTAGCTTAACAAAAATAAAAAAATTACTAACAGAAGTAATTATATTCGTATCATCGTATGAACTCATTTCATACAAGTATATGTCATATTAAATTATTAATAGTAACTTAATTTAATACTTAAAAGAGTGTACAGATACTTCAAATTTATCCTAATAAAGTTCTAAAATTCAATATATGGACCTTTTTCATTCATTCCAATTAAAAAATATGAACCATTTACCACACATTCTTGATTCCATCAACCAACCGAAACAATGAATAAAACGGGTCACCAATTTATTGAAAAATAATTTTATTCTTTCTGTATAAACGATAAAATATTTAATATCATTTACTAGTATATCTGTACTTGTGCAGAACATTAATATTAAAAGAATGCATTTTAATAAAATTTAAAGCTCAAAAAATATCATCATATGTAGGTAACAACAAAAAACTGAGCAGAACTATTTTAGGCCAAACAAACCCTATCAGCCCTTCAGGCTTCAACATTTCAGATCATTAGAGCATCCGGACTGCCCCGTTCAACCGGTTAGTCTACCGCTGTATTTCACTGAGCGTCGCAACGACACGTTGTGGATTTAGTAATACGGACTATAATCTCCATAAGTCGAAAAGACGCTCCACATACCCCCGTGGCCCTTATCTACTGAATCAATAGTTGTTTAGAGAAAACTCCAATTAAAGGAAACTGGTGTATGATGGAAAATTACTATAACAAAATAATAGGAGTAATAATAACAATAGCAGCAGCAGCAGCAACAACAACAACAACAATAATAATAAATAAGTCCTACCTGTAAAATAAATTCCATGACTCAGAGAAGCTGCAGTTCATTCTGTTACTGCAGAAGCATTTAATCCCTCTGATAATTCACTTTCACCTCTTTATTTGATTCTTCCCACCCAGGCCATGCCTGTCCTTTTCATTGGCCAAGAGATTAACTAATTTCCTGCAAGAGAGAGAGAGAGAGAGTAACTAATTCCCTGCTTGATGGAGAGAGAAGAAGGCTGGGTGGGGGTGGGGGTGGGTGTGGAGGATAAGACAATTCAGAATTGCTTCAAAATCAGGGATCAGTATAGTAATTCTATCATCTTGTGGGCACCCAAAATTAACTCACGTGTTTCAAGAAATTATTTTCAGTACTTGTGTTTGTTTAGAAAATTACTTCTCCTTGAGCAATACATACTTCATGAAGTTATTAGGATCTTCCAAAGCAAAATGGTGCTTCTCTCATTTTTCTATTTTATTTCGTATGTTCATGTGAAGAGTAAATCGTTGATCCAACAGAGATCATGCCCACAGCAGAAAAAACACAATAAAACCACATTAACATCAATAACTCTAGTTTGAACCTGGTATCACATTAACAAATATGGATGAGTTAAACACATCAAATTTTTTAAAGCAAAATATAAAATACAGTCAGTCAAAAGATGGGCTATGCAGTTGGTCAGAACTCAGAAACACATATACAGTATCCCTGATGTTAAAAACGGCCATGCCTGAAGTTAAGCCATAGCAGGATGGTACTCTGAACTCTGAAGGAATTTCTATTTTCTATATTCTGTCATATTTCAATAATAAGATTATACTTTTTTTTTTAATTTCCAATTATTTTATTGATCCTAGCAGAAAGCGCACTTTTATCCCATGTAGACATATTATAACTAGTGTATTATTTCACTAAAGCTCTTCTGGTCACAATAAACCCAAAAATTTCATTTGGTTTGAAAACTAGTACATATTTAACCTGTTGAGTGACACTACTGTCACAATCATCAGACCATGAGAAACATTGTCCAATGACAGAAAGCACAAATGGTAGAAAAAAAACACAGGGGCCACCAGAAATAATTTACCATCTGATAGAACAGTCTATCTTCAGACATTAATGATTCTTTTACATATATATGCAGCAACACATGGAGCAATCTCTTTCCATCATAAATTCAGAAAATCAATTTGCACGGGTTCCTTGGCATTACTTTCACACCATCCATCCCAGGATATCTTCTAATTTACTTTCTAATTATTTCCTTATCATTGCTAGAGATATAGAAATTTCATCACTATTAGACAAACAAATGATCCAAGTTAATAATTCTAAACCTACTTAAATCCATAATGTAACATTTTGTAGTTAAAACACTTGGACGACCTTATTCACTGAAAAATAGTCAGTAGCTCAAAACTCTAGTAAGTAGCAACTAATGCATTACTAGAAAAAACTTCGAGTAGCAGTGCGGCGAAAGCTAATTTCAAGTTTATGTTTCCTGAACGGGTAAGGATGAATAAATGCTAAGCACGGCTTAGACAGCTAATCTTCGTAACATCTACTAAACAAATGGATCAGGGAAAACAAGGATCCCGACAGAGGTTCACAACTTTGCAACTGCATTGTTCTCAATGGCAGGCAGCAGCACAATGCATCTCTCTCTCTCTCTCTCTCTCTCTCTCTCTCTCTCTCTCTCCAATTGCTGCTTATTCTGGTACCTCAGTATGTGCCTGGGACCTCTCAATTAAAGATGATGGAATTATTATGATTAGACAGTGTGTGTTGCCAAAATCAAGTACTGAAGTTCTCGTTATCTCACATGACTCCTGTCTACCAAAAAAACATGTTACTGTATTGATGGACTTAAAAGTTGATGCCCCAACTACCATTTTCATGCTCACCAAGTGGGTTTGTCAGCCCATGGACAATTGTACATTTTAAAATCAATATTGATATCATATGCTTGCTTTTAACTTAACAGCTGACAACTCACAATACCGTTGGAGTACACTAATGTAGATAGCATGTGATTTGTCCCACAATGAAAATCACATAAAGACATAGTAATATTATTTACCAGATTACTGCCTGCAGAGAGTTGAAAACCAACACAAGAAGTAAAATTGTTTTTTAGGACAAAAAAAATCAGGAATTGTCTTAAAATTGCAACTAACTCTATTAAGTTTCTGTCTTGGAAATTTAAACATACTATGACAAAAACAACTACATGTAGCCATATTTGCAAGAATAACTAATAAACTTGTTCCTTGTGTTTTATCATAGTTGTTAAAGGTTAAGGCGCGCCTCAAAGTTTCTGTCTTGGAAATTTAAACATACTATGACAAAAACAACTACATGTAGCCTAGGTGCGCCTAGATGCGCCTAGGCACGCCTCTTCAACATCCTTTTTTTTTTTGAAGTTGGTACTCAATTATTAAAGGGTTTACACGTTTTTAAGATAAAAATGGACAACCCACTTATAAAATGAAATAAATAGAGAATTAGGGTTAGGGTTTTAGTACTTGAACTTTCAAAACAAAGACAAAAACTTGGGCTGCCTTCACCTCCACCATCTGCCGCTTACTTGAACTTTATTTGTGTGTATGTTTTATCTGTTATAATGCTATTATGAATTATTATGTATCATTATGTGATGTTATGTGATTTTTACTTTAGTTTAGTTAGGTAATATGATTGTAAGTAGAATATATTTGTGTATATACATTGTAAATTAAGTTTTGGGCAAAATGTAGCTCAGGCTCGCGCCTAGGGGTCTGTGCGCCTAGGTGCGCCTCTCGCTTTTAACAAATATGTGTTTTATGCTATTCTATAGGCAAAACCGCCCAAGTGAGAAATTTAATAAGCTTCAGAACAAGCATCCCTAATAGTACAAAAAAATTCTGGGATTTTAGGCACCAAATATGGTATCAACTTCTTTATTGATAATGCTGATCCTACCAAGCATAATGTCAATGTCAAGGGTACATCATTCTGTTATCATACACCAAACTTTGTACTGTCTCCAACAGCCAGTCCCTATCTCAATTAACTTCAACCAAAAACCAACAGCTTTTTTTTTTTCCAAACGGGGATGATCATGAGGCCCAATCTAGTGTTATTTTTTATAGGACAAAAGGAAAAATTTTATAAGGTTGTAAAGGTAACATAAAAGGCAGATTTATCCCACAAATAAGATACAAAGAAACTATAAAACACAAATTCAGTCCAGCAATCCCTAACAATATCAGACAGATGAAAGTTTTAAGCTCCTTATTATTTGAAATCCACCAAAGTACCGGAAACTTAACCTATCTAAACCTCCCCTTTCATCTTGGTCAAAAACTCTCCTGTTCCTTTCCAACCAAAGGGGCCAACGCAAGACAGAATAACCTCAACTCAAACCACTGCACACCTTTTACTTAAAAACGTCACAAAGGTTAGACAAAAATAGGTCATCCACTAAGAGTGGAAAAATATCCAATGTAAACCAACTACCAGCTTATGGACTAACATCCTTGAAGAGATGCCCAACTTCCAAACTTAAGTGCATCACTTAACATCATGTACGATCAACGGGAAGATCAAATGCATGCTGCATTAGAGGACTAGGGATGTTTGACTGAGCTAATAATAAAATGCATCAAAGTTTCATAGTATATCATCTAAGAAAGATTTTATGATCTTCTAAAATAAGATGATAAGGTCATTAAAAGTTTTTTCTTTTAACTGAAATAAAAAAGTATAGGTAAGGCCCGTGAGGGTAAAGTCTTATCTAATAAATTCTTTTAATTTAAAAAGGCTTAATCACGTAATGATCATTACAAACATCTAAGAAGCTTCATAATCGATCTGTCCTAACACTTAAATTACTTATCTTCAGGATAATATAACACATTTATAAGCTCCAAGAAATATTTTACAAGCAAGAGCATACAGATTCTTCTGAATAACCCTGGGCAAACACCTTTTGGAAGCTTTAGCCAAATAGAGGGCGAAAGAAAGAAAAAGGAATAACTTTTTTTAGTTAAAGAAGAAATTTGTCCAATTGTCCAATCTGTTCCAGAAAAGTTTACATGTAGGCATGTTAATTAACAATATGACTAATGGTATAGTTGTAGAGCCTAGAGGAGGGATTCAGTTAAGCACATTTTCTAATGCGCCAAAGTTGCACCTCTGTATTTTTCCTAACCTAAAACTCATTTATTCGAGTAAAGGATTGTAGATTGTTATAAAAGAATAATTCTATTAATGTAAGGAATATTATCCAGATCCCTCCAATTAGATTTGTTAATTCTTCTGAGAGAATAATTCTACTTATGCATGGATATATAGTAACAAGACTGCTACAATAACGGGATGAAATAAGGGGATGTTCGTTTGAAGTTTTGAAAACCAGTTTTGGAATTTTGAAATTCAATAGCGGTTCTGGTTGAAGTATATATAAACCCACCCCTGCATACACCCTACTAAGTATGAAATATTGCATGAATAATTTATATTTTTGTGAAATGGTAAAGGAGAATTAGTGAGAATACATTTCAAATCTTCTATATTATAAATCTTTCTCATCCATGTATCTTTAGCGCATGCCATATTTTAATTTTATGCACAGGGTTTTTCCTACATAAACATGAAAAATAGTAGTATTTTTTCCTATTGGTGCTAATTTTCAGAGGTGCATCTTGGGAGCTTGAAGGACTCTTGTGCATCTTGACTTTAACTATAATGGGTAATGGAACCTGACTATTGGGAACATAGTTGTTAGGGGCCAGAGGCACACAAATTGTACACTTGAATCTAATATACTTATCACATAATTACAATGAATTGAAGTTGGCCCATAGTTGAAGCTCGCAGATGCGCTCACCTCCAATTCAGCCTACCTCTTCACAAAAGAGGTGCTTATCTCATAGCCACCTAAGCAGTGCACCTCTAACAACTAAAATGTGATTGTATAACAGAATTTAGCCTTTGCAGAATTAAAGAATAATTGAAAATGAGGTTGAACAATACAGGAATATTGAGAGGGATAAAGAAAAGAAAGAAAATATATTCCAAGTATAAGAACTAAGATTGTGAATCCCAATTGGAACAATTTCACAAAGTTCTAGAGCTTTTTCAGTAAAATATTGTGAAGATGGGAAGTATTTAACAGATTGTAAAGATAATTTGGTAATATTGTAGACATTCTTGGTTTGAGACCACATGGGAATTTGCAGACTGAATGTACCACTTTATTTACTTCTAATTCTTTTTATCTTTAAACTAATGTACAACTCTATGTTTTTTTATTTTTAGGAACAAAACATAATAGTCACGTATCTTCTGCCTTGTCATCCAGTTTTGCGTACACAACAGTAGGACAATAGTAAACACAAATGTCTTGAATTGTGTAATTGCAAAAGAGGGTGAAGGGCAGATGGAACAAGAAACATGCTAACATTTTGCTGAACTAAAATGCATTTTGATTATTATGATATATTCTTTTCTTTTTATACAAAACTGCTACAAACAATGAAATATTCACAAAAAGAATAACACCAGTTCGTTTAGCTATTTAAATTGCAATTGAAGAGTATCAAATAACTATGTTAGCATTGAATTTTTATTCTAATGTAAATTTATCCATACAACCAATCACTAGAAGAAGATGAAGAGGAATGGTGAAAGAGCAGATCAGAGTTAAGGGTAAAAGATATAAGAAAGGTGTAGGCATCTTTGTGGAATTGGATTAGGAGGTGGGAAAGGTGGAGGAGGAGGAGATTATTGTGGAAATAAGTCACTATTCGACCAAAAAAAAAACTTGCAATATGCATACAGCCTCTATCACCATCTTCAACTAAGAACTGAAGCATCAGTCCTTAGAGAATATACTGCAATTTTCAAACTTCTAAATTGGTCATAAGTAAAATACACCATTAAGACTAAGATACCCTTTATTTAAGAAACTCTCAACCTCTCCTTTAGTCCCTTTCTGCCTTTCATCAAGATAAACAAAATTGTGTCGTCAATTTAATTTAATTTTTTTTCATCTTTTAAATCATTTGCACTCAAGCTTCTTTCCACTTTATGTTGCAGGAATTTTGAGCAAAGCATAGCCCATCAACCATTTCCAACAATTTTTAGTTAGATATGTCACAGCTTATCATCTGCTTAATGCAAATATTCAAGCATGAGCAATGAGCATATGGAATGTAAAATATTAATGTTGGCCCAGCACTTGCAAACAGGCATTGTATAAAAAACAGATTTTCTATGAGATATCAATTATATCATTGTTCATATGGCGATTTAAAAGTAGATTGTGTAGCATCAGAACCATATCTAAGGCGCAACAAACGCAGTCTTCAGAAACACAACAAACCAAAAATGTCCAACAACACCCAAACTTCAAACACCTATTAAGGAAACAATGAATTCATCATATATGGATTCATTCACCTGCACAAGTTTCAAGAAACCACTGCATTGCCATTTAAATTCCCAAACCATATCTTAACTTTATCGAGTGTGCAAATTAATAAGAAGAGATAATCACCGAGTAGGGTAGACTAATTACCTGAAGCTGTACGGAACAATTCTCTATCATAGTTCTCATACAGTCATACTCACGTCATAAACCTTCTGCATTTGATCAAGGAAAAAAGATGATTACATCAGGAGAACTGAAATTTGATTACTCCAAACCGTGCTGACCTAGACCTACCTAGTCAGTATTCTGAAATTTTTTGCAGTAAGAACTTAAAGACCAATTATCAAATAAGAAAAATGAGAGAATAAAGAATTAAAGCCAGGTTAAATAGTAAACTTCAACATCTTATCTTTCAGCTCATTAGATGAAGAAGACTCCCCGCCAACACAGATTTGACATCCAAAAATGTGGGAAACTGAGCTAAAATGCTAATCTCGACAGCTGACTGAGAAATATTATGCAAGTATCTTAATTCGAAAACTAAATACGGATTAATTACCCAATACTGATGAACTCATAGCCAATTATCAAAAACATTTGAAACAATTAATCAGTAAAACATCATACCTTTTTTCAGCTCCCGGCATTCTCTCTATTATCTGCTCCACGCCGGCTTCTCGAACAGAGGACGGCTGCGAAGCCGGTACGAGGGGAGGGTGTGGTGGGCCGGTGGCGGGATAAAGAGACAGTGGTTGTACGGACGTTTGCTTGTTTCAGCTGAACAGTTTGAAAACATTTTATTTATTCAGTGGAATTGTGTACGACAATTTCTTTGTTTGATAGAGCCCGAGAGAACCTAATCCAGCCCACCAAACAAATCCGGCCCACCAAACGATAAAAAAAAAAAAAAAAACTAATTAATTGATTCATCATTGATCATTCTATGGAATAGGAGATAGTGCGAGTATACGTCATAAATTCGTTGAAGAACATAAATTAAACACTAAACTAAAGAGTTAGATATCCTATGAATTCATGTTTATATAAATTTTTATTCAATTGTATATATATATATATATTTTAATAATGGTATATTCTTTTTAAATTCAATTTTCCATTAAAAAATAACAAAAAATTCGTTAACAAAATGTATACATTTTTATTTTTTAGTATATACTCCATTTATTAGTATATATTATATTTTTAATAAACATTTATTAGTATATACTATATTTTTATTTCATTAGTATATATATTTATATTTAATAAGTTTCTAAAAGTGAGTGTACGATGAATGCACAAAATAATTTTTCAATACTAAAAAACCACGACTTAAACACAAGAAGAAAAGGACCCGCTATTCATATTCTCGGATCCCGTATAGTTATGCAGATCCCAAATGCTATATACTCCCTCCGTTCCGGAGAAGTTGATATAATTTTTTTGGGCACGGAGATTAAGGAGTATAATAATTTAATGTAAAGTGAAGTGAGAGAAATAATATTTAATGTATAGTGGATAGTTATATTAGAGGTGATATGTGGGGTCATGAGAATAGATTAATTATTTTTGTGTGGGTCCCATGTATTAAAAAAGAAATGTGTCAACTTTAGTGGGACAAACCAAAAAGGAAAGTGTGTCAACTTCTATGGGACGGAGGGAGCAATTTTTTTTCCTTTCACTAAATACACCCTTAAAAAATAATTATAATTTTCTCTAAATTTCATAATAGAGGTCTTCGGTGCCGAACAAAATGCACCAAACACAGAAGACTTGCGAATTTTCAAAGTAAAGTATTTGAGCAGAGCACAAAGGGCATACAAATTTTTCATAATACAATCTTTCTAGCGTCAAACACAAAATCATGAAAATTTTCTAAGAAATGTTTGTTTGAAAATTTTGAAGGAAGTAATAGAAATGAAAGTTGATTTAAATGTTTGGTTCATTCTCAATTTCTTGAAAATCTGTCATTCATCCTATGAATGGGAGTAACAAAACTCATTCCATTTCAATTCTCTAACTTATTCCATTCG
This sequence comes from Pogostemon cablin, assembly GCA_023678885.1. Classification (NCBI taxonomy): domain Eukaryota; kingdom Viridiplantae; phylum Streptophyta; class Magnoliopsida; order Lamiales; family Lamiaceae; genus Pogostemon; species Pogostemon cablin. Next base: position 19,162,174 of record CM043000.1, read on the forward strand.
TATTCCCTTTTTTTTTTTTTTTTCCAAAAAGTCCTTAAATATAAAAGGAAAATTCATCATTCTTTTAAAGAGTAAGTCTCAAATACTTTAAAGTACATTTAGAGGTTCTTGGTGTTGATATTTGTGGCCTATGAAGAGACCGTCCAAACTTTTTTGTATATCAAATTCAATTCCTTTAAAATTATAATAAGATCATCTAGTATTTATAAACGACAACAAACTTTACCATAATAATGATAAATGGAGTATAAAAGAACACAAATAATAACATTATTTCCTCTCTTATAAATAAATTCACATTTACAAATTCTATTAACATTTATTTACTCCATATTATATATTATTTCTTATTAATTAATATTTTTCTCCATTTCTTTTTTATTTTTTCTCTCTCATCTTCTCTCACACCTCATTTAATATTTGATTTGATCCTACTAAAAAAACTAATAAAAGTAGAATAATACTATTAAATGATTTATTAAATCAACTTAAATCCAAAACAAAATCTTAATTTTAAAGTCATATTTTTAAATATCCAAGTTTACAAAAATATTCTTAATTTACTTTGTAATTTGATTAAAATAAAATGATTCCATCTTATAATTTACTTTTTTAAAAGTATAAGGTGTCGCGACGTGGTTAATTGTCATATATTTTTTTGTTTTAATATCACATATATAATCTTTCTATTTTTATTTATTTATTTATTATTATTATTCATGTATATCTTTAAATTATATATATCCATAAATTAAATACCAACTTTAATCATATATTTAGGAATAGATAATCAATAAAATATATCCAACTTATTATTATTCATGTATATCTTCAAATTAAATACCACCTTTAATCATATTTTTTTATTTGTTAGGTATACCTTTTACTTATTTATTTATTATTATTATTATACATCTTCAAATTAAATACCACCTTTAATTATTTTTTTGATTGGTTATGAATAGATAATTAAGTCAATCAATAAAAATATATTCAACTAATTTTCTTATAAAATTTTTAAATCTCAGCATCACATCAAATCAGTCGAAAGACTGAAGTAAATAAAATTACGCATACTAATATAATTTGTTTTTCATTTTTATTCTTACCTGGTTAGAAATAGATAATTAAACCAATTAATAAAAAAATATCTTAAAAAACTATATAAATAGAGAAAATATTGATTAATACACATAAATCATGCATACTAATTTATTAGAGCTATTCATATATATCTTTAAATTAAATATCACCTTTAATCATATTTTTTTATTAGTTAGGAATACTACTTTTATTATTTTATTATTATTATTATTATTTAGTTATATCTTTAAATCAGATATATCTACAAATTAAACTACCTTTAATTATATTTTTTAATTGATTATAATAATTTTTCCGTGTATTATGTTGTACCCGTTATATATATATTTATCATTTGATTATATATATTTATAATCAATTATAAATATTTATAACTCGATAGCTTTTGAATGAAGTATATTTTCGAATTTTGAGCATTTGTATTTTTTACTAAACATAATACATTAAATTAATTTTTTTTTTATTAATTATTTAGTGTACACAAAAAAATTTTATCCAAAAAAATAGAGGGTTGATTAGGAGGGTGGCCCACATTCACCTGATAGTGGGTTACCCGAATGACGTTACCAGTTGGTGGGGTCCACTCCCCTGGCAAGTTGAACCGTCGCTTATCTGTAGATCCGCACCAGATTCTGACACGCGTCCATCCTCTAAGTGTCTCTCCCTCCTCTCTCTCAACTTGAAACCCTCCGTGGCCCCCACTCCTGGATTTCCATATCTTCCTTTCCCTGCCCTACTAACAACCACCAATTTTTTCACATTTACATTTATTTCTTATCGTGAAAAATTATCTTTCACTTGAGCTTGATTGCTGCATGGTGGGGGTTCGAATCCTATTTTTGGCATGAATTTGATCCCTTGCAAGCACGAGTTTAACAGTGAGTCATCTCTATAAGCTACTTGAGGCGCATCCTGCGATTTACCTTTTCCACCAATCCTCAGGGCAGGGGAAGTGGGGCCCCTAACGGTGGGGTACACCATTTTTCAAAATAAAAAATATATAATTATTATTTTGAGTAGTTCGTTTAAAGGTGTCCCATAATAAAAACTAGCACTATACATTAATAATAATAGGGTTATATATGTACATATTTATTATTAATTCCAAACATATGGGTTGTGTTGAGAATAACATCATATGATGTTGATTTAAAATCTTATCTTATTTGAAATTAACATTATATGCTTATTTACTTACTTAAAAGTAATGTCGCTATTGAGCAACTTGCATTGCACCTTCTTTTTATGTTGCAAGTTGCAACTCGTGTTTACTTTAATGTGTTCAAAACTAATTTTGAGGTTGTATTGATGAATCTGTGGATTAAGTGATAATATTCTCTAATCATCCACTTGCTCTTATCTCTAATTCTCAATACAACATACATAACTGTATAAACATTGTTTTTTTTTTAATAATTAGATTATAAAATCTCATGATCCAAGTTACACCTTACATCCAACTTATATTTAGAGAAGATAACTCTTTTATCATAATATTTAATTAAATAAAAAGTGATACTTAATTTATAAAAAAATCAGGGTCATTCACTATGAGATACATAAAATAATGTATAATTATTATAAATTATATGACTCAAAGAACTAATATTCATAACTATATAATTATGATTGTAATATCATAAATACCCATATGTGTTTGCACAATTTGTTCTGTACAATTTTGTTTTGCACAATTTGATTTGTACAATTTTGTTTTGCACAAATTTGTTTTGCACATTTTGCTTTGATTTTTTTTCTGTGGTCCGGTGGCGGTCCGGCGGTGGTCCGGCAGTGGATGGGTGGGTGAGGGTTTAAAAGTTTGTGGTTTGAAAGTGTGTGGGATTATAAGGTTATATTTGATATTTTTCTTTATTATTTTGTATATAAAAGTAATTATTTGGACTAATTGTATCTCATACTAATTTGGGGTAAAAGTGTGTATTTATTAGTGATTTTTCCAAAAAATTATAGTTATTTAGTTAATTATTTATAAAAAATTCGTAATATAAATAAAATAGGATAATGTCTTAAATAAAAAATAACAACTAATAAAAAGTTATTGTATAACCACGCTAGGATATAACTTAGGTGTTTCTCATAATTATATTAATGTTTTCTTATTGAATTATCAAAAGACAAAGTCTTTCATAGTAGTTACGTGATATGGGTTATAAGACGGATCGATATGTTGTTAAAGTATGTATGTTATATAGGTAAAATATGTTAATTCGTATTTAAGTTTTTTTAATATATGATAATAATGAATTAAAATATGTTTTTAAAGTATTATAGTATAACTCACTACAAACATACTTTAACTACTAATAAGTATTTTATCTATATAATTACTATACTTTAACAATTGATCGACCCCGTCTCACAAGAAAGGGAGTATCTCTTACCAAAAATACATCTATTTTATTTTACATTATACATTTAAAAAATTACTCCTTCGACGCAGGATGTATTTCACGTTTTTTGTTACGTGGAGTTTAAGAAAATTTATTTTTTATGTATAAAAAGAAAAAAGAAAGAAGAGTAATGTCTTAAGTAATGTAATGAAAATATATGTAAAGCTACTGTAAATAAAAAGTGAATATTATGTTTAGGATTCGTATAAAAACGTGTATTATTGATTTTTTTATCACTTAAGAAAATAAGAAATTTTGAAATATTTTATATAACTTATAAAAAAAAATAGTGTGAAGTATTTCCTGGAGATTTTATTTATTTATTTTTAAATGTACGACCAACATGAACCTGGAGAGAAAGGATTGCAATATGAAGTTTTAGAAGTTTTAACTATCTACAACTCCAAATCTCATGTTAAATTTCACACTTACTTCATTCACATTAAACATTAAAAAAATAAACAAAAACAAAAAAAATATCACATTTATTTTTAACTTTAAAAATATATTTTAATTAAAAATTTATCACTATCACCTAACACATAACATAATATATATTTATTTACTACCTAAAAAAACCACATTAGCCTTTAAATAACAGGGAAATGAAATGAACTCATCAATCTCACCTAACACGCATGGCATAATATATAGTATTTATTTATTACCTAAAAAAATCACATTATTCTCCAAATAACAGAGGAATTGAATGAACTCATGAATGAATAGAATAGTAATAGAAATTGAATGATTAAAAATTATTTTTATCAATCGTTCTCAAGTAATAAAAATTGTATTCCTTAATTAGTTTCAATAATATTTTATAATATTAAATTTAAAATTTAATTTATATAAAAATATTAAATTAATTAAAAATTTAATGAAGACTTTATATATTTTAATAATTATAAATATAAAATTAAATTAAAAATAAATAAAATATTAATATTTTTAAATATAAGTAAAATATAAAATACAAATAAAAAATTTATACATAAAAATATTAACCTATGCATAAAAAATTATATTTATATTTATATAACATTTACATATTCAATTTAACTAATAATATTAATTTTTATACATAATTTACTAATTTTTATTTTGAACAGATATAAATAATTATATACATTTATATTTAAAATTTTTAAGAATTTAATTTAGTTTTATAGTATTTTAGGGAGAGAATATTAAAAATTATATTTCTTAATTCCCGTTCATTTATTATATCTCTTATCCCAATTCATATTAAAATATTATTCTTAAGCCTATAATTAAAAAATGTAAATGTTTTAGCCAAACGAAGAAAGTAATATATCTCCATGAGATTCATACATAACAATAGTTTAATTATCCGTGATGCATTAAAATTTTCATTTATCTCAATTAACTAATACTTCTTATATACTCTCTCCGTCCCGTAGAAACGTTTACATATTTCTATTTAGAGCGTTGCATAAAAATATTTACATTTCTTTTTATATTAAATGGAACTCACACAAAACATTTAAATATTTGTATGGGTCCTACAATACTACACTAATACTATTCAATGATAAAATATTACTCTCTCTGTCAGGTTCTAAGGTGTCCGTTTATTTTTTGCACGTGGATTAAGGAGTATTATTATTATATGTAAAGTGGGTAGTTGTATTAGAGAGAAGTGGTGGGCCATATCGTGTATTTTTTTACTAAATATGGAAAATGGATACCTTTGAAGCAGACATAAAAATAGTAAAATGGACACATTAGAAGCGGACGGAAGCGGACAAAAGGAGTAGTATTTATCTTACTTCAGTATACATTAAATTGTATATTCCGTAATCCATGAAAAAAGCGTATTTATCTCACTTCAATATACATTAAAATTATATACTCCTTCCGTCCCGCCAAAAAAGTTGCATTTTAGAGTCTCACTACAATAGTTAATTTTTTTTTTAAGTAGATGAGACCCACATAAATGAATCACTTACTTTATCTTCATAGGACCACACACAACACTAATACAACTATCTACTATAAATTAAATTATTATATTTTTCAACTCAGTACACATTAAAATACTGCTCCCTCTGTCTCATTTAAACGTACGTGCTTCCTTTTTAATTTACAAAAGAATCGCGTACGTTTCAATGAGAAATCCCTTATTGCATTTTTGTGTTGTACTTCCTATTTCATAACTTATTTCCTATTAAAATAGTATACCCTAATTAATAATCATTAAACCATTGGAGCATGTGGCGAAAATTTGGGCATTGATTACGATACGTGGCGAGAATATAATATATGAAATATAAGATTAAACATAAAATGGAATAAGTGATCCCATTTAGAGTAAACATTAGTACATTACACGATGAGCATTTGATTTTAGGAAAAAATATGAGATTTTTATTAGTCCATTCGTCCACTTCAAATGTATCAATTTCTCATATTTAATAAAAAAATACACAATATGGCCCACCACTTTCCTCTAATACAACTACTTATTTTATATTTAATAATAATACATTAATACTCTTTAATCCACGTATAAAAAATAAATGGATATCTTAGAACTGAACGGAGTGAGTATAAAAAAAGAATGGTGCAAATATCGAAACGTAGCTTGCATGCCTTAACCACGTGGTCGACCCTAAATCAACCTCCTTCCTCCACGTGTAAGCTTCTTGGCCCATTTCTGTAATTTCGCAGAAACGAAAAATCCCATCATCGTTTTCAACTATTCCTCTGTACTTTTTCTTCATTTCCATTTTTCTCTTCTCATGGCTTTTCTTCTCTATGTCTACCGCCGTTTCCCCACTCTCGATAATCACGATAAAATTTCCTCATTTTCGCTTCATTTAATTACAGCATTTTGAGGAGATATGCTGCTCGAATATTTATTTTTCCATTTTGCTTCAATTTGATCCTCTGCGGGAAACAACCCCCTCGAGAAGTCATTTTTTCTTCTTCTGGTTTTTTGCCAAATTTTTTAAGAGTGATGAGGGTGGGTGAAGGAAAGGGGGGAAAAGAGGATGCTCACAGCGGCGTGAATGAGGTTTCAAGAGATCTGAGGCATAAAGTCATGAAGCGAAGCCATGAAATTTGTGAAGAGAGAGAAGAGATTGAGGAAATTGAGTTGAGTTTGGGGCTGTCGATGAACGGCAGATTTGGAATCGATCCCACGCAAAAGAAACTCAGACGCTCTTCTTCTGTATCAAACGTGGTTTTTGCTGCTGACAATTCTGTTGGAAATGGGAGCCATACACAAGCGCGTGTGGGGGCGTTTGGGAGCTACGCTCCGCTGGTGAGGGCGAGCTCGATGCCGGAGTGGCGCCGCCAGGGGGAGTTTCAGGCGGCGGCGAACCTGGAAAACGGGAAATGCCCTGACGGCGATGGATTGCATGTGGATGCAAATGGAACTCATGATCTTCGGAGTCAACTGGTGAAGGGTATACCCTCTTTCTCTTTCTCTTTTAGCCTTTCTTTTATCTGATAAAAATTCTGTGATTGATAGAGAGATGAACAGTATATAATATTGCATTTTAATTTAATTTAATTTAATTTAATTTAAATTAATTGTGACATATAAGTATGAATGCTTTATGTTCTTGCATGAGGATGTACTATTTGTTATTGTTTCTTTTTATCTTTATTTGTGGGAGTGTTGCAGAAATATTTTGGTAAGAGTGGCTGAGTGCTCTCTTGTGTGCTAATTTTGTTTTAAGAATATACACTTTTAATTCATAAGGTATTGTTTCTTCAATGATATGAATGTTTGAATAAGATATTTTTATTTGTTTATTTTAAAATTAAGGGTTTGTTATATTAAAGGGAATACCATTTTGAGGCCGTCAAATCTAGCACGTAAGTTCTATTGATTTGGCAAAATTGTAGAGTCATTACATGGTAGATAGTTTTGCCTTAATTGTATACTCACTAAGTATATATTTTCAGTTATGTATATATCTGATGGTGCACTTCTAAATTTTCTAGTATAAATATGATTAATGCACTTAAGTTTTAACTTGTAATCAAGTCTATATCTCATCAGCTTCACCATTAGGCTTACATGTACATGTATTTTGAATTTAGGGATTTCTCACTTTCCTTTAAATGAATTGCAGTATAAACATGTCTTTTATTAGAATACTATTCCCTAAAAAGAATAATCAAACCCTTGGGACGATTTGCAGCAATCAAGTAAACGAGTTTTATGACTGTCATCAATTTAAAGATGAAATATGGAATAGGTGGGTGATTTGGATTGTGGGTGCTTGTGTAGTAGTGTTAGAGTAATTGATTAAATTAAAAGATATGGTTGAGCTTTTAAATAAGATGGTCCCTTCATTTATATTAAATGAATAATTTATTGGGAGCTAAAACAATAGACCTAAATTATTTTCCTATCCATACACCACACACTGTGAAATGCCTAATTATTGCAGCTCAATTGCAAGTTTGTTTTGATTTGTGAATACTGTTGTCATTGTTTGAGATGTTAAATGGAAGGATGATAAATTTGGTATGCGACTTGGTGGCTGCAATAGAAATACATTACCCTTAATCCCAATAAACAATACACATTTCACAGGTAGATAAATGTTGTCTTTTATTAATTTATTGACTTTTGAGGGTAATGTAATCATTTTTAGCAATATATAAATGATGAAATAAGTGATGCGTGTAAGTGAGGGGATACTTCTTAAAACAAGGTATATTGAGAGGTTACGTATTGAAATGAATGTGAAATGTGGTTAAAGTGTAACGAGACAACTAAATGAAGAAATGTGTATATGGTATATGGGACAGGGGAGGAGTATATTTTTTGGCCTTCTGTTTCTTTGTGTTCATTTACTCTCTTAATTTCTATATTGATTTTTAAGTTATGGATTTTATTATAGTCATGAGCATCACTAATGCCATTCATATATAGCTGGTGATGTAACTTCTAACTGAACATTATGTATACATATATATATCCTCAACACACTCTTGTTTCCAATAGAATCAAATCAAAACCAGACGCTGCAGAACTCGTCCAGCCTCCCGTTTCTACGAAAGCCAATCCGGGAGAGACCCAACATGGATGGCAGTGAAAAGGGCAAAGGATCCCCCAGAAACACCCTGACGGACATGCCGTACGTGTCGACTAGAGGAGTCGAACCGAACCATAAGAAGATCGAAGGATTCTTGTACAGATATAGGAGGGGTGAAGAGGTGAAGATAGTGTGTGTTTGTCATGGTATGTTTCTATCACCTGCGGAATTCGTTAAGCATGGCGGTGGTGGTGACGTGGCTCACCCCTTGAAACACATAGTTGTTAACCCTTTCCCCCTTTATTAATTGTAGCTTTACTATCTTGAATCTTAATTATAAATTGCTGTCACTTTTTATTGATTGTATGGTAGAAGTCTAAAAATTGCACTTTTTTGTGAATGAATAGTTTAATTCTTTCTAATTTTATTAAGGATGTTTGAGATTGAGGTGGTAAAATTACAGAGTCATTTTTGTGTTCATTCTACTTTTTCATTTTTTTTTGTATCATAAATTATGTGCATGAAATGCAGGAGAAATGTAACAGAAAGGAAAATTATGTCGTGAGATGCTTACAAGCAATATCTTTTCTTTTTTTTTTTTTTTCCTTCCTATTTTATTTTATTGGTTGTGGGATAAACTTAGTCTATGAAGAATTAGAATATTGTTTTAACAGCAAGGCAATCATAAGGACAACTTGGTCAGCAATTATTGTTGTTAGTTTAGTTTTATACCTATAGAGATTTACATAATTGATGGTCCTATGTAAACTAAATGGATCACCTATAACATAATTGATGGTTCATGTAAATTAAATTGATCTCCTATTTTATTTCGTGTTTCACTTTATATTTCACATATTACATATTTGCTATGTCTTATAATCCATACTTAAATTAACAATATTTACTACGTATTATAATCAATATTTATATTAACTCAATGTGTATTATGAGGGTTCAATGATCATTGATTAGGGTATAATATATTTATAGAAAACAATTTATGAGATATAAATTGGAATATATAATTTATTTTTTTAATCGGTAAATGTAGAGCTGTCGAAACGGGTCGGGGGGTGGGGCGGGCCAAAACCCATCTCAACCTGCCTTTTGGCGGGTCTATGCGGGTACGGGTTAGAATTGCTAGGCCGAACCCATCTAAAGGCGGGTGGCGGATTATGACGAGCCAACCCACCTTTTTTTTACGATGTTATTATAATTATCATTATTTAAAAATAAAATATTGAAATGATGGACGCTCTTGCAAAATTATAAATATCATTATCATTATTTGAAAATAAAATATCTAAATGATGGACGCTCTTACAAAATCTATAATATCAATTAGATAATTAAAATATAAATATGGATTTTACAAAATAGCTTCATGAACAATTAAACATAAACAAAGATCATTAATCAAACAACATGAAGTTTACTAATGATATAATATTTCTTAAAAATCTCAAATAAAACAACGCAAGTCTAATTATCCTCAAATAAAAAAATTAAATCACAAAAAATTTACTAGTTCTAAAGGCCAATCACAAAGCTTAAAATATAATTATAAAATCTATTCAAAATTCATACATCATAACATCATAATATAAATATCTCAATCTTCATGTTGATCAATTATATGATTATATTCTTGTCAATCTTCAAATGATTTGATATCTTAAAGGTTTATAATTTGCATTTGCATTTGCTTCTAATCCATATATATACATTTATATATTAAAATTTCAAAAATAAAAATAATTCAAAATCAAGCAAAATAAGATTTTAAATTATTTACATATTTTGTATACTAATCTATGGTAGAAAATGTTTAGATTTAGAATATTCATGTTATGATTTAATTCATTATTTTAAAAAATATTTAATAAAGGAACAACAAATATTTGGAATATTAAACACTTGACCATTCGAAAAAAATAAATAAAAAAATTATGGCGTGCCCAAACGGGCCTACCCGCCCATGTTTGGGCCAGCCCGCGTGCTCAACCCGTTTTGATAGCTCTAGGTAAATGTTAGTTGTTAGTATAGTTAATAGTTAATATACACCAAACACCTTACTTCTCATTCTCCAAGTCTTCTTATATCACTTGGGTGACTTGTGGTCACCCATGATCCTCTCACTTGAGAGGGTGAGGGCCCACATATCAGGGGTGACCCCCACCCCCTCATGTGAGAGGGTCATGGGTGACCACGGGTCCCCAAAGAATTACCCTGAACTATTTGAATACCGTTAAATTCTTACGCTTTGAAAATTAAGGGAAATTTTCTTGGAAATTTTCAGATGCTTTTAATTAGGATTGTTCTCATTAATAAAGTTGATTAAAAAAAGGAAGTATTGAGCTCTCATTAATTTAATTTGGATAAATGCGACTCAGGTCAACTCGCGACTATTCCAATTTGAATTCTAATCCGTGTTATAGTACTTGCTAACCTGACGGTCAAGTTCTCCAGCAACTTGATAAATATAATAACTAAAATAATATGTACGAAAATAATTAATATAAAATATAATAATTGAGACATTCTCTTGTGAGAAGAGTTATTTGTGAGACGGGTTGATCCATCACTAAAGTATACTTATTGTATAGATAAAATATGTTTATTTATAATTAAAGCATGTTAATAATAAATCATAGTATTAGTTTAAAAAACATACTTTAACAACCCTTAAACATACTTTATCCATATAATAAACATACTTTTTTGATGGGTCGACCCGTCTCACAAGAGACTTTGTCATAATAATTAATTATTAGTAAATTATTATTATAAAATAAATAATTAATACAACAAAAATTATAATTACACAGTATTTTTAAAATTTTCGAGCTCTAGCTCGACGATCTCGACTTTTTTTTAGTTTGCATTCGAATTTGAGAGAGTGATATTTAAATGGAGTTGATTTCATTTATAAACTTATTATGTGAGCGTAACTTATAAACATTACTCCCTCCGTCACATTTATATTTGCTCAAAGCCTCCATCCCATTTATATTTGCATCTTTGAGGCGTAACTTATAAATATTCTCTCTCCATCCCATTTATGTTTGTATCTCTCACTTGGCATAATAGCTTCAATGAACAATATAAAAATAATATTTACATCCATTGAGCTGGGCATAATTCAATAAAATGGATCCTGAGAGTAATTCATTCATTTATCGAAAATGATTTTTATGTTATTATTTGAGCAAGAAATAGAAATGAGATACACTATCATATCTCAAACAAATACAAATATCTGCATTCTTCTGCAGAGACCCCCTCATCACCTCATCATCGCCAACCGAAAAATACTACAAATTTACAAGATAGCTACACTTCAAACCCTAGCCCGGGCAGCCCGAGATCGGCTCCCGATTTCACATATTACACTTGTTGGGCTCACCTTTCTCCTATGGATTGCTATGTCAGATCCCCTCTGTACAGCTAACAAGACGGAGGCTGGAGCTGCTTCAGCCGTCTCACGACCTGCTTCATCGTCGGCCTGGTCGACAGCAAGTCGACCGTGCACACCACCGCCAGGTGCAGCACTTCAACCAGATCATCGTGCGGGCCTGCATCCCACAGCCCGGAAGTAAAGAACTCCTTGGCCCGCCCCTGCCTCAGCAGCATACACGCCCAAGCAACAATGTTGAAACCGTTCCCATACGATGAAAACGACGGGTCCAGAGCTTTCTTGTCTGAGATCAGCTCCAGCAGCACCACCCCGTAGCTGTACACATCAGCCTTGTCTGAAACACGGCATGTCATGGCATACTCCGGAGCAACGTAGCCGAATGTTCCTGCCACGCCGGTGGTGGCGTGAGTCTCTGAAGTTCCGAGAAGCCTAGCGAGGCCAAAATCCGAGAGGTATGCGCTGTACTCTTCGTCCAGGAGGATGTTGCTAGGCTTCACATCGCGATGAAGAACGCGTGGCACGCACTGATCGTGTAGGTAGGCGAGGGCCCGAGATATGTCCAAAGCAATCTTGTGTAGTATCCTCCAATCAACAGCTCTGGTTGATCTCTCCTGTATGAACTTCTCCAAGTTGCCACCCGGTAGGTAGTTGTAGATGAGGAACATCTCTGTTTCACTGGCATGGTATCCGATCAATGTCACGAGGTTCGGATGGCGAAGCCTACCCAACGTCTTGATCTCAGCGTCGAACTGCTGAACGCCTTGGAATCGCCCGACTGCAAGCTGTTTTATAGCCACGAGTTTACCGGGTGCGATCTCTGCTTTGTATGTCGCCCCGAAACCTCCGTTGCCTATGCAGTTGCTCGCGTTGAAACTTGCTGTGGCGCGCACGACGTTCTCAAAGGTCAGTGGAACCCCGATGTCTGTAAAGACGATCACTTCCTTCCTAGCTGTTCCACTAACCCTAGACCTCGGTTTCCACATCCTGGTGTAAAAGAAGAGCACAATGAGGGCAAGAAGAACCGAGAGAACGGCTGCTGCTGATGCTATAGAAGCAATCTCGACTGAGTTCAAACCACCACTCCCACTTTGTTGCCCTGCAGTTGATGGAGAAGACGAATCGTTCTGTGGGTCTCCGATTCTTCCCTGTTGATCAGCAGCAACCGAAGATGCAGACAGCATAGGGCAATTCAGAGAAGGATTCCCAAGAAAGCTATTGCATTTGTTCATATTATTGTTCACAGGTAACGAACCAGACAAATTATTGAAAGACACATTAAAAGTAGAAAGAGAGGATATGTTTCCCAACTCAGGGGGAAGCTGGCCAGACAGTTTGTTGTTGTTGAGGAGGAGAACTGTCAAGTTCTTCAAATTCGCAAGATCTTTCGGTATTTCACCGGACACAGAGTTTGAGGACAGCTCAAGGACTTCCAGAGAGTGAAGCTGCCCCAAACTTGGAGGGATTGAACCATTCAGATTATTTCCAGCCAAAGAAAGACACTTGATACCCTTAAGCTGGCCAAGGCTGCTAGGGATTGGACCTTGCAACGGGTTCCAGCTTAAATTGAGGAACGAGAGCGAAAGCATGTTGCCGAGGCTGGGAGGGAGGGTGCCAGAGAATTGATTACTCGACGCATCCAGGAGCATCAGGGACTTGCAGACTACAGCCATGTTCGTCGGAACTTGTCCAGATAACATGTTGTCACTGACATTAACTATAACACCTCTGACTTGATCACATTTCTCAAATAAAGCTGCAGGAAAAGTTCCAGTGAGCTTGTTTCCGCTGGCAATGAACGCATACACAGTTCGCATTCCTAGCCTTTCAGATGCAATAGGTGTCGACTGCAGGGTACCACTGAGGTTGTTAGAACCGAAATTGTGTGACACCAGCAAGGTGTCTCCATCCAGTGAAACAGGCAAAGACGATTCAATCTGAGTTCTATAACCAAAATATGATATATATGCAGAAGAAGGATCATAAGGCCCTGAGAATTCTGTGATTGTGGACACGATCGAAGGGCAAGAGTCGTAAACAAATTTTGGTATTGACCCAGACAGAGAATTCCCACTGATATCAAACAAATTCATACAAGGTACAGGAATTCTATCACTGATCTCACCACTGAGTCTGTTAGAGCTCAGATCAAGAAAATGCAGCTTCTTGCAGTTGCTAAATCCCACGGACATCCTTCCTGAGTAGTAGTTCTGAGCCAAATTCAACATCTCCAAGTTGTTGCAAGAACCCCAATTATCAGGAAAGTTTCCTTCCAGTGTTGCCCTCGGAGCCCACACCATCCTCAAGCTCGACAGACGAGTAATTTCGGTTGGAAGCGTACCCTCAAAAAAATTATACTCATCAGTGGTGAATGCCAACTTCTCCGTAGAATAAACCCCCCCTGAACCCAACACATTCAGAAGAGGATCCCATAAGTTAGACAACACGAGAACAGACAACCTTGTACAGTTACCAAGTGAGGTCGGTATAGGACCACCAAAATTATTCCTCGAAACATCCATCACTTCAAGCTCAGTCAACAGACCGAGTTCACTCGGAATAACCTCCTCCAACATATTAGAGTACAACAGAAGGGTCTTTAGCCCTTTACAGTTCCCAAGATTTTTAGGAACACCTTCAGTCAGATAATTCCCTGAAAGCTCCAAATGCTCAAGCTTCCCACAATTCTCTCCAATCTCAGCTGGAATTGACCCACTGAGTAGATTAAACGACAGATATAGCCCACTCAAATCTTTAAATCCACCAAAAAAACCTGAAATCCACCCATTAATCTGATTCCCAGCTAAATTCAGAATTCGAAGGCCAACACAATTTGACAAGGAACTTGGTAATCCCCCAAAGATCTCATTAAACCCCAAATTAAGAACAGTCAAATTCTTCAACCCTTTAAACTCAGAAGGTAAAGAACCCGAGATCAAATTCCCCTCAAGATCAAGAAGCTCAAGCTTTTCCATACCCCAAATTTCAGCAGGGATTTCACCACTCAATTCATTAAACGGCAGTGATAAAATCTTGAGTTCAGTTAGCTTAGCAACAGCAGGAGAGAGTTTACCCGAAACCTTACTATTGCTACCCAAACAAGGCCTCCTGATTCCAAACCCATATAATGGAAATTGAGCAATTCTACGACAAGATAGAGAATTACCTCCACCAGTAATATTCAAAGCGACGACCCGAGAACCCGCATCGCAGGTGACCCAGTCCCAGGAACAGTGATCCGGGTTGCTCAAATTCCAGCTCCTCAGCGCTCCATAAGGGTCCGCAAGCAAAGCCTTGAACTCCAAAAGGGCATCTATATCCGAATCGGAGCCCCGAACAGCTCCATTCTGAACCGAAAACAGAACGCACATGAAAATCAAGAACTCCATCGGATGGTGACATTTCTTGAGAAAACCACAACGACCCATTATTAACGCCTCAAAAGGGTCCTCAAAAAGCTCGGACCCTTTCTTGTCTCCCTCTATTCTCTGTTGGAAGAGCGTGGAAGCCTTAACCCTAACCTTAATTTGCCTAGCTTTTGGTGCTTTTTTAAAAAAAATTAATTAATTATACTCGTATGAGTAAAGGGGGTTGTGGAGGAGAGAGAGAAAAGAGGGGGGAGGAACAGTGGAGAAAAACGCGTTGCTATCATAGGGAGTATTTGAGAAATTCTCTCTCTTAGGAGTATTACATTTCCCCCAAAATCATAGGTTTTACCAATTTTAAATTCCAGAGAAGTTTGGTCTTTAGCTGGACGACAGTATGACTCATTGCGCTCTTCACTAGTCCTGTTTCTTTCAATGGGGACTACACTACTACTCTCTAATTCCCCCTTTTTTTTTTCTTTTTTTTTATATTTAAAAATAAATATATAATCAAATTTTATTTTTATAGGTCCATATATAAGCAAACTACTCAGTTACTATACTCTAATTCAATTTATAATTAATTCAGTTAGTAGGAAACAATAAACTACAATAAACAACATCACAAAATATTAGGGCATAATACAGATGGTAAAATGAGTCGATACAATATTAAAGTATGGTTATTAATATTTAAAATATGCTGAATTATACTATAATACTTTATATTCATACTTTAATTCAAATTTATTATACTTTTAAAAAAATACTATAATTATTAATAAGTAATACTCCCTCCGTCCGGTTCTAAGGTATCCATTTGTTTTTTGCACGTGGATTAATGAGTATTATTATTATATGTAAAGTATGTAGTTGTATTAGAGGAAAGTGGTGGGCATATTGTGTACTTTTTTACTAAATAGGGAAAATGAATACCTTTGAAGTGAACGATACCTTAAAGCGGACGGAGGGAGTAGTATTTTAACACGTCATATAGAGCGTCTCACATAAGCAGCGTTACATAAAAGACTTTATCTTTTGTGTGTTTTTTTTTTAAATAATTATAGATTAATAATACTAATTTTTATTAAAAATATTATCATATTTTTATTTATATCATGAATTGTTCATAAATTTATTAATCTAAATATCATTTTTTATTAAAATATTATTATTTCTTTTATCCTTCTTACGAAAGTCTCTTTCATGTTTACGGTGCCACAAAAATATTTCCCTAATTTATTATTTAGAATAAAAACATTTGATTTGTATTAAGTTTCAATTAATTAATCTTATCAAAGAAGTTTAATTTTTTTTGAAGACACAATTACACCAATAAACAAATAGTATCACTAACTAGCTAGTAAAGTTGATTTTTTTAATTGCTTTTTAAGACTAATATACACTTTTTGCTACATCATTAAAAGTTCTTATTATCAATAAATATGTATTTATTATCACATGTACATTTTATCACCATACATCATAAAAAGCAACTTTAAATATTTCACAAATATTTTAATACGAGTACATTTTGTGTGCAATAAAAAAATTACTCCATTTTAGTAATGTAAACGTAAAAAGCAACGTTTTTAAAGTAAATCTCGACATTTTTTATGTATTAAGTTATTTCTCAAAATGAAATTTTATTTATTTTTATTCAAATAATAATAGTCTTCCTATATAATTTAGCATTCATAAATAAAGGTAGATAGATGAGTGATAGTTGGGTTGGAGAATGGGGACCATTCCCGGCCAATAAGTTAATGGGCCCAGGAAGTATGGCCCAAAAGGTGAGATTATGATGGGCCTCCATTAGATTTATTTAATGTTGACACGTGGCGTCATCCTTGGGATCCATTGATCTGGTCTATTTGGGTGTGCGTGAGTTCTGCTTGGATGTCAAATTTGTATCTACTGTAATTTCCATTTATACCCCTGAAAAGATGACAATTGAACCTTTAACAAAACTAGTAGCTAAAACGTGCGTTGCACGGTATGTGTTAGTTTTGGGGCGATAACTTTATTTGATTTTATGATGTTTGAACCGATTAATATTTCTTTGTATTTTATCTAACCTAAAGTTTTAATATTAAAATCTGCTAATATAACAAATTAAAATCCTAAACCCTAAATCCTAAACCCTTTAGAAACATTAAATTAAATAATTATTTTAATGAGTAGCTGATAGATGTCAAGATTGTATTAATATTGTGCGTTGCGTGAGATGTGTTATTTTTAGGGGAATAACTTCACTTAATTTTATGATATTTGAACCGAATAATATTTATTTGAATTATATCTAACCTAATATTTAAATATTAAAAAAGTCATAAATATAATTATTTAATTATTTCAATGGGTGACTGAGATTTGTTTAAGGAATATATGGTCAGATTGGATTAATATTATTAAGCTTTTACTAAATAATGCTCCCTCCGTTCGCTTCAAAGGGATACATTTATTTTTTTGCACGCGGATTAAGGAGTATTATTATTTAATGTGTAGTGGGTAGTTGTATTAGTGGGTGAGTGGTTCCCATACTTTAAGTGTATTAGTGAGTGTGTGTGGGACATATAAGTGTAAAAAAGTAAATGAGACCCTTAGGGGCGGACGACCAAAATGGAAAAATGAGACTCTTTGGAGCGGGTGGAGGGAGTATTTTATTTCCTAATTTGAAAAAGTCAAAATTATAAATATTTAATTATTTTAATGAGTGACTGAGATTTATTTGAAAAATAGATGATCATAAACCCTAAAACCCTAAACCATAAAACTCTAAACCCTAAAACCCTAAACCATAAAACCCTAAACCCTAAATCCTAAACCCTAAAACCCTAAACTCTAAATTCATAATTATAATTATTTAATTATTTTAATGGGTGATTGAGATTTGTTTAAGAAATAGGTTGGTATTAGCCCTAAATTTATAAATATAATCATTTAATTATTTTAATGGGTGGTTAAGATTTGTTTGAGTTTCACTCATCCAATTTTGGTGTGGTTTAAATTTTGTTGTTGTATTATTTCTTTATTTGTGTTTTTTAATTATCACATATGTGTTTAAGCAAACACCACCCTTTGGGTGGGAACAGAGGGAGTATTTCCTAATTTCAAAAGTCATAATTATAATTATTTAATTAATTTAATAGGTGACTGAGATTTGTTTAAGAAATAGATTACTAGTATTGAATTTATTTTACTTTTATGGGTTAATAATAATTTAATTATTTTAATGGGTGGTTGAGATTTGTTTAAGAAATAAATGGTCAGGATTTGACTATCTGCAAACATTATCACATAAACCCCAAAACCCAAAACCCTAAATTCATAATCATAATTATTTAATTATTTTAATGGGTGACTGAGATTTGTTTAAAAAATAGATGGTCAGGATTAGATTTATTCTACCCAAAATTCATAATTATAATTATTTAATTATTTTAATGGTCTGCTTTAATAATATCTTATTTCCTTATTTGAAAAGGTTATAATTATAATTATTTAATTATTTTAATGGGTCGCCCTAAATTCATAATTATAATTATTTAATTATTTTAATTGGTGACTGAGATTTGTTTAAAAAATAGATGGTCAATTATTTTGATTGAATAATATCTTATTTACTAATTTAAAAAAGTTATAATTATAATTATTTAATTATTTTAATGGATGACTGAAATTTGTTTGAGACATTAAATTATTTTTTAATTTTAAAAAAGTTATATAAACCCTTAAACCCGATTTAAGCCCTTTGAAACATTAAATTATTTACTAATTTGAAAAAAATTATAATTACAATTATTTAGCTATTTTAATGGATGATTGAGATTTGTTTAAAAAATAGATGAGTTAGGATTAGATTTATATTTAATATTATTAATTTTTTAATAAATAATATCTTATTTCCTAATTTGAAAAAGTCATAGTTATAATTATTTGATTATTTTAATGGGTGACTAAGATTTGTTTAAGATAAATCCAAAACTATAAACCTTAAAACCCTAACCCCTAAACTCTTTGGAAACATTAAATTATTTCCTAATTTAAAAAAGCTATAATTATAATTATTTAATTATTTTAATGGGTGGTTTAGATTTGTTTGAAAAATAAATGGTTAGGATTAGATTTACATTTATTATTATTAAACTTTTAATAAATAAATATATTATTTTCTAATTTGAAAATGTCATAATTATAATTATTTAATTATTTATTGGGTGACTGAGATTTGTTTGAGAAATAAATGGTCAGGATTGAATTTATTATAATTATTATATAATTATTTTAATGGGAGCTTAGAGGTGGCTGAGATTTGTTTAATAAATAAATAAATGGCCAAAATTGAATTTATTTTAGATTTGACTAAATTATTTCCTAATTTGAAAAAATCATAATTATAATTATTTAATTATTTTAATGGGTGACTGAGATTTGTTTTAAAAATAGATGGTTATGATTTAATTTATTCTGCTTTTATATATATTAAGATAAAATTATTTAATTATTTCCTAATTTGAAAAGTTATAATTACAATTATTTAATTTAATTATTTCAATTGGTGACTGAGATTTGTTTGAGAAATAGATGACCATGATTGAATTTTTTTTGTTGAGATTCGTTTTGAAAAATAGATGGCTAGGATTAGATTTATATTTAATATTATTAATTTTTTAATAAATAATATCTTATTCCCTAATTTGAAAAAGTCATAATTATAATTATTTAATTATTTTAATGAGTGTTCGACTTAAAAATACTTAAATTCGAGTGGTTTAGAACCTGAATCCCAGATTATAGGAAGAACTTTAACTTAAGCAGACTTAACCTGAATCCCATATTATAGGCCGTTCAAAATTTTTACTGTAGAACGCTTAATTTGGGTGGTTTAGAACTAGATTATAGACCGTTCAAATTTTTGATTCGGGCGGTTTAAAAAGAACTTTAACTTAAGCAGGCTTAACCTGAATTCCAGATTATAGGACAGTTTAGAACCAGATTATAGATCGTTCAAATTTTTTACTGTAGAACTCTTAATTCGGGCGGTTTAAAAAGAACTTTAACTTAAGCAGACTTAACCTGAATCACAGATTATAAACCGTTCAAAATTTTTACTGTAGAACACTTAATCTGGGTGGTTTAGAACCATATTATAGGCCGTTCAAAATTTTGACTGTAGAACGCTTAATTCGGACGGTTTAAAACCTGAATCCCAGATGTATTCCGTTCTTGAGTTGATTCTCGTTGAAGAATTCGAAGAACTATTCAGACAATTCTGAATTCTTTAATCTTCTTAGAGAATCATTCTCGGTGTGTCTGAAATGAATGGAGGAGGACTTTTTATATAGGTTAAAAGTGAGAAAACCCCATATATACTCGCAATTTGATTGGTCAATGAATGATTTGACCTAATTCTATGAGTCTTTCCATCCTTACAATTTGATTGGTCTATTTAATATTATTAATTTTTTAATAAATAAAATCTTATTTCCTAATTTGAAAAGATCATAATTATAATTATTTAATTATTTTAGATACTAAATTATTTCCTAATTTGAAAATATCATAATTATAATTATTTTAATTGGTGGCTGAGATTTATTTTAAAAATAGATGGTTATGATTGAATTTATTCTGCTTTTATATATATATTAAGATTCCCATTTAATCTAGAGGGTAGATTTAGAGTTTTTATAAATATAATATAAATGGATTATGAGATTTAAATAAGAAGATTATTGTTACTGAAAACGAAGTTGCAAGAAACTAGATTTTTATGTACAATGCTATTCTAACATGAAGTAAATTTATTGTAATGCTCGATTAATCGAATTGTGCTCGATAAATTTTTTTACTCCATTTATTTTATCCACATATTTAGGTCCATTTTACATGGAGGTTATGAAAAATCTTTTTATATATATATATATATATATATATATATATTACATTAATATTTTTTATTCATATTGTGCCTACACTTCATTTAGAATAGAGTTAATTACAAAAAAAATCACAAACTTTACTCATATGGTAAATTAATCCCCACTTTTGAGATATTGTAAAAAAAAATTATCACCTTTAAGTTTTATTGCAAAATGTATGACTAAAAGTAGGGTTTTTTGGATGCGTTTTGCAACAATGCTTAAATGTGGCAGTTTTTTTTTCAATTTCTCAAAAGTGAGGATTAATTTGCAATAAGAGTAAATTTCGTAATTTTTTTTTTCAATTAACCCTTTACAATATCTTTTAGTCCTCTTTTGAAATATTGGTAAAATTAAAGTTTCAATTCACATTTAAGCTTGTAGACATACAAGTACTAATGTATTAGCTAGCTAGCGTACACCCATATAAAGTTTTCAATTTCAATTACTCCCCCATTCCAGCCAAAGAGATGCATTTACTTTTTGCACATAAATAAAGAGTATTATTATTTTATGTAAAGTAGGTAGGTATTTTAGAGAGATGTAATGGGTAGTGGTGGGCCACTGATGGATTTTTTTTACTAAAAGAGGAAAATGATACAATTTAGATGGAACGCTCAATATAGTAAAATTGTGTTATTTGGGCGGTACGGAAGAGGGAGGGAGAATATGTTTATTTATTCATTTTTCTTTAGACATTTACATTGTAAATTATCTATATTTTTGCATAATTCATTAAGTGCAATATAATTATGTAATTGACACAATTTATTTATTTATGTTAAATATTAACGCAAGTGCAAAACAAAAGTCATCCCCACTTGCTCATGTTAAAGTTCAAAACCTACTGATACATGCCATAAAAATTTAAATTCTTATCTTGTTTTCAATTTCTTAAAGAAAGTTATCTTTATAATTAATTTCTTGAGCTAAAATTCCATTTTCAATAAACAGTTATACTATATTACAGTAATTAATATTTAAGAAAATGTATTTTATTACTCTTCGCGTAAAATATATAATTTTTTTTAAATATTTTGTCTTTTGTTTGGAAGAGTTTGTTGATATTTCATTTAGTAAAATCAAGCTAAATTTTGTATGGAGTAGTTTTTTGTTTCGTTTTTAGTGAATTTTATGAAGTTAATAAAATTTAATTTATTACATATATACATATTTATAGAAAATAATTTTATAAAATTTGAAACGTATCACTTCTTTTTTTAGTACACAATAGGACGGTGTCCGAATAGATTCTTCCAAATCAATTAAATGGGATTTAGAAATTTATTTTTCAAAGTAACCCTACATTGAAACGTCGTGTTAGCTATTTATTTCTATCAATTATTTCTCTGTTTTCTAGAACTTAATAATACTAAATTTCTATATTTTCTAGTTTCTAGATGAAAGCATGACAAACACTCAGATAACATTTTAATATAATAAAATGATATTCAAATTAATAAAAAAAATAATAGTAGTTTATTGAAGTATTTCATAAATAAATTTTTTTAATAATAAGTGATAATTTTTTAATAAAATGTGATAATTATTTTTTAAAAAAATGAAAAACAATCCCACATGAAATGGTGTCACGCGACCATTATTTTTATACTTTAACAACCATTAGAGTACTATATTTGAATTATAAATATTAGACAAAGTCTCTTGTGAGACGTTACTTACGTGAGATGGTTTGTGAGACGGACTAAAGTATGACTATTATATACATAAAATATGTTTAATAGTTGTTAAAATATGTTTTCTAAAGTATACTAAATTATACATTGAAGTATTATTTTAGTGTTATAATATGATCAATTATTGATATACTTTAACTACAAATAAGCATACTTTAGTGATGAGTCGATCCGTCTCACAATAATAAGATGTCTGTAAATATTAATGTGTATAAACTACAAACTAAGGGTAAAATACTAGTGAGAATAGGAGGAAGAATGCCCTCTTTGATCATTTAAATATGATCAAATCATGAAATTCTCTTCAAACAAAACTATGAATGTCCCCTTTGAATGCAATTTAATTTTGTATTTCAATATCTTTAATACACATTAAATATTTATCATCTTATGCATATATAATCAAACATTTTTTAGTCCTTGAAACCAAATTCTAGAAAACCAGTGAACTTTTGTATATTTACTGGAATAATTTGAGAAGAAAATCCAATGTTCAAATTTTTACAATGCATCTATGTTCCAGAGCTATATCTCAACCCCTTTTTCCCCTCCACAAAGTATCTCTCGTATATAAAATGACATCATTAATAACTCAACAGTATATATAATTATTGTTAGAAGGGAGAATGTGACATCATTTATAATAGAAGAACCCGACCAAAATAGACCAACAATGATGATCAAAGCTAGGGTTGTCATGAAGTAGTAGTCACGAGTCGAGTCGATCTGATCTCAACAGAATCGAGGCCAACACGAGAAGCAAGAAAACCATCTTGTACCACCGGAGACACTAGTAGGCGTTTCTTTCGACATTGGTGCTTGATTCGGTGTCTTTGGTTGCTCGTCTTTCCCGGGTTTTTCGAAGGAAGCCTTCACGGACTCGCTCTTTCCACTGTCATTACTCGCTAACCTGAGATCACGAAAATAGAAAATACTAAGCAACTACGATTTCATCAACTTCAATTATGAATATATGATCCATATAGTTGATGAGTTGAACCAACTAAACATAAATGTCTTACACAGGGAAAGCGAAAGAGCTGCCACTGTGCCCACTGTCGTCGGAAAGACGAGACGGGCTTGGAGAGGCCGGATTACTTAACTGGCTGGAGTTCGTCTCTGGAAGTGGAGGTTTCTTGGAAACATCACCAGAGACACGAGGTATTTCTTTCTCCGTGCTCTGCCCGGAGACAAACCTAGGCGTCAAGTCTTCGTCTTTCTTCTCGACTTTAGGCAACTCGCTTGACTGTCTACACTCTTCATGAGGCGATACTTCCATAACTGGAGGGAGGTTACCAAACTCGTTCGATTTTCCTTTAGAACCAGGTTTAGGATTGGGCTGGGGCAAGGTGTCGAGCCTAGGGAGCTCTCCGGATATCATAAACGGGTTATTACTCACGTGCGGCCCGTTCCAATCTTCGAGCTTTGGAAGCTCCCCTGATTTACCAAACAGAATGGCGTAATCACGGGAGAAGCTGTTGTTCCCCATATGGATGCTGAACAATGATTCATTGGAGGTAGCACTCCAATCCGTGGCATTTCCGGGTTTGGTTGAGAAAATGGACACAGGAATACGGTTTGGATCATAACCCGGAGGCTGCCCCATTACCTGGATTGGAGGGGACTTCATCTCAGGCAATGATTTCTGCGTCGCCGTCTCTTCAAACGGCAGCGGCAACGCAGTCGAAGAAACATTGTGTTCGTTCCGTAGAAGGCCCTTCTCATCACCGTGATCATCATCAGCTAATTCCATTGGAGAAACATGTTGATCTTTCCCTTCTGTAAACGATGTTCCGTCTTCTTTCCTCACCTGATCAGGAGTTTTTCGGACAAGCTCATTGCTCTCTTTCACATGTTCGAATTCCATCTCTCATGTAATGATGATATATACACTGCACATGATACAACAATTCCACACAATCAAAATGAAACAGAAAAACCATGTGGTTGGATTAATAAAAGAAAATTCAAGAAACATACATACCTAAATCAAGAACCAACAATTGCAAATGTAATGGCTTTTATCTTCAATATACGATCGAAAAGCTTTCAAGAAAAATCTCACGAGATGAATGCATATCAAGAAAACTTGAAATTCTCCAATGGTTAAGGGAAATGTGATGAGATTTTAGGGCAAGAAAAGTTGGATTTAGGGTTTCAACTTTCTTCTTGGAAGAAAATTAATTTTCTTTTTGTCCAAAGGAGGGCTAAGCGTCCTCTTCGGACGTTATCTTCAGCTCTGATTTGCAGCCAACTGCAACCAAAATATATATAAAAAACAGTTTATTACATGTAATGGCGGGGATAGTTTGGCTGGCAAATTACATTCATTCATTTTTATTTATGTTTTAAATTAATTCTATATTGAATTATTTTGTGGTCTACACAAAAATTAACTTTATAAATTTATTGTAAATTTTCTAAATTAATTAAAATAACCAAATAACAATGGAAAGTTGATAAAATTTTCAATATCAAACCTGCATTAAGGGCTTCAACAAGTCTTGGCATCGAAGACAGCGACACACGACGACGTCGAACTAATGCCCGACGCCCTGGGTCTTACGATGGCCCGAGGATGCAATAAGCACAGCAACTGCTACAATAAACATAAACAACATGCTTGCTAACAATATGTATGTTTTACGAGATGATCTCCAGTACTCTCCAAAACATACTACTCCCCAAAATGTGCTCACAAGTGGGAGAGCCTACATCCAAGAATAGCCAAACACAATCAAGTTTACTGCGAGTCGAATGAATTTCAAATGAACGGATTTTAGATCGACAGAATCATGGAAGAATGTTTGGAAACTGACCTGAACACAATCAGCTGCAGCATAACCAGCAGCTTGTCCCCCCATGAACTGCAGCCCATTGCCGAGCCCACAGCATAAGCCGGCCAAAAACGCCCAGCTTTAAGGTACAATGTTAATGATGACCTAGGTAAGTTGAGAATGGGTCGGTACAATAACAAGACGTTTAGGATCATAGCAACGACGAAAAAGGAGAGTGAGAAGTAGAAGAACGCGGTGTATACAACCAGATTTGGAACACCCGGCTTCATCATGTTCCACTGATTGTTTGTAGCTAAGTTAAAAGCTGGTGAGAAGAGACAATAGCATATGCTGGCAAAGAATGCTATGCTCAGACCTAACCAAATGCTCTTTCCGAAAACCTGCTCGATGTTATTATTCTTGCGTGAGGAGATATGTGTGAAGTTGAAGCTAGTAAGAGAGACATGTTTTAGGACCTTTATTGCTCTGTTGCTCTCGAGCTCAATCAGGTGCTCTGCTGATCCGAGTTTAGGTTTATCTTCTTCGCAACTTCCATTCCCGATTTCTTCCACACCTATATTTCAGACAAGCCATAGTAATTATAAATTGTACAGCCTCATCATACATGGAGAGACCTTTGATAATATATATGTAAGTACCTTTGTATGAATCTGGTTCTCTATCATTGGACACCACCACTTCCCTCCTATCATAATAAGAGGATCTGTTGAGAAATGATTGCCTAATGCAGAATATTTATTGAAAGGAAAATCATGTTATGAGAACAAAATTTTAGCAATAACAAAAGACTTAATATTAATACCTAGCTTCGTCATCTTTGAAACTATCAGAAAAGCCTTGGAAGTTTTGCAGCATTGTCATCCGCATTCGAAGAATGAACAACGGATCCAAGGCAAACTGCAACGAGGAAACATCCGACTCCCGGAAAAAGTATCTCAGCGCTATTAATCCGATCATCTAGGAAATAGTTCAAGGTTGTTCCTGTCCATTTTGATCCGATGACATATGAAATTAGGACGTTCCTCCGTTAGCATGCACACTATTAGTGACTACAGGAAAACATGTTTTTACCTAAAACCACTGCTATGCTCGAAGTGATCACCTCCGTCAGCGAAAGGCCAACAAATGCCCAAGCATATTGGGCAGATAAGTTCCCTAGGCTGAGAAACACTCCTCCAGCCATGGCGATTAAAACACAGGGCCAATTATTCTGCAATTATAATCATATTCCAAAACAAAATTAACCAAGAAGAGTTGGTTTTCATATGCTGAGATTTCAACTAGTTTATTCAAATACTCAATGGCTACCACCAAACAAACAGTTAGCACTTTTGACGAACCTTTCGCATCGCCAGTTAGTTCACACATAGATATGGAATACATGAATTAAACAGGGTATTAGAGCTAAGATCAATTAACTCTTTTTAAGGGTTAGACATCTAACTAAATCTAATTGATAAATCCTTAATCCTAAAATCAGAATGATCCGAAACAAACTATGAAAACTTTAATAAGCATGCACAGTTTCACAGCGTCAATAAGTTCAAACATAAACTTTGCACGATTTACTTTCAAGGTGAAACAGGACAATAGAGCCAACAAAATAGCCTCTTCAGCTGTTATTCGAAATCATGATTTACCAACTATTTTAAGGTTTCAAATCTAGCTAGATCAAATTGCAAAATCCTTAATCCTAACATCAAAGCATCTGAAACAAACTATACACTCTCCTAATGAGCCACTAGCAATGCCACGGTTCATCATAAAATAAACTTTGCACGAACTAACTTTCGAGATGAAACAGAACGACAGAGCCAAGAAAATAGCTCCTTCAGTAGCCATTCAAACGACAAATAATTATTTACATTCAGGGTTTCAAATCCAACGAGACTAAATTGCTAGATCCTTAACCCAAACATCAGAAAGCATCCTATACAAACTATAAACTCTTACAACGAGCCACTCACAGTTTCATAGCTTCACAGCTTCAATAAGTTCATACATAAACTACTTTTCACAATATACAGCCAACAAAACAGCATCGTGATTAATAAACTATTTTAAGGGTCTCAAATCCAACTAGATTAATTGAGTGATAAATACTTAACCCTAACATCAAATCATTCAAAAGAAACGTGTACGTAGCAACTAGCAAAAACCAGTACCTGAGAGAGTTGATCAATGAAATTGGGCATATTGGGCTTCCTATCCACAATCTGACCACCTGTTAAAGCTATTAAGACAGCAGTAAGTAAATTAATCAAAGAATAATCAAGATAAGTGTGCTGTGGGAGGCGGCCGCGTCTCTCCAACAGAGCAAGAATTGCAGGCCACGTCCCCAGAAACACAAGCGCGAGTAGCATACACGCGATGGCTCCCCCCTTACTCTCAACCAAATACATTTTTCAAACCTTAAATGCTTAAATTCAAGAACAAATAATCTAATTAAACTGTGCAGCGATCGATTGAAGCAGCAACGGAGGAATTAAAGATGAAATCAATCAATTTTTTTGGAAAGGGAAAGAGATGTGATGACACTGATTAGACGAACAACGGAATGTTCAAAGATTTTGCATCAACAGGAAGATGATTGGGAGGAATTGAAGTGAAGAGGGAAGAAGTGTTGGAATTTTGGATAGGATCCATTGGCGGGTAGTAGGAGAAAAATGATGACGAGGTATCTGCTTTAGATTTTCTAAGACAGGTGGCAATTCGAGAGAGAGTGGGTGGGGGGTGAGTAATTTTAATTTTTTTTGCTATTGACAGTCTGACCCGATAAGGTGTACCGTACAACCCGACCCACCACAGCAACCCGTTACCGAAATCAAATACTCCCAATTCAGTTAAGTTAAACCCTAAAACCTGCTCTCTCTCCTCCCCCACGCCACTGGCTAAACCCTAGAACGCCTCCCTCTGCCCATTCTCAGACGCCCTGCTCCGCCTCTCTCTCACCTACACCGCCGCTCGCTCGCGATGGAAGTGGATTCTAGGCAAGTGCAAGTTCGTTTCTTAACCAAACTCAAGCCTCCGTACCAAGTCCCCAAGGCCTCTATCTCCATACCCGCCAATCTTACTCGTTTCAGCCTCTCTGCTCTCGTAAACAATCTTCTTCAAGCAGGTTATTTTCCCCCTAGTGATTACGTGTTTTACAGTTTTCATGATGTATGCTGCTGGATTGATCATCGATTAAGTGCGACGAGTTTTATGTATGTGTTGAGTTGGATTCCTTAATTTGATGATAATTTGTATGTGAAATTAAATTTTACGTATCAGCTAATGTGGATTGGAATTCGGAGCCCTTTGATTTCCTCATTGATGGAGAGTTGGTTCGCATGTCACTTGAAGAGTTTCTTCTTGCTAAAGGAATTTCAGCCGTAAGTTTTAATATTTCGTTTTATTTTTAAAAAATTAGGGCAGTACTAGAGCAGTAGAGATCACTGATAAATTTCTAACAAGTGGTGGGTTATGGTTAGTTCAGGAGTAATTTATGTTTAGTTGTATATTTCAGTACATTCTTTTATATGGAGAGGGTAAACAAATTTGAGAGAAAAAAATATTAATTTTGACGCCAGCGCCTATTTAGCTTCTCTAAATGGAATGACCATTACAGTTTTTAAAAATGTGCGTGTGTACTGATGATTTATGATTTCTGCAGGAAAAAGTACTTGAGATTGAATATATTAAAGCCGTAGTTCCTAAAAAAGAAGAAGAGCCGTCTTTACATGATGATTGGGTTAGTGCAGTTGATGGCTCCAATGATGGGTATGCAATTAAGTCAGACAAGATTGTTCCTAAAATTTCATACTAATATTACCATATGAGTAAAACTTGATGCAAACTATTATATGCCTTTTGTTTTATGTGATAGGTATATGTTGACAGGATCATATGATGGCTTTGGAAGGTAACTTCATAAAATTCCTATATTTTATTTCATTTTATCCTTTCTCTTTGGTTTTCTCAAACCTCCCTAATACAGTATTATTCTGGTTAATTGTTCATAGAATATGGAGAGCTGCTGGAGTTTGTACTCATGTTTTAGATGGACATTCTGGTCCAATAACTTCGGTTTGTAATTTGCCAAAAGGTAAGAAGGGTCCTTTCCACTTAGGAAGGAATTTCCTTTATGATAAGATGATGGTTTCTTAATGTTTGCCATATATGTTGTACGTAGAATTCTTGTATATCGCTGTAGATGTCTGTTGAGTACAATAGATCTGTAACAATTTTGTAGGAGTAATATAAAGAAGACTTTGAAAAAAAAAATTGGCTTCTTCTGGAATATATGGATATATTGGGTTGGCTATATAGAGAAAATCTTGCCTCTATGTTTGTCAAACATGTTCTCATTTGTGTTTAACATATTCTTTCAAGTATATTTAGTTCTTCACTTCCACTCTTCATTCGAGTAGATAATTATCAATGACTAGAGATGTATTCACAAATTTCAATTGCTTTTGTATGATATATCTAAAATCTAATCTATTGCTCACAATGTTCGTGGGTCATTCTTCCATTACCACCTCCAAAGTATGGTTATTGATTAAGCTTTTCTTCACAGCCGAAGGAGTAGTTGATCAAATAGTTGCTACTGCTTCTAAAGACAGGACATTAAGATTGTGGAAGGTACACCATTTACTTGTTGATTTTGCTCTTTTCTGTCTATGGTTTGTATCAAATTATTTATTTGCTGATTATTTTTCTTTCTCAAAGTTCGGTGAAGAGGGTTCTATGGATCAACCAAAGAAGATTCAATCTTTCAAGATATTGCGGGGTCATACAAGTGCTGTTCAGAGTATCGCAGCAGCACCTTCAAGTGATATGGTATTGTTTTCCCTTGTTTTTTTCTTCATTTTTCTTATTGAGTTCTTGTTCATGGCAATATGATGCTTATAAACCTGTACAAAAAATCTCTTCTGATGGTCTTACTTCTCTTTAGGTGTGTTCTGGTTCTTGGGATTGTACTATCAACCTTTGGAACACTAGTACTTCTGAAACTGATGATGGTTCAGTTTCAGTAAAGAAAAGGAAGAAGGATGGTCGAGTAGAGGAGCCTCAGTCTGAGGTAATTCATTACCTACTAGATCATATCACTTATCATAGCATAAAAATTATTGATTTTAAAAATTTGAGGTTACTGTATAAGTGCCAACTCACAAGCTTATGTATACATATAAGTGAACTGATCTCCATTGACCATCTATAACTTCTGAATCACCTTAAAGGGGGATCAGTTTGCACCAGGAATGATTATTAATTGTGAATTTACAGTGATGGCTCATATAAACAAGAAGGAAGTTAATCTGACACACAACAACTTAACATGTGCGTTACTTGATTGTTGTGGTCCTTCAAGTGGAGTACCTTAGTCTGTATGTAGATTGATTTAGAAATATGAACAATTTTTGCAGATAAAGCAAATTGGAGTCAGTTTGGAACTTCACTTTTTGGTTTAAGTTGATACATTAATTTATACTCCATATTTTAATGATGATTTTGGTAATGTGTGCTTTAAGTCTCATCTTACAAATGGAAAAGAAATCCTTACCTTGTTGTATCTTTCACGTGGTGTTGTAGTTATCCATGTCTCACTCTGTGACATAGATGTCTGCTGTCATATTTCCCTACAGGGAGAGGCTTTAACGACATTAGTGGGACACACTCAGTGTGTATCTTCTGTTGTCTGGCCACAACGTGGAACAATTTATTCAGCATCTTGGGATCATTCTATCAGAAGATGGGACGTTGAGACAGGCCAAGATTCTTTAAACATGGTAAGTCCAATTTGAGCATTTTTCCCATCGCTTCCTGCAGTTGATTCGATAATAAAGTTGGTAATCTTCACACGGCATACCGACCCATAATTGAGTTTTCATTAATGGCCTATTCCTTTTCTCTTTCAATCCTATTTGACTTTAGCTACTACCTGTTTGGTATATTCTCTGGACTGTTCAATATGGTACCTATTCTCCTGTGCTTTAAATATTCATGTTTATGTGGTGCTTATTTTAGTTTCTTTCTGGGTAGACGGGAATCATGATGTCCTTTAAACCAATGGGCCTTTAGTCTTGGTCTCTGACCTTAGTTGTAGAAATGTTACTTTAAAATCCTGTAATCCTGTTTTATGGCGACAAAAGAAATGAAAAAAACTTTCAGGAATGTACAAGCATATATATATATATATATATATATATATATATATATATATATATATATATATATATATATATATATATATATATATTCAGTGCAGACATCTCTGATGGAATGGCCATGACCTCAAAATAAATAAATTATTTAAATGAGTTTCATAAATGCCTTAAATTAATTTTAGTTTTCTTTTCATCTTTCAGTCTTGTGGCAAGGTTATCAACTGTGTTGATATTGGAGGTGAAAGCTCTGCCCTTATTGCTGGTGGTGGTTCTGAGCCTGTTCTTCGAATATGGGATCTTCGCAAGCCAGGAACTTTGTCTCCTATTTTCCAATTCTCTTCTCATAATTCTTGGATATCTTCTTGCAAGTGGCACCATAAATCATGGTTTCACTTGGTCTCTGCATCATATGATGGGAAAGTGATGCTATGGGACCTGAGGACTGCGGTATGTTGTTATTTTACTTCTTTATAATGTATTTTTTCCAATATTTATGTCTAAACGCCTGTCATCTGCAGTGGCCATTGGCTGTAATAGACACACACAATGACAAGGTACTTCTCTGAACCCAAGCTTCGAATCTTGGTTTTCTGTAACAGTTTCTAAAAAAAATTATGTGGTATCGAATTTAGGTGTTGTGCGCGGACTGGTGGAAAGATGATAGTGTGATTAGTGGTGGTGCTGACTCCAAGCTTTGCATTTCATCTGGAATATCAGTGCTGTAATCAGGTATTTCCTTGCTCGTTTTGCGTGTACTGTATATGAATTGATTCTAATTTGACTGCTCGTGTGGATGAGAGCATTGTTTTTATTCATATAGATAAAAAGAATGACATGCATACTCTTGAATTCTCGTACAACTTTGTATGTTCAAATATCAAAATGTTTCACATGAACTGTGGTATACATCTCCATATCCTAATGCTGATGTGTGCCTTCCAATTTGGTTAGATAGATGTTACACCCGTTAAGTACACCAGATACACAATCTATTTTAGATTTATACACGCACACACTGATAGGTATGCGTTTTTGTGCCTTCACCAAGTGTGCATGGATGAAACCCTCCCCTCCACATCAAGAACCGCATAAAGTTCCAACTGTAAATCAACAAATGATCAGTTGCCATTTTCTCTGTTCGTTTGTAATGCAAATGCATAATGCAGACCCACACCCCCCTATAAATTTAGCTGGGAAAATAATTATGATTTGTCACAAATGATTGCTTTTCTGGGTAACACAATCATTTCCATTTGTGTTTTCATATATTTAAGTCTTACATTGCAGATTTAAACTTGCACAATGTTCAAATATTTCCAGGTGTGCAAGTGTAGCTACTACCTTCTTCTCCAAAATATTTCAAAAGAAATGTTATAGATGTATGAGTATGATGGCCACTTCGATCCATGTTCTACCGAAGAATCGATTGTTTTGATTGCAGAATCCTGATACCTGAGGAACTGGCCGAAATACTAGGCTAAAGATATATCAATACTAAGCCGTTAAATCTTGATATTATTCTTCAATTAAGAATACTGTATATTTTGTTTGTTTTATTTTGTTTCCCCCACCTTCAAAAAAAAAAAAAAAAACACTGAACATTTTGAACACGGATTGATTTACAGACATAGGACAAATTTTTATGGGAAATCACAATTCAAGTGTAAACGTACGTGGTAAAGTATAGTGTAATTTATTTTCTTTAATGTTTGCATGCTTATGCTTATTTAGGAAATATAAGATATATGATCCGCCAATGGTGATCAATTACTATAAAGGATATATTATTATTCACCCACAAGTTACAGTATAATGTACTAATCATCACCAAAATGTGTGATTGTTTTCAGTTGTATTATTTATTGAATAATTTATGGTATATAAATAAAGAGTAATAATATTTTTAATGAAAAGTTATAATTTTTTTTTTATTTTTATTTTTTGAAAAAGGATAATTAATTAAAAAAAAGAAGGTAAAATGATATCATAGAGTAGTTGAATATGTAAATTGAGTGAGACTTTCGTGCGCCTTTAAAATTTAGTATTATGGATAAGGGTACATTATTTTGTTCTAAAGGATATACACTTTAATTAATAAAGATACACTATTTTGTTCTAAAGGGTATACACTTTTCATTTTATTTTTTATATTTTTCTTCAGAAAATAAAGGGTACACATATTTATACTAAATGATATACAATTTAACACAAAATTCTAAAGACACACGGAGTGTGCTTCCCTGCGCCCGGACACACACAAGTTTTTGCCTTGTAAAATAAAGGGTACATATCTTTATACTAAAGGGTATACAATTTAGCACAAAATTCTAAAGGCACATGGAATGTGCTCTCGTGTGCCCGGGCACACAAACTTTTGCCATGTAAATTCTATTCGAGCTCTTCAATACGAATTACTACTACTCTAAAGAAAGTTAAAATTTAACAAACTATTTATTCATATTTTCAATAGCCTTGATGATCAAATCTAGCAATACTCAAGAGTATACAACTTGTAATTTGCTCTATTGTACATTGCTTCTCTTGAATTATACTTCATTTCTTGCTATTTAAACGTAATAGTACACTGTTGCATGAGTACACGCTCTTTTACTTGGACTTCCCATCCTTCATCTTTGTGCAACCATTTAATCCCTGCTCATACACTTCCAATTCTTCTATTCCACCCTAACCAACCTTCATCCATAATTGAATATATCATTAACTCTGTCCCTGACTTGTAATAGAATTTTCAATGCATAAGAATCTATATGCTTCAACTTCACCTCCCAATATGATATTTACAAGATATATTCCATTAACCACACTTTATCCATAAGATTTCTTTTCCTTGTGAATATCCCATAATGCCTTGCAAAGTAATGCATCATTCCATTTGGCCATCTTCTTCAAACCCAAACCTCCTCTTTTTTTATCCTTCGTCACATCCTCCCACTTCACCATTGCTCGATCCCTTTCCCATAAAAATCCTCACACCACCCTTTATATTCTCTCAATTACCCCTAACCACAGCTTAACTATAGAAGCCAAAATCGTGTAACTTTATATTTATAATAACTGTAAATTTTATTATGGAACGGAGGAGTATGACTTATAACCAGCTACAGAGAGTGTACCTTAATTAACCCACCCTATCACTAACCTATGCATAATTCTTAGAGTGAGACTCTTGTGCCCCCGGGATATCGTGTTCCTTTGCAATTTCCGTGCTCATTTGCAATTTAAACCCCTAACAATACATAAGTTTAAATAAAATATGGAGGGGAAGAATTGTGTTCCCATGGAAACACGGAGTGTCCCCGAGGCGCGGTAGCTTTTGCCTAATTCTTAATCTTTTGTTTTATATATAAATCGCATATCATCTATTTCAATTACCCCCTCCATCCAAAGAGGAAAAGTATATGTATATATTTTTATGAGATGAAGGCAGTATACATTTTTATATTTTTATTTTAATTCTCATTAAAAAACATACTCCAATATAAAAACGAATTAGCCCACAAGAAAAACATAATGGCAAAACATTGAGAATAAAAAAATTATAAAAAACCGGCACTCAAATGCAATATATGTGAAGAAAAACAGAGTAAACGACAAAAAGAAAATGGAAATGTAAAGTAAAATGGGCAATAGAAGGTAGTTGCCCAATTCCAAGGCCATAACATGGCATGTGGAAGCCATTAGAGTGCTACCCAGGACTTGTCTGTTTCATTCAGATACCCATGTGATTTTTACTACCTACTCCTCCTTAATTTTATTATAATTTCTACTTCTTTCTTTCCTTCTTTCTGCCATTTAAATATACATATATATATATATGTTCAAATTAATATCACATTTATATTTTGGAGGATGCTTGTCCACCATCCAGCCTGCATGCTTTCTGCAGACAGAGAAAGTTGTCATGAGAGATGGGGTGCAGTGCACCTTCATATGCAAACAACATATGAAAATCAAATCTTTTTATTAATTTTTTTTTCTTAAACAAGAAAAGTGAAATTCTTTTCATTCTAAATTCAACAATAAGAACAATGTCAATATGGGTTTCTTATTTACAAGATAATATTGATCCAACCAAAAACTCTAGAACAAACAATAGAACAAGCTGCAAGAATTGAAAGAGAGATGAAAAATCAAGAAACCCTAATCCAACTTCAATATAATAGAGTAAGTATTATCCTTAAAAAGAGACAAACTTTGTGTTTCTAACTAACGAACTCATCAAAACTAGTCAAGAAATTATCAAAATCCCAAAAAGCTGCCATCTTTGAATTTCTTTCTTTCCAGTGTGTTTGTTTTTGGTTGAGATGATGTTGAAATTAGGGCACAATTTGCTATACATGCTTTTGATTCTGAGATCCATAAAAATCGATCAATTTCTGCAAAACAAACACCTGGGTTTTGAGAAGTACAATGTAGTCAGCCGTTTCTTGAAACAGCTGGTCGGGCTTTATTTCTGCACTTTCCGACGGGTTGATCAGGCTCCTCAGGGCGTCCAGCTTATCGGAAACCGACTCGCCGTCGCCAATTTGGGTGGTCCTGCGGTGGCGCTGTTCTGGTTTCTGGAGGTTTCCGGTTGGGTGTGGCGGTTTTCTTCTGACGGAGGCGGTAGAAATTCTGGGCTTCGAACCCATGGCGGCGGACGACGGTGTAACGGATGCAGAGAAATGGCGTTGTAGGGGGTATAAGTAAGGGTGGTTTGAGTTAGTGCCACTAGTTTCTAGAAGAACTACGAGAACGCCATTTCCTATTTTAATTAATATTGTTTTAAAATAAAATGTTTAAAATTTATATATATTGATTGGAGAAATTAATTTAGATTTTTCTAACAGTACTATCAGTTGGTACGGCATGCCAATATCTTAATTCTAAATAGTAGTAAGTTTTTTAAATTGTGACTCTAAATAATTAAGTACTGTAGTATGTTGAATCGGTTAAGTAAATGCTGTAGGAATTTACATGTTAATTTTAATAAATATACATGAAAAATTATTTTTTAAAAAATAAACTATTGTTCTTCTAAATAAATATATTAACACAGCCATCTCATCTGATAGGCTTGAGATCGAGTATAATTTTGGAATGTGTAACAAACTGCTTGATTCGATTAGATATTTTTATAAATTAAAGGGCTTTGGGCTCAATCTTAAAAATTAAAAAAATAATCCTAATATAATTTCAAGTTATTATTATGAATATAATCATTAATACTAATGATTATTACAATTATGGACTCATATCAAATACTAGCTTTCAATCTTTTCAACTCAATATTTATTGAGTATTTAATCAATTTGATCTCAAGCTCGGCTTTTAGGAAATCCTAACCGTTGATTTAGCGTAACGAGTAGCACAAGTACAAAACTAATAAATACTCTAATAAGCACCATATTATTATTATTTTTTTTTTTGTAAAATTAAATTGTTTCTTCTATATTTATTTCCTAATTTGTGGAAGGATACCAAGAATACTTTTCAAATGTGGTAATGGAAGAACTTTAACTTTTTAGCAAAAACACATTTTTAGGACCATCTAGTTATTTCTATGAAATAACAATTAAAAGAAAAAGTAATATTCAATGGGTGAAAAATGATAATAATATTGAGAATTATTTCATGAATATTTATAATATAGTAATAAATATAAAATGATAATATTTAAAAAAAAGTAATAACATTTTTAATAAAAAGTGATAAATAATTATAAAATTGTTTCATTATAAAATGGTGTCATCCAAAAAGACTATGCTAAAAAAATTAGATTAAAAAAAAACTCTTATTGAATAATTTAAGTTAAGATTATTTTAGTATTTTCCA
Organism: Pogostemon cablin; assembly: GCA_023678885.1. Taxonomy (NCBI): domain Eukaryota; kingdom Viridiplantae; phylum Streptophyta; class Magnoliopsida; order Lamiales; family Lamiaceae; genus Pogostemon; species Pogostemon cablin. The sequence goes on from CM043000.1 coordinate 19,199,899, forward strand.
ATCATTTAAATTATTATATTACCTTCTCTTAATAAGTTGGTCTCAATAACTCTGCACAAAATTGAAAATTTGATATTGTAAATTAGTTGAATGAAGAAAGAAAAAGAGACATATATACATGCATGTATATTATTAGTATAATCCAAAGATTAATGGAAATAAAATATCTATTTAATTTGAAAAGGAAACAAAACTAACAAAACCGTTCCAATAATTGTAAAATGAATTTGGTCCAGATGATTAAATCTGGATTAATTAATGAGTGGGCCCCTTCCATCCAATGATAAATCCAAAAACAGGAAATTTTTTCTCCAGGGGTATTTCCGTAATTAGGTAGGAAAACGACGCCGTTCTCGTATCTCACTTGAAACTAAGTGATAGCGGGAGGGAAGTCGGCACAACTTGCGAGCAAATACCAAATTTATCGATCCAAAGCCTGCCCCCCATCACATGTGACCCCCGGGACCCTTCACCCGAATTGACCAAACTGCCCCTGATTTACTATTTTTGTAAAATTTGTGTCTTGTTTTCAAACATTTCTACATAACATCAATCCTTCTTTAATAAGAATCTAAACTTGTTTGAATCAATTTGATTCATCCATTGCATTTTTCACGTTTTAATGTATATTTTATGTCCTCTTTGCAAATTTTTATTTTTTTAAAAAAAATTGGGTTTGGTAAGCACTTAATATTATGAGAGTTTGCCATTTTTTTTTCACACATGATGTACTAAATGAATTCACATGAAACTCACCTCTAGAGTTTATCTTATCCTCACAAAAAATTTGAGTCACACATGATGCATTTTGTTTAAATGATAAAAGATACTCCACCCGTCCCGAAATAAGGTATACGTTTGTTTTTTGCACGTAGATTAATGAGTATAATATTTAAATGTACAATGAAGTGAGAGAAATAATATTTTAATGTGTAGTGGATAGTTGTATTAGTGTAGTAGGTGTGCCACATGTGGATATAATAATTATATTATGTGGGTCTCATATACCAAAAAGGAAAATATATACTTTATTTTGGGACGGACCAAAATGAAAAAATGTATTCCTAGTTGTGGGACGGAGGGAGTATTAATTTTTTGTAATAAAAAATAAAATGATTGATAAAATATAATAACCATTAAATTAATATATTTCATGAATAATTTATAAGATACGTGATATGTTTACGGCAATAATTTGTAAAAGAAAAGTCTCATCTTGACATTGTGTCATACTCCATGTGAGAGAGTCACCGATTTATTTAAATGACCACGGGTCACCGATGACCCTCTCACATGAAGGTATACATTGTGCACACCCCATATGTGAGAGGGTCATCGGCGAATCACCCTAAATTTTCTCTTCTAAAGAGTTTTGTCCCGTTTGGCATCATTTATGATGAATTCTACTAGTAAACACAATTTTATAAAGAGTTATATTGGTAAACTATCATTCAAAATCATCGATGCAAAATGCGAATAAACACTCCCACCATAAAAACGGTGGTGGAGGAGCAAATTATATTAACTCAATTAATCAATAGGGATAGGTGTCCTTGATGTAAATATTAAAATATACTCCATTTGTTCTATATTAAATTTCGTAATTTTTTTGTTTTCGTCAATTTTACATTAAAATTTTACTACCTAAAAAATAATTTTTCATGTTAATTTCCAACCTTAAAAGAAGTTTATCACTATCATCTTAGGCATGTGTATTTAGAAGTATTATTATTTATTGTGTAGTGGACAACTATATTAATGAGGGGTGTGAGTCTCTATTTTAATTATATTAATGATGTGTGTGAGACTGCGAGTCACATATATTCCTATCTATAATGGATGGAGAAAGTAATTTATCTATTATCTGACTAATAAAGTTGAATAAGAAAACAATTTTTTTTTTAAATTCTGTCTACGATAATTGTGGAATTTAGCGTGTGAGTTAGGAGTATTGCCTAACAAAAACAGTAAGAAGCAGTTTTGTTGAATTAGTTTGTGCGAGTGAGGGGGGCAATAGTGAGATTTCAGAGATGGGGGGTGGGGGATGTTGGGTGTGGCCTCCCAAAAGGGCACATGTGAATGTGGGGTGGGGCATGAGAGAGGGGGGCACATGGGAGGGCACATGCAGCAGGGGTAAGAAAGAGGGTTATATACCCCAATTGCATAGCTCAAGTGGTAGAGGTGAGAGTGGAAAGACCTTCCAGCTGAGCTTGGTTGCTGCAGTATGGGGGTTCGAATCATGTCTTTGGCATATATTTGGCCCCTTGCAAGTACAAGTTTAACAGTGAGTCCTCCCTATAAGCCACTTGAGGCACATCATGCGATTTACACCTTCTCCATCAATCCCCAAAGCAGGAGCGGTAGAGACCCTTAACGGTGGGATTTACCATTTTCAAGAAAGAGGGTTGTACCTTAGCATGTGACAAAGTAGAGAGAGATAGTGAAGCAGCATCAATTGTACACCATGTTCTGCACATTCCCTGCATGCCCCCCTCCCCCCACTCTTTTTTTTTTCCTATACTACTCCCTCCATCAGGGTGAAAATACCCATTATCTTTTTTTCGTTTAAATTAAAGAATGTTATTCTTTCTATCCCATATTTATGTTCATACTTTTAATAATTATCCGTCCCACACTTATGTTCACCACTCAAAAAAAGGAAATTTAACATCAACCAACAACCTCAAAAGTTATCTTAATTTCAAAAATATCACTCTCACCTAACACACATAACATACTTTATAATTTATTTATTGCCTAAAAGTACCACAATACTCCTAAAAAATCAATAAGTTGGACAAAAAATAACTTTTTTAAACTCCGTATCTACAATGTCGGTGAACATAAGTACGGGACGGAGGAAATATTATTTTATGTGTAATAGGTAGTTGTATTAATAGTGAGTGGTGGACCATATGTGGGCCCCTTTTACTAAAAGGGAAAAATGAGGACCTTTGAGTAGGATGCCCTATATAGTAAAATATGGACCTTTCGGTAGGACGGAGGTATATAGTACATCTGTTGTGCATATTAATTAAATGTACTCACTTCATTCCACCCAAAGGGTAGCTTTTTGCTTTTTCGTACGTGGATTAAAAAGTATTACTCCTTCCGTTTATTGTCAATCTATCAATTTTACCATTTTGTGTCGTCTATCCTTAATCTATACATTTCCCTTTTTATACTATGAGACCCACGCCCTTCACTAATACAAATAAAATATGGGATCAACACCCTCCACTAATAAAACTACATACTACACATAAAATAATAATACTCCTTAATCCACGTGCAAAAAGCAAATGGATACATTGAGAATGGACTAAAGGAGTATTATTTAATGTGTAGTGAGTAGTTGTATTAATGAGAGTGTGTGCCTAATATTTTAATTGTATTATTGAATATGTGTGGTCTCGTATATATAAAAAAGAAAATTGATTTTTTGGATGAGATGTCAAAAAAAAAAAAAAAAAAAGACTCTTCACGTAAAACGGACGAGTATTCTGATAACCTTATTACATGAATTACTTCATCTCCTCAATTAATTATTGGGTGAAAAAAATTTCCATGCATTTAGAATGATTTCTTTAAGAAAAAAATAACTCCGTAGAGAAAAAATATATGAATTTCTACTGTTATTAGTTATATAAGTGGTATGTAAGGTAAATGAATAAAATTGATACTTGTTTTTAGACTTCAATTTTTTTTTTTTTTAATTTTTAAGTTTGAGTTTTCCTCCATCTCATGGGATATACTTGTAATATACTGTAATAAAATAAAAAATATAAGCTGCATGCCCTATAATTTAATATTATTCCTTTCTTAAAAAAAAAGAAATATAAACTACATTTCAAGTGTAAAATAATTATACATTTTAATAAAAATAAAATATATTCAATAATATAAATTAGATAAATATTTGTATAAGACCGTCTTAATGGAAGATTTTTGTAACAGTTAAAAAGTGATATTCCCTTCATCCCTAGCAAAGATGACCGTTTACTTTTTACATGTGGATTAATGAATATTACTTTATTGGCCCTCATTACATGGGACGGAGGGAATATTATTTTATGTGTATTAGGTAGTGGTATTAGATAGATGCGATGGTAACGGTTGACTCTTTTTACTAAAAGAGGAAAATGAAAACTTTTGAATGAGACGTCCAATATAGTAAAATGAGGATCTTCCGGCGGGATGGATGGAATAATATTTTAATAAAATAAAAAATATTGGAATTAATGAAAAATTATAGTGGTGTAATAAATTATTTCATGAACAATTTACTACTAATATAAATTAAAATTGATAATATATTTAATAAGAAAATAATAGTAATAACTTAAAAAAACGTAAAACTGATGTCACAAAAGTGTTGCCCAAATGATATCCTTAGTTATAAATAATCTCAAGTAGTAATTCTTTTAATTTTGAGGGTTCACTAAAAGAACTCTTTTTTAATCAGTGGACTAAATTTAATGGCAATTAACAATGTTAATAAAAATTACATATATTAATGCAATATCAATGAATTTATGATATTTTTACCAACAAAATAATATCCGTTGTTACTTACTATGGATTATCAATGATATCATTATATAAATTACAAACGGAAGTATTTAACATAAGAAAACCAACGAATATATTTATAAACGGAATTGAAATTTCTTTGATAAAAATTAGCAATCACTGTTATACCAACATGAAATTATTAATGGATTTTTTAATATATTAATAAATTAATTTTTAATAATAAAATTAAGACTTTTATTGATGAAATATATAGTTGGCAAAGATAGTATTTTTTTTATTTTTTTTTATTAGTGATTGACCCATGGAATACTTGATTTTTAACCAAATAAAAGTAGCTAAAATATAATAATTAAATGAAATGATATAGTTGATCCAGCTGTTACACTGCATACTTAAATTCTAATGTTGTCGTTTGTGGAAACTTTAAGTGGCACCAGGTATACTATATATCAATCACCACTCATAGATTAGTGACTAATTGTGGATTAATTAATTAATTGATTATGTTGTGTAATAAGAGGTGGAACTCAATTATGTCACGTGCTTGCATGACTAAGTTAGCTATAACGCACGTGATTGGATTATGGGAATTTTTTTTATAGGATTATGGGAATTTAATTATTTGAATGCAATCTCCATGCTCCATGGAATTAAGTTGTCATCTTTCCAACTCATTCCCCTCTTAATCCACACATGTGGATTAATTCCCTACTAGCTATTTTATCTTAATCTCATATGCCCCTTAATTAAATCTAAGAATTAATTTATGATTATTTTGATTTCAATTATTAAAAACATTATTGGATTATAGAAATATTACTTTTGTTCTAAAATAAAATGATGTACTCGCTTTCTTTTTTTCATATGTTCTACTGTAATATTCTACTATCACCGTTGATAAGATAAGAAGAGCGACTATTTGCACCTCGAAATTGTTATTTGAATCCCAATTATTTATAAGATTAAAATATGATAATATAAGAAGACATAAATATCCTTTTATAAATAATAAACTAAGATTAAATATAATTAAATTTCTAAATGCACAACAGTAAGATTTCTAAATGCACCACAAAGTTATAATCACTAAAACACGATTAACCCTAAATCCTTTTGTATCAGAGTAGTATCATGGAATAATCAAAAACTGAGAATGATGATCATCCGAACAAGCAATAATAGTAAAGGAGGAGAATAGTCATGATAAGGCCGGTCAACTTTTAATTTTAAAATTTAGAAATTTTATTTTGTAGTACAATAGATTGTATCGTGATGTGTTGAATCAAATTATCATATTTCACTGCAACAAACAAATAGGGATTACGAGGGTTTAGGTTTAAAGAAATTCACAGATATGGATTACGAGGGTTTATGTTTGAATAGATTCAAGTCGACTAATGCCAACATTGTTCGACTGCAGAACTCAGAACAATATATTTTGTTCGACGGATCAAATGCCAACATGCTGCTCGACTACAGAACTCGAACAATTTATTTTGTTCGACTACAGAACTCAAATATTTTATAAAATACTTATACAAAATAGAATAACATGTATACAAAATAGAATAAAAAGATATACACATATGGGTGCACCCTTGCACCCGGGTGCACCCAATATACACTGGTGCATTTAGTAACTTAAATATGTTATTTTTAATTTAAGTGGGGTACATATAGTAATTGGAGTTCAAATAACAATTATGGGATGCAAATAGCCGCCCCTAAGTTTTTATTATTTTGGACCGCTATCTAATGTGTTTATTTTTTCTTTTTAAAAAAAAAACATGGGTGATACAGATTAATTTATTGTTAAAATATAATTATTATTGAAGTAAAATATAATAATCAGTAGTTTAAGTATATTTGTAGTAAATTATATTATCGTACTAATATCATATTTCATTATATTTCAATAAAATATACTTTAATTACTAATAAATTATTTTACTATATAATAATTATATTTTTATCCGTCACACATAAATATCATAATAGACTTAAATCTTTTACACAAAAAAAAACTAATTTTTGATAAATTTTAATTGAATTTTGTATATATACTCTCGAAATTTATACTTTATTATGACTGAAAAATAAAATGTTAATAGAGGATCTGGATCTTCTGTGCTATATTGGTGTGACATCTCTTGTGACACTATGTTGAATGAGTGACACGTAAGAGAGAGAAGGAAACTATACCCAAAGTCAATCAGTCAATCCTTGGGGCAAGGGATTGGATTTATCCACCCTGACATGTATCATTCCATAAGCAGGTGTTACAGGAGATGTCACACCAATGTGTCACAGAACATCCCGTGCCGTTAATAGAATACTGACACATTTAATTAAGAAATACTCCTTTTACATAAAAATTTAGAAGTAGCAGTCTTTTTCTCGTTTTATAAAATAATAAAATGTTAGTTTAAGAAAAGGAAAAAAAAATCTCATAGTTTTAAACTTCCACAATCCTAACCCCAATTATTTCTATTTTCACATTCAAGATACTCAAAATTTAAAATAATGAAAACATGAAAACAGCAACAATGTTCTAAACACACACTCCCCAAAAAGAAAAAGAGCCCAAAGTATATTGGGTTGGCCCAAAATATCTAACAGTTATAAACACTAAAATCCAGTGTGATACATGTAGGAATCTGGTTAAAAACTAGAAATCCAATAAATACTCTCACAAGAAAATATTGCACAAAATTCAAATGTATTTTGAAAAATGCTTCAAGTCTCCTTATGTGTTGAAATATTGAATAACATCAACACCCTATCTCTTATTGTACTAAAGTAAAATCACACACCATGAATAGATTTGTAATGTTGAGGTGTCTAGTTCATGAGGATGCTCAGTAATATTTTGCAGTAACATCTTATGTATTTAAAAGATTGATGCATGATAGAAAGAAAATAATCTAATCACTTGTCCAAGGATTTATAGGGCATAGATTTTCTATATTCTTTTACGTTTTTAATTCAATTGAGTGGTACTGGTGATGAATCTGTGATGACTTAACTTCGTAAGTTTGATCTTTTGATTGTCGATAAGTTGAAGAAATCAACATGATGCAAAAATTGAATACAATGTTTAGGCATATCTTAATATTTATTCTAATTGGATCAATGCCTCAATAGAAGTGCTCTCTATTCTTTCAATATGCCTAAGTGTTATAAAATATCTAGACCTGTCGAAATATGATGATCAAAATTAGGCAAAATCTTTTGTGTACTGAGTATACGAACTCGTCTCACAAATTGTCTGATATAAGTACGTCTCATAAGAGACTTTGTGTTTATTGTACATGTATTAATATTACAAAAATATTCATAAAGTTTAACGCATACAAAAGTCATGAACTGCATTCAAAACAAGAATGACTACACGTTTACACACTAGCGTTGATCTTTATTAAAAAAATAAAATAAAATTTATAATTCAATTGCAAAGCTACTATAATATACTGAACGTTGTGCATTAGCGTTAATGAGTAACATAAAAATAAACAATTATTAATTGTAATTAGATGAGATGATTGAGCATGTTATCCCTAATAAACCTTCTCATAATTTTGCCAGATGGCGATTTAGGAATGGTGTCAACAAATTTCAGAACCCTCAGCCTCTTGTAGGTTGCCACGTGGGATGCCACGTATTTCATTACATCCTCCTCACTTTCTTTTGCACCACTTTTTACCACAACACATGCTCCTGGAATCTCTCCTGCTTCTTTATCTGCTAATCTGATTCCATTTAATTACTACATTAATTATATCTTCCAACTAATTAATCAAGCATTAGTGTTAATAATTATAATTAATTACCCCACAACAGCAGCATCTTTAACTGATGGATGACTTAAAAGGATTGCCTCTAATTCTGCTGGAGCTACCTGCATTTCCCAACATTTCTTTTTAAATTTAAGTTATTATAAAATTTTAAGAGTTGTGATCGGGATTTTACGTGACATTTTCATATATCATCTTCTGTGCCACTGAATATATGATTGATACATAAGAGGAGAACGAAATCGAGCCATTGCCCCTGGCCCTAGGCCCTAGATTTATGGAGTATCATCTAACAATGTTGCACTAAAATGACACTGGGAATCTCGACCGATTTTTAAAACCGGAAATATAGAATTGTACTACCTGGAAACCTTTGTATTTGATGAGTTCTTTTATACGATCAACGAGGAAGACATCGCCATCTTTGTCTATGTAGCCGCTGTCTCCAGTGTGCAGCCATCCGTCTTTGTCGATGCTTGTACTCGTCTCAAACTCATTCTTGTAATAGCCTGATATTGCATGTATGAGTTGAAATTTAAGTAAAATACTAGTACATAAAAGTTCAAGAAACTCACCTTTCATTACACACTTGCTCCTGACACAAATCTCCCCCGGAGTGTTCTCCGGGAGCGATTTCCCCGTCTCGGGATCGATGAATTTTACTTCCAAATTAGGAAGGATAAATCCAACAGAGTTCCTCTTGGAAACACTTTGATTTCCATGAGTTAGGGTTATACAGCTATGTTCTGTCATTCCATATGCCTACAATTTAAAAATTAGTTACACTAATTAGTTATAGAGTATGCTTGTTTGTTAGGACAACCAAATATTTTACTCCTCTCGTCCCATAAAACCCTTCATACAAATGTTGTAATGAACAGCAAGAAAATCTAAATACACCCCACAAATCAATTTAACTTGCCAATAAACTAGTTAACTTGCATGAAAATAATGTAGCAAAAAAAATTTGTGGAGAAATTAAGCTCTATATTTTGCAAAGATTTCACCTTTTATTTTATATTTTTCAATGTAAAAAAGAGGAGGATATTGTTTGCATGAAAATCTACCTCTTGAACTTCAACCCATGGAAATTTCTTTTCAAATTCATTCAAGATTTCAGGTGCCAGGGGAGCAGCTGCAGTCATGATGGACTTAAGGCTAAGCTTCGTGAGATCGAATTCCTCGACGATCGGATTCTTGACCAGCCCCAGTATGATCGGGGGCACCACCGGTGCAAACGTCACACGGTGGCTGATCAGGGCGGACAGGAACAGCCTCAGCTCGTACCGCTGCATCACCACCACCTTCCCCTTGTTCTTCATAGTGGCGCAGCAGATTCCGGTGATCCCATAGATGTGGAAGAACGGGATCAACCCGAGCACCGTCACCTGCCCCACCAGCTCCGGCCCCACGCTGAACAGGGTCGAGCAGAGGTTCGCCACCAGGTTCTCGTGTGTCAGCATCACTCCCTTGGATACCCCCGTCGTGCCTCATGATCGATCATTCACAGTCGTGTTATTTCACGTTGTTTATAGAAAAAAAACAGAAGATATATAGTTTGATGATTACCTGATGAGAATGGGAGTGCACATAAATCAGTCTGCATTACTTTTTCATCAATGAAATCAGTATTGGCCTTATCTGCAGCATCCAGCAGTTCATCCAAGTTTATAGTTCCTTCTATACGATCTTCCCCTTGTATTATCACTGGCAATCCCAATTCTTTCACCTAAATCATTTCGAAAATTGATATTAAGCCATGTTTTGAGCTTAAGTTTAACTGATCAAAAAGTTCTTAGTACCTTATGATATGAAGATCCATCTGTGACAATGAGCTTAGCATCAGAAGCCTCAACTTGTTTCTTGATCTCTAGAACATGGCCGTTGGGGTTGGCACCGGAGAAGACACCGCCAGCAGCCATGATTCCTAGGGCGATGGTGGCGTACTCGGCGACGTTGGGGAGTAGCACCACCACCAAACGGCCTTTCCTCAGCCCAAGTGACCTTAAGGCCTTGGAAAATCGGGTGACATCTCTCTTCACTTGTCTGTAAGTGTAACCTTTTCCAGTGACGGAATCCACCACGGCCACCTTGTCGAGGTAGGGTGCGATGTTGGAGAGTACGAACTCTGGCAGGGTGAGGTCTTTAGGAACCTCAACTGGAGGGTATTTGCTTCTGAATATGATCTCCTCGTCTGCTTTTCCCATGTCTGTCTGTTTGTGTTTGCAATGGTTGACTCAACACTTTTGAGATTTATAGGAGGAAAAAGATGGTGGTTCTTACATTAGGTGGTGGTGATCATAGAAAGAGCATGGTGTAAGATTAGTGGGGTTTTAGGTTGAGGAAGATCAAGGCAACATAGTTGTGAACTGATCAATCTTGATTTTAGGTGAGATTTTGTTGACATAATATTGCTTCACATCTCATGGTAACTCTTTGAATTACTTTTCCCTTTTCCATTATTGTATATTCAAGCAAGTTAGAAATATTTATGATGTCCTAAAAGTTGAATGCTTGAAATAATACAAGTCATCATTTGCAAGATTGCTTTTGCTTTAAACATTTTACCATTATGTAATATATTTAGAGTGGTTGGTTCATTAAACTTATATTCGTGGGTTGAAAAGGTAAAACATTGTACCGTGGCAAAAAATATTATCATGAATTACATTCCAACTTCAATGATAACAAAATCTTGGATAAAAAAAGTATAAAAAATGGAGTTATTCTGATATACAATCTCATATTTCATACAGCTTTCTTCTCTCCCAGAAAAAGGAAACATGTTTCTAACACAACCCAAAAATTTATCCAGAGATTCAATGTTACACCGTACACTTGTTACAGCTTTCATTATTCAGAGTAACCGATAAATTTTACAAGAAAGATAAAAATTAAATAGGCAAATCAGAAATAGTGAACAGTGTCCACCCAATATGGTTTATAAACTGTAAATTGAATGAAGAAAAGTGACAAGTGTTCATGTTTGAAGCAAAAGAGGAACCTAGTATCGGAGCCAGTAGGTCCTGCGCCTGAACCAGTTGTAGTCGGGCAAACCCTGGGTTGGCCCAACAGCACTAATTGCAACATCCTGCAAGGGACCACAGCAGTGTAAATAAGTATTGGCTATTGAGTACAAGTTAGTATTTTTCAAACCATATTCTCCAAAGAGAATATATAACTATCAGAAACTCTGGAAGCCATCTTACTTTATCAAAAATGAATCTGTTTGCAACGCGTTTGACAGTGCTGGTATCAACAGTATCAATTCTGGCAAACAGTTCAGCAAACGGGATTCTCCTACCATATGTAAGCAACTGCAAAACCAAGCATTAGTGTACTGTGTCCTCTTTCCTTCTGTGTAAATATGATCAACATCATTTAGTAAATCAACTAATCAAGATATTGAGATTCGACACATAAGGTGCCCAAATAGTGGAAAAAGTTTCGGTTGTTGTAGACAGGGCCAGATTCATTTCAATGAAACCCAAAGCACAATCTCATACCAAGAATAAATCTTATAATCAAAGGTACAATTTTTATTGATGTCTAATTTCACCACTACCATCGAACTTTAAAAGACAACTCAGCCTTCAAAACAGCTTAAAATGCTACGAGAAGGTACTTGGAAGATAAATAGAGGGCCTATGGCACAAAAGTTGCTACTAGAAAGAGTCATCAAACTATTGGTAAGTATTTACTATTTACTAGCTGAGGGAACAATCAGTTGCTGATTCTCATTCATCTTATCTTAGCATTATGTATAGCACACTGGAACACTGTCAAGGTAAGTGAAGTCTAACCAAACTTCAAAGATTGGGAGGAAGGTAGATATAAACTTCAAGGGCAAAGCAATAGGCAACTCAAACTGTCACTTCCATTTTGCAGGAAAAGACCCATTGCCCTTGGGCACCACTAACAATGAGAAGACCAAGAGCAAACCCTATTACTAATCTAATATTAATTTTAAGAGCAATTTTCCACTGCTACATTAACTAAAATGCGATGATGCAAGATCGGTAGAACCTACTGATTCTAAGAGCATAATATTGGCTGTTTCACATATTGAATTGCAATGCATGATTGGCAGAAAAAGCCCAATGTAGAATAAAACAGTTTAGCTTATTAGATAAAATTTTTGCAGTTAATATACAGTATATTCATTCCTCTCAGGCTGACCCAACCAGGAAAATCCCAACACATATTAACAGGATATAGAGTTCCAAAACAAAAGGTTTCATAAGGTTGGATACAAGGAGTGGACATCCGACCTTAATTTTAGAATAGGTTAAGAAAGCATGCTTAGACATACAAATAATGTTTCATAAACAGATTCTGACACGTGAAAGCATACCTGACGTCCAATATCTTCAGCAACAGGACTGGTTCCATCAATGTGAAGTAGCAGAGAAGATTTCAACTGCAACCACATGAGTCAGTTAAAGCAACTTAATAAAAAATAATAAAATCAGAGATGTGATATTTTATGAACAATGGGCACTATCTCTGGCAATTACGTTAGAAGTAAAACCAATTGACAGTAACTTGACAACTCCACAAATGTAAAGCAACACAAGATTGAGGCTTGAACAAATACCTGGTTACGAGCACGAATCACATCAGCTTCTGAAACTCGATAACATAGTTTAGTTACTTCGTACATAATTGCATATGCCAAATCATCCAAGCAATCAGGCTGCAAATCAAAAGACAGAAGTTACAGATAGAGAATAATAAGACTTCCTTCATTAATAAAAGAAAGAAGTAAAAATATTTATAGACAAGTAACAGTTACACTTTAGCGAATAATTTCTCCCATAAGGCTAGAACTACAAGTCAGGAAGTAAAAGAAAGGTCTAAGTAATTCCCAGGGTAGTTTGTGGATAGAATCTATTCCCCAAATGATCAAACTGAATAACACTGAATGAGAACAAACAGTTCAACCAGATACAAGCAAGAGGGTGGGTATGCACGCAGAGGGACTATTGGCGCTAGAACAGCAAATATTTCAAGCCAACACTTCAGCACAGTTTACCACGTCTAAGGGGAGAACCCACCTTAGCAACAGCATAAACACCAAACAATCCGGTGTCTTTGTAGTTCGTATTAAACGCCATCATGCTCTCTGCTATTTCATTGATTCCAACCCTCTGAGCAAGCTCAGAACTGCATTAAAGATTTAAAACAAAAATTAATAATGAGCAGAGAAATGGTGCGAACACCATCAGGGTAATGTGGTGAAAAATCACCCCATATGCTTTCCTCCACCAGCATTTTTATTCCAAGAACCCAGCATTGATTGCATAACCATTAAAGCAATTGAATCTGGATCTGTCCAAGAAGCCCCTTCAAAAGCAACCGCAAATTGAGCAAGTGGAATATCATCATCAAGCATTCTAACCTACAGATTCAAGAATAGCTACATATAATAATAAAGTAGTCACCAGACTCACCACAAATCACTCAAACAAGAGAACCATACCTCTGACCCTGTAAAGGTTGCAGGCTCTAAAGCAACTAACTCAGAAGCTGTAGCAGGATTCGTTGACAACTTTGTAAATAATTTCTTCACTTCCCCAACAAAGTCATCATGTTTAACCGCACCAGAAGCAACAATCACCTGACAGAAGACAAAATAAAAAACATACAAGAGATTCAGCAACATAAAATAACATAACATTAATTTAAAAAAGAAAAGAAAAGAAAAACCCAAATATTGACTTCTTACAGTTCTTGGAGCTGTGTAGTGAGTTGATATGTAGTTCTGTATATCTTCTTTTCCAATTTTCTTGATATTTTCGGCAGGTCCAAGTATTGTTCTTCCCAGAGGTGTGTGCTGGAAAGCAGTGGAGTGCAGGTGATCAAATATAACTTCTTCTGTTTGTCCTTCTACCTACAATCAGTTAAGAACCAACAGCATACAAAGCATTGTCAGTAAAAATAATTACTCCTACAAGGTTTTACAAAAGCAAGGAAAAACAGAAGCAACAGATGTTGTAATTAAAAAATCAAGAGTTCACACATCCCAACAGAAAATAAGCTAAGTATAATGAACACTTTGCCTAGCAGGATTACTAAAGCAGTATAATTTTTAATGAACACCAAAGACGCCATTTTTATAATCATTATCAAATTAAACCATCACTTTTTTTCAGGATAACTTTCAATTGGAAACTGAAGATTAGGTAATAATACCTTTTAGCAATTTTCAAACAAAAAAAGAAAGAAAAACTAAAACAATCCGCAATCTCAAACATCGTCCGAATGACTGAGGGAAAGGGATCGAGAAGACATAGTATAATTTCTATATGTAACTCCCGCACACCTCATTCTCTAATCAAAATACCCCGCCCAATGGAAAAGCTAGAATTTTTTTCATTTGAGCGAAAACCAACTGGGAGTCGCAATTAATAAAAAAGAATTAAGAAATCAATTCAGCACCTCCTCCATCTCGCGAAGGATGACATCCCTCTCCCGAGTTATTCTTTGCTCTTCAAATTTCGAATTTTGCAGGATATCAGACAAGATGTCAAGCGCACGGGGCACGTCCTTATCTATCACCTTTGCGTAGTATGTTGTCTGCTCCCTAGAGGTATAAGCATTCAAATGGCCACCCATATTCTCAATCTCCTCTTCCAATTGTCTGGCGGTCCTCTTCTCCGTTCCCTTAAATATCATATGCTCCAAAAAATGTGCTGTGCCACTGGTCTCATCACTCTCAAACCTGGACCCAGCGTCAATAAAAACACCAACGGTAGCCGTCGCCGCCGCCAGATTCGACTCTGTCGCAATACGTAAACCATTGGGCAGAGTCGTAACTCTCGTGAGTGGAGCGGCGAGGATATCGGTGTGGGAATCTACTGTTGGGTGAGGGGAGTTGTATCGAATAAAGCGGTGGTCGGGATTTTCCAGCCTTTTGAGCTTTTGGCTAACCGATTCAGCCAATTGGTCGTAGATCATAGCGTTTTCAGGTAGAGACGATAGTGAGGCGTCAGTGGCCGTAGCGACGGCGGTGGAGAGAGGTCGGATGACGGAGAAAGCATGGATTGGTTTCCGATTTCGGAGAGCGACGTTCAATAGGTGGCGGAATGTCATGGCCGCGGCTCCGGTGGAGGCACCGTTAAGGGAATATCAGTTTATTCTGTGATAATTAGGGTTTCGTCCGAGGAGTGGTGTGAAGAAGAAGGGGCTAAATTTTGTACTAATTTCTATTTAGTAGTACTTCAAAGCTCTAAACGCTGTCGTTCTAATACAACCATTTCAACTAGTTGGAATTCGGCCCAAGAAATTAGTATACCTAGAAGAAAATTGGCCCGATATAAAAAACGGGCCAAGGCCCAACTCAGAGCCCAATCTTTTAAATATGTGTTATTACTGGATGAACCAGATATATATATTCGTGCAATAGCCCTAATTCCGAAAAACCCTAGCGCTCTGCTCCACCTTCGTCTTCGCAGCTTTCAATTTTCTCAGAGGCGGTCTCGTGTGCAGCGCGTGATTTTCGGCGATGGCGGCGGCGGTGGCGAAGACTGTCAAGGATGTTTCTCCTCATGAGTTCGTCAAAGCTTACTCCGCTCACCTCAAGCGCTCCGGCAAGGTATATTCAAATTCGAACTTCATTTATTTTTCTTTTTTGGGAATTTAAACTTCGGTGATTTGTACAGGTTTCTTTCGTATTGATAAGTATTATGAAATTTTATTGCTAATTTGACACTTTCTAAATGAAAATTTAAGGAAGAGATCGAGATGCCGGCGAATTTAGATATTGGTTTATTGAATACATGTGAAGGACTGAGTTCAATGTGATCTGGCACATGGAGTTCAAAATGTTTTATTTAATGTCAACTATTAATAGAGAAATAATAAGAACTCTTAAGGTTTGATTTGTTCCTTCTTTTTAGTTAAGGTTTGATTTGGCCATTTTCTAAAATCTCCCCATCTACAAAGGAAGTGATTTTAATAGTCTCTTTTGATTGCATACTAGAGCTATGCCTAAACTGATTTTGCATTTCCTTAAACTTTCTTTGTTATATGCAAGGCTTTTGACTTTTGTTTGAGATAATTAGACACCAATGTTGTGTCCTGATAAGAATGAGGTTTAATATATTTGGTTTTTCTTTTCACTAATCTATTTTGCATGAAAAAAAATAGATGGAACTTCCTGAATGGACTGATATTGTGAAAACTGGTGTCCTTAAGGAACTTGCCCCATATGATCCTGATTGGTACTACATAAGGGCAGGTAATCATCTTTTTGCCAAATCTGATTTTTTCATCCTATACAGCACATTGTGTTGTTGGAAGCTCAATTTGATTTTTTATGTAGCTTGGTTATGATTTATTATTCGTCATTCTAACTCAACAAAAAAACCTGATTTGATCAACATTTCTTGTTTCGCAATAAGAACAGTACATCAAGATCAACTGTTACTTATCAAATTATACTTTAATGGATGGTGCAGCTTCCATGGCTAGGAAGATATATTTGAGGGGAGGTCTTGGTGTTGGTTCCTTCAGGAGAATCTATGGTGGGAGCAAGAGGAACGGAAGTCGTCCACCTCACTTTGGGAAAAGCAGCGGCTCTATTGCTCGTAACATTCTACAGCAACTGGAGAAAATGGGCATTGTTGAGGTGGAACCCAGTGGGTGAGTTCTTGACTTCTTGTTAATATCATTTTACTCTACCTGATTCTAAATCATATATCAATAAGAGCCAGTTTTATTGCTGTGATTATATTCAATTTAATCCAATTACAGTGGAAGAAGAATCACATCCAATGGACGAAGGGACCTCGACCAAGTTGCTGGAAGAATTGTGGTCGTTGCACCATAGATAAATTATGCTCTCTCTTTTAATTTGTTGAGAATTTTCTCCGAGGAAATCTTCAAATGTTTTTTATCTTTATGGGTTGAAAAATTCAGCATGTTTTGATCAAATTTTGGCTGTTGAAATTACACAATTAGATGTATTTGGGAGTAATGAGTTGATACTTATGTGATTTAATGTTTCAACAAGATGTAATTTGGATGCTTGCTTTCTGCTCCCTTTTTTTTTATTGCATGGAGTTTAATGTTGTTGAAATGTGCTCTTAAATTGTTTTCTGAATATTCTTGACATTGCTGTTTGCATTAAATTACATTAACTTAATAATTTTATGCACAAACGTTATACTTCTTTAGACTTTTGACATATTTTGAATGCTACTTTCCTGGAAGATAATCATTGCAGATTTTATATATTTTTGGTCATTTATCTTTATACACTTAATCTCAAATGCATTCAATTCTCCTCAATATTAAAATTTTTGAAAATGACAAAAATCGTACTTTTAACTTTTGAAAATTCTCCTCAATATTAATCTCATATTATACACAAAATCGTATTTTTAACTTTGGGCAATGTATTGTGCGTAATACTTGCATACAATGTTAATCTCGTTTCATTTCATGTGATAACAATTGCAGACAATTAAGTTAATCACCAATGAGCACAACTCGCCACGTGCCTCTTGCGTATTAATTAATTTTTAGTACTCCATATAATTATCTTTTAAAAAAGAATATTATTGATTGCATGCAATGCAATACACTTATTTATTATTAAAAAGATTTTAAATTAATCATCTGCATTTTTATGCATTTTTACTATGTTCTTCCTTCTCTCCCCCTTCATTTGAAAATAGATTTTAAGATTCTGAAAGACAGATCTTGCAAAAGAGCCAATGAAAAAAGAGTAAACTGAAATAACAGAATTGCATTCTCCAAAATTTCTTTATGTGAACAGCCAAAGAAGAAATCATTTTTTTATGTACACCTATATTTGAAATCACCACACTAAAAGTATAATGTTGGAAAAGCAAGTTGAGCATACTAAAGGGAAACAATATAAAGAATGAAGATGGAGAATCCACATATAAGCAAGGTAGAGCCATGCGTTCATCAATGGGATGTCTTTCTAGTTATGTACACAAGTCATCCAAAGACATGTAGCATTTGATCTTCTTATGCTGACGTCGAAGGAATTGCGGTTCTTTCGGTATAGTTGGGTGCTTGTTGGACCTGATATTCAAACAAATACAAAATAAATTGTCACATATATCATATGTTGTGCAACACTATTTAGTTGTACATCCAGAATAATGAGGTTTTACCTTCTGGGAACAAAGGGTCTGTCGAAAAACGGCATTGGCAGCGCCTTTGGTACAAGCTCCTTCCTCAGTCTCTTGATTTCTTCTTCTTCTGCAAGCTGCATAAGAAGCAAATATGTGTATTTTAGAAGAACTGAAGTATCAATGATGAGGCCGAATTTGAGTTGAGGATTGCAGTTTCATTACCCTCTGCTGCCTCTCCATTTCTGTCCGGTACTGTTCGATTAAGCTCATTTTAGTGGCCACCTAAGACACAATAAGAAATGGTGACATGATGAAGAAAATAGAGGAGAACATATATATGGTGAACCTATAATAAGAAAGAAAGCCAAATAATAATAATAATTAAATGATTCAACTAGAAAGAACCTACTGATCAATATCATGTCTTTAAAATTTCGTTACTGAAATAAGAGGTTTCTCTTTTTGCAGAAATAAATCAATAGAAAGATATTCAATGTTCCCACTCTCTCTATTTCCTTCTAGTCACAGAAGCATAATTCCATGACATTCTCTATGAGTTGCTCTCCATTAATAGATATAGCTAAACAGCTTTGAAGATTCAATCATTAATATATCATTAGGTAAAGAAATTCAATGCGTCTTTTCGACAAGAACAGCTTATACCTGATGGTCGAATTCAGCGCGCTCCATGGCCCTTGTATCACTGTGCAATACGAGGTCAACAGGCTTCGTGGTTTCTTTAATTGGAGGCTTTACCAGAATCTGTTTCACCACAAACAAAGAACGATATATTGGACACATAATAATATGGTTAAACATTAGCATTGATAAACAACAGTGACAAATATAGTTTATAAATACAGCTTATATACACTCGGAATAATTTGAAATCTATATTAGATGTTTCCTTTAGTGCCAGCATTTCTTAATGTCCTTGTAGAGAGTCTAGAGTACCTTTAAATGCCTACAAGATGAATATGCAATTTCTATCTGCTGACATGCCCTTAATGTATAAAAATGCAATTTTCAAATCTCACTTGGTAACATATCGTTATCACATTGTTTGATACAATATTATATAGGGTTGTATGATGAGTAATTTACACCTAAAATGATATACCCATCTTTAACATGATATGCAATATACATATAAGTTATGAAATCAGGATGACTTCTGAAATAAGGGCTAATTTATAATTGTCATGTTACTAGTTACTAATTCGACGAAACGAAATTTTCAAAAAAAACACAGCCACTCTTGCCATTGAGTATCAGATCCTTCTGAGATAAAATAACGCCGAAAATTTGTTTTCACTTGTACAAAATTTAATTCACACATTATATTTGCTAAAATAAGGTTTGATGTTAACTTTTCTGAATCAATATCTTTGTCCATCACTAGCAATTGGAACTTAAGCATTATCAATCTATTGTCATTTGCAATTACAGAAAGGTGGCTATTCCAATGTCAAGCTAAAAAGCATGAGTTATCGTAAATTTTAAAGTAGCACAACAAAAAGGATGCTCACTTCAGTTACCAAAAATAAGTAAAATGAAAATCAAGCATTGTATAGATCTATTTTAGATGTTTCATTCAACTTAATTAAAGCCATTATAGTTCATTATCAACAGAAGCAAGGCTTTAATACTGCTGTTTCAGGAAATGAATGTGGCATCTGTGATGGCAATAATGGCACAAAGAAAAGAATGAACCAAAAGAAGCTGGTTATCTTTGCAGCATGACATGCTATAGATTGAAATATATGGGGAGGGCTTAGTTTTACCAAGTTCATGTAAATTACCTCAGGTTCATCTGTTGTCCATGGAAGACCTTGAGCATGAGTTATCCTCAAATTTTCCTCTTCCTCCAATTCTTTTTGTAGCTTCTTCATCTTTTCTTCCTCCTTTTGTCTTCCTCTTTGCTGCAGGAAGATTAGTTGCATAATTCATTTCACTTTCAATATAAGAATCAAAACCACCGGGTTCAGTCCCAATCTCAAATAAGTTTTTCTGACAACCAAGCATCTGATGGGATGCATGCCACAAAGCTTATGATTAGGACATGGAATTATTCTTATGGCTCCTGCTTCTATATCCCAGTGTGCATTCCATGCCATTTAATTCTCAATTGAAATACTTAATTCAATCATTCAATTAAGAATATTCCAACACCAGAGTCCAAAGCTATATTTCAATCATATTAATAATCTCATAACAAACACTCTGGGTTGGATAGTTCAAGAATCTAACATGGTGCACAAGAACTAGAATTCCAAACAAACCTCTGTTGTGAGGAGGAAAGGCATTTTAGAGGTTCCTTTCTTCTGCTTTCGATTCCAGTGTCGTCGGACAAAGGTGGCAGACGATTCAATGCTCTGCAGAATTATAAAACTATATGAGATCATCTATAAATTGTGGAAACTGTAACATCTAATAAAGAAAAGTGCTTAGTTCTCACACTTCTTCTGCTCTGTACACCCTCAGCTGAAGTTCTCGTCGAAATGGTGAAGCTTTAAACACAAAATCAAATCACAGTAGAAGTAAATTAAATTATAAACACATAAACAAAAACCATTCACATCATCATTCAAATACGTTTGCAAATAAATTTCCTTGCTAACCTTCCATGGCTGCCATCAAACGAATGAGAGGGGCTTGGATTCAGACCTAAGCTCTCTGATGTAAGGAGATTAGATGATTGCTGAAGTCCAGGCAATTCCCATTTGATCACCTTCGAATTCTGCTCTGCTTCCTCCCCTTCTTTTTCTCCAGAGTCACTCGATTTGGGCATCATTCGGAGCTTCTCAAATGCCTTCACCAAATGCATCACTCTTCCAAAACCGGATTCCGGAATGCTCTGTCTTGCTTCTTCCATCAGTCTATCCCTACTCCTTTTCAACCTCAATTCATCATTTTCACCATTACTCTCAAATGAATCGTTACTACTCTCCCCTTCTCCTTCATCTCCAATAGCATCGCCTTCACCCGAAATGCTCTCAAATACATCATCACACTCCCCTATCCCTACACCACCAAAATCAACCACGCCATCGATTTCACAGCCAGTTTTAAAAAAATCCTCATGGGAAGCCCTTAGACTCTCATATGCTACGCAAATGCACTTTGACTTCCCAGCCAACTGCGTACATTTCTCACAGGCAACAACTGCCGCAGAAAAATCCCTTTCCTCCTTCCGAGATTTCTTCTTCGCAACGACAAATTTCCTCTCCCGAATCTTCTTCTTCGTCGAAGGAGAAGCCACCTGATTAAGATTTCCCCTCATCGAACCGCATTTTCTGTCGCCATTCCCAAACTTGACGATCGGTGGCGAACGACAGAGCTTCAATGCGGGATTCGACACATTTGGATCCAAATTCTCGCAAATTTTCTTCATTGAACTGGAATTCGATCGATCTGTACGGATCGGTCTCTCTTTCGCAGGGTCAACAAATGATCCACCAAACTTGGAACTCGTTTCCATGCGATCACCGGAGAATCAATCAGCAACAATGATAAGTTCTTCAGAGAGAGAAAGTGAATGTGAAGATTTGAGGGTTTTGGTAGGAAGTGTGAGAAGGAGAACGTTGAAGCTGAGACGCTCTATTCGTGAAATGTAACGGCTAATTTCCTCGCGCTTCATTTGGATTACGATTAATCTATTGTTTAAATTTTTATTTTATTTTATTGCTAATTAAGTCTATTGTTTAATTTTTGACAGAATCTATTGTTTAATTTAGATTAGCTGTTGATTGTGATTTTTCTATGCAATTATAGCCGTTTATTAAATTTAAAATCATTTTAAAATTGGAATATCTCTTTTCATCTTACTTGAAATAATAATAATAATAAATTAATTTTACTTTGGGTGGTTTAAATTGATCATTAGAGAATTAATAAATTAATTTCATTTAATTTTATGGTTCTATTTTGGGTTAATTGCAAAAAAAACACGAATTTTACTCCTATTGCAAATTAATCCTCACTTTTGAAAAATTGAAAAAAAAAAAAAAAAACACGACCTTTAAGTATTGTTGCAAAAAAAATCAATTTGTGACTAATAATAGGGTTTTTTTTGCAACAATACTTAAAGGTTGTGGTTTTTTTTTTTTGCAATTTCTCAAAAATGATGATCAATTTGCAATAGGAGTAAAGTTCGTGGTTTTTTTTGCAATTAACCCTTCAATTTTTTTCTTCTCTCTATAATCTTTCATCTCTTCTCTGATGTTAATTAATATTTAATTTGACATAAAGTATAAATTTATTTTATTAAAATACAAAATAAATACTCCATAAATTAAAACTATTTGTTTGTGATAAAGATGTATGTGAAAACATCTCACGAGAAAGACTTCCATAAGACTAGATAGTAGATATACACAATTTAACCGGAACTGACGGTTCGGAACTGAGAACCAATGGTTCCAACCGAAATTAGAACCTCTAAAAACGGAATTAAAACCTGATATACTCCGGTTCGATTACGGTTCCTCATTTCGTGAAACCAAAATCACCGGTTCCGATTAAAATCGGCGGTTTCAACCGGAACGGCCAATTTTTTTCAAGGAATGAGGAACCGAACCAAAATATATCCAGTTTTGGTTCCGTTTTAGCCGATTTCGAAATCGGCAGTTCCCCTTTTTTGTGCATGTCTATCTACATGAAACCGATAAAAAGTTATAGTATTTTAATTAAAAATGATAGTCAAAATAATAAAAAGTGATTTTGATGTAGTAAATTACTCCCTCCGTCCGAATTCAAATGTGTCATTTGCTTTTGGGCACGAAGATTAAGGAGTATTGTTATTTAATGTGTAGTGGGTAGTTGTATTAGTGGAGGTATGGGTCCCATTTTTTAGTTGTATTAGTGTGTGTAGATAAAAAAGGAAATGAGACCCTTGGGAGCAGACGCCCAAAATAGAAAAAAGATACCATTGAAAGCGGACGGAGGGAGTATTTCATAAACAATTCGTAGCATAAATAAAAAGTGATATTGATGCAGTCCCTCCATCCGGATTCAAGGGTGTCATTTGCTTTTGGGCACATAGATTAAAGAGTATTGTTATTTAATGTGTAATGGGTAGTTGTATTAGTGGAGGTGTGAGTCTCATTGTTTAGTTGTATTAGTGGGTGTGTGTGGATAAAAAAGGAAATGAGACCCTTGAGAGCGGATGCCCAAAATGAAAAATGATACCCTTGAAATCGGATGAATGAAGTATTTCATAAACAATTCGTAGTATAAATAAAAAGTTATAATATTTTTTTTTATAAAAAAATGATACTATCTAAAATAAAAAGTGATAATTATTTTAAAAACGAAAATACGATTTTATGTGACATGATTTCATGTAAGTTTTTCTGTAAGTTTATTTATTTAAACTATCAATAAATTTTAGGAGCAGTCTTGTATGTGATTGTTTCACGGTAAGACAACTTTAGATTTTTTAATTAATTACTATTACTTTTTATTAAAAATTTTATCACTTTTCTTTAAAAATGTTGTCACTTTTTATTTATATTATAAATTATTTATGAAATAATTCAATATACTATCATCACTTTTCATCGATTGAATATTATATTATATTAAAATATTACTTCCTCCATGCCAGTACAACTTTATATGTGAAAAATGTAGTTGAACGCAGGGAGTATCATTTCTCATCCATAAGTGACATGTCTCCTAGAAGTCCTTGCCTGTTTTATTAGTACTCCTATTTCCTTAGTTAGTTCTCTTATATTTTCAGTTAATTTAATTAATTTTTAAATACGACCTTTATACTAATGTTATATCTTCTAAGGTGATTATTTTTTTAAGGAATCAATCTTTAAATAACATATATTCTCTCGGTCTCATTTCAACTTTATATACGTATTATGTTTCAGTAGTATATAAGATACATCTAAAATAATTAATATATCACTATGGAACCAACATTCAATATTAATACATATACCAATTTATATAAAATAGTAGTTTCTAACTCACTATTCATTAAAATATTATATTTTTTAATCAAAGTATAAAAAACAAATGTAAATATTAAAATAGGAGGGAAGGAGTATATTTCAAGTTTAGATATTAATTGTCTAACAATTTTGAGCAAAAGCAAATTGTACTGTTAACATAAACTTGTCTTGTTGCAAATAAAAAAGAGGTGCTGGTGTGCGATTGAGCGTTGGAGCACATTTCTTAGAAGAGTTATTCTTTAAAATTCATAAGGACACTCGACACAAAAAAGATTATTGACAACGGTAAAATTTGCTTGTTAGTATCTAAAATATGTTTTTAGTGGATCTTAAAATACTTTATAATTATACTTTAATCTATATATTCATCATATTTTAAAAAAATATTACAAGTACAGATAAACATTATTTATTTATATAACAAATATATTTTAACACATCTCACGAAGTGCTTCACATACACATCATCTCAAAAGTGACTTTTTCAATTAATAAATACTTGAATAATGTGGTGATGAGAATATTGGTGAAAGAATTACAACATTAGAGAATAAAATAAACATCATCATAATTGAAATGCATGTCTATAAGGCCATATCCAACAGTTAGCCCAATTTTACAGCACATTCATCTCAAAAATACAGACAACTCAGTAAATCATCTCCAGCAGTTGACTCCATTTTGCAGCACATCCATTTTATTAATACTATTTTTATTAATTTTTTACATTTTAATTCATTTTTCATTGTTATATTTATTTTTTATTACAAAAAATAATATAATAAAAATATTAATATGTTTAAAATTAAAATAATATAATTATTAAAATTACGTTATAATTTATTTAAACATGAAATTAAGACAACAATTAAAATTAAAATTACATTAAAAAATACATAAACATCAAATTAAAATTACAACACAGTAATTAAAACTACAACACTTAAAATTAAGAATGATTATTTCTACTCCTCCGAGTTGGAATACTCTATCCATAAATGATCAATTAAAGCATTTCGAAGGTTGAAATGTGCATCTGTATCTCTAATTTGTGCATATCGAGTAAGGAAGTTTTGGAATCGAGCAGGATCACTATCCGCAAATTCAACATCTGGAAGTGGCACTTCTCTTGCTTCCTCAATTGGAGCATTAAGATCTCAACTATCATGTTATGCATTATTATGCATGCACACATAATCATTTTCAAATCAGCTTTATTCCAAAAATATGCTGGGTTTGCAACAATTGCAAATCAACTTTGTAGAACTCCAAATGCAAGTTCAACGTCTTTTCTACAAGCTTCTTATTTTGTTGCAAAATATTTTTTTTTTGCCCAACGGGTTCATGGATAGTTTGAACAATTGTTGCCCATTTGGGGTATATCCCATCGGCCAAATAATACCCCTATTAAATTCTTTTCCTTGAATGATATAATGTGCTGGAGGAGCAATGTCTCTAGTAAGGTTAGAGAAAAGAGGAGAGGTCTCTAACACATTAATATCATTGTTGGAACCCGGCATCCCAAAATATGAATGTCATATCCATAAATCATAGTCAGCTACAGCTTCAAGTATAATTGTTGGAGATGCACTACGACTAGAATATTGTCCCACCCAAGCCGTTGGACAATTTTTCCACTTCCAGTGCATACAATCCAAACTTCCTAACATACCTGGAAATCCATGCTGCTTCCCTATGTGGAGTAGTCTTGCAACGTCATTGGCAGTAGGAGCTCTTAGATATTGCTCTGAAAAAATTTCAACAACAGCACGGCAAAATCTTTTAACACATTCGATGGATGTAGATTCTCCAATCTTAATATACTCGTCGGTTGCATCAGCTGGAACTGCATATGCGAGTATACAAAATGAGGCTGTCACCTTCTGTAAAGTTGACAAACCAAGCATTCCAACCGCATTCCTTCGTTGTATAAAATAATCATCATGATTTTTTATAGCATCAACGATTCTAAGAAACAAAATCACGAGACATTAGAAAGCGTCGGCGGAAGTGATCTTCATTATACGTTGGATTTTCAGCAAAGTAGTCATTGTAGAGATTTTCTACAGCTGCTTCTCGATCACAAAAAATAATTCTCCGACCTTGCACTGATCCTCCATGCCTTGGATTTATATTTTGTTGGCTAAGACATTCAGCCATTAATACATTGTTGTTTCGTAGATGTTGCACAATTATTTTTCTTCAGTATCGTAACTCTCTAATATTGATTGGGCAAATACATCAAACTCATCAATTGATGAGCTTGATGAAGAAATAAATATCTCATAAATTGTATGTATGAGTGGAGTGATGATTTTGGAATATCTCATGTGTTCATTATATAATCCAAAATTTCACATAATTCATGTACTTAAAATCTCAACCATTGATAAAAAAATCATCTTTAAATCTCAACCGTTGG